>CM062601.1:27355644-28057221 GCA_031470985.1 Agastache rugosa
TTTAATTTCCTTTTTCAGCAAGTTGAACAAATGGAAATAAAATAAGAAGAATTTGAGTGCCTTAATTAAATATTTGATGAGAGAGAGAGAGTCTGCTGTACAAAATACTAGGAAAATTTAGAGAGAGAGAGAGAGAAAACTAGCAGTGGACGTTCAGGTCCAAAAAGAAACTTGACGTGGTGCGTAACGTTAATGCACAGTGGTAGAGTCATTGACACGTTTCTACAAAGGCCATTTATTGTTTCCACTGCCTTTTTGTGCTTTTAAAAGATTCTTGTACTGCTTTCTGCTCAAACAAAAAAAAATAAACTTGACGTGGCGCAATCTGGAGAAGCTTGTTGACATCGAGAAATACCATTTTATGCGTAAGACTCCAAGCTTAAATTGATTAAAGCATGCAGCATTGATATAATCTGTGAATGGCAAAACATTAAACATGCATGAAGGAAATTGATCAAAACTACTATACCTTATAAAAGCTCAAAAAACGTATACAATATGGTATTGGCTTACTTCACTTTCAGCAGCAAAATTTCGTGACACGAAAATGGAACCTGCACATTTAGTAACACCACCAAACACTACGCTGCAAAATTATGACTCTACTCTATTAACCCTAAATCACTAAGTATAAATAACCCTATAACACATCCATATAAGTACTGTCACGTGTTAAATTTAAAAAGTACAGGTGGAAAATAATTTAACATAATTTTAATTAACCATCCATTTGATGATGAAATAAAGCATCTGCACCTCCAACACAATAATCATGATTTTCCTGTATTGGCCATTATGTACTACAATTTTCTATATTTTGACTATAGGCTTCTAAAGTCAAAATCAATGCATCACCTAAAGTAGAAGCCACGTGGCATCGTGAGTAGGAAAGTGCACATGTGCAAGCATGTAATAAATCGAAAGGGGAGGTTGGATCTTAAGCTGAAAATGGTGATTGCAATCTCAAAAGGAAAAGAAAAGAAAAAACATATTTAGTGCATTGGATGTGCGAGGTGTAGTTCACATAGACATGCAGAGATGCAAATGTTGTTTTAAGGATAAAGATATAGTAAGAAAATAGATAGTTGTCCTGATATATGATATCATATATGCAGTGTGAGATTTAAATGAGAGTTTAAATGCTGCTGCTGCGAACACAACTAACCACATACTTACTCACCTGCTTATATTTACTTCTCTCTCAGATACTTCTCTTTATATACAACGCTCTTCTTCCCTTGGATCCTCCTCATCTTCCCCAACACTCTTTTCTTTTCTGTTTGCAGACATACAACAAAAATGGAGGTCAAAAGAAGTAGGCAGGCATTGCTATGGACTGCGTTAGCTGCATTGCTTTCACACAACTTGGTCGTTCCTGTCGTTTCCACACCCAATTACTTCGACGATCAGAAGAACTACTACACTCCCACTCCCACTCCCGACCCCAATGCACAACCTCCTCCTGCAGGTTCTTCTTCTTCTTGCACATACATTCTCTCTCTCTCTCTCTATCTAATATTTGTGTTTTCTTGTGACAGTTACATACAACCCTCCACCATATAGTTCGGGAGGTGGCCATGCAAGCCCGACACCACCATCTCACGGAACACCTTCTCATGGAAGAGGCAGCAGCCCAACAACGCCCTCACACGGAACACCTTCCCATGGAGGCTCGCCGCCTGCCAACTGCGGCAACCCCCCAAGTGGAGGCCACCACCACACTTCACCCCCTTCGGGCGGTGGATACTACCATTCCCCTCCATCCTCCACCCCCACTACCCCAACCCCCACAACACCTTACACCCCAACACCCACAACACCAACCCCTACCACTCCGACCGACCCAGGCACCCCAACAACACCTTACACCCCAACACCAACTACTCCGACCAACCCAGGCACCCCGACCACACCAGGCATCACAGTACCGTCGCCTCCATTTTCTTTTGATCCCAACTCCCCACCTTTCTCCTGCAAGTAATTAACATAATTCAAATGCAAGAAAATATATTACTATATCTTACTCTCTCACTCACTGTTTTTCACTTTTTAAAAACTGCAGCTACTGGAGAAATCATCCCACACTGATATGGGGCTTATTTGGCTGGCTTGGAAACGTAGGCAGCGCGTTCGGAACTGGTGGTAGCGGGAGCGGTAGCCCGGTACCAATTAGTGGGGCAAACATGAACTTACTAGAGGCTCTCTCCAACACTCGTACAGACGGCATCGGAGCGCTGTACAGGGAAGGCACGGCTGCTCTGCTCAACTCCATGGCGCACACAAGGTTCCCCTACACAACTAACCAGGTCAGAGATAGTTTTGTCAGATCGTTGAGCTCGAACAGGGCCGCAGCAGCTCAAGCACAGCTCTTCAAGATGGCTAATGAGGGTAGAATGAGGCCCAGAGACTGAATAAAACCATAGAATTGTTTATGGTAAAGCTTAGTGTGTGATCGTACTCAATTTGGTTTCACTTGCTTGGACTGCTTTAGGATGCTATTATTATGTTTATTTCACTGTAATGTTAGAAAATCAAGACGTGGTTTGTCATTTTAAATATTATAATTATAATTATTTGCTACTGTATGTGGTGGTGCGGTATCTTAAGCATGCTATTTTCAATGGTTTTACTCAATTTGTGGAATCTGAAAGAAAAACTTGCCTGTATTAAGGGCAACAACAAATAGCATCTTCCCCTATTATTAGGGAGGGTGCACATATTACATTCCAAAATTATTGATTAATGAATACCTGAGTGGCTAAACACTAGCAAGAGATGAACACAAGTAAGAGATAAAAATGTATCTTTCAGCCTTATTAACTACTAAATGCATCGTCTAGTATCTAATCACTAGCAAAAAAAGCCAAATCAACTCGTAAACAAAATATAATTAATCCATCCGCTTATCCTTCATTAGCTAGGCAAAGAATTAAGGATTGCTATCACTTTCTAAATTTTTAGTCCGAGTACAACCATTAAATTCCTGTAAAGAGAATTCTGATCAATTAAACTCCGATGCAATAAATAGAGAACACATCATTTTGATGCATTACGCGTGCCAATTATAGCCCCACGTGATTGTGTGAGAACTATCATAACGTTGAAAAACTCAGAAAAGCCTATTTACTAGAATACAAGTTATATCAAAGTAGTATTCACCTCACCTGTGATACTTGGTATACATTTGCAGAGTGAAAGTGTAAATAGAAATTATATGCAAGTGGTAAATTCAACTGAAATGTATGCCTATGAGCTTAAAATAAATACAGGCTGCATACTTCTGATCATGGATTCAATCAAATTTGCCGACAATAACAGTAGAAACTAGTAGCAGATAATTTAATTTATGCAAGTAATATCAATAGCATCATTGATGTAACATCACCTAATTTGGAACTGGATGATCGATCACAGGTTGGACTAACTTTGACTTGTTTGTCTGCATGAGGCATCCTCCAGATCTTGAATTATTGAACTAATCATCAAATCCTGCAGAGCAAAACCTGGTTGAAACTATTCTTAGGTATGACTTTTTTCATGTACTCAAGGATGAAAGAGAATGTGTAAGAGCAACCCTCAATGTAGAGAACACAAAAACATCAATCAGAAATAGAATGCCAAATCTTGCTATAATCTTGTGCCAAAGTTGATGGAGTTAAGAGCCAAAACGAGTAATATAAAGATATTATATTCATTTGAAGTAATTTTGAACTTACAACAAAGATCCAGGAATGAAAATTCTGCAACAAGATATAAATCTTGTCCCTCTTTGGAACGAAAACAATTGAAGCAAGTTAAATTTAAAGTAAGTGCAGCCAGTTAATGAGAAAGTTAAAAAAAAAAAAACCATGTCAAAGTTATGTCAGAATAGAAAGTGAACCAAGACCAGGAATTAAGGGGCATATCTGAGCATCTTATCAATTGAAGATACTAAGAAGACAGAACTCGATTTTTCCATCCATGGTTCACAGCATAATTCGATTTTCCATCCATGGTTCACAGCATAATTCGATTTTCCGTCCATAACATAAGTTGTCCATTGAACTGAGGAAGTTAGGTAGCTAGGGAATTGATTTCTCATCTTGCCATTAAAATTAAATGAAGCTCAAACAAGTTTGTGTCGGTTACCATTTCACCCTGCACTGTAGCTGTTTCTCTGGCATCTCTTGAAACAGAAAAAAGCCAAAAACTTCTATGTTCAAAAGTTAACCATCAACACAACAAAGCAATATCAGGAACTTTACACATGAATAAATTGGGAATTTCAGGTGAGTCGTCTGCTAAGAAAGAGACAGCTGTGATCACTCGGGATATGTGGAAATCCCTAGAGCTTGCAAAGAAACCACAATGTATGCATAGGCATAGATACCTGCCTTATTCCTGTGATTATCATCTTCATGGTTCAAAAGAGTAAAGAAGGTATCGTAGACACCGAAAATGCAGCAAACAACTCCTCTAATAATAAATTTAAAATGTTGCGAATACATGGGGTCAGCAAATCAGTTACTAATTGGCCAAACATATAGATGTGTTTCTTGACAAAGTAATCTAAAGATCGCAATGCATAATTCAAGAAGGACCCTGGAACTCCACCAATTTCGGTAAAACAAGAGTAATAGCTAGAAAAATTGTCCTTGATGGCAGGCAATTACATATGGCACCTGATGTTGCGAGATTATGATCCAACCATATTAGATACAATCTGCACAGCTTCATACGAACACGGTAGACTCCTGCTTGCACAACTCAATTGGTAGACTGATCAAATCTGCTAGATTTATGCATTTCGGTTCCAAGTTTGAGTTCCTCTCTGGTAGTGCCTGGAAACATCACTTTTTCGAATCAGGTCATCCAATGTGGAATCACTTTTGTGGGAAGAGGAACTGGAAACTGTAATAAGGTCAATTGCTCGTCAGCTCATATGAGATTCAAACCACTCAAGGATTTCCTGAGATTGCAAGCTAGTCATTTCATGATAAGCAAATGCAAGATTCATCTCTTCCTGAATATGATTGACCAATGACTTATCCGGGAGAAAAATATTTCTTTCCTCGATTGCTGTTTTCCATGGTATTACACGCCCATCATCCCTCATGTAACCATTCTCGTCAATAAAGCCCTTATCCTTGAAAACATCGAATAACTTTACTGACAAGTTTGGACTAAGACCTGGAATTCTATTGGCAAAAAACTGAGGTGTCAAAGGAAATTCCATGCATTTAACTTCTGCAACATGGATACCCTTGTCCCTCATGACTACTAGATATTTTTCTATCTTCCGCCTTCTTTTTTCGTCTTTGGGCATGTGTACAAAGAGTGTCGCCGGGTAATTCTTAGTTATATCCAAATGACTGAACACCCCTTCAGCAATCATCAAGGCAATACCTCTAAATTGCAACTCTGCGGCAAGAGCAGAAACAAAGTATCCGCCAGACGAGGCCCCCATTGCATATATAGGCAGCTTGTATAGTTTTTGCTCAGAAATCCACCACCGAATCATACTTCTAACAATCCACCGCTCCTCCCCAAGTGACCAGCATACACCTTTACTTGATATAGCAAGTACGGCGAATTTTCTAGCCAAAGCATGAAGCACAATGAGCCTTTCTTCAGGTAACCCAACACAATTTGGACACTTAGGAGACTTATCCCAAAAATTAGCTGCTCTACCGCTACAACCATGAGCCAAGAAGAGAATTGCCTTGGGTGAGTCAGGAATCTGCCAGATCAAATCAGTTCCATTCCTCAATTCTACAGTTGGATCTAATCGAACCAAAGAGTCAAAGCTACTCCATTTTTGGTTATCAAGGTCAAGCATCAAAGTGGACTTATCACCATTCTTTCCAAAGAAAACCACCAATCCAACTACTACCAAAATCAGCAATGCAAACAAAACTGGAGATTGGAAATTTTTTGTTCCCCTCGACTGCTTCAATAATCTGTTTCCACGTCCAAACATGGCTGTAAAACATAAAATGCACCAATTTTTCCACATTAAACAAGCACGAAAAAAGGTAAACTAAACGAAACCCACAGAGCAGAACTTCGAGCCATTTTAACTCCACAACCAACCCAGATCAAATCAAGTTCAATCAAACTAATCACAAAAAAATTAAAAGGAGAACGCAATCGCAGCTCTACAATCCCTACACTGAGAGGCGCTCACATTATCAAATTCAGAGCCGAATTTATTGCGAAAAGTCAAATCTTTGGGGGCAAAATAAAACTGAAAACGAATCCGAAGTAGTTCAGTAGAATTAAATCTATAATTCAAGTACCTAGAAGCGCGGGAAAACCTTGTAGATCCGGATCAAAAGTTCTTCAACATATTCTCTTTCTCTGATTTTGGCTTCAGCGGAATTATAGTGAAAAATCTACCTTAATTCGAGTTAACTGTTGTTTCTCTCACCTAATCCGACCTGAATCTTGTTATTATTGATTAAAAAGTAACCCTCAAGTAATTGACTAAAATACCACTATAAATTCCACGTGTTTTATTATTATTGGCTGAACATACAAAATACCCGGCTAAATATTGTGCGCTTAAACATATAATTACGATCTACTTCAAATATTCGATTTCGGGTAAACGTTAATTTCGCTTCATTTAGTTAGTAAGTGTTTGGCAATTGGCATTTTAGTTTTCGATTCTGGGTGCTTGACCAATTTAGTTTTCTTCATTATTCCCTGATTTCAAATCAAATTGATTTCCCTTCTTAAAAAATATTATCATATTTAAAATGTCGGACAATTTTCTTTACGTGTGTATACGTCGCATCCCGCATAAATTTTGATGGAAGATGAAACTTTTCTCATCTTTTTGATGATTCAAGTATACTGATTTTCAGGTAAATAGATCGAACTCCGATTATTCTTCTTTGCATCAGAAGCCGTAAGATTTATGTTTGAATCTATATTTTTTTTTTCTTTTTCTCTGACCTAATAATGTATGCTGATTTTTTAGGAGTTTTTTTTTCCTATGGTCTTGTAAATTTTTTTTAGTGAAAGAATTTTTATTTGCTGCCTTTTAACAAATGTGTGTTGAAAGTATGTTCGTGATGTCAATGTATTGTCTGTAAAAATTTGTTGACAGCATTAGGAAACTAGGTATAGGTTTAATTTTGGTTTCAATTGCTTTGCATTTTGGTTCTTGTTCTATTTGCTTTGAATCTTGTCTGTTTCTTTAAAGAAATTATAATTTTGTTTAGCGGGTGATCCCATTTCTAACTCTGTTTTTCTGCTTCTTTTTTATTACTGTTTTCTTAAGATTAAGTTTTTTGTTATTTCAGATATTGAAGGCCTTCAATATCTTGCTTGAATATGGAAAAATATCGACCGAAGAATATCTTGATTACTGGTGCTGCTGGTTTCATAGCATCCCATGTTGCGAACTGGCTGACACGAAGCTACTCTGAGTACAGGATTGTTGTTCTGGATAAGCTGGATTATTGCTCGAACTTGAAGAACCTCGATCCCTCTCAATCTCTCCCTAATTTTAAATTTGTGAAAGGCGATGTTTGCAGTGCTGATCTCGTGTATTTTATACTCACTACAGAGGCCATAGACACAGTCATGCACTTTGCTGCTCAAACACATGTTGATAATTCATTTGGTAATAGCTTCGAGTTTATTAGGAACAATGTTTACGGTACTTGTGTCCTTCTTGAAGCTTGCAAAGCTTCTGGTCATATTAAGAGATTCATCCATGTTAGTACTGATGAGGTTTATGGAGAGACCGATGAGAATGCTGTCGTAGGCAACCATGAGGCATCGCAGCTTCTCCCAACGAATCCCTATTCTGCATCTAAAGCTGGAGCTGAAATGCTTGTTATGGCGTATGGGCGGTCATATGATTTACCTGTGATAATCACAAGGGGTAACAATGTCTATGGTCCTCATCAGTATCCTGAAAAGTTGGTTCCTAAATTTATTCTCTTAGCCATGAGGGGACAGCCTCTCCCAATTCATGGGGACGGGTCTAACGTCAGAAGTTATCTCTATTGTGAAGATGTAGCAGAAGCATTTGATACCATACTCCACAGAGGTGAAGTTGGACATATTTATAATATCGGAACAGAAGAGGAAAAGAGTGTCACTGATGTGGCAGAGGATATCTGTCGGCTGTTTTCCTTAGATGCATCTGTAGTGATAAACTTTGTTGAGAACCGACCTTTCAATGACCAAAGGTACTTCCTGGATTCTCAAAAGCTAAAGAATTTGGGATGGTCGGAGAAAACTAAATGGGAAGACGGTTTAAAGAAAACTATGGAGTGGTATGTTAGAAATCCTGACTGGTGGGGCGATGTTTCTTTAGCTTTGCACCCTCATCCGAGAATGCTTTCTGTGTCCGGGATGGGTAAAGATCATCACAAAGGTGGATTTGGTTCATCATCTCATTCTCATACATTGCAGAATTCTGAGCTGGAACAAGAAGGTCATACGGAAAAGGGATCTATTAATGTGTGCAAAAGCAGACTTTGAGATTTTTAATGTAGAACTTGGCTATTTAGCAATTCATTTTCTAGAATAAGACAAACAAGGAGTAATCAATCAGTTTTCACATTTGTAAATATCAGCTGTTGTTTATTCCTACTGATGCTGAGGGTTTAAAAAATATACTTGATCTTCTGGTAATATCTGCTGCAAATGGTGTGCTTTGGACAAGAGGTGTTTGTTTGATTATTGATCTGGTAATCACTTCTCTCCTTTACTCTGTGTGTGTGTGAGAGAGTAGGAGTTCGTTTTTTTTTTTTGCATGAATATGCACAACTGAAAGAGGTGCTGCCAGTGCCAGAAAGAAGAGACTCAATCTTTCTCAGGATTCAGAATCAGATGACGCAATAGATTATATTCTTGTGTTCATGCAAATCTGCTAGTAACAAGAATGTCTATGCCTAAGGTCCAGATTATTGCAGTTTCTTCTATACTACAAATACTCACATTGGTATGTGTTGGCACTTGCAGGTAAAGGGGCTTTCTCTAAAGCTTGGCATAAAAATGCAGCATTTTTGTGAATATGGTGGATATGCTTCTTTTTCTTTTTTTTTTCTTTTCAATTATAAGTTATTATTTACAATTTCTTTCGGTCAAGAAATAATAATGGTAGCAGAAAAGAAAATCATAATGCTATCTAAAAGCTAATCTAGAAGAATGTCTTATACACAAAAAGGTATTCACAAAAAAGAAATTAACACTCGCCAGTCTTTCTTATCAAAATGCATTTATGTACATTTTTATTTATGTTTCGGGTTTGTCTGAGGCCCTGCACATAACTTTCCATTAGAAAGAGCTAGAGTTTATGCTGCTTGCAGGAAAATTATGAATATACACCTGTTATTCATCTTTGAACACTGATTCTATTTTAGTTAATTAGTACAGTGATCATATGCTTCTGACTTTCATAAGTTGTAGATTTTCCAGTTCAATTGATTTTGCTTGAGACAATGGTTATAAGTTCTTACAATAGATATGTATGTTTGGGTTTCTTTTAGTGCAACTTCATTGTGATAAGATTTCAAGGGCAATCCTGGTTCCACTTACTCTTGATTTGGTAAATGTTCTTTACTCTTGCTAGTTCGATAAATGTTCTTTATTCTTCCTGAAACTATGCTGAATAACTCTCTGTGATTATGGCTTGTTGTTTTAGTTACCTTTAAAGTTCTATATGCTTCCTTTGGTCATTGGTTTCTTATGACTTCCTGTGATGTTTCTTAACGTGCCTCGATTTATGGTTGGTTTTTTTTTTTTCCAAATTCCAACCATATGTATCACAGAAGTAGTGATACAAGAAGTCTTATTCTGTGTTGCTTCTTTCTTTGCTGGTGGAATTTTGCTGATCATCATAGTTTAATAAGTGTGTGTGAAAAATATAAGATATATAGTAAAGTGGTGCTTATTTTAGGTTTGGATTGTTCAGACAAGTTGGAATTTTTCAGCTTCTGAAAGGATCCATGGGATTATAATAAGTCAGTGGCTGTGGAGCCTCAGATAAACCTGATAGACCCCCCACTCTTTTAGGTAGTGACAGGACGAGAAAATAACCAAGCTACTCGATACTCGACTTGATATTACAAACAAGTTCGGAGATATTTTTTGTTACAATAATTAAAAAGGTGATGGGTATGAAGGAATTTGTTTGATGACAATGGAATTAATTTAAGAATGTCTAATGATTATGGTGAGCTTCAAGCAATGAAGCCCAGTGACATTTTCTATTATTGGTATTATGTCTGGAGATGAGAAGTTGAAATAGTAGCTTATTTGGCCACGGTTTTTAATTTTTGTCTATTTTCTAAAAAAAATATATAAAGAAATTAATAATTATTATAAAAGCCATGTACACAATATAACTGTGTAATAATGAATATTTAAAATAAACTTAAATACTAGTAAGATTTATCTAAAGAAAATTTTTATAGTAGATTGAGATTTTGACATAGCTACTTCCTCATATTTTTTCCCCTGTGTGATGATGCACTTGCTTTTCTTCTTATAAATTGTGATATTAATTTATTTGAATTTATGTTATATTTCTTGTTTGTTGTCAGGATCATTAAAGATAGAATAGGTTAATTTTTTACAAATAACACATTGTTTACTCCAATTTATAATTGCAATACGACTTCTCGGTTATAACACTTATTAATTTTTATTTTTTTTGCAATTACAACATCCCTACTATGCAAGTCGAATAATGTATACTGGCCTTTTCGAACACATACTAACAGTGATCACAAAGCCATAAAGATTATCAGTAAATAGAGGGCCCAAATCCCATGTTCTCGGTTTAAAATAAGGTAGGCAAGAAACTAAGAGAGATGCTTTTTTTCTTTGGCTATTTGGGGTTAGCAGTTTTTATCCCCACATTTCATTTATTATCTTTAGTGAATGTATGTGGAACTATACATTATTTTATTTTATTCAATATATGAATGAAATCACTTAGTATTTTGTTGGGTGGAGCCTACCGGTACACTGTACACTATACATAGCTTGTCTTATATTATAACATATCAGCTACCAAATTTATGTAATTAATTAGTTGTATCTATATTTGACAATTGGCATGCTCTATGAGTTGCAATATAAATGTAATGTGACATTGAAATAGTACATACGATAAGACACATTTCCATATGATTAGTCTTTGTTGACAATCATAGGGTTCAATCTAAGCTCCATCTTTGCTTAACAATACCCCATCATCACCCCCCTTCCCTCTGTTTCTCAGGATAATAAACAATGTACTACATGTCAACGATATTCACTATAAATGCTTACAAATAGTATGTAATATATCGATTTTATATACCAATATACCTCTATTTCAATATGCACTACAACCTATCCTTTCCAAGGACTCATGTGTATCGTTGTATATGCACATACAAGTACAAAATAAGGGAAAATACAACACTAAAACAAAAAATTTATGTATATATATAATTGCAATATAATGGAGAAAGGAATATGTTATAGTGTTTTCCACTTTTGTCTTGGCCATAAACCAAGTTGTGATGAAGACAGACATCAGAGCATACAAGTACCTAATTTTGGGTGGGAGACACCAATAACGAGATGATAGAATTTCCTTCAGACTATATATCATCATAACATGCTCACATGCCATTGTCCCTTTACTAGTTAATACTACCAATTTATTACAAGTTTGCTTAAGAAATGCTGCACAATAATCTAACATTATTGTTGTTACATTATCTTTTTTTTTAATGGTATCAATCTTTTCCTCATCATTTTCTATATCTAAAAAAAAAGAAAAGATACTCCCTCCGTCCACAAAGAGTATGGTACATTTGAAGTGGCACGGATTTTTAGAAAATAAGGTAAACGTTATTTGAATGAAAAAAAAAACCCACCAATTTGAATGTGTGTGAGGTATAAAATATAAGAAATTGGTGGGTCACATGTCCTAAAAGGGAAAGTGAATACTCTTTATGAATGGACCGAAATGGAATACTTACCACAGTCTTTATGCACGGAGGGAGTAATATATTCGAAGACCAAATTTTTCATGATTGGTATCAGTAATAATTTTCTCCTTATCATCTTCTATATCGAAAAAAAAAAGATAATATAACAACAATAATCTTAGAAAAGTTACTTCTAAATGAATTAATAATGTTTTAAAATTGTAAAAAAAAATTAGTAATTAGTATTTATTACTCCCTCCGTCCACAATAATTGTGGTTTTTGGGGATTGACACGGGTTTTAATAAAATTTAGGTAGATATTTTTTTAGTGGATAAATGGTTCCACTATTTTTATATTGTTAGACTATTATTGCGGGTTAGAGGCTGATTTTTTTGTAAATAAATAGATAAAATAAGGTTTAAAAAATAAATGAGTGTGTAAGATCATGTCCAAGAATAGAAAAATCACAATTTTCGTGGACAGACGAAAAAAAAATACTAATTATAATTTTCGTGGACGAAGGAGTATTATTTTTTCACGAACCGGTTTACCGGTTTGTTGGGTTTCGAAAACATAGTCGTGAATAGTCTCGGCTTAGCTAGCTAAAATACACTTATATATATATATATAAGATATTTACTTGCATGCGATGCACTATTTTATTTTTATTGTTTATATATTTATAATGTAATTTTTAATTAATTAATATTTAATTAATTCTAATTAAGACTTATTTAATTTTAGTTGGAGATTAATAAATTATAATTGAAAATTATTAATTCTAATTGAAATTAATAATTTTTAATTATTTATTAATCACTTTCTAATTATATTTAATTTTCTTTAATTACCTCTTAGTTACAACCAATCCTAGCGTCAGGTTAGTTGTGTCCAAGTTTTTGCCTATATATAATTCATGAATCATAGCATCTAAAAAATAACTGGAGTACTTCGAAGAAAATGAACAATAAATGGAGAATGCA
Source organism: Agastache rugosa (assembly GCA_031470985.1). Lineage (NCBI taxonomy): Eukaryota > Viridiplantae > Streptophyta > Magnoliopsida > Lamiales > Lamiaceae > Agastache > Agastache rugosa. The sequence continues at coordinate 27,368,559 of CM062601.1, forward strand.
TGTTATGAAACCAGAATTTGGTGAGTACAAGCTGCATCATAAATTCGTAATACGAAGAAGTGCATTTATGGTGGTATCTATTTTACACTTTTACTATATCGAGTTGCACTTGCACATTCGGGTTCTGTTAATATTTTTATATGTTTGAACCTACGAAGCACCGGTACGAATACAGATACAAAATACAAATATGATACGATACGAAAATACGCTCATTTTCAAAAAATCAAAATACGAATACGTTAAAAATACGTTTATATTTATTTGTAATAATAATAATAATAATAATAATAATAATATTATGAAACTCATATAAACATATTTATCTCAAAATAAAGCAAATAACTAATTAATTAAAACTTAAAAGTCTAAGGTAACTGTCTTACAACAATAAGTTCACACTTCTAATTCAAAACATACTAATATTACAAACAAAGTCATTCGAATTCAAAGCAAACCATCAAGTCATGAAATCCCCCTCATCAACCTCAGTATCCATTGTATCCTCATTTCCATCCTCAGTGAAGAAAATGCTCTCCAACTCCGGCTCATCAAGCGACAATTGAGCAATCTCTAAATCCCCAACATCATCAAGTGTACTGCTTTGCTCGTGTTCGTGTACTGCTTCTTAAATCAAACAATAATCGACAATTAGGAATTTAGGATAGCTCGTGTACTGCTTCTTCAATCTTTCTTCACAATTCACATTTTCTGATTTTCCTAGAATCCTAATAAATTAACCCATTCTTCAATTGATTCAATTCTTCAATTTCTAATCAACCCATTGCATAAATTCTTCAATTTTTAATGAACCCATTCATTTTTTCTTCAATTACATATCTCGATCGACCCAAGCAATATTTTCAAGAAAATAAGAAGAAGAAGTCGAACCTGATGCTGATGGATTGGAGGCGGCATCGGGCGGCGTCTGGGCTGAATGACGGCTGCGATAGCTTGAGGCGGAGGCAGCGGGATGGAGACTTGGAGTGGAGGAGAGGAGAGAGATTTAGGAATGAATCTCATAATCTGCCGTTTTTTACTTATTTGGAGGAAATACGTATTTTGACTTATAAGAAAACGTATTTTGATCATATTTTTTTCGTATTTAAAAAAAATAAAAAAAATAAATTTAAAATATATTTTTAATACGTATTTGAACCGTATTTTTTTCGTATTTGTATTAAATATGTTTTTTATGAATACGTTAACCCCTTGGAGAGTATCTATGTGTTGGAAAATTATAAAGTTTTGATTTAATACCACCCAACTGATTCTCCAACCGAATAGATGATCGCATCTACCTAAGTAGTGTTTCCCAGCTCGCCTGTTTGAGCTCTAGATTTTCTAGGTTTACAGGTTCAGGAAGCGGAAGCAGAAGACAGCAGACAACCCGGCTGTGTTTACAGCAGAAGTCAGCTATCAGCTGAGTTTTCCAGCTGAGCTGAGTTCAAAACGGAAAGCAGATCCACTTCGAAGATCAAGCTGAAGATAAATCGAGCTGAGTTCAAGACACAGCTGGTACAGCTGTACAGAACAAAGGGAACTAAATCTAAAGACATCACTTCAAGTCAGTATGCCCAATCCAGCTCTGAATTCAAAAGTCAGCTCCAAAGGCAGAGATCCCGGCGTCAGAGGAAGTCAACTTGCCTCGACCAATGAGGGATTGCCGAATCAACATTCTAGACTTCAGAACCTAGGATGTGACACAAATGAAGACATGTGCAGAATCGCCCAACGGCAGATATCGAATTTAAGAAGAGTAGGTAAGATTCAAACGGCTCCTCCAACGGCTAGTCTTGAATCTCTACCTATATAAACTCGTCTTCAACCTCAGGATCAAAGACGAAAAACTCTCTACAAGCTTTCATTCTCTGAAAATCTTAAGCCTTCAAAAGCTCTCAAGCAGTTCTACATAGTTCAAAGAACACTTTATCTTAAAGTGTTTCTAGTCCAGAAACTACTTTGTTTTTTGTCTGATCCCTAGGCAGAATTTATTGTATATCTTACGCCTAGATCTTGAACGAGTTCATCTAACTCTAAAGTTCTTAATTGTAAGAACTCGTTCATTGTTGGAACCCCAAACCAAACCCCTCTTTACCCAGAAAGGTTAGGTCAAGGTTACGCTTGCTTGAAGCGCGAAATTCAAGTGGTTGTAAGGTTTTTTCGCACTCCCGTAAACTGAAAGGTTAGGCTTGACAGTGCCCGCAAACTGTTGGAACACAGCTCGGGTTAGAGTTGTGAAGTTGCTTGGTACTTGGAAACCAAGTAGTAGTGAATTACCAGTGAACCTGGTCGTGGACGTAGGAGGTGTTACTCCAAACCACGTAAAAATCTCGTGTTCTTTACTGTCTGTTTATCTTCAGTTTTAATACTAACTTTATCATCTCATTGCATATTTTATTAAAACTGCATACACAGCTGCTCTCATAAGACAGCTGTGTATTTCTGAAAGTTGCACAACTTGACTAAGCCGAAAACGTAAAGATTATCTTTTCAAGCTGAGTTTTTCTAACCAACCGAGCTAAGTTTTTAAACCACCACATTCCGCACTGCCAGCTGAGTTATTTGCCCAGCTGACTCTCCTCAGCTGGAATCATAACTGAGCTCACTTACTGTTTTAAACTTGAAAAAGTTTTCAGAAATTTATCTTTGGTGTATTCACCCCCCCTCTACACCAAAGACCCAGCTCAGGGACCATCAATTGGTATCAGAGCAGTGATTCAAAAGACCGCTGGTTTTGAATCAAGCGATTTGTCTTGATAATCTGTCAGTGGTCAACTGAACATATCCTCTTTGTTGAAAAACTCATTATATTACATACTGTGCATATCTCCATGGATTCTTATCTTAACAGGAATCTTCCCACCTTCTCGGTCGACGATTATGCAATCTGGAAGTTCAGATTGAAAAGCTTTCTCTGTGCGCATCATGACATGATGTGGGACGTCATCTCAGACGGACCCATCATCATCTACAAATAAGAAAACGAGCTTGTTCCAGCTCAAGATGGGGATGTACCAACATATCGCCTCATTCCCAAGCCAAAGAGTGAGCATACATCGTAAGAAAGGAAGCAAATGGATTAGACAAATTTCTACGAGGAACACCATCTCATCAACAAGCCTCCAACGCCTACCTCAAAGAAAATCATCAACTGCAAAACCGCAAAGGAGATGTGGGAAACCCTAGCCAAGCTATGCGAAGGGTCTGAGGAGATTAAAGAAAATAAATTCACGATCGTCTGCCAGAAGTTTGATAACTTCAAGCAGCTTGTAAACGAGTCCATCGAAGGGATGGAACTCAGATTCTCCAATATAGTGGTAGAAATAGAAACCATCATAACTGGGAAATACACCCAGTGAGAAAAGAATCTAAAAGTCCTTTCAGCGCTCACAGCTGAATGAAACACATATAAGGTGGTACATCAAAGTCGAAGTGACTTGGGTGATCTTTCAACTGAAAGATTATTCTCCCTGCTCAAAGCCAACGAATACAACTTGAAGATTACCATGAAAGAATCTTCAAGCAATCAGAATGATGGAGAGCTGACACCTGCGCCAAAGGAGATTGCATTCAGAGCTAACTCTAAAAAATCCTCATACATGCAGTCAGCCGAGTCTTCAAAGAAAGACAAGAATGACATGAGCAAGGAAGAGCTACTTGAAGAAATAGCCATGCTGGTCAAAAACTACAACAGACTCAACACCAGCAAGGGCAAGTACAAGAAGTTCGCAAGAACTTACAGAGACAAGTACGCAGTAGCTGATGAGAAGTCAGCTGACAAACGAACAGAAGAAGGATGTTTCAACTGCAAGGAACCAGGACACTACCGGCTAGACTATCCAAAGCTATCCAAGAAAGATAAAGACCAACTGAAAGCTAAGGCAGCTGACAGAAGGAGAGCCTACATCGCAGACGAGGAGTCAGAATGCAACAAAATGGATGATAACATGCCATTCTCAGACTCAGAAGAAGAAGCATTGATGGCTCACGATGAACCTGATTGGGATACATGTTTCATGGGACAAACAGACGGCATCGATGAAGATGAGGTAATGTCTAGAACTCAAAATCTATCTAACCTCTCACCATCACACGAACACTCTACACAGGTTTCAGAATCAGGGCTACCTGATTGGAGTCTAGTAGAGAAGGTTATGAACGATTCCAATGAGCTTCAAGAAAGCCTTGACGTCATAATGTGTGAGAATGCCGAGCTGAAAGTGGAACTTAAAAGGAAAAAGGTATCAGAAGCAGCTGATACAACACAACTCCAAAAGGAAGTCGTTTCACTAAAAGACAAAATAGTGAAACAAGATCAGCTGATGAAGGACTTCTACTATGAAAAGAAACAGCTGATGGAAGAATTGGAAAAGGCCACAGCTGAATCAGAAAAGAAGTCAGCTTAGATTATAGAGCTGAAAAGTTCTAAAGAGGTACTGTCTAAGAAGATGGTAGCTCTCATCAAAGCCACATCAACAATGGACGAAATCATAAGTGCACAACGTCCAGCACCACTCAAAGCAGGACTAGGATACAATGAATCAAAGGATGCCACAAACATTGCCTCCACGAGTGAAACAAAGGTAATGTTTGTACGAGCAAAAGAACATCCAATTCCAAAGAACTCAAGAACAACCGTTGAAGACACAAAGAAAGATCAAGAGGACCAACAGATATCCTCAAGCTCCATCGAGGACACAAGCAAGTATCAAAAAGGTCACCGCGAGACAACCTCAAGCTCAAATCAGCAAGAACGTGCTCAACCTCAACAAAAACAACAAGCTGGACATTACGTATACCAAAGAATAAAGAATAACACGTCGAAAGATATCAACCGAGATATCGTAGGAGATACCCAAAATTGATATCACTCATATGATCATCACCGAGAACCAATTCCAGCCGAGATATCACAAGAGACAGCAGAGACAAAGGAACGTCTCAGCTGGGTACTCAGCTGGATACCGGAAAGACCAAGACATCAAGCCGGGAAGATACTGAGATCAAGACCCCACCAGCAACAACCGAAGAACACAATGAATGTGTATATCGACTCAGCTGGAAGGATTATCAGATAAAATGATCCAATTCGAGTCATCAAGCAGATCTGGGTCGTTAAAGGATCTCTGCCTAACCCACAAGGACCCAATTAAAACTGGGTACCTAAATTTTGATCTTTTGTATAGGTTGCAAGGGATCAACGCATCATTGAGGAGTCGATGAGAACGTTGTGGTACTTGGACAGTGGATGCTCCAAGCACATGACGCACTTAAAGCATCTACTCCAGGAGTTTATCGAGCGTCCAGGCCCCCAAGTAACATTTGGTGACAACTCCAAAGGCCTAACCAAAGGTTATGGTACATTTAAAACTAAAAATATTATAATCCCAAATGTTTCTTACGTACAAGGACTGCAACATAACTTGCTCTCCATTAGCCAATTCTGCGACAACGGTTTTTCTGTTAAGTTTGATGCACAGTGAAGCACATGGAAACCAAGCAGATACTACTAAGAGGGAAAAGAGAAGGAAACATGTATTTCGCTGACTGGAACAGCAGCCCTCCGGAGACTTGTCTTGTATCGAAAAGCAGCAATGAAGTCAGCTGGCTGTGGCACAGACGGCTGAATCATCTCAACTTCAAGACAATCACAAAACTGGCTAGGAACCAACTCGCTAATGGAATTCCAGATCAAGTATATGACAAAAGTCATATGTGCAGCGCGTGTCAACAAGGAAAACAAACAAGAATTTCATTCTCTCTCAAGCCAGTTCAGTCAACTGATCGAGTACATCAACTCCTTCACATGGATCTTTTTGGTCCAGTTACTCCAGCAAGCTTCAATGGCAGAAAATATACTCTGGTCGTAGTAGACGACTTCTCAAGATTCACATGGGTGTCACATGGAAAAATTATAAAGTATTAAATGGAAAATTATAAACTTTTGATTTAATACCAAAACCCAACTGATTCTCCAACCGAATAGATGATCGCATCTACCTAAGTAGTGTTTCCCAGCTTGCCTGTTTGAGCTCTAGATTTTCTAGGTTTACAGGTTCAGGAAGCGGAAGACAGCAGAAGCAGAAGACAGCAGACAACCCAGCTGTGTTTACAGCAGAAGTCATCTATCAGCTGAGTTTTCCAGCTGAGCTGAGTTCAAAACGGAGCAGGATCCAACTGAAGATAAATCGAGCTGAGTTCAAGACACAGCTGGTACAGCTGTACATAACAAATGGAACTAACTCTAAAGACATCACTTCTAGTCAGTATGCCCAATCCAGCTCTGAATTCAAAAGCCAGCTCCAAAGGCAGAGATCCCGGCGTCAGAGGAAGTCTACTTGCCTCGACCAATGAGGGATTGCCGAATCAGCATCCTAGACTTCAGAACCTAGGATGTGATACAAATGAAGACAGGTGCAGAATCGCCCAACGGCAGATATCGAATTTAAGAAGAGTAGGTAAGATTCAAACGGCTCCTCCAACGGCTAGTCTTGAATCTCTACCTATATAAACTCGTCTTCACCCTCAGGATCAAAGACGAAAAACTCTCTACAAGCTTTCATTCTCTGAAAATCTCAAGCCTTCAAAAGCTCTCAAGCAGTTCTACATAGTTCAAAGAACACTTTATCTTAAAGTGTTTCTAGTCCAGAAACTGCTTCGTTTTTCGTCTGATCCCTAGGCAGAATTTATTGTATATCTTACGCCTAGATCTTGAACGAGTTCATCTAACTCTAAAGTTCTTAATTGTAAGAACTCGTTCATAGTTGGAACCCCAAACCAAATCGCTCTTTACCCAGAAAGGTTAGGTCAAGGTTACGCTTGCTTGAAGCGTGAAATTCAAGTGGTTGTAAGGTTTTTTCAGTACCCGTAAACTGAAAGGTTAGGCTTGACAGTGCCCGCAAACTGTTGAAATACAGCTCGGGTTAGAGTTGTGAAGTTGCTTGGTACTTGGAAACCAAGTGGTAGTGAATTACCAGTGAACCTGGTTGTGAAGTTGCTTGGTACTTGGAAACCAAGTTTTCAGAAATTTATCTTTGGTGTATTCACCCCTAAAGTCCATGATGGGGCCCAAAAGCCCAGTAAAACCTCTCTTCCTACAACTATTAATAGGGGTCTCCATACCACTTCAAAAACACACCAAAAAATCATCTTCAAGAACTCAAGATTTGAGGAGAAATTCTCTAAGATTTCTCTCTCAATATTCAAGGTGGCGTCACCGTCAGCGGCACTCGAATAAAATCGAACTCAGGCGCTCGAGAGAGACGGTGATGGCATCACCATCGAATAGCAGCAGCGTTGCAAGAGATTTATGCTACGACGGATGGTGGAGCCGACGGATGGTGGTCGACGACGGATGGTGGTCGACGACGGATGGTGGAGCCGACGCGTCGGTGGATGGCAGGAGGATTTTCAGTGAAGAGAAGAGAAGGATTTTGGGGGGATTTTTGTTGTTAGGTCAAAGTTGTAGATTTTTTTTGTTTTTTACAAACTATCAATGACGGGTCAACAAACAACGTCATGTATAAACAAAAAAAATTCGGTTCTAGACGAAGGGCAATATAGCCGGTTGTGTATATTACCAATAGACAAGGGTTTCATAAATCCCGTCGTCTATAACCAATAAAATTGAGCGCTTATAGACAACAGCGGTCAACCACGTCATCTATATATGTGAAAGACAACATCGTTCGGTAGACGTCGTCTATTAGCTGTAGCTAGCCGCTGATAGATGACGTATTTTTACTGCTCGTCTTCTATTGCTGTCGTATTACACAACGGACACGATGATACCCGTTGTCTATATTATAATAGACAACTTGTGTTCAAAGCCCGTTGTCTATGTGATGTTGTCTATAAGAGATTTTCTTGTAGTGGGACCTCTAAATCCTCATGGACTTATAGCAATCCATATACTCCAAGGATTGAAAGCTTGAAGATGTCGGTTAGCTATCAACCTCCAAAGTTTCAACAATTTGATGGCAAAGGAAATCCAAAGCAACATATGGTTCACTTTGTGGAGACTTGCAACGATGCTGGAACTTATGGAGATCACATGGTGAAGCAATTTTTGCGTTCCTTGAAAGATAATGCATTTGATTGGTATGCTGACTTACAGCCAAACTCCATAGATAGTTGGGGGCAATTGGAGAAAGAATTTCTTAATAACTTCTATAGTACTCTAAGGATGGTGATCATGGTTGAACTTACAAAGTCAAGTCAATGGAAAGAAGAGCCCGTCATCAACTACATAAATCATTGGAGGGACGTGAGCTTAAATTGCAAAGATCGATTGTCTGAAACTTCAACAATTGAGATGTGCATCCAAGGCATGCATTGGAGTCTTCGGTACATTCTAAAAGTAATTCAACCAAAGACCTTCGAAAAATTGGCAACTAGAGCTCATGACATGGAATTAAGTATGATTGCAAATGGAATTGAAGATATGTCAATGCTTGAGCCCCACAACTTTGAAGAAAATCAAGAAACAAATCATGGTGGCAAATATCTTGAAGAAACTCCAAGTGAAGATGAGGAAGAGACTTCAAATATAGTCACAAGTCAATCTTCATATATGTGTCGAAATTTATGAAGTCAAGCGCTCCTTGATAAGAGCCTAAACTGTCTACATTACTCCTTAATAAGAGCATAAACTATCTAAATCGCTCCTTGATAAGAGCTTAAACTATCTATATCGCTACTTGATAAGAGCCTAAACTGTCTACATATATTGCTCCTTGATAAGAGCATAAACTATCTAAACGCTCTTTGATGTGAGCAAAAACCATCTAAACTCTTCAAACAAATAACTTCAAGCGCTCCCTGATAAGAGCCTAAACTGTCTACATTGCTATTTGATAAGAGCATAAACTGTCTGCATTGCTCCTTGATAAGAGCATAAACTATCTAAAATGCTCCTATATGCGAGTAAAAACCATCTACGCTCTTCAAATAAAAACTTCAAATGCTCCTTGATAAGAGCCTAAACTGTCTACATCACTCCTTGATAAGAGCCTAAACTATCAATAAAGCTCCTAGACATAGAGCAAAAACTATTTGAAGAATCGTCCAAGTCAAAGACTCCTTGACACGAGTATAAAATGTCTACAATTTTAAATCAAGTGAAGACTCATTGACACGAGTATAAAAGGTTTACAAATTCAATTTCAAGTGAAGACTCATTGACACGAGTATAAAAGGTCTACAATTTCAAATCAAGTGAATACTCATTGACAGGAGTATAAAAGGTCTATAAATTTAAATTCAAGTGAAGACTCCTAAACATGAGTATAAAAAGTTTACAAAATCAAGGCTCCTTGATACGAGCATAACCTATCTAACTTCAAATCCAAATTCAAGGCTCCTCGATACGAGCATAAACTATCTAAATCTAAATTCAAGTTCATCAAAGCTCCTTTATATGAGCATAAAACTGTATAAATCTAAATTCAAATTGAAAAACTTCTTGAAACGAGTATAAACTTTCTAACAAATCCAAATTCAAGAACTCATGAATACGAGTATAAACTATTCACAAGTTGAAGTTCAAGAACTCCTTGATATGAGTATAAACTATCTAATAAGTTCAAGTTTATCGAGACTCATTTATTTTTACGATAAATCGTTCATGAACAAGTCTCGAGGGGGTATTTGTAGATATCAAAATTTTCATATAATTTTTATATTGATTTTATATATTTATTTGATTATGGAATCTTATTAAATCCATATTAAATAAGTTATTTAATTAATAAAGATATCTTATTTGGTGATAAATATCTATTTATTTGGCAACAAGTTAAGGATATATATCAATTTCTTAGAGCCAATGAAATCGTGCCACCTCACCCCTAAACTCCATGATGGAGCCCAAAAGCCCAGTAAAACCTCTCTTCCTACAACTATAAATAGGGGTCTCCATACCACTTCAAAAACACACCAAAAAATCATCTTCAAGAACTCAAGAATTGAGAAGAAATTCTCTAAGATTTCTCTCTCAATATTCAAGGTGTCCCGGCGAGATTCAAGGTTATAAAGCTTGAAGACCAAGTCCAAAGAGACACTAAATCTCTTAAAATCTCAAGACTAACTTGAAGATCGTTCGAGGGTCGACTTGAAGAGAAGAATCGGAGGATCAAATAGACATTGAACCCGTATATATTCGAAATTCTTATATTTGTATGCAGTTTTGTATTTATTAAATTAAATACAATATTTTGTGTTTACAAATAGAGTTTAAACTTTAGATCTCACTGCTTACATATTAAAACCTTCATCACTTGAATGTTCATTTAGGGATGATATTTGCCCATTTCTTCTTGTGACGTATGTGCAGTAACGTATATTACAAATATAGTCAACATGCACAACAACAAAGTAAGTAGAAGTGAATCTAATGGAATTAGAACAATTAAAAAAAAAAAAATGAACGGGTGTGTGTTGGCCTAATAGTAATGTGTGGTTAATGTCTAAAGTCAAATATTTTATGTTTGAATTTACCGTAGTACAGTTTTTAAATTTAATGTTATATTTACTAAAAATAAAAAAGGAACGGATTGTTCTCGAGTATTAATAAACTGGTAGTTGAGTCAATTAATTACCACTTGCACGTAGATGAATGAAAAGCTAAAAGAGAATTTCGATCTACAATATTACAAACTCCATTATTTTTTACACAAAAACTCGCGTCATTTCTTCATGCCTAAAATACAAATTACAAGTGGTGGCATAATAATAACACATCTTGTCATTAAGAAAAGTAATTTAAAATTTATTCAAGATTGAAAACTAGTCTCCCTCTGTGCATTAAGAATGTAATTTTTGGTGGGTACGTGGCACAAGACTTAAAAAAAGTAATTAAGTTAAAATACTACTTGAGTGGATAAAAAAATACACCGTTTAGAATTTGTATAGGGTTTAAAATATAAGAGAGTGTCTAGGGATCATGTCCTGAAATAAAAAAACTACATTCTTGATCGATGGACTACAGTGAAATACAAACCATACTCTGTGGACGGAGGGAGCAATATACTAACTTCTGCCAAATGATTGTCACCTCAGTTTTAATATGATTAGATTGAAATTTTAAATCATACTCTCTTTCGTTCAAGAAAAGTTTGTCACAATTTTCTTTTCGGAACGTCTGCAAAATTTTATTCACATCCATTTATAATAATAAATCTCAATAACTCACTCACTTATTAACTTTTTATATCCCATTATTTACAAAAGTTATCATTGTTGGATCCACACTATTAATTTAAAACCATTAAAAGTGGATATCTAAATTGCACCCGCACAATTACTCAATTTAAAATTATATAAAAAATGGGATCATTCTTTAAAATTTCATAAATACTAAAAAAATCATTAAAACTCGTGCCGTCTACAATGTGACAAGTTTTTCGTGTACGGAGGGTGTAATAAAAATTGTAAGATAAGATAATCCATTTATTTTAGAGATAAAATTTTAAAAATATGTACAAAATCATAAACGATCCAAATTTGTTATATTTATGACACATATATTTATCATTTGACTAGGAGGTGATGCATTGGAAATGTTGTATATATCATGAAATATTTCCGAAGGAGGCGGTGCCGGCCTTTTCTTTTCTTTCTTTTTTTTTTTTTCCTAGATCGCACCACATGATATTTTTCTTTGAGCGTGTGATGTAGCCATCCCATTCCATGTTAGATAAAAACAGAAAAACTTAGATCATCGTCGGCGGTGATGGAGAAGGACGTGACGTTTTTAATTTGTGAGAATCAGGGGAGGGGTTCCATTCCTATATTTTTTTTTTCTCTCTCTTTTGTTATATTTGTTTCAACTGTTTTTAATTTAATTCTTATTACAAATAAATATGATAATTTATTCAATTATATCTGATAAAAAAGGTTTTACTAATACTAAATGCTTAAATAAAAATATACATGAATAAATAAATTACAAAAATCCAGCTAGATTACGTAAAATAACTATATACGATATAAAAAAATATTGAAAATAAAAATGAGGGAGATAGAATTTTTTTCCTAGCTAATAATGAGAAAAAAAAACCACCTCCGATTCCTCCATTCCCCGAAAACCAATTACAAAACATACTAGTACTCCCTTCGTTTACGATAAGTATAGCATAATTTTCTTTTACGTATGTTCACGATAAGTGTAGCATTTTTTATTTTGGGAAATGACCCTACCTACTATCATTATTTTAAACATCGCAACAATTTATTATGATGAGTCCATTTCTCCACTCAAAACCAAACTACCAACTATTTCTTAAAATCCGTACTGAACCCAAAGTATTATACTTATTGTGCACTGAGGGAGTATTATAGTAGTATTTATTTTACATAAAAATTCAAATAAAGTACTCCCTCGGTCCCGAAAAAGTGTGGTTAATTTGATATTTTGGATCGTCCCTTATAAGTGTGGTGTTTCCATAAATGAAAATAACCCCATTAACTTTCTAATAGTTTATACCTTACAACAAATGAAATATGTGGGGCTCTTTCCTCACTAAACAAATATTTACTTACCTTTTCTTAAAACACGTGATGCACTCTCCGCATCATACTAATCCGAGACGGAGGGAGTACTAACTATTTAACAAATACTAAAAAAATATTTGAAAATATTAATAATCTTGTGCTATGATGTGAAATAGATGACGCGTTTAAAAAACGAGCGTCATGCATGCGGTGCAATTTGGAGGCTTGGTGATGGTGATATCACACGTAAAATGTCAATGATACATACTAATGTTGGTGGGAAGCTTTAGCCTACGAGGCTACGATTTATACTACTCCCCATTGCACCATGCACAAGCACAACATATCAATGTGTGTGTGTGTGTTTGCCAGGACAGGAGACATATGATTCCCGCGCTATTCAACGCGGCATTGCTTCCGCTTCTTGGGCCCCCAAGCCCCCCAAGCCACCCACCCACATAAAGTATATACCTATTTCATACACACACAATATATATATAATATTCCATTAAATATATACATTTTACATCAATATATATATACACACTAGCCGAAAAATTACATGCATTGCACGTGTAATCTCTTATTTAAGATAATTAATTTATTATAATAGTAATATATTTGAAAATAAAAAAAAATTGTAATATTATTAATTTTGACTATTAACTTCAACAAATTATTAACAAGTAGGTGTAAAGAGTAAATAATTTATATAATAAATAATGATAAGGGGTATAACAATTTCTAAGTGTCTCGAGAATCATGTTTTAATTTTTCACACTTTTTTCCTTTATTTCTATTTCCTTTTTTAATTATAGTATAATTTTTTTACTTTATTTAAATATAATTGAGATTATTCAAAATTAAAATTTAATTTAGTTCACTATATTATAATGATTAGATAAAAAATATATGTTAGTAAATTAACAGTCGTGTATTATTTCGACTTTAATTTAGTTGAGGTTGTAGTTATCAATAATAGATTTAATTACACCAAAAATCACATCTTTTACACCAAATTGTAAATTCATTTTTATTGTCTTCTATGAGATGCTTTAAAAGCTATGAAATTAATTTATCAATCACTAATTTATATACCCCTTTTATAAACCATGGCTACAAACCTACAAATACTTCATAATCAATTTCAGTAAGAAAAAATAATCGTATTAATTAGATTTTAGATAAAAGAAAAAAGTTCCATTTAAGATAATATATTTATCAAAGACTAATGTGTCAGTGAGCATTTGAGAGCATCGTTGACGTTTAGCCCACATCAACATTTTTCTTTTGAATTTTAATATTATTTTTATTCATACTTTAGTAATTATAATGAGGATTGTCAATTTTACAAATTATGAAAAATCAAAGTCCGCTTTTTGAAGTATAATGACACTAATCATACTTGATTCCATTCAATTTTATCGTCTAATATGATATTATGCTTTAAAGCTATGAATTTTCAATCATTAATTTCTCTACTCTTCATAATAACCATGACTACAAATTTCTACGTACTAAAATACTTCAAAATCAAATAAAATAACTCTAAATTTAAAAACAAATTACACAAAAATATATAATTCCAGCACAATAAAGTAATTTTGAGCTATTAAAATTTATGTTGTCCTTTCTCTTTTTACTTTTGAGTAATAGATACATATAAGAATATATTATTAATTAATTAATTAAGTTGAGTTATAATAGGAGTATGACTATATTATTATTTTATTATGTTTATAATAAATCTAATATAAATTTACACCATTGTCCTTAAAATCTATTACTAATACGAAAATAAAGCTGCCTCCTCCACAGTGTTCCGTTCAGATTTTCCTTTATTATGGTGATTTGTCTAATTTTAATTCATATATATTCTAATTTTTATTAATTAAAATTTTATTAATTTCATATTCTTGAAATATCACATGTTTATCTATTAATCACATCTCATATTTATCTTTGGCTCTATTTAATTAATTTCTTCTATTACATATATTAAAATAATAATAATTTCGTAATACATTCTTATAAATCCTTATTTTATACATTCTTAATTCATATATAATAATCTATATATATATATATATTTAATATTATAAAATTGACAAAGATTAGATATATCGATTTAATTAGCATGAACCAACGAGACGGTTCAAATATACTTAAAAGAAGAATTTCTACTAATTTTAATTAATATTAAATTTGTTTAGATTTTTATTGAATAATTTAGCATAAACCAACGAGACGGTTCAAATAACATAGAAATAATAATTTTTACTAATTTTAATTAATATTACTTTGAAGATGTAAACATATTTTTTTTTTCCGCATTTTGACAAAGATTAGAGATATCGATTTAACATGAACCAACGAGACGGTTCAAATATACTTAAAAGGGAAGGATTTTTACTAATTTTAATTCATATTAACTTTTTTTATATTTTTATTGAGTAATTTAGTAAACCAACGAGACCGCTCAAATAACATATAAAGAAGGATTTTTACTAATTTTAATTAATATTACTTGGAGTATTCATATTTTTATCGAGTATTACTCAACGGATTTGAGACGAGTATGTACAGTAAAGTCACTATTTTAACCGAGATTAAGACGAACATGTAGAAAAATTCTAAACAAATTTAGATTTAGAAAATACATAATAAATGAGTATACTAGATTCATTGTCATTCATAATTATAAATTTAGATACGTCAAAAAAAAATTAATTTGTTAATTTTGATTAATCATTAACGCGAACAATATCACAACTTCTAAATAAGATATAAAATTATTTTTAAAATGTATACATATAAATTAAAACATAAAGTTATTTCCAATCCAATTTCGACGGGCTACTGACTAGTAAATATAATAATAAGGATATATTAGACACGCCTAATTTTGTAAGAATCCTCTATTTTATAATGAACATATAGATATATATGAATAAGCCCATGGTAGCTAGTCGGCTACTTGACTACGGATAGATTGCACCACAAATAAAAGACGGTTTTGGGCCATGCGCCGAATGAGCGCAACCGCACATGACCCAAAAAAAGAAAAAAGAAAAAAAAGGGAAGGGCTCCAAAAATTATTTCGATCTATATACAAGATATTTTTTTTTAATTGAATATATGATAAAAAACTTAGCATAGTTAGTAAAGATTCTGCATTTTAACCATGGGGTCATGAGTTTGATTATTGAAGGCAGTGTTTTAATTGTATTTAAATTTTTGCATTTAATTAATTCATTTTTATAACATTGAATAAGGCCTTAAATGGCTAAACCATTCGAATTCCGAACACCAACACTTTTAAAGTGATTGCCTTAATTTTCATGTAATTTAATAAAAATAAATTATAATTTACTAAAATTTATTGGATCACAAATTTTTATATTTTTTTAACCATAAATAAAAGGCCAAATGTTATGAATTTGCACATGACCCATGTTATCTTAGCTCCGCCTTTGACCACAAAATAAACATGATAAATTGAAAAGTTTTAGGGCGTTGTTTTTAAATAAATCTTAATATAGTTTTGCGTTAATTATACTTTATGGCCCAACCTTTCACCCCATAGTTATTTTATGGCCCGATCTTTCAAAAAATACAAATATGACCTGACCTTTATTCCTCTGTGACATTTATGGCACGAGAGTTAAATTCTGGCGACGGAAAGATGACTAGGATCGTCGGAGTGTGACGTGGATAGTACATGTCTGGTTGGAAAATAAAAAAATAAACTCTCTATGTTTTCCCCAATCTCCCCTGAAACACTTCTTCTTCCATCGGCTCCAAATCGATGGCGGAGCAAAAGCTGCTGGCTTGGATTGCTCTTCACCGGCTCTAATCAACGGAGCCATCGCTCACCGTCACCGCAACTGTCGAAGGTTGATTAGCCTTGTAGTGCTTGTTCGCCTCACTCAGTCCTTATGTTCCTCAATATCAATTCAACCAACTATGGACAAAAGGCAGAACAAATTTGACAGCAAATTGACCTCTAGGCCAGCCCCCTGCTCTCCTCCCTCCGCCGCCAAGTTAGGAAATTCAAGAAGAATCCATCAGAAATCGAAAAGCAACTCAATTTGTAAGCAAAAAAAATAATAATAAAATAAAAAATAATCTCTCTCTCTGGATCACATACCTTGAACAATATCTATCATTTACAAATTTCAAAATATAAAATCAAACTTTTGAGGGAGACTTGAAAAAAAGGGTGTTTGTCAACTGGATTTCGGCAGATTCGAGGAGCAACAATGACACTTGCAACAAGAGTGAAAAGGAAAGAAAACATTCGATCTTGTTGGTCAGTCAAGGAGGCTAGCTAATCGAGCAGGATCATAGAGAGCAGCGACGAAGATTTCTTCTTCGATGAGGATCGAGACGGCGGCGGCTGATCGGATTTAATAATGGTTGGTGGAAGAAGAAATGGTGCAGAAGATTGGGGAAAAATTAGAGTGTATTTTCTTTATTTTCAACTGGACACAGTCCACATCACACTCCTACGATCCTAATCATCTTTCCGTCGTCGAAATTTTGCTCCTGTGCCATAAGTGTCATAGAAGAACAAAGGTCAGGCTATATTTGTATTTTTTGAAAGGTCGGGCCATAAAATAACTATGGGATAAAGGCTATATTTGTATTTTTTGAAAGGTCGGGCCATAAAATAACTATGGGATAAAAGGTAAGGCCATAAAGTATAATTAACCCTATAATTTTAATAATATAAAGAAACTTTTTTTTTTTTGTGAGGAGATAATATAAAGAAACTTAAAAACTACAAGAGCTCAATTTAGGGTCAATATTGATTTTCTTAATTTTTTTCATAAGGCGAAATTTCTAATAATACTGATATTATTTTGAATTGTTTAAAATATTTTACTAAGGGCGAAACCAGTTTATGCTATATTATTCACACGTACAAGGTGCGTGATCTTGATTCTTTGACAAATCGAAGCATATAAAGCAGTAACGTACACACTTGCATACGTACTCTCTCACTCTCACTCTCTCTCTCTATATATATATATAAGAGAGGAAATTCATTCTATCCAGTATCAAGATAGTGTGTACCTCCTACGACCACTTTTGATAGCGGGTATAAGCAGTACCCACTGACCCACCAATAAGATTATTATATCCATTTTTTATGTATAAAATATTGTATAAAATAAGGGGAAATATTGATATAACCTAGTCAACCTTATAATCATACAATACGCACAATTCTTTTACCCTTCTACTAAATTTCTTCATTACATACTCTGATTTATCAATTCATTTCTTCAATATGGAGATAAATCATGCATTATCAGGCCCATCACACTTCCGTATAAATAAATTCTACGTATACCAACTTCATACCTTTTTGACCGGAATGCTGCCGGGTATTTCCGCCGGAAGTTTTAGGGACCTCGTCCAACCACACGATCGCAACCGATGGTTTCCAGACGCAGACTCCTTCAGCAGCACACAGCACAGCCCTCGTTCGTTTCCTACTCGGGGCGTAGGGTATTTAGTCGGTATTTATAGAATAAATAGACACTGGAAGGGATGAGCAAAAGCCCGAACTTTTATATAGGAATTATATAAAACTTATTACAACATAAGTATATCTCCTTTAGGGAGGAGACAGACTTGTTTAGCTACCTATGGTAGCGGAATTGAAATACATAAACTATACTATACTTAGCAAAGAACTATAACAAATATTTATTTTTGAGAGCAGAGGAGATGGTGTAGAAGAAAGCTGGTGTGGATTTCTGATGTCTTCTGCTCTCAAAACTCTTGAAATATATAGAGGTTGGAATTCTCAACCTCCTTCCTTCATTATTGCCTCGGATTCCTTTGTTCCGTGGCCAGCCTGTTTCTGACTCAGCGTAGGACCCCTGCTGTCGTCCATTATTGAATAAGGACGCCCAACTTTCGGTGCTACTTTAATCAAACCGCACTATCTCTGTTTGATAATGCTCCTGCAGTGCTTTTACCCATTTGGTTTTTAGTGGGTAAAACTTTCCCCTCCACCCACTACTGTCGTTTTCTTTTTAGTGGGTGCTCCAGCTCAGAGTCACATGACTCTACCAACCTGTGTCGGGAATCTACTTTTTTCCCGGGGCCCTTGGCGTCCTTGCTTTTGGCAACGCCTTCTGCTCGAGATGCTCGTGGGACCGAGCCTTCTCCTTTCCCTTTCTGGGCATGAACCCCTTCCCGAACTCTGGTTCTTTCTGGTTCTGGCAATCCGAACAGACTCTCTCGGACCAGTTCCCAAAATGAGCCATGTTGCAATATTTACGATGAGTGTCTTTACTCGTCGTAATCTTGTTTTCCCAGAGCAAGGTTCTCTTTCTTTCGAAAGCTTCCTCTGCGAATCTTGTAGACTTTCCTGTCATGGTATTTAACAGGAATGATCCGTTCACTGAATTCTGAAAGAATTTGAACGGGAACTTGACTTTGTCCATCTCGGTGAGACAGACCCATAAACCCCATGCTCTTCTTGTGGAGATGAGATCTTCTGGCAATGTTGAGACTAGAGTAGTCTCCTTCTCTGCAGGCGCTCTGATCTTTTCAAGGGCGCGTGCATCCGGTCTTCGAAGCCTAATATAATGGAAGGCTTCATGGTTTCCTTTCCCTGCTGGTTCTGGGGCTGCACTGATGAAATACAACTCCAAAACGTCACCTCGGCTAAGCTGCGGATTATTAGCCCAGGTATCATACACCGCCTCTTGAATCCACTTGGGTAGATTCTTGATTTCGGCGAATGATGGGGATGTGGTATAAACTGAAGCAAGTGCTCCGAATTCATACCATCTCTTGACTTCGTGTGGATCTGAATTTGGCATCATCCACACCCGAGGATATTTCCCGAGACATCAACCCTTATTTTTTCGGGTTGATTCCGGTCCTTGTGTTGAGCTTCTCCCAATTGGCTTGATAAACTCCGCCACGAAGAAGAAACTTCACTCTTATCGCATTAATCTTAGAAATGCCGGTCATTGGCCTAAGATTAATCTCTCCCTCTTTTTCCCAGAGGTCTTTGGGTTGACATGATGATCCAGAGTGTGACCCCTGAATATCATCTTTTTCTTGGGGCAATGGATCCGAAGATACCACCACCTTAGAACTTGGGCAAGAGGTATTTGAATCCTCTGCTACAGGTTTAGAGCCCTGTACTCGAAACTCTTCTTTTACCAAAGGATCTTTGGCCACCCGAAGGATTGGTGTTTGGCATGCAGTCCAAAGTTGATTCTGAGACCGTATGCAGGCTCGTATTCTCTCGGTGACTTTCGTCTTATCGAGAGTTTGCAATCTTCCTGCTTGTTCAGCATTCAGAATGCACTCGTCCCACTCGCCGGATAACATCTCCAGATTTTCTCTGAGATGTCTATGGGCTAGTAGAATGGAGTTCACGTCAGTTTGCTCCATCTCTTGTTAAGAAATCTGCAAGAATATTTTCGTGAGATTTCAGAATGACAATATCAAAAATATAATATTGGCATTCAGCTTGCCATCTAATTAATCTAGCCTTCTCAGGCTTAGATTCCATCTTGTTTCTTAAGAAAGCTTTAACTTGTGTGTTATCAACTTTCAACGTAAATTTCTTTGCAAGTAAAAATAAAGGCCATTTTTTAAACGCCTTTCTGACTGCAAAGAATTCTTTCTCGTTGATGTGCCATCTCACAGCCTCATCATCTGAGAATAAACCACTGCAGTATCTACAGGGTTCTTCTCCATTCGGAGTGATCTTGGTTAAGACGGCTGCCCACCAATAATCACTAGCATCGGTATACAGGACCAAGTCGTCTTCGTCCTGAGGTATCGCGAGCTTTGGGAGATTTTTGCAAACCTCTTTTAACTCCCGCATCCTTTGTCGATGTTCTTCTGTCCAGATGAACGGAACATCCTTTTTCAGTAATGAACTGAAAACTTTTCTATGTTTTGCGAGATCTTTAATAAATGGTCCCGCAAAATTAACAACTCCCAAAAAACTCTGAAGTTGTTTCTTTTCTTTAAGATCTTCAGGAAAATTCTGGACCTTTTGAACAATATGGTCCTGTAGAATGATTCCTGCTTCATCGATCTCAATACCCAGAAATTCCATTTTCCGAGTTGCAACGACTGCCTTCTTTTCAGACAGTACTAAACCTTCTTTATAGCAAACATCTGCAAAGATCTCAAGATGTTTGATATGTTCTTCCATATTTTTTGATGCTATTAAAATATCATCAATATAGACGAACATAAAAGAAAAATAATCTTTGAATAGATTATCCATCTTTCTCTGAAATATTTGAGGCGCATTAGCTAACCCCATTGGCATCACGTTCCAAACATAATGCCCTTGTGGAGTAGAGAAGGCTGTAAACTTCTTACTCCCTTCCTCCATGCGAATCTGGTAAAAACCTGACTTGCAATCAAACTTAGAGAAAACCTTAGCATTCCTAATGCAGTTAATAAGGTGTTCCCTATTTGGGATAAAATATCCATCAAACTCTAGAATGTCATTAACTCCTTTGTAATTAATAACAAGTCTAGGTTTACCTCGTTTGATCTCACCATGATTTCTTACCAGAAATCCGGGACTGCTGTAAGGCGAGTTCCCTGATTCGATCAGTTTTAAATCAAGGTGTTCCTTGATTATCTCCTTCATATCCTGTTGATCTTTGAGGTTCATCAGGATTGGTCTGTATCTTACAAACTCATACTCCTTTTCTGGCTTCACCTTCAAGGTTGCATTGAGCTTGTTTTTATCCCACCATGCCAAAGGATTCTCATTGTAATTCCTTTTGATTTTCCTTTTGACATCTTCTAGGGATACCTTCACCTCTTCCCTAATATCTTGATAGGATATTAAAGAAGCTTTGAGGATATGAATCTCTTCATCTCCCAGATCCCAATCCCTGATACAGCTTAGCACTGCTTCGCTGAATCTTCTTTGATCTTTCATCTTTGGGTGTCGAAGTTTTCCTTCATCACCACGCTTGCTGCGAAAACTCAATGGTATCTGGCGATTAAAAGCCCCTTTGAGCCTCTGGACAATGTTCTTGTGATCGCAAATGGTTGTGAACACCAATTGTCTTGCTTTCATTATCTGCATATATCTTTTGAACATACGTAGGAAATTGTTTCCTAACGGAGAATGTACTTTTGTATCATGGAAATAAATTGGTGGAGTTTTAACTTTGTACCAAGGTGTACCTCTGGCTCCTCCAATCAGAATTTCCGTCTCTTTTACTCCTTTAGCAAGGAGCAAAATCTTCTTTGAAAAATCTCTTCCTGCAATTCGGGGTAGATCATCTTCTACCTCTGCTGGGAAGACTCCTCGTTTTGCAGTACAAATTCCTGCACCTGAATCAATATAAGCAGCAAAATATTCTGCTTTATATTTTTCATATAGCATCCCAATAGAGATGTATATGGAGAATGGACTTGTCATTCGATCAATAGGTTTTTCCCATTAATCGTCACTTCCATTCCATCTTCTTTGTTTGCCCAAGGTTTGTGATCCTCAAGGAAATCCAAACCTAATAGCAAAACTGCTTCTCTTCCAGCTCTGCCTTTGATCTCCATCACTTGTCCCCCAATTTCCAGGGTGCCCTTGTAATGATTGATCTCTGGCTGCTGTAGATAGTAAAGAACATTACATGGGAAGTTGGTTTCCCACCTTGTAGTGTCAAACTTTACTATTACTTCTCTCCATCCCTCGGGACATTTCAGATTTACTGGAACTTTGTTACTCTGAGATGTTTGAGGGTGTGCTGCCTCTCGAATGAGACTCCGACTCCTTCCATATGGTAAGGACATAATTCTGTCTCCTTGGAAGGATAATCTTCCTGAAGTTATCCTGAGACTTTGATCGTGTCTCATGACTTCTCTATCTCGGATTTGAATATCCACATTCCTTAACCGAGCAATTTCAACTCTATCGGGACAAACATTGTTGTCACTTGTTGAAGATATCTGGTATCTCAATAAACTTCTTTCCCGTAAATAACTCGGTGTGATGTGAGTTGGAAAGAGCATATGATACTGATAAGTAATGGAGTAAGGCTGTTTCCTTATCCGGCAAATCCTTGCGTTTAAAGTCTGATAAAGCGTCGGGGCTTTCTTTGAAATGGGTATCATTGAGATTGTAAGCAATCTTAGGATAAATGATTCCCACTACTTGTCTCACGAGAGATCTCCCGCTATTGTTCCCAATACGGAATCCTTCGAATTTCGACTCTTTTATCGCATATAGCGATATCAATCGGCGTATGAACTCCGGTAAAGAGAGCCGACTTTAACATCAAGCTTGGATTGCTCCAATATGAATCCGAGTTCATCTTTTCGCCGACTTCGGGCTTCATTTTTGATAAATCTTCCCGGATGTCCAGGGCTGGAATCCTTTGCATCTCCACTTGATTCACTGTAAG
The DNA here is from genome assembly GCA_031470985.1 of Agastache rugosa. Classification (NCBI taxonomy): domain Eukaryota; kingdom Viridiplantae; phylum Streptophyta; class Magnoliopsida; order Lamiales; family Lamiaceae; genus Agastache; species Agastache rugosa. The sequence continues at coordinate 27,391,472 of CM062601.1, forward strand.
CTCTATAGGAAGCGACATTTCTCGCCTAGAAATTCCATAGACGATTTGTTGTTTGCTGCTCCTTAGATTAAAGTTCCTCAGAACTTGATCTATGTTACTTGCTGAAAAGCCTTGATATTTTTGTATATTTAGACTCTTCTTCATGATCTTGTCAATCGGGCTTTGAGAGAGAGTTGTGTGTTGGAAAATCTGTCTGTCCTCTTTCTCGATGAACAATCTGCGGATCGGTCGACTCCGATCTAGTTCCATCGGACCATTACGAATCTTCTCGTGAAGACTTCTTCTTGTTCATATATACTCTCATCCGAGGGTATATCTTCGAACTGATATACTTGTACCAGTTCCTGGTAGTAGACGGCATCTTCGATATCCGGAGTGGATTCGAATTTGTTGATACCTCTTCTCTCGTTGTCTGGGCAATTTGTGGAAATATGCCCCTTTGCACCACACGTCCAGCAGTTGCAATCTTTGAAACTTTCATTAACTCTAGTGTGAGTTCTTCTGAAAGTCTTCTTGGCAGGTGTCCTTCCTTGAGATTTATCATCTCCTCGGAATGGATACCTATTCCTTGATGGTCCACTTCTTTGGCTCGATTTGTAAGATCGGCCTTGTCTTGACCATACGGTTCTTGGTTTCCAAGAATTTCTTTTTGGATCTCCACCTTTATGATAGGGCTGAAACCTATTTTTCTTGTATTTCTTCAGCCTCGGTGGTTCTCCTCCAATGATCGTTGGCAGATCATTGTCTTCACAGTTTAGAGGAGCAAATTTATTAATTCTCCTCAGTTTCTTCAAGTTCTTCAGAGCTGTTGCTTGTTGACACCACTCTGAGAGCTTTCGATGTACATAAGACATCCTTCTTGCGACGTTTTCCGGATCACCTGGTTCGTAATCCCGAATCAGCATCTCTTTCCATGGGCTTGGAAATTTCAGAAAGAAAATTTCCAGTGCCACTCTATCATCAACTTTAGATTGATGTTGATAAAGAGTAAAGAGCTGTAGAAACTTGTTGAGCGATTGTTGATCCAAGACCGCAAGTCTTAGGTTATACAATGCCATCAAGTATTTCTTTCTCTTCTCCAGATCATATCCTTCGAAGTATCCTTCTCCAAGAAAATGGTTCTTAAAAAGAACAGCCATATTCTGGACATGTTCTGTATAGTTATCACTATCAAAACATGAATTCTTGATTCCCGCAGGAAAGAACTCCCATGCTGTCTTGACTACTCCTGCAAGACTCATTTCGAGAATTCTTACGAATCCTTCCTTGTTTAAATCGAGAGTTGCTGCTGCAATTCTCAAGGCAGACGTCCATTCGTCTATAACTGATTCTCGATCTCTGAAATTAACTTCATCGAGGTCGAGCATCACTCCGTAAGGATGGATGGGATCCAGGGTCGCCTTTCCATAGGGTGTATCTTGCACCTTTGGATGCGGCCTTCTTGCCCTTGTCCTTCTTGCTGCCATGTATGCATCATTTGGGGTATGTTGATCATACCTTGCTCCGATCTGAAAGTCTGGATCGCATTAATTACTCTGGTGCATTTTGAAAATCTTGTTGATTTCCAATAATGGCTCACAGTGGTAGTTGATTCACCGGCTGTGGGTTTTGGACCACATTCTGGTTCATCTTCAAGTCCACCATTGTCATGTTAGCAAAAGATTCTGCTAACTCCTGGAGGTCGTCAAGCCTGATTCGTTCCAGATTGCTCATTTTTTTCTTTCACGAATCATTCTCATCAAGGCCTCCGAGTAGGGATCCTTTTTGATTTCTCCCACTGGCTTTGGATATGTGGGTTCATTACCAAAAGGATTTCTCCCTTGACTGGAACGTGGTTGTTGCTCCAATCTCTCGATCCTTGATTGGATCTCCTTCAGGATGTTGTAGATTTCATCCTGTTTTATAGCAATCTTGTATAGATCGCGTGGTACACCATACAGGCTATCGCCATAATGTTGTACTGTTTTCTGTATTTCTCTTAGATCCGCCGAAATTTTGGAGGAATCTGGAGAAATCTCTTGATATAAAAGAGTAGATGATACTCCTTTATCCTTCTTTTGTTCCATCCGAGCTATGGAGTAATATATAAATTCCAATTTACTCCCATATGGCTCCAATGTCTTCTTCTCATATCATGTTCTAACTCCATTTCAAGGAGGATACACCTATGTAGAAGATCTTCTTTTCTGTTGATTCCTCGGATGAAGGCATCAATCAGTTCCTTATTCTCGTTTCGCTGAATCAAAAGGTTCAGCTTTTCTCGCCAGTCTGTCAGGATCCTCTGATATCTGGTTCTTCTTTGCTCCAGAATTCGGAGACGTTCCTGGAAATGTCCACACCTTGGACATTCTTCTGGAGTCATCATATATGATTATTATGATGGTTCCTTCTCATGGTATTTGTCACCTCGAACAGGAGATAGATCAGATCTGAATTATATCTCCTTCTGGCCTCGATTTCTTGAACCAAAGGTTCAAGGTATTCAAGCCTTCTTTCTCGTACGACTATGGAGTCGAACAATTCTCTCCAGACGATTCTTGTCATCTGGTTTCTTTCTCTTTTTATCTCCAAATCTTGGAGATAATTCCTGTAACATTCACATCTCGGACAATTGTCCGGATCCATGTTTTTCTTGATGTCTCCTCCGTTAGGATAATACTTAAAGCAATAAATAAAATATAATTCCTTTATAAAACCAGGGCTCTGATACCATTTTAGAAGCGAAGGATCGATTAGCAAAATATGTAATAAAGAAATACGTAGCTATTATTTTAACAGCTAAAATAGGAGGGTAAATACATGATTTTATATGATTTTGGTTAACTAGTCCAATTTTTCCCCATTTTTCACACAAATAAGACACTTTTTTAGAAAATGTCTCAATAGATATAATTAGAAAAGTCAAAAAGTCTTGGTGGTTATGTGTTATACATGTCTTCAAAACTGGTTATGGGGGGTACATACTATCATCATACTGGATATACATAAATAATACTCTATATATTATATATACTCTATAATACTCTATATATTATATATACTCTATAATACTCTATATATTATATATACTCTATAATACTCTATATATTATATATACTCTATAATACTCTATATATTATATTATATATAGAGTATTATTTATGTATATCCAGTATGATGATAGTATGTACCCCCCATAACCAGTTTTGAAGACATGTATAACACATAACCACCAAGACTTTTTGACTTTTCTAATTATATCTATTGAGACATTTTCTAAAAAAGTGTCTTATTTGTGTGAAAAATGGGGAAAAATTGGACTAGTTAACCAAAATCATATAAAATCATGTATTTACCCTCCTATTTTAGCTGTTAAAATAATAGCTACGTATTTCTTTATTACATATTTTGCTAATCGATCCTTCGCTTCTAAAATGGTATCAGAGCCCTGGTTTTATAAAGGAATTATATTTTATTTATTGCTTTAAGTATTATCCTAACGGAGGAGACATCAAGAAAAACATGGATCCGGACAATTGTCCGAGATGTGAATGTTACAGGAATTATCTCCAAGATTTGGAGATAAAAAGAGAAAGAAACCAGATGACAAGAATCGTCTGGAGAGAATTGTTCGACTCCATAGTCGTACGAGAAAGAAGGCTTGAATACCTTGAACCTTTGGTTCAAGAAATCGAGGCCAGAAGGAGATATAATTCAGATCTGATCTATCTCCTGTTCGAGGTGACAAATACCATGAGAAGGAACCATCATAATAATCATATATGATGACCTGCAAGAATGTCCAAGGTGTGGACATTTCCGAGAACGTCTCCGAATTCCGGAGCAAAGAAGAACCGTATATCGTAGGATCCCGACAGACGAGAAAAAGCCGAACCTTTTGATTCAAATAAACGAGAATAAGGAACTGATTGATGCCTTCATCCGAGGAATCAACAGAAAAGAAGATCTTCTACATAGGTGTATCCTCCTTGAAATGGAGTTAGAACATGATATGAGAAGAAGACATTGGAGCCATATGGGAGTAAATTGGAATTTATATATTACTCCATAGCTCGGATGGAACAAAAGAAGGATAAAGGAGTATCATCTACTCTTTTATATCAAGAGATTTCTCCAGATTCCTCCAAAATTTCGGCGGATCTAAGAGAAATACAGAAAACAGTACAACATTATGGCGATAGCCTGTATGGTGTACCACGCGATCTATACAAGATTGCTATAAAACAGGATGAAATCTACAACATCCTGAAGGAGATCCAATCAAGGATCGAGAGATTGGAGCAACAACCACGTTCCTACCAAGGGAGAAATCCTTTGGTAATGAACCCACATATCCAAAGCCGTGGGAGAAATCAAAAAAGGATCCCTACTCGGAGGCCTTGATGAGAATGATTCGTGAAAGAAAAAAACGAGCAACTGGAACGAATCAAGCTGACGACCTCCAGGAGTTAGCAGAAATCTTTTGCTAACATGACAATGGTGGACTTGAAGATGAACCAGAATGTGGTCCAAAACCCACAGCCGGTGAATCAACTACCACCAGGAGCCATTATTGGAAATCAACAAGATTTTCAAAATGCACCAGGAGCAATTAATGCAGTCCAGGACTTTCAGACTGGAGCAAGGTATGATCAACATACCCCAAATGATGCATACATGGCAGCAAGAAGGACAAGGGCAAGAAGGCCGCATCCAAAGGTGCAAGATACACCCTATGGAAAGGCGACCCTGGATCCCATCCATCCTTACGGAGTGATGCTCGACCTCGATGAAGTTAATTTCAGAGATCGAGAATCAGTTATAGACGAATGGACGTCTGCCTTGAGAATTGCAAAGAAGCAACTCTCGATTTAAACAAGGAAGGATTCGTAAGAATTCTCGAAACGAGTCTTGCGGTGAGTAGTCAAGACAGCATGGGAGTTCTTTCCTGCGGGAATCAAGAATTCATGTTTTGATAGTGATAACTATACAGAACATGTCCAGAATATGGCTGTTCTTTTTAAGAACCATTTTCTTGGAGAAGGATACTTCGAAGGATATGATCTGGAGAAGAGAAAGAAATACTTGATGGCATTGTATAACCTAAGACTTGCGGTCTTGGATCAACAATCGCTCAACAAGTTTCTACAGCTCTTTACTCTTTATCAACATCAATCTAAAGTTGATGATAGAGTGGCACTGGAAATTTTCTTTCTGAAATTTCCAAGCCCATGGAAAGAGATGCTGATTCGGGATTACGAACCAGGTGATCCGGAAAACGTCGCAAGAAGGATGTCTTATGTACATCGAAAGCTCTCAGAGTGGTGTCAACAAGCAACAGCTCTGAAGAACTTGAAGAAACTGAGGAGAATTAATAAATTTGCTCCTCTAAACTGTGAAGACAATGATCTGCCAACGATCATTGGAGGAGAACCACCGAGGCTGAAGAAATACAAGAAAAATAGGTTTCAGCCCTATCATAAAGGTGGAGATCCAAAAAGAAATTCTTGGAAACCAAGAACCAGATGGTCAAGACAGAAGGCCAGATCTTACAAATCAGGCCAAAGAAGTGGACCATCAAGGAATAGGTATCCATTCCGAGGAGATGATAAATCTCAAGGAAGGACACCTGCCAAGAAGACTTTCAGAAGAACTCACACTAGAGTTAATGAAAGTTTCAAAGATTGCAACTGCTGGACGTGTGGTGCAAAGGGGCATATTTCCACAAATTGCCGCACAACGAGAAGAGGTATCAACAAATTCGAATCCACTCCGGATATCGAAGATGCCGTCTACTACTGTGAACCGGTACAAGTATATCGTCGAAGATATACCCTCGGATGAGAGTATATATGAACAAGAAGAAGTCTTCACGGAGAAGATTCAGAATGGTCGATGGAACTAGATCGGAGTCGGGCCGATCCGGTAGATTGTTCATCGGGAGAAAGAGGACGGTGACGATTTTCCAGTCACACAACTCTCTCTCAAAGCCTGATTGACAAGATCATGAAGAAGAGTCTAAATATACAAAAGTATCAAGGCTTTTCGGCAAGTAACATAGATCAAGTTCTAAGGAACTTTAATCTAAGGAGCAGGAAACAACAAATCGTCTATGGAATTTCTAGGCGAGAAATGTCGCTTCCTATAGAGCTTACGGGGAATCAAGTGGAGATGCAGTTGATTCCAGCCAGTGACATCCGGGAAGATTTATCAAAAATGAAGCCCGAAGTCGCTGAAAAGATGAACTGGATTCATATTGGAGCAATCCAGTTGATGTTAAAGTCGGCTCTCTTTACCGGAGTTCATACGCCGATTGATATCGCTATATGCGATAAAAGAGTCAGAAATCTGAAGGATTCCGTATTGGGAACAATAGCGGGAGATCTCTCGTAGACAAGTAGTGGGAATCATTTATCCTAAGATTGCTTACAATCTCAATGATACCCATTTCAGCAAAGCCCTGACGCTTTATCAGGACTTTAAACGCAAGGATTTGCTGGAGGAAGGAAACAGGCCTTACTCCATTACTTATCAGGTATCATATGCTCTTTCCAACTCACATCACACTGAGTTATTTCTGGGAAAGAAGTTTATTGAGATACCAGATATCTTCAACAAGGTGACAACAGCTGTTTGTCCCGATAGAGTTGAAATTGCTCGGTTAAGGAATGTGGATATTCAAATCCGAGATAGAGAAGTCATGAGACACGATCAAAGTCTCAGGATAACTTCAGGAAGATTATCCTTCCAAGGAGACAGAATTATGTCTTTACCATATGGAAGGAGTCGGAGTCTCATTCGAGAGGCAGCACACCCTCAAACATCTCAGAGTAACAAAGTTCCAGTAAATCTGAAATGTCCCGAGGGATGGAGAGAAGTAATAGTAAAGTTTGACACTACAAGGTGGGAAACCAACTTCCCCTGTAATGTTCTTTACTATCTACAGCAGCCAGAGATCAATCATTACAAGGGCACCCTGGAAATTGGGGGACAAGTGATGGAGATCAAAGGCAGAGCTGGAAGAGAAGCAGTTTTGCTATTGGGTTTGGATTTCCTTGAGGATCACAAACCTTGGGCAAACAAAGAAGATGGAATGGAAGTGACGATTAATGGGAAAAACCTATTGATCGAATGACAAGTCCATTCTCCATATACATCTCTATTGGGATGCTATATGAAAAATATAAAGCAGAATATTTTGCTGCTTATATTGATTCAGGTGCAGGAATTTGTACTGCAAAACGAGGAGTCTTCCCAGCAGAGGTAGAAGATGATCTACCCCGAATTGCAGGAAGAGATTTTTCAAAGAAGATTTTGCTCCTTGCTAAAGGAGTAAAAGAGACGGAAATTCTGATTGGAGGAGCCAGAGGTACACCTTGGTACAAAGTTAAAACTCCACCAATTTATTTCCATGATACAGGTGCAGACATTCTGTTAGGAAACAATTTCCTACAGATGTTCAAAAGATATATGCAGGATAATGAAAGAAGACAATTGGTGTTCACAACCATTTGCGATCACAAGATCATTGTCCAGAGGCTCAAAGGGGCTTTTAATCGCCAGATACCATTGAGTTTTCGCAGCAAGCGTGGTGATGAAGGAAAACTTCGACACCCAAAGATGAAAGATCAAAGGAGATTCAGCGAAGCAGTGCTAAGCTGTATCAGGGATTGGGATCTTGGAGATGAAGAGATTCATATCCTCAAAGCTTCTTTAATATCCTATCAAGATATTAGGGAAGAGGTGAAGGTATCCCTAGAAGATGTCAAAAGGAAAATCAAAAGGAATTACAGTGAGAATCCTTTGGCATGGTGGGATAAAAACAAGCTCAATGCAACCTTGAAGGTGAAGCCAGAAAAGGAGTATGAGTTTGTAAGATATGCACCAATCTCGATGAACCTCAAAGATCAACAGGATATGAAGGAGATAATCAAGGAACACCTTGATTTAAAGCCGATCGAATCGTGAACTCGCCTTACGGCGATCCCGGATTTCGAGTAAGAAATCATGGTGAGATCAAACGAGGTAAACCTAGACTTGTTATTAATTACAAAGGAGTTAATGACATTCTAGAGTTTGATGGATATTTTATCCCAAATAGGGAACACCTTATTAACTGCATTAGGAATGCTAAGGTTTTCTCTAAGTTTGATTGCAAGTCAGGTTTTTACCAGATTCGCATGGAGGAAGCGGAGTAAGAAGTTTACAAATTCTCTACTCCACAAGGGCATTATGTTTGGAACGTGATGCCAATGGGGTTAACTAATGCGCCTCAAATATTTCAGAGAAAGATGGATAATCTATTCAAAGATTATTTTTCTTTTATGTTCGTCTATATTGATGATATTTTAATAGCATCAAAAAATATGGAAGAACATATCAAACATCTTGAGATCTTTGCAGATGTTTGCTATAAAGAAGGTTTAGTACTCGTTCGAAAAGAAGCGGTCGTTGCAACCTCGGAAAAATGGAATTTACGGGTATTGAGATCGATGAAGCGAGGAATCATTCTACGGGACCATATTGTTCAAAAGGTCCGAATTTTCCCCGAAGATCTTAAAGAAAAGAAACAACTTCGAGTTTTTGGGAGTTGTTAATTTTGCGGGACCATTTATTAAAGATCTCGCAAAAACATAGAAAAGTTTTCAGTTCATTACTGAAAAAGGATGTTCCGTTCATCTGGACAGAAGAACATCGACAAAGGATGCGGGAGTTAAAAGAGGTTTGCAAAAATCTCCCAAAGCTCGCGATACCTCAGGACGAAGACGACTTGGTCCTGTATACCGATGCTAGTGATTATTGGTGGGCCGTCTTAACCAAGATCACTCCGAATGGAGAAGAACCCCGTAGATACCGCAAAGTGGTTTATTCTCAGATGATGAAGCTGTGAGATGGCACATCAACGAGAAAGAATTCTTTGCAGTCAGAAAGGCGTTTAAAAAATGGCCTTTATTTTTACTTGCAAAGAAATTTACGTTGAAAGTTGATAACACACAAGTTAAAGCTTTCTTAAGAAACAAGATGGAATCTAAGCCTGAGAAGGCTAGATTAATTAGATGGCAAGCTGAATGCCAATATTATATTTTTGATATTGTCATTCTGAAATCTCACGAAAATATTCTTGCAGATTTCTTAACAAGAGATGGAGCAAACTGACGTGAACTCCATTCTACTAGCCCATAGACATCTCAGAGAAAATCTGGAGATGTTATCCGGCGAGTGGGACGAGTGCATTCTGAATGCTGAACAAGCAGGAAGATTGCAAACTCTCGATAAGACGAAAGTCACCGAGAGAATACGAGCCTGCATACGGTCTCAGAATCAACTCTGGACTGCATGCCAAACACCAATCCTTCGGGTGGCCAAAGATCCTTTGGTAAAAGAAGAGTTTCGAGTACAGGGCTCTAAACCTGTAGCAGAGGATTCAAATACCTCTTGCCCAAGTTCTAAGGTGGTGGTATCTTCGGATCCATTGCCCCAAGAAAAAGATGATATTCAGGGGTCACACTCTGGATCATCATGTCAACCCAGCACCTCTGGGGAAAAAGAGGGAGAGATTAATCTTAGGCCAATGACTGGCATTTCTAAGATTAATACTGATAAGAGTGAAGTTTCTTCTTCGTGGCAGGTTTATCAAGCCAATTGGGAGAAGCTCAACACAAGGACTGGAATCAACCCAGAAAAAATAAGGGTTGATGTCTCGGGGAAATATCCTCGGGTGTGGATGATGCCAAATTCAGATCCACACGAAGTCAAGAGATGGTATGAATTCGGAGCACTTGCTTCAGTTTATACCACATCCCCATCATTCGCCGAAATCAAGAATCTACCCAAGTGGATTCAAGAGGCGGTGTATGATACCTGGGCTAATAATCCGCAGCTTAGCCGAGGTGACGTTTTGGAGTTGTATTTCATCAGTGCAGCCCCGTAACCGGCAGGGAAAGGAAACCATGAAGCCTTCCATTATATTAGGCTTCGAAGACCGGATGCACGCGCCCTTGAAAAGATCAGAGCGCCTGCAGAGAAGGAGACTACTCTAGTCTCAACATTGCCAGAAGATCTCATCTCCACAAGAAGAGCATGGGGTTTATGGGTCTGTCTCACTGAGATGGACAAAGTCAAGTTCCCGTTCAAATTCTTTCAGAATTCAGCAAAACGGATCATTCCTGTTAAATACCATGACAGGAAAGTCTACAAGATTCGCAGAGGAAGCTTTCGAAAGAAAGAGAACCTTGCTCTGGGAAAACAAGATTACGACGAGTAAAGACACTCATCGTAAATATTGCAACATGGCTCATTTTGGGAACTGGTCCGAGAGAGTTTGTTCGGATTGCCGTAACCGAAAGAATCCGCAGTTCGGGAAGGGGTTCATACCCAGAAAGGGAAAGGAGAAGGCTCGGTCCCACGAGCATCTCGAGCAGAAGGCGTTGCCAAAAGCAAGGACGCCAAGGGCCCCGGGAAAAAAGTAGATTCCCGACACAGGTTGGTAGAGTCATGTGACTCTGAGCTGGAGCACCCACTAAAAAGAAAACGACAGTAGTGGGTGGAGGGGAAAGTTTTACCCACTAAAAACCAAATGGGTAAAAGCACTGCAGGAGCATTATCAAACAGAGATAGTGCGGTTTGATTAAAGTAGCACCGAAAGTTAAGGCGTCCTTATTCAATAATGGACGACAAGCAGGGTCCTACGCCGAGTCGAAGCAGCCGGCCACGGAACAAAGATCCGAGGCAATAATGAAGGAAGGAGGTTGAGAATTCCAACCTCTATATATTTCAAGAGTTTTGAGAGCGAGAAGACATGAAATCCACACCAGCCTTTCTTACACCATCTCCTCTGCTCTCAAAAATAAATATTTGTTATAGTTCTTTGCTTAGTATAGTATAGTTTATGTATTTCAATTCCGCTACCATAGGTAGCTAAACAAGTCTGTCTCCTCCCTAAAGGAGATATACTTATGTTGTAATAAGTTTTATATAATTCCTATATAAAAGTTCGGGCTTTTGCTCATCCCTTCCAGGTACTATTTATTCTATAAATACCGACTAAATACCCTACGCCCGAGTAGGAAACGAACGAGGGCTGTCTTGTGCCGTATCTTCTTGAAGGAGTACGCGTCTTGAAACCATCGGTTGCGATCGTGTGGTTGGACGAGGTCCCTAAAACTTCGGCGGAAATACCCGCAAGATTCGGTCCAAAAAGGTATGAAGTTGGTATACGTAGAATTTATTTATACGGAAGTGTGATGGGCCTGATAATGCATGATTTATCTCCATATTGAAGAAATGAATTGATAAATCAGAGTATGTAATGAAGAAATTTAGTAGAAGGGTAAAAGAATTGTGCGTATTGTATGATTATAAGGTTGACTAGGTTATATCAATATTTCCCCTTATTTTATACAATATTTTATACATAAAAAATGGATATAATAATCTTATTGGTGGGTCAGTGGGTACTGCTTATACCCGCTATCAAAAGTGGTCGTAGGAGGTACACACTATCTTGATACTGGATAGAATGAATTTCCTCTCTAATATATATATACATATACACGCACCCACATTATATACTTACTGGTGCACATAGATATGAACTTCAGTGCAGAGCTCCAGTGGAAGCAGCCACTGACTATCTGAGCAGGTGCTTCCGCACAGGTAATTTTCATTTGGATTGTTTAATAAATTTAAATTTAAATTATCATAATTATTAATTAAGCTGATACCCCTTCTTTCTTTTATATATAGGTTAGGTGCAAACTATTGAGATCTAAAGCTGAAGGTGATCTTTCAGATGAAAATATTTTTGAAGAAGAAGCGGAAATAGGATATCGCAATATGAAGTTCTACATATCGGCGACCGGGATTAAGAGATTGGCGGTGTCCAGTGTCGCCGCCGGAGTTGGAGGCGGATGTGTTTGGCGGGGGATGAAGTGGAAGAACTCACTGCCGGCGGCGGGTAAGCGCCGATTGTCTCACCGGACGATTAGGTTGTTCGCCGGCCTACTTTTGCCCTTTCTTTTTGTTAGAACTGTTCTTCTGGTCATCGAATCGGCTGCCCTTTGCTCTTCCCCTATTGGTAATTTCATTCTCTCTCTCTCTCTCTCTCTCTCTCTCTCTCTCTCTTCCATTTCTTCGATTAATCAAATCCATTAGGGACAGTGTTGCAATTAGTGCTTATCTTGTGTGGGTAAAATTGTCAACTTAGTTGGGTGATGCTGCAGGTTGTCTGACATGGCGGATTTTTGGCGGGAGTGACGCTGCCTTGGTAAGTACATAATTTAGTTCTGTTGATGGTAATTAACTACAAAATAAAATAAAATAAAATTACACCCGGTGCATTATCCTATCCATACACATACAAAATTATATGTTTTGTTTGTTGATTTTACGCATATTAGAGTATATTAATCAATTGAGTTTGGTCCGTATCATATGATCTTATTGACCATTGATTGGAATATTATCCAAAACAAATTATACCCCAAAGTCCAAATTAACCTTTCTTATTGGTACTTCCCATTTCTAAGATTGAATTTCCGCGTAAAAGAATTAAAGATATTGAGCAAATTTTATAAAAAAATAAAAATAAAATAAAAACTATATATATATATATATATTAATGATCCAGCTACTTGTTATAGAACCTTTTCTTTGGGTGATTTACAGCTGACATGGGTGACATGAGTCACATGACCCTATATTTTGTCTGAATCTCATATAGATATGCCCCAACATATTGTAAATATTTAATGGAAGATAATTTTATGAATTGTCCCGTATTGAAAAGAAAATATGAAATGAACAAATAATTAATCGATTTATTGAATTATTTATAGGCCGTAACTAGTATCCAACGTAGGTAGGTATTATAGGGGTAAGTAGATAAGAGCTTTTCTGGCTGTCGGCAATCTTTTTCCCTTCCCTTCACCATTTGCTTTGTGATCGACACCTAGCTGACTGTGTTGCCACAGATTCTTCACCAACCGCTTGATTTTGATATAGATTTTGATGGAGTCCCTTGATAATAAATAACTAAAGATAAATAGCCATAAATGAGGCAAGTATTTATCAATTATGCGAAATTTATGTTACTACAAATTAATCATATCTAGTCCTAGTGCAACAATACTGTACATGTGACCCACTTGCACTAGGCATGGTGGCTGAAATAATTAAAGGCTTTTCTACGTCGCACGTAAACATTGACGCCACAAAGAAAAAAGATGCATGTGACTAAAAAGTACTATGATTTTATTCCAATGTGGCCATTATAATTCATATGCTCTGCTCTGATATATAATACTGCCAAAAAAGCTCAGAGAAGAGCTGACGAGGGCCTTTCTGGAGGCAACTGATAGTGATAATCATAGTGGTGGAAATGGAATTCGCACTGTGGAATTGGAAGGTTCAAATTATGAACCGCTTTCATTCAAGGATCTTGTAAAGGATATGACTTCAAACAGACACGACATAAAAGCTTTCGCTTTCAGGACCAAAGTCATGGTAATTTCGTAGTTTAATTTCCCCTCGAATTTATTAGTATTTATTACTACTCTGTTACTGTCCACCAATTTCTCTGTCTGCTATTTTAATATGCCATTTCTTCTTTTCCTGTTTCTGTTTGTATCTTATTCACCAATTTTATCTCACTGTTACCTAGCTGCTGCCAAAGTGATAGACATGCCTATGATGTTTATTTCTGATAAATCTTTAGTTTCCAACCCTCTTCAGTTCTTGAGTGCAAAGTGGTAGTAACTCAAACAAATGGCTTGTTGACTTTATGTATACATACATATATGCACACTCGCTAACTACTACTCCCTCCGTCCTGTTATTTGTGGCTCATAATTTTTGGACACGGGTATTAAGAAGAAGGTGTAAAAGATACAAAAAATGATAGGGTCCACACTTTTAAAAGGGTTAATTTTTGCTATTTTGGGTCCCAGGTCGCATTTAATAACGGGACAGCTCAAAAAGGAAAATGAGCCATTAATAGCGGGACGGAGGGAGTATATGGTTGTGGTAGTAAACTTCTAAACTCACATGTTCTTCCATGTCATCTTTTTTTTTTTTTCCTTTTTCTTGGAGAAGGTACACTTCTTTTGTCTGCAATAGGCAACATGTGAGATCACAGATTAAGTTTCTGGCTAAAGATGAAAGCTTGAAATTGAATGTTGTTTTCTATCACTTCAATGCCCAATGTCTTTTAGTGCTTGTATTGTATATATGTCCACAAGGTGAATTGTGCCAACCACTCTCGTACAATATCTTGTTCATTTTGGGGATAATTCACTAACTTCAAATATGCGAAAGTTTGAGCAACTCACTATTTGAAAGTTGGTGCCGTTTCTTTTTCATTCAAATGAATTAGACTTATTTTTGCATCACGACCATGTTTGATTTAAACTTTAAAGTTAAGCTTCTAAGCAATTCTTGAAGTGGCTTCTTACTCACATTAGCATAGTCAAACTTCCATGCAATGTTCAAGAACTTTTTGTAAACTCTCATTGCAACAGAAAAGTTTAGGTATACGAAGATCAAAACATTGTAACATGATTAATAATAATGTGTCATGTTTTCTGATGAGAGTATAGAAGACCAAGGTAGCCAGAAGAATTGAAACTTATACTTGAGTATCAACTCATATGATGGAGCTTTGGATCATATAATTTTTTTGCTTATCTGGAACAATGTACTAAGCTTGCAGATGGGTTGGGAGAACATGGTAGATATTTAATCTAGGATTAACCTCATTATAGCTTCTGTTGATTGTCTGATTCTCAATAAGATGAGAACCATGTTACCATAACATTATGATGTGCCCTTTAATAGTCACTCAACAGTCTCTTGTTCTTTTTTATTTCTGAAGCGTTGTTGGTAAGCTATTTGATATATCATAATGAACTTGACTAAATCTGTGGCATATCGCGTTGCAGATTGCAAAGATGGAACATGTTGTTAAAATGGCCCAGTGGCACGAATCTATTTACTGGCATTTAGCTGCTCATGGTGTACCCAAGAGCCTACACTGTCTTTCTCTTGAAATGGCTGAGGAATATGCTGTAAATGCTGCAGCACGTTCTCAATTACCTTTGCCTCAATACATTAACCACCTTACAGACCCTTCTTTTCATCATGTTGTTCTTTTAACTGACAACATCCTTGCTGCCTCTGTTGTTATCTCCTCCACTATCAAAACATCGAGCAATCCTGAAAAATTGGTCTTCCACGTGGTCACCGATAAGAAGACATACACTTCAATGCACGCATGGTTTTCAGTAAACACAATCGGTTCAGCAGTTGTTGAAGTCAAGGGCTTGCATCAATATGATTGGTCTCATGAGGTAAATGTAGCTGTTAAGGAGATGCTAGAAATTCATCATCAAATCTGGAATCACAATTACCGTAGTCTGAAGGAGGACGACCTCGAATATGGCAATGAAAATTATCACAAGCTAGATGTCCTAAGTCCCAGCGCTGTCTCCCTACTAAATCACCTCCGAATTTATCTACCTGAGGTAGTTTTTCGTATAATCTTCAGCTATATGATAGAGGGCCATTCATTTTCTCATATTTGTGTATCTGACAGCTGTTTCCAGAACTGAACAAAGTTGTGTTCCTGGACGATGATATTGTTGTACAACATGACTTATCATCCCTGTGGGAGTTGGCCCTCAATCAGAAAGTTGTGGGTGCAGTTGTTGATTCATGCGGATCTGACTGTTGTCCAGGAAGAAAGTACGAAGATTATTTCAATTTTACAAATCCAATCATATCGTCTAATTTGGATAAAAATCGTTGTGGATGGCTTTATGGGGTAAATGTTTTTGATCTACAAAAATGGAGGAACAGCAATATTACTGCAGTCTATCATCAGTGGCTTCAACTTGTGAGTATACTACTTGTGCTTGATTTTCAAGTTGATCTGGCTACTCAAATTTTTGTTCCAGATATATCTATATTTCCTTTTTTTCAAGTAAATCAAATATGACATGTTAATGTCATCTGCTAATAAAGATAAGTTAGAAATTTTATTCGAGTTTACATAAGGAAGGGAACTTGGAGGTATAAAATTTTGTGTTTTTTGGTTTTTGCAGAGCCTAAATTCTGGTTTTGAACTATGGCATCCTGGAGCACTACCACCTGCCTTACTTGCATTTGAAAGTCATGTACACACTATTGATCCTTCATGGCACGTATCTGGTTTGGGGTACCGGTATCCACGAATTCAAAAACACATGCTGGAAGCTGCAGCCGTCGTGCATTTCAGTGGGCCTGCGAAGCCGTGGCTGGAGATTGGATCATCAGAGGTAAGACATCTGTGGACTAGGCATGTAAATTCATCGAATCACCATATAAGAAAATGTGGAATAACGAGTTGAGATGATTTATATATACATGTATGTATGTATGATAATATCTATCTAGCTCGATATATATTTCGGTTTAATCGCTGGAGGAGTTGTTTGAGACAGAGGGAAGAAGGTTGAGCCTTCAGTCTCTTCTCATTCCTCTGCTCCTCTGTGGATAATAACATATATATATAGAAGACTTAAGCCGAGATATATGTCTAGCCTAGATATATATCTAACCTACAAAATCTTAGTAGGGATGAAAAATATGTTACTGTAACTGTATATTAATCTGTAGCTTCATCTACATATATAATATCCATACGGCCACTCTCTTGTTTGAAATCATGCTTTTGTAGTTTCCAATAATATTTTCTTATGATTTGTTGCTTTTATTGATCATAGTTTTTTTTTCTTTTTTGAGAAATTTCATTGATCATAGTTTGGTTTGCCTTTCCTTATCCTGGACAGTATATATGTGCATAACTAGTAGGATTGACTCCATTTTAAAATTCAGTCGCATGTTATATTTGTTTTCAAGGATACAGAATGTTTTCGTAAAAGGAAATTTTCTTTGCCAAAGTTGAATTAATAATTGAAATTGCTTCAAGTTTAGAATTACAAGCGCCCAAAATTCCTTATAATAGCGACCTTGCTTCGCACAAATTTAGTTATTTGGTCCATCCTCGACTTTTGATAGTTATCGCAAATTATTGAATGATTGATCATTTTGTTATACTAGTTCATAACAATAATTCAAAGTCCACATTTGCACAAATAGGCTACTTGATATTAGGGCTGTCAATTTAGGCCCGGCCCGGCCCGATTTCGGGCCGGGCTGGGCTATTCATTTTCAGGCCCGGTGAATTTTCGGGCCGGGCCGAAATGGGCTCGGGCCGGTCCGGCCCAGCTCGGTAAAAAATACACTATAATTTATATTTCGGGCCGGGCTGGGCTGCCCAATTTTAGGCCCGGTGAATTTTCGGGCCGGCCCGGCCCGGCCCAATTTTTCCCAAAAGCCCGGCGGACTCGGGCCGGGCTGGGCCGGCCCGGTAATTTGCCAGCTCTACTTGATATATGTCCCCATATCCAAGCTTGGCTTTCGTATATAAGCAGTGAGATTTATGTTTCAAACCCTACTTAATATTTTTAGCATCCCCAAGTCAAAAGCTACTTAATATATTTAACAACCTGAAAAGTATTATACTTAGGGGTGTAATCAAATCGAGTCAAGTCAAATATTGCCTAATTCAAGTTTGATTCATGTATTCGAAGCGAGTTCAAACTTAATTTATGGAACGCTTGTAAAGTTGGCGGGCTTATTTGAGCCTAAAGAGTTTTAGGATTTAGATTCACTTTTTTTGAGGAAAATTAATATATAAATAAAACATTCATAATTATAAAAAAAATCATAAATATATAAACTGAAGATCATTATTTTCTTATAATAAATAATGTTAATTAGAGATTTAACATAATTAAAATATAAAAATATAATTTGTATTAAGTAAATAATTTACATTTTCAAACTAATTCATTTGCTGGGCTTGCTTAGGAACTAACTGGTTGAGTAATGTTAAATTCAAACTAATTCACTAGAAATCTTTTTATTGAGACGAGATTTGCATAAGCTGCGCTAGTTCTGCTCTTAAATGAAAATAAGCATGTCATAGTAATAACTAGGGGTGGCAATCGGGTCGGGTTGGGTCGGGTTCGGGTCGACCTGATTTCGACCTGATCTGTTAAGGCCCAACCCGAACCCGACCTGTTAAGGATATGCTCAACCCGAACCCGAACACAACCCGAAATGACAAAACCCGAACACGACATGAACCCGACACGAACCCGAAATTGACACGATAATATTCGGGTTGACCCGACACGATAATGACCCGAACCCAAATTTAAATGATTTAATAAGAGAAAAAATATTTTAAAATAAGATTTAATAAAAGAAAAAATATTTTAAAATAAAATTTAATAAGAGAAAAATAAATAAATATTCAAAAATTTAATATCTTTTGATGACTTGGAAGGAAAAATAAATATGTCATCAATTTAAAAGCTTGATTTGAATTAAATAAATATAATATTAAAAAATATAATTCCTTATCGGGTAACCCGAACCCAACCCGAACCGAACTCGAAATTTTCAAGTCCTTATCGGGTCAACCCGATAAGGACCCGAATCCAATAAGGTTTGACCTAAACCCATTAATTTCGTGTCGGTTCGTGTCGGGTTATCGTGTCGTGTCGAAAATTGCACAAAGTAATAACAATTTTAGTGAAAAAACAATTTGTTTTTACTGTCCAACAACACCCATACCCAAAAGCTAATTAAGGTAAACTTTTAGGTCCAAATAATCAGTTTATAAACTCCGTACACTTTCATCATTCAATGTTGACTAACTTTTAAATCGGACAAGTTTAGTCTAATTGTGATTTTTTTTGGTTGCAAAATTTACCTTTGATATAGCTAAAAATAAATAAAAAATGAATATGTCATTGGAATAGCAACCAAGTCGCAAAAAATATCAATATAAAAGTTTCCTGACTTAAAAGGTTGAAATTAATTAGAGCAAAAAGACTAAAATTCTATGATTTTAAAGATATTAAAAATTTAAATTTATATTATAATTACACTAGATTCTAAAATTAAATTCTTCAATTGATTATGAGATTAAATTCCGATCATATACAGTAGAACCTCTATAATGTTGGGACCGTGAAATTTTATTATCTTAAAGATGTATTAATTAATCAATAAATTGATAATTTATTAATTAAAAGAGGTATTTCATCACATTCAATCAATTTAAATTAGTTACTGAAGAATTGTTAGAACCGGTGTAGGAGAATTAGATTACAAAATGAACTAAATATATATTACAATATAAAATAACAAACTCAAATTTGAAATTGCCCGAAGGAACGCTTCTGTCCGCAAAACGAGTAACGCCCCGGTAGTGCTCACGGATTGGCGGCTCGTCCCCAAAGATAAACGACTTCACGTCTCAGAGGTAGTAGCACCACAAACCTACGAGCTCCGACGAACTAGATAGAGGACGAGAACTAAGCAACACTAAAAATGCAGAAGCTTATTTTGAGAGTGAGGAGAATGCCAAGTTCTGTACATGATTATGCAATGCAATGACCCTATATATAGCCAAACTCACTTGTGGGAGATTTAATACACCTTAAAGTGTAATTACATCATTGTATTGATGTTTCATCGGTTTTGTTTTCAAAATTGCTATTCAACAATTTACAATTGATCATTATCAATTCAACAATTATGGGTGTGTACACAATTGATTAAAATCAATTTTTCCGTTTCTTCCATTTGAAAAAGTCATGGCTGTGACTTTAAATTCTAACAATTAAATTATTTAATTGATTTTGTTTTGTGTGTTGTACACCATGGCCGATAATTTCAAATAATTAACCATTGTGAATGTTTAACTAGTTTACAAAACTGACAATTTCATCTAGCCCAAATTTAAGAATTAATATAAGTTCAAGCTCAAAATCAATTTGTCAGATTCAGGCTCAACGCCATCGGCTCGGGCTCGAGTTCGTTTCTTCAGCGTAGGATAACTACGTTAATGAATTTGCCTCCAACAAATTCAACTTCAACACACAACTCAAATGTACCATTTCTCACTCACCATTTAATGGTTTTGAGAACATAAGTACCAAACACCCAACTTAAACCATTCAATATTTATTTTACTTAAATACTTAATATTTAATAAAATAAATATTATCCGCAAATTGATTTAATAAAATCAATTTTTCCAACAAGAATTATACTTCAATGAACTTGAATTTTATATATGCATAGAAACATGCATAACATTAAATATTAAGAACTTGAATCTAGCTATTCAATGTATTAGAACTAGATATGTACATCCAATGTTGCATATTGATATTGTCAAAAAAAAAAAAATGTTGCACATTGATAAACAAATGTATTATATATACAAAGCAAATTTTTTTTAAATCCATACCCAGTAATACAATGTGATGGTCCCAAGACGGATATCTTGGTGTAGAGGGGGGGTGAATACACCAAGATTTAAAAACTTTTCCAATTTAGACCCTAGTGAGCTGACTGTGTTCGACCAACCTGGAGGACATCTGGGTAGACACAGCTGGCTGTATGTGCGGAATGTGGTGGGATTTGGAAAGTCCGTCTGTTACTTCAAATATATTGCAAAGCTCTGTTTCTCTTTTCTATTAGCAGTTTATGTAGCTTGAAATATGCTTATGAATGGTCATTTGGATGCATAAATTAATGCAAGAAAGAGCAAAGCTATTTAACGTGGTTCGGAGAATGACTCCTATGTCCACGACCAAAAACCTTCTAGTAATCCACTAAGGATTTCACTGACTTTTCGCGCAGTCAGCAAGCATTGCAGCTCAGTTCCTCGAGCTGGATACAAGTTTACGCGTACTGTATCGAAACGTAACCAGTCTGTTTACGGACACAGCTGAAGCCTACATTTATTTTACGGTAACAGAAGAACCTAACCTGTAGATTTACGGGTACTACAGAACCCTAACCTTAACCTAACCTTTTCTGAGTTTGAGGGTTTGGTTTTGGGGTTTCCAATTATGAACGAGTTCTTACAATGAAGAACTTTGAGTATGATGAACTCGTTCAAACTAGGCTTAAGATGGGAAGGATTATATGCCTAGACTCTAATAGGAGAGAGCATCAATGACTCGAGTACGAATAAAAACTCTGGAGAATGCAGGCTGCCGGATCTTGAAGCTTTTCTGAGAGAGCTTGATCTTGACTTGGTTAGTCTTCTTTCTATGTAGTCTGTTGATCTCTCATATTGTATTCTTTCTCTCCCTCTCTCTCGTATTCTGATGATGTAGAAGACTCATATTTATAAGGATAGATTAGAACTAGCCGTTGGAAAAAGCAGTTCTGAATCTCTACCTAACTTCTGACAAGTTGGTTCTGTCTTCATCCTTGATTTCCTCTCATAGCAATCCTAGGTCTGACTTCTAGGTGCTGAGGTGTCAAGTTCCAGTTGGTCCAGGTCAGCTTCTGATTTTATCTCAAGTTGACTTCGACTCTGCTGTGCTGTTGACTCTGAGTTGTGTCTTGAACTCTGCTGGGTCTTTGACGCTGAGCTGAGTTGCCACACAAGCTGGGCCTTTCTCACAGCTGTGTCTAGATGAACTTGATCGTTTTGAATCTGGATAACGTTGCTGACCACTCGACTTGGCTTGCCCTGCTGTGTACTGAGCTTGGTCAGCTGAGTCTTTTCCTTTTGTCTGCTGTAATCTTATACAGCTCTGTTGGGCTTCTTTCTTGTGTTAACTCTGATGAATTGCTCAGCTGATTCTTACTAGGCTAATGTTTACTCAGCTGATCCTTCAGCTGGGTCTTCTGTTGTCTTCAGTGTCTTCACCTGTAAATTTAGAAACTCTATGAGCTGGAAAAACACTTAGGTTTGTGCAATCATCTACTCGGTTGGGGTCAGTTGGGTTTTTGAATCAAATCAAAACTCTCATAATTTTCCCAACACAATGACTTATAATCTAAAAGGTGCCGAAAAAATAACTATGAAAAACCAAATACACGAGGTATTATAGGTGTATAAATGAGATTACCCGTCATGCACTCAAAATGAATTGCTAGTGCATGCTGGCTTGATCAATATATTCATTTAATGTTAGTCAACAAATAATTTATGCAAAATCACTCAAAATGATTTATACAAAAACACTCAAAATGTCATTTGAGTATTATACTAAGTTATCATAGTTATCTTTGTAATTTTAGAAAATTATTAATTTATGATGTTGATGGGACCAATGAAACACTTATGTAAGTGTTACGAAAAATTATTATCTTATTAATTTATACTTGGGGATCAACTCGTGACGGAAGAAAATTATTATCTTAGAAAGATTATTAATTTATCGCTTATTAATTTAAAGAGGTTCTACTGTATATAAATGTAAAGGATGTAACACCCTAATTTTAATAAGGTGTTAAAACTTAAATTTAAATAAATATTTGATGCGGAATAAGAATAATTTTTTTTATCTTACTTTAACAAAACTAAATGAAAATAAACTTTTGACATAAATATTTAAAAATAAATTAAAATGTTAGAACTTAGAGTAACAAACATCTTTTAACTCAAACCATGAAAATACATTATTCTTAATAATTTTAAATCAACTAAGCTCAACTAAGTTTAACAAAGTTAAACATAAACTAGAATTTATAGTCTTAAAATCTTAAAGAACTTATAAAGCAAATACATAAAATGGAAATCCTAAGATAATTTGACACGTCATTCAACCCTCCACGCGCCTCCGAACTCAATTACCTGAAAATGTTAAAGATTTGGGATGAGCATACGTGAATATACTCAGTGTGGGCAGTTATGCTGAACTTGTCCAATTTAATAAAAATAGAAAGCCATGTATGAATATTAAAGTCAACATGATAGTGCGTCAATGAGTGAGAGCAAAATCAAATGGACAACTTGAAATTAACGGTCCTGCTCAATCACATAATGTCAAATAAACATACGGCAAGTTACATAATATTAAATAGGACAAACTCAAGTCAACGCATAAAGTTAAATAAGATCCCACACCTTATTTGGACTTGAAAAGTAAATCTAAAAACTCAAAGGGAGTCTAATGTCTTAATCAATATTTTAAAAACCGGACCGTAGATCGAATCGGTGAGGCTTTCGGGTCATGGTATTCAACCGGTTCAACCGTGTTTGAACCGTTTTAATCGAACCGTTCAATAAATAAATAAAAATAATAATTAAATAAATAATAAAATGTTAAAATATTCATGATTTTATAAGAACTACATATTAAAATCCATCATAAATATATTTATATTTTTCATGTGTAGATATTCTTAATAAATATATTCAAAATTTATACATTAAAAATATATTTGGTATCTAAAATAATTGATAATCGAAAAAAAACTATAATTAAAATTTAGACATACTTTTATAGTATTCTGAATTAATAATAATAATAATAATAATAATAATAATAATAATAATAAATGTTGAATATTAAACAAGTGTGTGGGTTGGGAGAGTTGGTTAAGACCTTAGAGGTTCAAATCTCATTGGAAACACAAATTTTTGCACATTAAAAAAAAATATATTGAACCGGTCGGTTCTGACCGGTTTTGACCCACAAACGGTTTTTAGGGGTTGACCGGACCGGCACAATGACCGGTTCCCGGTCCAACCGGTCGAACCGACCGGTCCGGTCCGGTTTTTAAAACATTGGTCTTAGTCGCGCTGCACCTAGAGATTTAATAAATATAAATTCATTAAATAAAATACGATACTTAAATGCGCCTGAAAATGATGAATTAGATACTCTAACATACATGATATGCATATGCTGACATACTTCAGTAACCAAGTTCTTGATTAAAAATTAGATTACTAATTTCTTAGAAATCTATTACTTATTTCCTAGATAATAATGAATACAAATGAGTTTAAAAAAAAATAAAAATAAAGTAAGAGTTACATAAAAATATTATTTCTCGGCCATCACTCCCAAAATCAAAGAAATCATATATTAATCATTTTTTTTAAATCATTTTTCTTCAAATCCATTTTACTTCTATTAAACCAAATTCACGTGAGTTTCAAATTTTGGATTTACTCAATCATTAGTACCAACACTTCACTAAATACATATATGTATATAAAACTTGAACAGTAAACACAAATATTTCTACGCACTAAAATCCGAAAATTGAAAGTTTGACGGCATGCTTTGATATACAACAATAAAAAAAAACAATTTCTATAGAAATATTAAAATAGTATATTGCAAAAAGTTTACCTCAAATCAGGAACAACCAAAACTCTTTTGCTAATTCAAAAAAAAAAAAAATGCCTAAAACATAATTTCAAGATCAAAATGAGAATTTGCAGACTTTGAAAACTTGAGTACAAAATAAAAGAAGAAATACCTTTATCTATATTTGAGAAACCGTAAAACAAGAACTGGTAATTTGTAAAACTTGAAAATATATTTATACTAAAAGATTGGGGGTTTAAAAGGATAAACTTAATTTTCCTACATTTCCTCAAACTCCAAAACGTGGGGTGGGACATGGAAGGTTACTAACTCACATGTTCTTTTATTTTAAATTTAAATATAAGAGATAAAATTTAAAATTTAGATAAATTACAAAATAAAAGTTTGTATTATTAAATAAGGCCTCTACTTCAAGCATGAATATCCTATAATTTATATTTCTACTACAGAAACTCTCTCTCTCTCTCTCTATATATATATATAAACTCATGAATAAATGCATGTAAATGCATATATAGGTATTTAACTACATAAATTTAAAAACAAATTTCTAATGGAAATTAATTGATTATTATTTTAATAAATAAATATATCATCATATTTAGGGGCGCGACCTAGACTATATCAAAGCTCGATTAAATTTAATTTCACACATTTGCAAAAAATAAGAAACACATTTAAAATGATTTAACAAGTATATTTGAAAATCGGGTTGTTACAATCCTACCCACTAAAAGAAAATTCCGTCCTTGAAATTGAACTTACATGGGTTCTAAGTTAGGATAACGAGCTAAAATCTTTTCTTCACGTTCCCAAGTAACCTCGTCAGGTCCATGACTAGTCCACTGAATCTTGAGTAAAGGAATTTGTCGACCTCTTAAAACGTAAATCTTTTTATCAAGAATTGCACTAGGCTCTTCCTCATACGTCAAATCATTGTTCATTTGAATATTCTCATGGCGAATAACATGACTAGGATCATGTAAATACTTCCGCAACATTGACACATGAAAAACGTTATGCACTACAGACAACTCTGGACTCAAGGCTAGTCGATAAGCTACATCTCCTATTCGCTCCAAGATCTCAAATGGACCGATGAATCGTGGTCTCAACTTTCCCTTCTTCTCAAATCTCAATACTCATTTCATCGGTGCAACTTTAAGGAACACTTCAACGCTCAAATCCTTTCTCCTTAGACCAGCATAACATTTTTGTCTATCTTGAGCTGTTTTCATCCTTTCTTTTACCTTTGAAATTATCTCCACAGTCTTCTCAACAATTTCTGGCCCTAAAACTTTCCTCTCGCCTACTTCATCCCAATACAAAGGCGATCTACACTTCCTTCCATACAATGCTTCGTACGGTGCCATTCCAATTGTCATCCGATAACTGTTATTATATGCAAATTCCACCAAAGGTAAATGCTTTTCCCAATTTCCTCCAATGTCTAACACGCAAGTTCGAATCATATCTTGCAATGTTTGTATCGTTCTTTCAGACTGACCATCAGTTTGTGGGTGATAAGCAGTAGAAAAGTTCAACTTCGTTCCCATTGCTAAATGCAAACTCTTCCAAAACTTTGACGTAAATCTCGGATCTCTGTCAGATATGATAGATGCGGGTACTTCATGTAACCTCATAATCTCTTGAACATAAAGTCGAGTAAACTGATCCATTGTATATATCATTTTCACCGAAAGGAAATGAGCTGATTTGGTAAGCCTATCAACAATGACCCAAATTGCATCATGTCCACGCACAGTCTTAGGAAGTCTCACGACAAAATCCATCGTAATGCGTTCCCATTTCCACTCAGGTATCTCCAATGAACTTACTAATCCAGATTGTCATTGATGCTCAGCCTTCACTTGCTGACATGTCAAATACTTTCCAACATACTCGGCAATTGATATTTTCATTCCTCGCCACCAAAATACTTCACGTAGATCATGATACATCTTGGTGCTTCCAAGGTGGGCCGTGTAAGTCGTGTAATGTGCCTCGTCTAAAATTTCTCTGATCAACTGCTTGTCCTTTGGCATACAAATTTCTCGTTCCAAGCATGAGTGTACCATCAATAGCCAAAGTAAATCCTTTTGTGTCATCACTCACTCCCTGACTTTTCATCTTTTCTAAGAATCCATTAGATTCTTGAGCTTTCTTGATCCGTTTTATTAACGTAGGTTGTATTACTAGCGCTGCAAGTATAGCCTTTGTAGCATTCGAGCTCACCACCTCAAGGCTCATTTTTTCAAAATCTTTAATGATCGACTCTTCTTGAGTTATCATTACACTTAATTGTCCTTCACCTTTTCGACTAAGAGCATCAGCCACAACATTAGCCTTTCATGGATGGTAGAGTATAGTACAATCATAATCCTTCACAAGCTCTAACCATCGTCTCTGTCTCATGTTGAGCTCTTTTTGAGTGAAGAAATACTTCAAACTCTTATGATTAGTGTATATCTCGCACTTGCTCCCATAAAGGTAATGTCTCCAGATCTTAAGTCGTTGTACAATCCGCCAACTCCAAATCATGTGTCGGATAATTTTCTTCATGTCCTTTTAGTTGCCTCGATGCATATGCAATGACCTTTCCTTTCTGCATTAAAACACAACCTAATCCTTATTTCGATGCATCTGTGTAAAGAACAAAATTATCGGAACCATCATGAATAGTTAACACCGGAGCGGTTGTTAACCTATGCTTCAACTCTTGAAAACTTTGCTCACACTTTCCAGTCCACTTAAACTCCACTCATTTCCTTGTTAGTTGAGTCATCGGACCAGCTATCTTTGAAAATCCTTCAATGAACCTTCGATAATAACCAGTAAGTCCAAGAAAACTTCTTACTTCACCGGCATTACTAGGTGCTTTCCAATTGCTCACAGCTTCCACTTTTGCTGGATCCACTTCAATTCCTTGAGCAGTGACAACATGCCCAAGAAAAACTACTCGATCAATCCAAAACTCACACTTCTTAAATTTACCATACAACTTTTCTTTTCTCAAAGTCTCTAGAACCACTGATGGTCCCTGAGCTGGGTCTTTGGTGTAGAGGGGGGTGAATACACCAAAGATAGATTTCTGAAAACTTTTTCAAGTTTAAAACAGAGTTTGTGAGCTCAGTTATGAATCCAGCTGAGGAAGGTCAGCTGGGTTAATAACTCAGTTGGCGGTGCGGAAAGTGGTGGTTTGAAAACTTAGCTCGAATGCTTAGAAAAACTCAGCTTGAAAATATTCTTTACGTTTTCAACTTAGTCAAGTTATGCAAGATTATAGACAAAACACAGCTGTCTTTGGAGAGCAGCTGAGTATGCAGATTTGATAAAGAATGCAGCTGGCTGGGTCACACAGCAAGAGAGCTTTTAAGCTTGAAAACTTGTGTTGTGTTAATTCGGTTAGTTCTTTAAATATAAAATGCAGAGAATAAATAAAGCAATAAAAAACTCGGAATTTTAACGTGGTTCGGAGTAACACCTCCTACGTCCACGACCAGATTCACTGGTAATTCACTACCACTTGGTTTACAAATACCAAACAACTTCACAACTCTAACCCGAGCTGTGTTCCAACAGTTTGCGGGCACTGTCAAGCCTAACCTTTCAGTTTACGGGTACTGAAAAAACCTTACAATCACTTGAATTTCGCGCTTCAAGCAAGCGTAACCTTGACCTAACCTATCTGGGTAAAAAAGGGTTTGGTTTGAGGTTCCAACTATGAACGAGTTCTTACAATGAAGAACTTAGAGTTAGATGAACTCGTTCGAAATCTAGGCTTAAGATATACAATGATTTCTGCCTAGGAATCAAACGAAAAACTGGGCAGTTTCTGGACTAGAAACACTTTAAGATAAAGTGTTCTTTGAGCTATTTAGAACTGCTTGTAAGCTTTTGAAGGCTTGAAAATTTCAGAAAATGAAAGCTTGTAGAGAGTTTTTCGTATTTGATCCTGAGGTTGAAGACGGGTTTATATAGGTAGAGATTCAAGACTAGCCGTTGGAGGAGCCGTTTGAATCTTACCTACTCTTCTTAAATTCAATATCTGCCGTTGGGCGTTTCTGCACCTGTCTTCATTAGAGTCACATCCTAGGTTCTGAAGTCTAGGATGCTGATTTGGCAATCCCTCATTGGTCGAGGTATATTGACTTCCTCTGACACCGGGATCTCTGCCTTTGGAGCTGCCTTTTGAATTCAGAGCTGGATTGGGTAAAATGACTTGAAGTGATGTCTTCAGAGTTAGTTCCCTTTATTCTGTACAGCTGGACCAGCTGTGTCTTGAACTCAGCTCGATTTTTCTTCAGCTTGATCCTGCTTCGTTTTGAACTCGGCCTCAAATTGGAAAACTCAGCTGATAGTTGACTCCTGCTGTAAACACAGCTGGATCTTCTCGTCGTCTTCCGCTTCCCCGAACTCCGTAAACTTAGAAAATCTAGAGCTCAAACAGGCAAGCTGGAAAACACTACTTAGGTTGATGCGATCATCTACTTGGTTGGAGAACAGTTGGGTTTTGGTATCAAATCAAAACTCTATTAATTTTCCCAACAATTTTCCCCTTTTTGATGATGTCAAAACCTAACTGAGACAACTTATGAGCTTTGAGCAGCAAAAAAAATTGTGTTTTATTAATGTAAGAAATTACATCATAAAACAAGAAAAAGAAAGAAAGAAAAAAATTCTTCAAATCTTCAGTCTTCAATCCCAGCTGGCTGGGTCTTCTCTTCTGCACCCGCTGCTTTTTTCTTTTGACTCGTTTCTCCTTCAGCTGATTCAGCTGGTTCCTCTAGCTCAGCAGTTTGCCTCTTCTTTGTCTCATTCTCTTTCCCCTTTTTGGCATGATCAATCAAGGCGGGAGAGATACACCATCGTCTTATTGAGCTGTGCAATTTTTTGAATTGCGTCAGCGATCTTTGCTATATTATCAGCTGTTGCGATGTTAAGTTTGGCTATGCTGCGGTTGTCAGCTCTGAGCAGCGAGGTCTGGAGTCTTGGTGGCTCAGCTGTTGCATTAGCTGGCTCTTCTTCAATAGCATTAGCCTCAGCTGTGATTGCAGACACAACTTCCTTGGCTTATTTCAGCTGGGGCTATCCAGCTGAGTGCTTATTTCATACGGCGTCTTTCCTTACCTTGATGTGAGTAGAGAGCGATTCTGAGTGAAGCATGCTGTGTTGATTGCCTCGGCCCAGAACTTCTTTGGAATGGCAGAGCTGGCTAGCATTGAGGTAGCTGCTTCTTTGAGTGTTCTGTTTCTTCTCTCTGCTACACCATTCTGCTGAGGTGTGCGTGCTGCTGAGGTTTCATATTGAACTCCGTTCTTCTCGCAGTATTCATAAATAGTTTCATTTAGAAACTCCGTTCCTCGATCTGATCTGATTGACATTATCTTGCACTCCTTCTGAGTTGACAACCTTTCCAGCAGGATTGGCAGCATAGACTTTGTTTCGCTCTTCTGGTACAGGAATGACACCCATGTGAATCTTGAGAAGTCATCCACTACGACCAGAATATATTTTCTGCCATTGAAGCTTGCTGGAGTAACTGGACCAAAAAGATCCATGTGTAGGAGTTGAAGAACTCGATTAGTTGACTGAACTGGCTTGAGAGAGAATGAAATTCTTGTTTGTTTTCCTTGTTGACACGCGCTGCACATGTGACTTTTGTCATATACTTGATCTGGAATTCCATTAGCGAGCTGGTTTCTAGCCAGTTTGTTGATTGTCTTGAAGTTGAGACGATTCATCCATCTGTGCCACAGCCAGCTGACTTCATTGCTGCTTTTCGATACAAGACAAGTCCCAGGAGGGCTGCTGTTCCAGTCAGCGAAATACATGTTTCCTTCTATTTTCCTTCTTAGTAGTATTTACTTGGTTTTCCTGTGCTTCACTGTGCATCCCTGTGCATCAAACTTGACAGAAAAACCGTTGTCGCATAATTGGCTAATGGAAAGCAAATTATGTTGCAGTCCTTGTACATAAGAAACATTGAGGATTATAACATTTTTAGTTTTAAATGTACCATAACCTTTGGTTAGACCTTTGGACTTGTCACCAAATGTTACTTGTGGGCCTGGACGCTCGATATACTTCTGGAGTAGATGCTTTAAGTGCGTCATGTGCTTGGAACATCCACTGTCCAAGTACCATAGCGTTCTCATTGACTCATCAATGATGTGTCGTTCCCTTGCAACCTATAAAAATAATCAAAATTTAGGTACCCAGTTTTAATTGGGTCCTTATGGGTTAGACAGAGATCCTTTTACGACCTAGATCTGCTTGATGACTCGAATTGGGTCATTTGATCTGATGATCCTTCCAGCTGAGTCGATATACACATTCTTTGTGTTCTTCGGTTGTTGCTAGTGGGGTCTTGATCTCAGTATCTTCCCAGCTTGATATCTTTGTTGATGTCCTGGTCTTTTTCGGTATCCAGCAGAGTACCCAGCTGAGACGTTCCTTTGTCTCTGTTGTCTCTTGTGATATCTCGGGCCGCTTCTTTCAAATTTGGTGATCATATGAGTGATATCCAGCTGGGTATCTCCTTTGATATCTCGGTTGATATCTTTCGACGTGCTGTTGCGATTGCTGGTATCTGAAGTGTCCAGCCTGCTGTCTTTGTTGAGTTTGAGCACGTTGCTGTCTGATCTGTGCTTAAGGTTGTCTCACAGCTGGCTTTTTTGATACCTGTTGTGTCCTCAACGGTCGTTGCTGAGTTGCAGGAATTGGGTTTTCTTTTGCTCTTATAAATATTACCTTTGTTCCACTAGTGGAAGCAATGTTTGTGGCATCTTTCGATTCATTGTAACCCAGTCTTGCTTTGAGTGTTGCTGGACGTTGTGCACTTATGATTTTGTCCATAGTTGCTGTAGCTTTGATGAGAGCTACCATCTTCTTAGATAGTACCTCTTCGGAACTTTTCAGCTCTATAATCTCAGCTGACTTCTTTTCTGATTCAGCTGTGGCCTTTTCCAATTCTTCCATCAGCTGTTTCTTTTCGTAGTAGAAGTCCTTCATCAGCTGATCTTGTTTCACTATTTTGTCTTTTAGTGAAAGGACTTTCTCTTGGAGCTGTGTTATATCAGCTGCTTCTGATACCTTTTTCTTTTCCAGTTCCACCTTCAGCTCGGCATTCCCACACATTATGATGTCAAGGATCTCTTGAAGCTCCTTGGAATCGTTCATAACCTTCTCTACTAAACTCCAATCAGGTAGCCCTGATTCTGAAACCTGTGTAGAGTGTTCGTGTGATAGTGAGAGGTTAGATAGATTTTAAGTTCTTGACATTACCTCATCTTTCTCAATTCCGTCTGTCTGTCCCATGAAGCATGTATCCCATTCAGGTTCATCATGAGTCATCAGTGCTTCTTCTTCTGAGTCTGAAAATGGCATGTTATCATCCATTTTGTTGCACTCCGACTCCTCGTCGGTGATGTAGGCTCTCATTCTGTCAGCTGCCTTAGCTTTCAGTTGGTCTTTATCTTTCTTGGATAGCTTCAGACAATCTAGCCTGTAGTGTCCCGGTTCCTTGCAGTTGAAGCATCCTTCGTCTGCTCGTTTGTCAGCTGACTACTCATCAGCTGCTGCGTACTTGTCTCTGTAAGTTCTTGCGAACTTCTTGTACTTGCCCTTGCTGGTGTTGAGTTTGTTGTAGTTTTTGACCAGCATGGCTATCTCTTCAAGTAGCTCTTCCTTGCTCATGTCCTTCTTTGATGACTCAGCTGACTGTATGTATGTAGATTTTTTAGAGTTAGCTCTGAACGCAATCTTCTTTGGCGCAGGTGTCAGCTCTTCATCATTCTGATTGCTTGAAGATTCTTTCATGGTAATCTTCAAGTTGTATTCGTTGGCTTTGAGCCGGGAGAATAATCTTTCAGTTGAAAGATCACCCAAGTCGCTTCGACTTTGGTGTACCACCTTGTATGTGTTCCATTCAGCTGTGAGCGCTGAAAGGACTTTTAGGTTCTTTTCACGCTGGGTATATTTTACAGTTCTGATGGTTTCAATTTCAACCACGATATTTGAGAATCTGAGTTCCATCCCTTCGATGGACTCGTTGACAAGCTGCTTGAAGTTATCAAACTTCTGGCAGGCGATTGTGAATTTATTTTCTTTTATCTCCTCCTACCCTTCGCATAGCTTGGCTAGGGTTTCCCACATCTCCTTTGCGGTGTTGCAGTTGATGATTTTGCTGAGGTAGGCATTGGAGACTATTGACGAGATGGTGTTCTTCGCAAAGCTGTCTAATCCAGCTTGCTTCATTTCTTCTTAGGTATGTTCATTCTTTGGTTTGGGAATGAGCTGATACATTGGCTGTCCATCATCTTGAGCTGGAACAAGCTCGGTTCCTTGTTTGTAAATGATGATGGGTCCGTCTGTGATGACGTCCCATATCATGTCATGATGCGCACAAAGAAAGCTTTTTAATCTGAACTTCCAGATTGCATAATCGTCGACCGAGAAGGTGGGAAGATTCCTGTTAAGATAAGAATCCATGGAGATATGCACAGTATGAAATAATATGAGTTTTTCAAAAGAGGATCTGTTCAGTTGACCACTGATAGATTGTCAAGAGAAATCTCTTGATTCAGAAACAGCGGTCTTTTGAACCACTGCTCTGATACCAATTGATGGTCCTTGAGCTGAGTCTTTGGTGTAGAGGGGGGGTGAATACACCAAAGATAGATTTCTGAAAATTTTTTCAAGTTTAAAACAGAGTTTGTGAGCTCAGTTATGAATCTAGCTGAGGAAGGTCAGCTGGGTTAATAACTCAGCTGGCGGTGCGGAAAGTGGTGGTTTGAAAACTTAGCTCGATTGCTTAGAAAAACTCAGCTTGAAAATATTCTTTACGTTTTCAACTTAGTCAAGTTATGCAAGATTATAGACAAAACACAT
Source organism: Agastache rugosa (assembly GCA_031470985.1). Lineage (NCBI taxonomy): Eukaryota > Viridiplantae > Streptophyta > Magnoliopsida > Lamiales > Lamiaceae > Agastache > Agastache rugosa. The sequence continues at coordinate 27,424,546 of CM062601.1, forward strand.
CTGTCTTTGGAGAGCAGCTGAGTATGCAGATTTGATAAAGAATGCAGCTGGCTGGGTCACACAGCCAGAGAGCTTTTAAGCTTGAAAACTTGTGCTGTGTTATTAAATATAAAATGCAGAGAATAAATAAAGCAATAAAGAACTCGGAATTTTAACGTGGTTCGGAGTAACACCTCCTACGTCCACGACCAGATTCACTGGTAATTCACTACCACTTGGTTTCCAAGTACCAAGCAACTTCACAACTCTAACCCGAGCTGTGTTCCAACAGTTTGCGTGCACTGTCAAGCCTAACCTTTCAGTTTACGGGTACTGAAAAAACCTTACAACCACTTGAATTTTGCACTTCAAGCAAGCGTAACCTTGACCTAACCTTTTTGGGTAAAAAAGGGTTTGGTTTGAGGTTCCAACTATGAACTAGTTCTTACAATGAAGAACTTAGAGTTAGATGAACTCGTTCGAAATCTAGGCTTAAGATATACATGATTTCTGCCTAGGAATCAAACGAAAAACTGGGCAGTTTCTGGACTAGAAACACTTTAAGATAAAGTGTTCTTTGAGCTATTTAGAACTGCTTGTAAGCTTTTGAAGGCTTAATAATTTCAGAGAATGAAAGCTTGTAGAGAGTTTTCGTATTTGATCCTGAGGTTGAAGACGGATTTATATAGGTAGAGATTCAAGACTAGCCGTTGGAGGAGCCATTTAAATCTTACCTACTCTTCTTAAATTCGATATCTGCCGTTGGGCGTTTCTGCACCTGTCTTCATTAGAGTCACATCCTAGGTTCTGAAGTCTAGGATGCTGATTTGGCAATCCCTCATTGGTCTAGGTATATTGACTTCCTCTAACACCGGGATCTCTGCCTTTGGAGCTGCCTTTTGAATTCAGAGCTGGATTGGGTAAACTGACTTGAAGTGATGTCTTCAGAGTTAGTTCCCTTTGTTCTGTACAGCTGGACCAGCTGTGTCTTGAACTCAGCTCGATTTTTCTTCAGCTTGATCCTGCTCCGTTTTGAACTCAGCTCAGCTGGAAAACTCAGCTGATAGTTGACTCCTGCTGTAAACACAGCTGATAGTTGAGTTTCTGTTGTCTTCCGCTTCCTGAACCTGTAAACTTAGAAAATCTAGAGCTCAAACAGGCGACCTGGAAAACACTACTTAGGTTGATGCGATCATCTACTTGGTTGGAGAACAGTTGGGTTTTGGTATCAAATCAAAACTCTATTAATTTTCCCAACAACCACTCTCAAATGTTCCTCATGATCCTTCTGATCTTTGGAATAAATTAAGATATCATCAATAAATACTATGACAAACTTGTTCAAGTACGGATGAAATACTCGGTTCATCAAATCCATAAATACCGCTGATGTATTCGTTAGTCCAAATGGCATTACTATAAACTCATAGTGACCATATCTTATCCTAAAAGCCGTCTTTGGTATGTCACAGTCTCTGACTTTCAACTGATGATATCCTGATCTCAGATCGATCTTTAAGAACATTCCAACTCCTCTCAACTGATGGAATAAATCTTGTTGGGAAAATTATAAGAGTTTTAATTTGATACCAAAACCCAGCTGACCCCAACTGAGTAGATGATTGCGCAAGCCTAAGTGTTTTTCCAGCTCACCTGTTTTAGCTTATAGAGTTTCTAAGTTTACAGGTAAAGATGCTGAAGACAGCAGAAGATCAGCTGAGTGAGAATCAACTGAGTAATCAGAGATAACTCAACAGAGAGACCCTGCAGAGATGTATAAGATTACATCATACAAAAGATAGACTTAGCTGACCAAGCTGAGTACACAGCAGGCAAGTCAAGTCGAGTGGCCAGCAACGGTATCCAGATTCAAGACGATCAAGTTCATCCAGATACAGCTGTAGAAAAGACCCAGCTTGTGCGGCAACTCAGCTCTGCGTCAAGACCCAGCAGAGTTCAAGACTCAGCTCAGCATCAAAGACCCAGCAGAGTTCAAGACAGCTCAGAGTCACCAGCACAACAGAGTCGAAGTCAACTTGAGATAAAGTCAGAACTGACCTGGACCATCAGGAACTCGACACCTTAACACCTAGAAGTCAGACCTAGGATTGCTTTACGAGGAAATCAAGGAAGAAGACAAGACCAACTTGTTAGAAGTTAGGTAGAGATTCAGAATGGCTCTTTCCAACGGTTAGTTCTAATCTCTCCCTATAAATATGAGTCTTTTTCATCATCAGAAGAGTGTGACGTGAGAGAGAATATACAAGAGACATCAACAGAGAAAGAAGTCTAACCAAATATCAAGATTTCAGAAAAGCTTCAAGATCCAACAGTCTACATCCTTCTGAGTACTTATTCATTCTCAGGCTGCTGAAGCTCTCTCCCATTAGTATCTAGGCATAAAATCCTTCCTATCTTAAGCCTAGTTTGAACTAGTTCATCATACTCAAAGTTCTTCATTGTAAGAACTCGGTCATGGTTGGAAACCCCAAAACAAATACCTCAAATCCATAAAAAGGTTAGGTTAAGATTAAGGTTCTGTAGTACCCGTAAACTACAGGTTAGGTTCTTCAGTACCAATAAACTGAATGTAGGTTTCAGCTGTGCCCGTAAACAGACTGGTTACATTTCGATACAGTACGCGTAAACTTGTATCCAGCTTAAGGAACTAAGCTGCAACGCTTGCTGAATACGCGGAAAGTCAGTAGTATCTTTAGTGGATTACCAGAGGTTTCTGGTCGTGGACGTAGGAGTCATTCTCCGAACCACGTTAAATAGCTTTGTTTTTTACTGCTTTATTTATGCATCAAGCTGACCCCTCATAAGGATATTTTCAAGTTGCATAAACTGATTAACAGAAAAGAGAAACAGAGCTTTGTAATATATTTGAAGTAACAGACGGACTTTCCAATACCCACCACATTCCGCACACAGCCAGCTGTGTCGATCAAGCTACAGTCCAGCTGGATCGAACACAGCCAGCTCACTCAAAGAGTTTTAATTGAAAAAGTTTTTAAACCTTGGTGTATTCACTCCCCCTCTATACCAAAGTATCCGTCTTGGGACCATCAATTGGTATCAGAGCAGTGGTTCAAAAGACCACTGTATCTGTGTCAAGTCAGCCTCTTTGCTGTTAGTGGTCACCTGAACAGATCCTTAAATTTTTCAAAATCTTTCTAAAATCATTATATTGCACACCGTCAGAGAATCTTCCCTGTGCAGGAATCTTCCGACATTTTCTGTCGATGATTATTAGATATGAAAGTTCCGACTCAAAAGCTTTCTGTACGCGCACCACGACATGATGTGGGATGTTATTATTGACGTACCCATCATCATCATAAAATCAGAAAGAGCTGCAGAAACCACTCCTGGAGCTGAACCAGTACTCCGGCAAGTTATGAAGCCCAAAACAGAGTACTCTCCAAAAGAAAGAAGACAAGCTGGATTGGACAACTACGCTCGTAACGTCATCTCCTCAACGGTGATGGACACTTATCTCAGCAAGATCATCAACTGCGAGACAGCTAAGGGGATGTGGGACACTCTAGCCAAAATGTGTGAAGGCTCAGAGGAAATTCAAGAGAACAAATTCTTAGTTGCATGCCGGAAGTTTGAGAACTTCAAGAAACTCCCCTACGAGTCCATTGATCAAATAGAGCAGGGGCTCATTCATATTTAGAGCTAGAATCTATCGAAGGACGTACCAAACGTAGCTTATAGGCCTATCTAGGAAGACCCTTTTTTCGGGCATATTTGGACAAATATATCTAGATTACTGGCAAGCAGCAAGGGAAGACAAGATCCAAGGGATCAATTCCCATCTCTTTACTCAAAGAACAAGGGGCAGCCCGAACGAATAGCTTCAATAGCTGAAAGAACCCTGAACTACGAGCGTTATTTCAACTTCTTTCTTTGGTACGTAACGCGCCACGCCTATCTGTTCAAGTGTCGTTATGATTCAATCGAGTTAGAGGCTACATTACTCGTGATCTCTCTATTACTGGAACCGGCCCGGTCTCAAAGAGAGCAGTCGATCACTCAGATTCTCCAACCTTGTCATCGAGATCGAGACGATCTGAACTGGGAAATATATAGTTCGAGATAAAAACTTGAAAGTTCTTGCAGCTCTCTCCTCAGAATGGTGTACACACAAGGTGGTTCACCAAAGCAGAACTGATCTTGGCAGCATGGAGACGGAAAAATTGTTCTCCATCTTGAAAGCCAACGAATTTGTTCTGGAGTAAAAAACGGAGATTCATCCAGCCGGATGAATAAAATAGAGCTGAGAATCATGCCAAGAAAATAAGCTCAATCAGCTCAGCAAGAAAGAACCAACCAGGAGCACAGAAATATGAGCAAAGAAGAATTGCACGAAGAAGTTGCCATGCTTGTACGAAGCATCAATAGGCTGGATCACAGCAAGGAAAAATACAAGAAGATTGTGAAGGTTCATCACGACAAGTAACTCTACCCAAAAAGAAACCCAGCTTAGTCATCCTCCCGGATAAAGGATAAAGGATTCGAAACGAGCGAAATGGATGATGATCAAATCTCCTTCTCCGACTCAGATAAGGATGATTGCTCTGATTAAGATGTCTGAAACATCTTATTGAATCTACCGATGAAGAAAATGAAGAAATCCCGCTAGCTGACTGGGAACAGCTGTGAAATAAAGACAGCTGGATACAATACTAAAAACTCAGCCAGTCACACTGCTGAGTACATTGGTCTCAAAGAAAAGAATCGAGAAACAGCAGATGAATCAGCTGGATCTAGGACAGCTGTCTACCTGCTATACAAACGGAGACCTCATCAAAGGAATGAGCCAATGTTGAGAAAATCCGCTCAAAGAAAGTAGGATGCTGCTGAAGAAAAAGCCACCTACTATCAAATCAAGGGAGGACTCTACATAGCTGGAAAGAATCAGCAAAATCAAGAATACCCAGCTGGATGTAATCACCAGATAAACTCAGCTGAAATCACTAGCTGAAGAGAAACCTGATCCAGCGGAGCAATCAAGCTGATTCTCTAACCCAGCTGACGAGATGAAAGCACCCAAGAGATTTCTTAACACCTGGACAACATTGTTGGGAAAATTCACACAGAAGCACTACATGCTGAAATCTAAATCAAGATAATGTGGATTACTTGGAATGCTAAGTCCAGATAAAATTAGTTCATCCAGCTGAGGGGGAACAAACTCAGCTGGATCCCAAAGCTCAGTACAGAAGGATTACCCAGCTGAAGGGGAATCAAGCTCAACTACACATCAGTCGCAGAGCTCAAGGGAACTCAGCTGAAGGATATTCAAGCTAATCCCCTGATACTCAGCTGAGAAGAAAACTCAGTCAAGCAAAGGAGAAGACCGTCGTGGTATCAGCTGGATACTATGTCCAAGCTGACCGGTTTGCATCTCATGCATTTATTACTCTGAGGGATATGCTATTTAAGTCCAATTATTTTGAATTCTTGATTTCAGCGGACATATATTCCTTAGTTAAATTGCTATAAAGTCTGCAGAGTACTGTAGCACGGTAGGATCGAGGCAGAATGTTAAACGTTTGAACTGCCTCACGCGCGGTTGTAATACACTCGCCGTAAGCACGTCAGCAAACGTGATGAGTGAATTTCTCCTAGTCGTTGATCAGAATATCAGCTGGTTCTATCTCAACCGTTGATCCATTATGATGGTCCCAAGACGGATACCTTGGTGTAGAGGGGGGGGGTGAATACACCAAGGTTTAAAAACTTTTCCAATTAAAACTCTTTTGAGTGAGCTGGCTGTGTTCGATCCAGCTGGAAGGCAGCTTGATCGACACAGCTGGCTGTGTGCGGAATGTGGTGGGTTTTTGGAAAGTCCGTCTGTTGCTTCAAATATATTGAAAAGCTGTGTTTCTCTTTTCAGTTAGTCAGTTTATGCAGCTTGAAATAATGCTTATGAAGGGTTAGCTGGATGCATAAATAAACATGAAAGAACACAGCTATTTAACGTGGTTCGGAGAAACTACTCCTACGTCCACGACCAGAAACCTCTGGTAATCCACTAAGGATACCACTGACTTTTCGCGCAGTCAGCAAGCATTGCAGCTTGGTTCCTCAAGCTGGATACAAGTTTACGCGTACTGTATCGAAACGTAACCAGACTGTTTACGGCACATTGAAGCCTAACCTGTAGTTTGCGGGTACTACAGAACCAACACTCGAATTACGCGCTTCGAGCAAGCGTACCTTTACCTAACCTTTTCTGGGTTTGGGTTTGGGGTTTTCCAACTATGAACGAGTTCTTACAATTAAGAACAATGAGTATTATGAACTCGTTCAAACTAGGCTTAAGATGGGAAGGATTATATGCCTAGATACTAGTGGGAGAGAGCTTCAGCAGCCTGAGAATAAATACTAACTCATAAGAATGAAGGCTGCTGTATCTTTGAAGCTTTTCTGAGAGATCTCTTGATCTTTGGTTAGACTTCCTTCAATGAAGTATGTTGATCTCTCTTGAATATATATTCTCTCGTCTCTCCTCTCTTTCTGATGATGAAGAAGACTTCTATATATAGGGAGAGATTAGAACTAGCCGTTGGAAAGAGCCGTTCTGAATCTTTACCTAACTTCTGACAGGATTGACTTGTCTTCTTCCTTGATTTCCTCGTAAAGCAATCCTAGGTTTGACTTCTAGGTGCTGAGGTGTCGAGTTCCTGATGGTCCAGATCAGATCTGACTTTATCTAAAGTTCACTTCGACTCTGCTGTGTTGGTGACTCTGAGCTGTCTTGAACTCTGCTGGATCATTGACGCTGAGCTGAGTCTTGAACTCTGCTGGGTCTTGACGCTGAGCTGAGTCTTGAACTCTGCTGGGTCTTGACGCTGAGCTGAGTCTTGAACTCTGCTGGGTCTTGACGCTGAGCTGAGTTATCACACGAGCTGGGTCTTTCTTACAGCTGTGTCTGGAAGAACTTTATCGTCTTGGATCTGGATAATCGTTACTTCTCACTCGACTTTGCTTACCCTGCTGTGTACTCAGCTGGGTCTTCTGCTGTCTTCAGCGACCACCTGTAAACATAGAAAATCTATAAGCTCAAACAGGTGAGCTGGAAAACACTTGGGCTTGTGCAAACATCTACTCGGTTGGGGTCAGCTGGGTTTTGGTATCACTTCAAAACTTTATTAATTTTCCCAACAATTTCCCCCTTTTTGATGATGCCAAAACCCTAAGTTGGAAAAACAAAAAAATTGCTCTCCCCTTAACAGGAAACGGGGATTCAACGAATTAAACATTCACAGCAGGTAAACATATTCAGAGCCTGGACAAAGAGAGATTGTCTTCAGGTTGATTTTGATAAAATGAACTTTTCATTAATAGGAAGAATTTGTACAATTATCTAAATACAAAAGTTCAAAATAAAAATTCCCAGTTGGCTGGGTCTTCAGCTTGACTGCTTCCTTAGTTCATCAATTTGATGGTCAGTCTTTAGACCATATCTATTGAAGATGAACTCTTCCAGCTCCTTCCATTCAGCTTGATTCTTCGACTTTGAAATTCCTCTTCATCAAACCCCGGTGATTAATTTCTTTGATGATTTGGGCCTTGTCAGGAAGGTTTGTTCCAGCTAGAAATGGAGGCTTTAGCTGTTTGACTTTGGGAGCCTTCAGCTGGATGTTATTGCTCTTGGCATAGAGGGCGATTGACCTTGCCATCATTGGATCTGTCTCATGAAGCTCGAGGAAATAGTCCTGGAAAGCAGCTTCTGGATCCATGCCTTTGAACTGATTTAAGTAGTAGAATTCTTTGATGAATTCTGATTTGCATCTTTCCCAGTTTTCATTTATATCATCTGGGTTCTTCTTGTCAGCTGAGGCTGCTTGGATTTTCTTCTTTGCTTGTCTGTAGCTCTGCCTCTTCTTCTTCTGCTTTTTCTCAACAGGCTTGAGAGCTTCAGCTTTCTTCTTAACAATCTTATCCAGCTCTTGCATTTCTTTTCTTTACTCGTTGTGGAAGTTACACAGCCAGTGATAGTCTTTGTATTCTTCAGGCTTGTGTCCACATGCTTTGGCAAGAGCGACCATTTTCTCTCTCCATGTCTCCTTGACAGCTTTGGTGGAAGCGGTTGGCTCATCTCTTCTTCATCCGGCTCTTTTGCAAAATCGTCGATTTCCTCTGTATTCTTTGCACGGGTTCCCCTTAGCCGCAGCTTCCCTCTCACTTGTTTTTCCGGCTTCATTACGATCTTCCCTTTTTGGCATTATCAACAAGGGAGGTAGAGAGGTTGGCAAGCTGTTGCGGCGAGCTTGGAGAGAATACCTTCAACATCGGCGATCTTGGCGAGTTGTCACCGTGACGAGATTCCGGCAGGCGGTCTTCAGCTTCCGGCTAACCGAGCATCCAGATCGTTATATAAGTGGAAGAGTTGGCGGATGTCGGAGGCTGTTGGAGAAGTGGTCTTTTTGAGAGCTTCCGGTGGCTTGAAATATTTGCAATGTCGTCAACCAGTGGAGCTTGAAGGTTTGAGATGATCTCAGGGACTCTCTTCTCTAGAAGAATTGACTGATCAACTTGTTGAGAAACAAGAGATTGCCTGAGATCTCTGCTGGTGCTTTCCTGCAGATTGAGAGCGAATCTGTGAACGTCGTCAATGGACAGTCCATTGCTCTGGACTTGAGACTCTATAGCTGTGATGCGCAGAAGGGTATCAACATTTGATTTGAGTCTATCCTGAAAAAGAATTTCCTCGACTTGTTTTGCAATTTCGTCCTTCATTGCATCAGAGAGCTCAACATGATCCGTCTGGGTTCCGGATTCGGCTTGGCTGGGTTTTACTGCCTCGATCTCGACCAGTGAGCGAGTGTCATCGGCAATTGGACTCTGTGGGGCAGCTTCGGTTGGCTCAACTGTTGCAGCAGTTGGCTCGTCTTCAATCATCATTGCCTCAGCTGTGTTGGCAGGTACAACTTCATTGGCACACTCAGCTGAGACTTCTTTGGAATTGTCAGTTCCAGAATGTGTCTCCCACCCCGCAGCTGTTAGAAGCTTGTCAGCTGATTCCCAGACTTCAGCTGGGTGCGGCTTGGGGTACTGCTGAGACACTTCAATAATTCCTCTGATGAGATCATTCTGGTGTAAGTATGCATCCTCCAGACTTCCAAAGCCAAAAGTGTGCTGGAGGCGTGCTTCATCAGTCTTCAGTTTCTCTAAGGAGAAAGTCTCTATCAGCTGCTCATTCTGGTACCAAGTTGCCATCTTGGTAGCCAGATAGAACTTGAGGTCTCCAACTTTGACAAGGGCAATGAGCAGGTGCGCCAGAATTGGATACTGAGTTAGAGCACTCTTGACCCCTGTAATGCGCAAGTCCTCGTACATGGCTTCCATAAAGGCTGAGCCAGTAGAGTTGAGAGAAGGAGAGGTAGTAGAATCACTCTCCTCTGATTCTGTGGAGTTTTGAGGAGCAGGTTCAAAAGGGTTCACAATTGGCTGTAAAGAAGTATCGCCCAGCGTGTGGGAGATTGAGCTCGGGAGATGGTCGTTTTGGGGTGGTGGTGGGATAAGTGGAAGAGGGTTCGGCATGGAGTGTCGAGGGTAGGCTGTGAAGGAGCTTCAGCCAGTTGAATATCTTCCAGCTCTCTTGCAGGAGATGGCTCTTTGGTTGGAGAGCTGGGTGGAGGAGAAGGCATTTCGGCGGAGCCGAGAGGAGGTGAGGGGTGGGGTGAGCTTCTTGGATTATCCGGCTCGTCCTTCCGAGTGGATGACAATCCGTCATTCAATCCCATCTCGGCCGGGATGTTTGATCCGTATTGATCGAAGGCCGACACCGGCCGTGGGGAGAGAATCACCATAGCTTGATTGGGAATGACAATTTGTTTTCTTTTTCTTCTCGAGTGGACCTCCATTTGGTTTAGTGGCCATTTGTCTTCTCTTTCTTTGTTTCTTCTCACTGGAACTTCGCCTCGCTTCCTTCCAAAACTTCTTGCCTTTACTCACAGATCGCTTCTTCGGAAGATCATTGATTTGATTCATTCTTTGGAAAAGAATCTTCGTTTCGAAACGGTTCGAATCGACCCACTTTCTTGTGTGCCCTTTCACTTTGCTTGCTCTATCAAGAAAGAGATTTTGGAGCAGAGATAGAGTGGCTCTGAAGCTGAAAACGTCGTCCTGGTGGAGTTGAACTTTATCTTCTCTGACTCCTTGACCAGTCGGTTGAGTAGGAAATCAAACCAGTTGACGTTTGCGCCTTTGATCATGGCAATCATCGGCTTGAGTTTTGGAATGCTGATCTCTCCTTGAGATCCAGCTATCCCTAAGATGCATTTTTGAGTGATGTCCAGCAGCAGCCTGTACTTTGGCTTGAGCAGGAGCTTTGACATGCTTGCTCTGTACGGCTGCGGGAGATAAGCATCTCTCTGCTGAGGAATTCATCTACTTCTTCCCGACTGTAATCATCTGGGATGAATCCTCCTTCTCTGGGAAGGTTGAACACCTTTCGTAGCATCTTATTGAGTTTGATGGTGACGGTAGCTGTATCAAACTTTCCGTCTTCGCCTTTGACACTCATGTCAAATGACGATGAGTAGAAGCCATCTTCGTCAATAATGTTGAGGTAGAACAGGGCGGCATCTCTCTTCAGCATGAGCTTGGGCATGGAGGTTGCCCACAGCAGGAGACCGGAGTCTGCAACTATATCCACCATCTCTTTTAACTCAGAAACATGGAGATTGGAGGTGGACAGAATACTCTCAAATGACAGCTTTGTCATTAGGGCTTCAAACTGGTTCATCCCTGCGATTGATTTCTTGGGCGCCATTTCTGCAACTTGGAGAATTTGATTGTGCGAAGAACTTGCAGATAATAGATGAAGATTTTGAATCTTTGAAATTTGCAGAGATAAAGATGAAGGAAGAAAGGATCTGCGTATCTTTTCCATATATATCAACTGCCATAACGGATCAACGGTTAAGATTGAAACAGTTGATATTCTGATCAACGGCTGGGAGGGATTCACTCATCACGTTTTGCTGACGTGCTTTTGGCGAGTGTATTATAACCGCGCGTGAGGTATTTCAAACGTTTGACGTTCTGCCTCGATCCTGCCGTGCTACAGTACTATGCAGACTTTATAATTAATGCGATGGGAAAGGAAACTTATCAAACAATTTAACTAAGGAATGTCTGTCCACTTAACATATGAATTCAAAATAATTGGACTTTATATAGCATATTCCTCAGAGCATTTATTGCATGAGATGCAGACCGGTCAGCTTGGACACAGTATCCAGCTGATATCACAGCTGTCTTCTCCTTTGTTCGATTGACAGTTCTCCTCAGCTGAGTATTTCGAGATTAGCTTGAATTTCCTTCAGCTGAGTTCCCTTTATATCTTCGACTGATGTCCAGCTGAGCTTGATTCCCTTTTTGGCTGGGAAATCCTTCTGAACCGAACTTTGGGATCCAGCTGAGTTTGTTCCCCCTCAGCTGGATGACTTTTCTTCATCCGGATTGAGCGGTCCAAGTGATCCACACATCATCTTGATTTAGATTTCAGCATGTTGTGCTTTTGTGCGACTTTTTCCCAACAATGGATTCTTTCAGATGTTGAGATAACTCTTGGATGCTTTCATGTCGTCAGCTGGGTTAGAGGATCATCTTGTTTTTCCTGCTGGATCAGGTTTCTCTTCAGCTGATGACTCCAGCTGTGTTTATTTTGGAGAGAGCATCCTGCTGGGTATTCTACTTGATTTTACTAAATCTTTTCAGCTATGTAGAATTCCCCCTTGATTTGTCAGTAGGTGGCTTTTTCTTCAGCTGCATCCTACTTCCTTTGAGCGGATTTTCTCATCATTGGCTCATATTCATTTGTTAAGGTCAGCTGTCCCAAATCCAGCTGATTCATCTGCTGCTTCTCTAAACTCTTGAGACCAATGTACTCAGCTGTATGACTGGCTGAATCTTCAGATTTGTATCCAGCTGTCATTATTTCACAGCTGGTCCCAGTCAGCTAGCTGGGTTTCTTCTCTAAGATGTTTCAGACATCTTAATCAGAGCAATCATCCTCATCTGAGTCGGAGAAGGAGATTTGATCATCATCCATTTCGCTTGATTCGATCCTTTTATCTTCTCTCCGGGAGGATGACTCAGCTGGGTTGCTCTTTGGGTAGAGTTGCTTGTCGTGATGAACCTTCACGATATTCTTGTACTTTTCCTTGCTTTGTTCCAGCTGATTAATGCTTCGTACAAGTATGGCAACTTCTTCGTTCAAATCTTCTTTGCTCATAAATCTGAGCTCTTTGTTGGTCCTTCCAAGCTGAGCTGATTGAGCTTCTTTTCTCGGCTTGATCTTCAGCTCTGCTTCATTCATTCGGCTGGATGAATCTCTGCTTGTGATCCCCAGATCAAATTCGTTGGCCTTCAAGATGGAAAACAATTTTTCCGTCTCCATGCTGCCAAGATCAGTTCTGCTTTGGTGAACTACTTTGTGTGTACACCATTCTGAGGAGAGAGCTGAAAGAACTTTCAAGTTCTTGTCTCGAACTGTATATTTTCCAGTTCGGATCGTCTCGATCTCGATGACGAGGTTGGAGAATCTGAGCTCCATTTGATCGATGGACTCATAGGGGAGTTGCTTGAAATTGTCGAATTTCTGGCATGCAACTGAGAATTTGTTTTCTTGAATTTCCTCTGAGCCTTCACACAGCTTGGCTAGAGTGTCCCACATCCCCTTAGCTGTCTCGCAGTTGATGATCTTGCTAAGAAAAGAGTTCGTCACTGTTGAGGAGATGACGTTGCGAGCGTAGCTGTCCAATCCAGCTTGTCTTCTTTCTTCTGGAGAGTACTCCCTTTTGGGCTTCACAACTTGACGGAGTACTGGTTCAGCTCCAGGTAAGGTTTCTGCTTGTCTTTCTGACTTCATGATGATGATGGGTCCGTCAGTGATAACATCCCACATCATGTCGTGATGCGCACTCAGAAAGCTTTTGAGTCGGAACTTCCAGATCTGATAATCATCGACAGAGAATGTCGGAAGATTCCTGCACAAGGAAGATTCCATGACAGTATGCAATATAATGACTTTTAAAAAGATTTTGAAACTTTGAAGGATCTGTTCAGGTGACCACTATCAGCAAAGAGGCTGACTTGACACAGAAAAAGTGATCTTTTGAACCACTGCTCTGATACCAATTGATGGTCCCAAGACGGATACCTTGGTGTAGAGGGGGGTGAATACACCAAGGTTTAAAAACTTTTCCAATTAAAACTCTTTTGAGTGAGCTGGCTGTGTTCGATCCAGCTGGAAGGCAGCTTGATCGACACAGCTGGCTGTGTGCGGAATGTGGTGGGTTTTTGGAAAGTCCGTCTGTTGCTTTAAATATATTGCAAAGCTGTGTTTCTCTTTTCAGTTAGTCAGTTTATGCAGCTTGAAATAATGCTTATGAAGGGTTAGCTGGATGCATAAATAAACATGAAAGAACACAGCTATTTAACGTGGTTCGGAGAAACTACTCCTACGTCCACGACCAGAAACCTCTGGTAATCCACTAAGGATACCACTGACTTTTCGCGCAGTCAGCAAGCGTTGCAGCTTGGTTCCTCAAGCTGGATACAAGTTTACGCGTACTGTATCGAAACGTAACCAGACTGTTTACGGGCACAGCTGAAGCCTAACCTGTAGTTTGCGGGTACTACAGAACCAACACTCGAATTACGCGCTTCAAGCAAGCGTACCTTTACCTAACCTTTTCTGGGTTTGGGTTTGGGGTTTTCCAACTATGAATGAGTTCTTACAATTAAGAACAATGAGTATTATGAACTCGTTCAAACTAGGCTTAAGATGGGAAGGATTATATGCCTAGATACTAGTGGGAGAGAGCTTCAGCAGCCTGAGAATAAATACTAACTCATAAGAATGAAGGCTGCTGTATCTTTAAAGCTTTTCTGAGAGATCTCTTGATCTTTGGTTAGACTTCCTTCAATGAAGTATGTTGATCTCTCTTGAATATATATTCTCTCGTCTCTCCTCTCTTTCTGATGATGAAGAAGACTTCTATATATAGGGAGAGATTAGAACTAGCCGTTGGAAAGAGCCGTTCTGAATCTTTACCTAACTTCTGACAGGATTGACTTGTCTTCTTCCTTGATTTCCTCGTAAAGCAATCCTAGGTTTGACTTCTAGGTGCTGAGGTGTCGAGTTCCTGATGGTCCAGATCAGATCTGACTTTATCTAAAGTTCACTTCGACTCTGCTGTGTTGGTGACTCGAGCATCTTGAACTCTCTTTGGATCATTGTCGAGCTGAGTCTTGAACTCTGCTGGGTCTTGACGCTGAGCTGAGTCTTGAACTCTGCTGGGTCTTGACGCTGAGCTGAGTTATCACACGAGCTGGGTCTTTCTTACAGCTGTGTCTAGAAGAACTTTATCGTCTTGGATCTGGATAATCGTTACTTCTCACTCGACTTTGCTTACCCTGCTGTGTACTCAGCTGGGTCTTCTGCTGTCTTCAGCGACCACCTGTAAACATAGAAAATCTATAAGCTCAAACAGGTGAGCTGGAAAACACTTGGGCTTGTGCAAACATCTACTCGGTTGGGGTCAGCTGGGTTTTGGTATCACTTCAAAACTTTATTAATTTTCCCAACACATTATGGCAGTTGATATATATGGAAAAGATACGCGGATTCTTTCACTTATCATCTTTATCTCTGCGAATTTCAATTCTTCAAAACCTCTATATATTTTTTTCTGCAAGTTCTTCGCACGATCAAAATCAACAGAATGGCACCCAAGAAATCAACCGCAAGGATGAACCAGTTTGAAGCTCTAATGACAAAGCTATCATTTGAGAGTGTTCTGTCTACCTCCAACCTCCATATTTCAGAACTCAAAGAGATGGTGGATCTAGTTGCAGACTCCGGTCTCTTGCTGTGGGCAACCTCCATGCCCAAGCTTATGCTGAAGAAAGATGCTGCCCTCTTCTACCTCAACATCATTGACAAAGACGGCTTCTACTCATCTTCATTTGACATGGTCGTCAAAGGCGCAGACGGAAAGTTTGATTCAGCAACCGTCAACATCAAACTCAATAGAATGCTGTGAAAGGTGTTCAATTTGCCCAACAAAGGAGAATTCATTCCAGACGATTATAGTCGTGAGGAAGTGGATGAATTCCTCAGTCAAGAGATGCTTATCTCTTCAGCTGTGCCCGTAAATAGACTGGTTACATTTCGATACAGTACGCGTAAACTTGTATCCAGCTTGAGGAACTAAGCTGCAACGCTTGCTGAATACGCGGAAAGTCAGTAGTATCTTTAGTGGATTACCAGAGGTTTCTGGTCGTGGACGTAGGAGTCATTCTCCGAACCACGTTAAATAGCTTTATTTTTTACTGCTTTATTTATGCATCCAGCTAACCCCTCATAAGCATATTTTCAAATTGCATATACTGACTAACAGAAAAGAGAAATAGAGCTTTGCAATATATTTGAAGTAACAGACGGACTTTCCAATACCCACCACATTCCGCACACAGCCAGCTGTGTCGATCAAGCTGCAGTCCAGCTGGATCGAACACAGCCTGCTCACTCAAAGAGTTTTAATTGAAAAAGTTTTTAAACCTTGGTGTATTCACTTCCCTCTATACCAAAGTATCCGTCTTGGGACCATCAATTGGTATCAGAGCAGTGGTTCAAAAGACCACTGTATCTGTGTCAAGTCAGCCTCTTTGCTGTTAGTGGTCACCTGAACAGATCCTTAAATTTTTCAAAATCTTTCTAAAATCATTATACTACACACCGTCAGGGAATCTTCCATGTGCAGGAATCTTCCGACATTTTCTGTCGATGATTATTAGATATGAAAGTTCCGACTCAAAAGCTTTCTGTACGCGCACCACGACATGATGTGGGATGTCATTACTGACATACCCATCATCATCATAAAATCAGAAAGAGCTGCAGAAACCACTCCTGGAGCTGAACCAGTACTCCGGCAAGTTATGAAGCCCAAAACAGAGTACTCTCCAAAAGAAAGAAGACAAGCTGGATTGGACAACTACGCTCGCAACGTCATCTCCTCAACGGTGACGGACACTTATCTCAGCAAGATCATCAACTGCGAGATAACTAAGGGGATGTGGGACACTCTAACCAAAATGTGTGAAGGCTCAGAGGAAATTCAAGAGAACAAATTCTTAGTTGCATGCCGGAAGTTTGAGAACTTCAAGAAACTCCCCTACGAGTCCATTGATCAAATAGAGAAGGGGCTCATTCATATTTAGAGCTAAAATCTATCGAAGGATGTACCAAACGTGGCTTATAGGCCTCTCTATGAAGACCCTTTTTTCGGGCATATTTGGACAAATATATCTAGACTACTGGCAAGCAGCAAGGGAAGACAAGATCCAAGGGATCAATTCCCATCTCTTTACTCAAAGAACAAGGGGCAGCCCGAACGAATAGCTTCAATAGCTAAAAGAGCCCTGAACTACGAACGTTATTTCAACTTCTTTCTTTGGTACGTAACGCGCCACACCTATCTGTTCAAGTGTCGTTATGATTCAATCGAGTTAGAGGCTACATTACTCGTGATCTCTCTATTACTGGAACCGGCCCGGTCTCAAAGAGAGCAGTCGATCACTCAGATTCTCCAACCTTGTCGTCGAGATCAAGACGATCTGAACTGGGAAATATACAGTTCGAGATAAAAACTTGAAAGTTCTTGCAGCTCTCTCCTCAGAATGGTGTATACACAAGGTGGTTCACCAAAGCAGAACTGATCTTGGCAGCATGGAGACGGAAAAATTGTTCTCCATATTGAAAGCCAACGAATTTGATCTGGGGTCAAAAACGGAGATTCATCCAGCCGGATGAATGAAACAGAGCTGAGAATCAAGCCAAGAAAATAAGCTCAATCAGCTCAGCTTGAAAGAACCAACCAGGAGCACAGAAATATGAGCAAAGAAGAATTGCGCGAAGAAGTTGCCATGCTTGTACGAAGCATCAATAGGCTGGATCACAGCAAGGAAAAATACAAGAAGATTGTGAAGGTTCATCACGACAAGCAACTCTACCCAAAAAGAAACCCAGCTTAGTCATCCTCCCGGATAAAGGATAAAGGATTCGAAACGAGCGAAATGAATGATGATCAAATCTCCTTCTCCGACTCAGATAAGGATGATTGCTCTGATTAAGATGTCTGAAACATCTTATTGAATCTACCGATGAAGAAAATGAAGAAATCCCGCTAGCTGACTGGGACCAGCTGTGAAATAAAGACAGCTGGATACAATACTAAAAACTCAGCCAGTCACACTGCTGAGTACATTGGTCTCAAAGAAAAAAATCGAGAAACAACAGATGAATCAGCTGAATCTGGGACAGTTGTCTACCTGCTATACAAACGGAGACCTCATCAAAGGAATGAGCCAATGTTGAGAAAATCCGCTCAAAGAAAGTAGGATGCAGCTGAAGAAAAAACCACCTACTATCAAATCAAGGGAGGACTCTACATAGCTGGAAAGAATCAGCAAAATCAAGAATACCCAGCTGGATGTAATCACCAGATAAACTCAGCTGAAATCACTAGCTGAAGAGAAACCTGATCCAGCGGAGCAATCAAGCTGATTCTCTAACCCAGCTGACGAGATGAAAGCACCCAAGAGATTTCCTAACATCTGGACAACATTGTTGGGACAATTCACACAGAAGCATTACATGCTGAAATCTAAATCAAGATAATGTGGATTACTTGGAATGCTAAGTCCAGATAAAATTAGTTCATCCAGCTGAGGGGGAACAAACTCAGCTGGATCCCAAAGCTCAGTACAGAAGGATTACCCAGCTGAAGGGGAATCAAGCTCAACTACACATCAGTCGCAGAGCTCAAGGGAACTCAGCTGAAGGATATTCAAGCTAATCCCCTGATACTCAGCTGAGGACAAAACTCAGTCAAGCAAAGGAAAAGACCGCCGTGGTATCAGCTGGATACTATGTCCAAGCTGACCGGTTTGCGTCTCATGCATTTATTACTCTGAGGGATATGCTATTTAAGTCCAATTATTTTGAATTCTTGATTTCAGCGGACATATATTCCTTAGTTAAATTGCTATAAAGTCTGCAGAGTACTGTAGCACGGTAGGATCGAGGCAGAATGTCAAACGTTTGAACTGCCTCACGCGCGGTTGTAATACACTCGCCGTAAGCACGTCAGCAAACGTGATGAGTGAATTTCTCCAAGTCGTTGATCAGAATATCAGCTGGTTCAATCTCAACCGTTGATCCATTATGGCAGTTGATATATATGGAAAAGATACGCGGATTCTTTCACTTATCATCTTTATCTCTGCGAATTTCAATTCTTCAAAACCTCTATATATTTTTTTCTGCAAGTTCTTCGCACGATCAAAATCAACAGAATGGCACCCAAGAAATCAACCGCAAGGATGAACCAGTTTGAAGCTCTAATGACAAAGCTATCATTTGAGAGTGTTCTGTCTACCTCCAACCTCCATATTTCAGAACTCAAAGAGATGGTGGATCTAGTTGCAGACTCCGGTCTCTTGCTGTGGGCAACCTCCATGCCCAAGCTTATGCTGAAGAAAGATGCTGCCCTCTTCTACCTCAACATCATTGACAAAGATGGCTTCTACTCATCTTCATTTGACATGGTCGTCAAAGGCGCAGATGGAAAGTTTGATTCAGCAACCGTCAGCATCAAACTCAATAGAATGCTGTGAAAGGTGTTCAATCTGCCCAACAAAGGAGAATTCATTCCAGACGATTACAGCCGTGAGGAAGTGGTTGAATTCCTCAGTCAAGAGATGCTTATCTCTCCAGAGCCGTACAGAGCGAGCATGTCAAAGCTCCTACTCAAGCCAAAGTATAGGTTGTTGCTGGATATTACACAGAAGTGTATTCTTGGGATAGCTGGATCTCAAGGAGAGATCAGTATTCCAAAGCTCAAGCCAATAATTGTCATGATTAAAGGCGCAAATGTCAACTGGTTTGATTTCTTACTCAACCGACTAGTCAAGGAGTTAGAGAAGATCAAGTACGACTCCACCAGGATGACATATTCAAGCCCAGAGCCCCTGTATCTATGCTCTAAGATTTCTTTCTTGATAGAGCAAGTTGTGAAAGGGCACACAGTAAAGTGGGCTGATTCAGAACCGTTTCCAGAAACGAAGATTCTCTTTCAGAGAATTAATCAAATCAATGATCTCCTGAGGAAATAGCCTGCTGTGAGCAAAGACAAGAAGCAGCTGGAAGGAACAAAGCCAGAAGTTCCAGCTGAGAAGAAACAGAGGAAAATGAAGCCAGCTGACCCCAAACAAGCTGTTGAACCAGCTAAAAAAAAAAGAAAACAACGTTTCACCAACTAAGACGAGCTCTTCTTCAGAGGCTACTCAAACCATCTCACCAAACAAGCTTAGTCAAGCAATGGTGATTCTCTCCCCACAGCCAGTGTCGGCCTTCAATCAATTCGGATCAAACATCTTGGCTGAGATGGGATTGAATGATGGATCGTCATCCAACTCAGAGGATGAGCTGGATAATCCAAAGAGTTAGTCACCCCTTCCACCTTCTCCGACCCAGGTTATCGTCCAAGTACTTGGCGATATTCATGTACATCCCAGCTCACCCCCAAATCAGCCCTCACCCAAAGCTCAAACTCCCACGCAGTTGGCTGATGCTTCTTCACAGCCTACTGTGAACCCAACTGAACCAGTTCCTCAAATCTCCACAGAATCAGAAAGTGATTCCACTGCCTCTCCATCACTCAACTCCACTGGCTCAACCTTTATGGAAGCCATGTATGAGGATTTACGCATTGCAGGGATGAAGAGTGTTCTAACTCAGTATCCAATTCTGGCCCATCTGCCCATCGCCCTCGTCAAAGTTAGAGATCTCAATATCTATCTTGCCACCAAGATAGCAACTTGGTACCAGAATGAGCAGCTGATAGTAACCTTCTCTTATGAGAAGTTGAAGACAAATGAAGCATGCCTCCAGCACACTTTTGGCTTTGGAAGCCTGGAGGATGCATACTTGCATCAGGATGAACTCATTAGAGGTATCATCAAAGTCTCTCAGCAGTACCCCAAGCCACGCCCAGCAGATGACTGGGAGTCAGCCAACAAGCTTCTTACAGCAGCGGGATGGGAGACACCTGGAGCTGACAATTCCAAAAAAGTCTCAGCTGAGATTACCAAGGAAGCTGTACCAGAAAACACAGCTGAGGTAATGATCATTGAGAAACGAGCTGATACAGCAGCTGAACCAGAGGTAACAGCCCTACCAAGTCCAATTGCCGATGACACTCGCGCACTGGTCGAGTTCGAGGCAAACAAACCCAGTCATGTTGAATCCGGAACCCAAACGGAGTCCATCACAGATTTCTCTCCTGCTCTTAAAAAACAAATCCAGGAATACATCGAAAGGGTATTTCTTATGGAAAGTATGAAAAATCAAGATGACCTTCTTCTTTGATGTACAGCTATTGAGATACATGCAGATACTCAAGGGAGGACTATTGATGAAATGCAGAAGTCCATCTATACCCTTGATGAGCACACCGACCGGAATCTCAAGCAATCTCTCGTATCTCAAAGATTAGATCAGTCAAATCATCTAGAGAAGAGAGTTCCTGAGATAGTAACAAGACTTCAAGCTCCACTGGTCGACGATATAGCAAATCTATCAAGCCAGCTGGAAGCCATAAAAAAGTCTACTCTCTCCAACAGCTCTGACATCCGCCAACTTTTTAACCTATTCAAAGATCTGGATGCTCGCCCGTAGCCGGAATCGCAGCACCGCCGCCCGAACATCGCCACAGCTGACAACACAGCCAAGATCGCTGATGTTGAAGTTGCTCTCACCAAGTTCAACGTAACAGTTGCTGACCTCTCTGCCTCCCTTATTGATAATGCCAAAAAGGGAAAAGAAAAGAATAAAGCTGTAAAAACAATTGAGAGAGAAGCTGCAACTCAGGGGGGACCGGTGTAGCCAAATCAGTCGGAAATCGACGACTTTGCTAAAGAGTTGGATGAGAAAGAGCCAACTGCAGCAGTCAAAGAGACATGGAGAGAGAAAACAGTCACTCTAGCCAAAGCTTGTGGATATAAGCCAGAGAAATACAAGGACTATCACTAGCTGTGTAACTTTCACAATGAGCAATGAAGAGAAATGGAGAAGCAGTACAAAATCATTAAGAAGAAAGCTCAATCACTCAAGCATGCTGAGAAAAAGCAGAAGAAGAAAAGGCAGAGCTACAGGCAAGCTAAGAAGAAATAAGTCCAAGCAGCCTCAGCCGACAAGAAGAACCCAGATGATTTCAATGAAAACTGGGAACGATGCAAAATAGAATTCATCAAAGAATTCTACTACTTGAATCAATACAAAGGCATTGATCCAAAAACTGCTTTCCAGGATAATCTTCTCGAACTCCATGAGACGGATCCAATGATGGCAAGATCAATTGCTCAGTATGCCAAGAGAAATAACATCCAGCTAAAGGCTCCAAAAGTCAAGCAATTAAAGCATCCCATTTTAGCTGGAACGAACCTTCCTGACAAAACCCAAATTATCAAAGAAGTTCATCACTGGGATGGAGAAAGAGGAATCTCCAAAATGAAAAATCAAGACGAATGGAAGGAGTTGGAAGAATTCATCTTCAACAGATATGGCCTCAAGACTGACCATCAAATTAACTTTTTGAACTTTTTGTAATTAGAAAGTTGTAAAATTTCCTCTTATGAATGAAAAGTTCGTTTCATCAAAATCAACCCGAAGACAATCTCTCTTTGTCCAAGCTCTGAATATGATTATCTGCTGTGAATGTTTAATATTTAAAACCCCATTTCCTATAAAGGGGGAAGTAAATTGTTTTTCCAACTTGGAGTTTTGGAATCATAAAAAAAGGGGATATTGTTGGAAAAATTATAAGAGTTTTGATTTGATACCAAAACCCAGCTGACCCCAACTGAGTAGATGATTGCGTAAGCCTAAGTATTTTTCCAGCTCACCTGTTTGAGCTTATAGAGTTTCTAAGTTTACAGGTAAAGATGCTGAAGACAGCAGAAGATCAGCTAAGTGAGAATCAGCTGAGTAATCAGAGCTAACTCAACAGAGAGACCCTGCAGAGATGTATAAGATTACAGCATACAAAAGAAAGACTCAGCTAACCAAGTTGAGTACACAGCAGGGCAAGTCAAGTCGAGTGGCCAGCAACGGTATCCAGATTCAAGACGATCAAGTTCATCCAGACACAGCTGTAGGAAAGACCCAGCTTGTGCGGCAACTCAGCTCTGCGTCAAGACCCAGCAGAGTTCAAGACTCAGCTCAGCGTCAAAGACCCAGCAGAGTTCAAGACAACTCAGAGTCACCAGCACAGCAGAGTCGAAGTCAACTTGAGATAAAGTCAGAACTGACCTGGATCATTAGGAACTCGACACCTCAGCACCTAGAAGTCAGACCTAGGATTGCTTTCTGAGGAAATCAAGGAAGAAGATAAGATCAACTTGTCAGAAGTTAGGTAGAGATTCAGAATGGCTCTTTCCAACGGCTAGTTCTAATCTCTCCCTATAAATACGAGTCTTCATCATCATCAAAAGAGTGTGACGTGAGAGAGAATATACAAGAGAGATCAACAAAGAAAGAAGTCTAACCAAAGATCAAGATCTCTCAGAAAAGCTTCAAGATCCAGCAGTCTACATCCTTCTTGAAGCTCTCTCCCATTAGTATCTAGGCATAAAATCCTTCCTATCTTAAGCCTAGTTTGAACGAGTTCATCATACTCAAAGTTCTTCATTGTAAGAACTCGTTCATAGTTGGAAACCCCAAAACCAATCCCTCAAACCCAGAAAAAGGTTAGGTTAAGGTTAAGGTTCTGTAGTACCCGTAAACTACAGGTTAGGTTCTTTAGTACCAGTAAACTGAATGTAGGCTTCAGCTGTGCCCGTAAATAGACTGGTTACGTTTCGATACAGTACGCGTAAACTTGTATCCAGCTTGAGGAACTAAGTTGCAACGCTTGCTGAATGCGCAGAAAGTCAGTGGTATCCTTAGTGGATTACCAGAGGTTTCTGGTCGTGGACGTAGGAGTCATTCTCCGAACCACGTTAAATAGCTTTGTTCTTTACTGCTTTATTTATGCATCCAGCTGACCCCTCATAAGCATATTTTCAAGTTGCATAAACTGACTAACAGAAAAGAGAAACAGAGCTTTGCAATATATTTGAAGTAACTGACGGACTTTCCAAAACCCACCACATTTCGCAAACAGCCAGCTGTGTCGATCAAGCTGCCGTCCAGCTAGATCGAACACAGCCAGCTCACTTAAAGAGTTTTAATTGGAAAAGTTTTTAAACCTTGGTGTATTCACTCCCCATCTACACCAAGGTATACGTCTTGGGACCATCAAATGTTCTATCCTTGGTAAAGGATATTTATTTTTTATCGTGAGTCGATTTAGCTCACGGTAATCGATACACATCCGCATTGTGCCATCTTTCTTCTTAACAAAAAGAACTGGTGCTCCCTAAGGCGACACACTTGGTTGGATATATACTTGATCCAAGAGTTCTTGTATTTGTACTTTCATCTCCTGCAACTCATTTGGCGCAATCCTATACGGTGCTTTCGATACCGGTGCTGCACCAGGTACCAAATCAATCGTAAATTCTACTTGTTGTTTTGGAGGTAGTCCTGGAAACTCCTCAGGAAATACATCTGGATACTCACGGACAATCGGTACTTTCTCAATTGTCATCTTTTCTTCTTCTTTTGCAACTATGCTGACCAAATAACCTTGACATCTGCCTTTCCTTAACATCTTTATAGCTTTCATAGCAAATATCACGATAGGTGCTCGTCCAACCTTTGCTCCGAAGAACGTGAACTTTTCTTAATTCGGTATCTCAAATACCACCTCTCTTTCTCGACACTTGATAGTTGTATAATTTCGACTCAACCAATCCATACCAAGTATGACATCAAAGTCTTGCATGTCTATACAGTACAAATCAGCATCTAGCTCTCTACTTCCAACATCCAACTTAATATTTCGAGCAACTCTATCAGTTCTTATGTTATCTCCTGAAGGGATACTTATGTTCAAGGCTAAGTTCTCTACTTCACAGTCAATGTTCTTCATATGACACAACTTGGTAGATTAAATGAGTGAGATGCTCCAGAATCAAACAAAACAATATGTGTACCAAGTATAGACAACATACCAGTCATCGTGTCACTTTCATTTGCCATCTCCTGCTGTGCCAATGCAAAGAAACGAGCATTTTCTCTTCTCTCTGGTCCGTTACTTCCTCCATTGTTTGGCCCCGTTGTTTCCCTTCTTAGGACAAGTGTGATAGTTATGCCCCTTTTCATGGCAATAGAAACATGCTCCCATACCCAAAAGACACTCTCCACAATGATGTTTTTCACACTTTGGGCACTGTGGCTTGATTCCTGATGTTCCAGTGTTAAACCCAATTCTAGAACTTGGACCAGCTCTATTACCATTTCCACTTCCAAATCTCATTTTCTTCTATTGGAAATTACCATTGCCTTGATTACGATTATCCCATGTCCTTTTTGCAGGATTGTCCATCTGTTTCAGTGGAACCTCAACCTCAAGTGCCAATTTCACTTCTTCTGCACGTTTCACCAACTCTCCAAAATCTGTTATCACGTGGGCTACCAAAATTCCTTTGATATCAGTTCTTAGGCCCTTCCTGAACTTGGCAATCCTGTTATTTTCAGTATTCACCACATGAGGTGCATATCCAGCCAATTGATTGAATTTCCTTTCATACTCTTCTATAGTCGAACTTCCTTGCTTAAGTTCATAGAATTCCCTCTCTTTCTTCTCAAGAAAAGAGCTTTGAGCAGTACTTATCCATGACCACTTTCTGGAAATTTGTCCAAGTTAGTAGTGGAATGTCCTCTTCACTTAAACTGCCGTAGAAGTGCTTCCACCAACGTCCAGCATCCTCAGTGAATTGAAATATGGCACAAGCAACTTTTTGCTTGTCATTGCAGTCAATATGAGTAAAGATACGATCCAACTCGCTCAACCACTCCTCAGCAGCCAACGGTCCATCACGTCCATTGAATCGTGGAGGATTGTATCTACAAAATTGCTCCACCACTTTATTTGTAGTATTCAGTGATGGCGCAAGATTCGGCTACGGCTGCGCATTCAGGTGTGTCTGAGCCTGTTGTTGCACAAATCCTCGTATGGCATTCTGAAATTCACCCATGAGATTTTCTCCACCATTTTGGTTCGATCCTGAGTTTCCAACTTGATGCCCACGTCCACGACCACGTGCAGGCCTCATGATTCTTCATTTCAAAAGCGACTAACAATCACTATTTTATAATCTTACAGAAATGAGAGAAATAGGCTAAGAAAAGCAATCTAAGGCAATTCTAGATTATTCTCTAATATTCGAGGACAAAAATAAAAAATAAGACTAAAATTTTCACAGTTTACACATAATAATTTGAAATGTAAATTCCGAAATAATATAAATGGCTATAACTTCAAATAACAACCTCAATGATTGCTGCAAAGTCACATAAATTTTGAAATTTAAATACTTAAAAGCTCATCCAAATAAAATAAATTTAAAATACTTTTACCTTGAGCCGGAACGCGTAGTGGTCGAATGACAACTGACTCACTTAAATATTTAAATTACTTGCGAAGTCTATAGAAAAGTAAACATGGCTCTGATATCAAACTGTAACACCCTAATTTTAATAAAGTGTTAAAACTTAAATTTAAATAAATATTTGATGCGAAATAAGAATAATTTTTTTTTATCTTACTTTAACAAAACTAAATGAAAATAAACTTTTGACATAAATATTTAAAAATAAATTAAAATGTTAGAACTTAGAGCAACAAACATCTTTTAACTCAAACCATGAAAATACATAATTCTTAATAATTTTAAATCAACTAAGTTCAACTAAGTTTAACAAAGTTGAACATAAACTAGAATTTATAGTCATAAAATCTTCAAGAACTTATAAAGCAAATACATAAAATGGAAATCCTAAGATAATTTGACACGTCATTCAACCCTCCACGCGCCTCCGAACTCAATTACCTGAAAATGTTAAAGATTTAGGATGAGAATACGTGAATATACTCAGTGTGGGCAGTTATGCTGAACTTGTCAAATTTAATAAAAATAGAAAGCCATGTATGAATATTAAAGTCAACATGATAGTGCATCAATGAGTGAGAGCAAAGTCAAATGGACAACTTGAAATTAACGGTCCTGCTCATCACATAATGTCAAATAAACATGCGGCAAGTCACATAATATTAAATAGGACAAACTCAAGTCAACGCATAAAGTTAAATAAGATCCCACACATTAATTTAGACTTGAAAAATAAATCGAGAAACTCAAAGGGAGTCTAATGTCTTAGTCGCGCAGCACCTAGAGATTTAATAAATATAAATTCATTAAATAAAATACGATACTTAAATGCGCCTGAAAATGATGAATTAGATACTCTAATATACATGATATGCATGTGCTGACATACTTCAGTAACCAAGTTCTTGATTAAAAATTAGATTACTAATTTCTTAGAAATCTATTACTTATTTCCTAGATAATAATGAATACAAATGAGTTTAAAAAAATAAAAATAAAGTAAGAGTTACATCAAAATATTATTTCTCGGCCATCACTCCCAAAATCAAAGAAATCATATATTTATCATTTTTTTTAAATCATTTTTCTTCAAATCCATTTTACTTCTATTAAACCAAATTCACGTGAGTTTCAAATTTTGGATTTACTCAATCATTAGTACCAACACTTCACTAAATACATATATGCATATAAAACTTGAACAGTAAACACAAATATTTCTACGCACTAAAATCCGAAAATTGAAAGTTTGACGGCATGCTTTGATATACAACAATAAAAAAAACAATTTCTATAGAAATATTAAAATAGTATATTGCAAAAAGTTTACCTCAAATCAGGAACAACCAAAACTCTTTTGCTAATTCAAAAAAAAAAAAAAAATGCCTAAAACATAATTTCAAGATCAAAATGAGAATTTGCAGACTTTGAAAACTTGAGAGAACTTGAGTACAAAATAAAAGAAGAAATACCTTTATATCTATGTTTGAGAAACCGTAAAACAAGAACTGGTAATTTGTAAAACTTGAAAATATATTTACTAAAAGATTGGGGGTTTAAAAGGATAAACTTAATTTTCCTACATTTCTTCAAACTCCAAAACGTGGGGTGGGACCGTGGGACATGGAAGGTTACTAACTCACATATTCTTTTATTTAATATAAGAGATAAAATTTAAAATTTAGATAAATTACAAAATAAAAGTTTTGTATTATTAAATAAGGCCTTTTCTTCAAGCATGAATATCCTATAATTTATATTTCAACTACAGAAACTCTATATATATATATATATATATATATCTATATAGGGAGTGGATCTGGTAAGAACAAAACTTATATAAGAACGTAAGAACAATGCATTTTTATTACATCGGAAATGCATAAAATGCAGAAACTAAATACATAAATATTTTAATGCATAAATTACAATAACTTAATGCATTAACATTTAAATGCATAAATTAGAGCAACTAAATGCACGGTTAAATCTGGACCGTAGATCAACAAGGATCAAGGGTTCAGATTTGTTCTTATTTCTCACCTAAGAAAGTGTTCTTATTTATATATATATAAACTCATGAATAAATGTATGTAAATGCACATTTACGTATTTAACTAGATAAATTTAAAAATAAATTTCTAATTGAAATTAATTGATTATTATTTTAATAAATAAATATATCATCATATCTAGGGGCGCGACCTAGACTATATCAAAGCTCGATTAAATTTAATTTCACACATTTGCAAAAATAAGAAACACATTTAAAATAACAAGTATATTTGAAAATCGGGTTGTTACAAAAGATATCAACAATTTGAAATAGAAAAGAATAACAGATTTAAAAAAAAAATGCTCTAGTGCTATGATACTTGTCCTCACATAATTTCAAAATGAAATACATCGATATAAAACATAAAGAATAAGTATGTAATCTCAAAGTAGGTCTCATAAATGCTAGCGCATAGTAATAATAATTTAATTATGAATGATTAGTACACCAAATTAACATATAATGATAAACACTGCAGTTAGGAATGACAATGGGTCGGATACCCACCAATTAAGCATATTCCAAACCCAAACCCATAAAAATTTCTTCAACTCATACCCGTCCCAAACTCGATTAAAAAATCATTTCAAAACCCGTACCCGACCCAAACCCGTTGGGTAATACATACTAAAAACCCGCTAAAAACTCATATGTACTAGAACATAAACATCAATATTAAATTTAGTAAAAAGTAATATTATAAACATAATTTTAACATAAGTATAAATAGAAAATTTCATTAAATTAAAATATGTGGGTTAAAAGAATAATATAAAATCCTAAAATTATTAATATTTATACTAATAAAAATTATATATAATATAAATATTTAATTACTAAAATTATTAATTCTTTGTATGCAGTTTAAAAAGAATAATATAAAATCCTAAAATTAATAATATTTACACTAATATCTATGATTATATTATAAATTATATATATAATATTTTGTATATATATATATATTATAAATTATACATATAATATTTTGTATATATATATATATATATATATATATATATAAATGGGTTTGGGTAGCGGATACCCGTAGGTAATTTCCCAAACCCGACCCAAACCCGTCACGGGTTTGAATGTTTCTACCCAAACCCATCCCAAAACCATTTAATGATTCCCAAACCCGTCCCATTAGGATTTGGGAGAGCCGGGTACCCGTAAAAACCCGACCCATTGTCATCCCTAACTGCAGCTACCCATTATATGTCCATATCACAGTAGTGCAAGTGCAACATTTACCAAATTAACCATCCCTTTGAAAGAAATTACAACTTCATATTAGCCAATACTATTTTTGAACTATACCAGAAACATGACATATCATAATAATATGTAATAATCTTGGGACTGGACATTAACAGCTTATATTTTGTTAGGATATTCCATATAGGAATTACCAAAATAACATAGAGTTCAAATGTTGTTAGTGTTTTATATAGAAAAATGCTGTCAAACAACATATTCAATTCATCATATCCATCTCCAGGATTTCTTGCCCTCACAGTACAAGTCTCTCGTCGCGTTTCACCTGCAAACACGAGGATCTCATGAGCACGAAACCGGATAATAAAAAACAAGAAAATGCGTACTAAACTATAGTGTTCTTTTAGCGAGCACTAATTCACAATAAAATAAAAATATCATAACTAGTAGAAAGACTTCATCAATCAAAAGTTTGAACCTTAATTAAAAAAAAAAAAAAAAAAAAAGGGTTGGTGTAAGAATGAGATCGTACACGAGTTGGAGCGGGGTTTGGTCAGAGCACGTGTAGGTGTCGTTGGAGTCCATGAGGTTCATAGGAAGGAAGTTTCGGATATCATAAGGCTGTGAAGTCATGGGCTGGTATTCAGATCCACCCTGATCATAGCTTATCTGCTGTTGTGCTCTCTCACTCTCAGCTATCTGCAATGCAAACATGCACCCAAAATTCCTTCTTTTTTTTAAAAGATTTTTTATGATAATTACACAGATAAGAAAAATAAGTGACCTTGGCTCGAAGAAACATGTTAGCATTGTGCAGATCCATCTCCTGATACATCAAAGCCAGCATTTTAGTTAGTCATGTTTTTTAATCTTGAACTAATTTAGAGGAGAGAGAAGAATATGAGATACAAAAAATTCTTTACCCTCTTCTGCATGAGCTCTATCTCGGCGAACAACAACTCATTCTGGAAAAAAAATATCTATCAGAATTATGGAAACAAACATTCTTGTCTTGCAAAAGTATATTGATTGATTTACTTTCTTGGCACGAATTTTGCCTATGGCCTTCTCGATTTTGGTTTCCATGCCCTTGAGTTCCTTCGGTGGCAAATCGGTTACTCCCTCTCCCATCATTTGTCTAAAGAGCACAACCATTATTGATTAGATCAGAAGTGTGCTTAAACATACAACTATCCTTTGTAATATGTCAGAGGCAGCTAATTAACCTGTTTGAATTCTGAAGATCTGTTATGTTTCTGCGCAGCTTCTTGGCTTCTTGCTGGTAAAACTGTTGATCAACAAATCAATGGTATTTTCCATATCTATTCACTATCTAAATACCAACAAAGTTACAAATATATGAGACAAACTTTTGTATTTTGACTAAAACTTGATTTCTAATAGTTGCTTCAGAAAAGTGAACTATGTTGTAACTTGTCAATTTACCACTTATAATAATATTGCTATTAGATAGTTTAAGAGATACCTATTTCTTATCCATATCCACATCAGCATCATATGCCATGCATGTCACAATTAATAGACTATGCAAAACTAGTCTCCCATCTTGTCAAATGATATTTTATCTCGTATTCCACTAAGATGTATATATAGTGATTATGTCTCAATAATACATTACCACTCAAGAAATGTTACTCCATCCGTCCCACTCATTTTGTCATGTTACTGTTCAGCACGGTTATTAAGGAGAAGGGTAAAAAGAGAGGAAATGAGTAGGTCTCATCATTTTTGAAGGGTTAATTAGTTTCTTTTTAGGAAACATGACAATTTAAATGGGAAAGTTCAAAAAGGAAAGGAAGACAATTTCAGTAGAACGTATAAAGTATTTTATACTAGAAAATAAATCAAAGAGTGCCTAGAACTAAAAGTGTGTGTTAAATGCACCCAAAAAAGTGTGGAGATTTGATAGATATGAATAAGATTAATGCTTTTTTCCTCAAAATATATATATATATATATATATATATATATATATATATATATATATATAACATGACTCTTGCCTGGGTGTTAGCCTCAGATGTGGACACAGCACTT
Organism: Agastache rugosa; assembly: GCA_031470985.1. Lineage (NCBI taxonomy): Eukaryota > Viridiplantae > Streptophyta > Magnoliopsida > Lamiales > Lamiaceae > Agastache > Agastache rugosa. The sequence continues at coordinate 27,455,510 of CM062601.1, forward strand.
GAGGAATCAGCAGTTGCTTTCTTGTACCTGTCAATAGTTGCCCTAACACTGCAAACACACGATTTCACCTTCAAAAACTTTATATATCCAATCACATAATATTCAAACATTCATTCCTTCATAAATTACTTATGTTAGAACTCAATAATTTCATATCTTGAATGATAGACAAATTTGCATTATTAGGAATTGCCTAAACATTGATCTTTTACTAATTTATCAACTTTTTGAAATGTTGTTTCAAACTTTGCCAAATAATCAATTTGAAATTGACTGGCTTGAGTTTTCTTACAAAAATCCACACAAAAATTTAGACAGGGAACTTCAAACAAATGAATTTTAAATTAAGTTCAAATTCATTAACATATCCCAACCTCTCCAATTTTATATTCACTTACATTTTGTTTTACACTCACTCATCAATCCACAAAAACTAAGTTCTTAAATTTTATATTCAACATATAAATATACAAAGAAATCAATGAACCATATCTTATCGGAAAGATGTATGTTATTCAAATGCAAAGCTCCAATTGAAACTTACTACTCCCTCCGTCTTCCAAAAGTATAGTGTATATTTGATTTGTTGTGAGGTATAAAATATTAGTTAAACCACACTAACTTGGAACAAAGGGAATATAATTTAGATAGGAACATGAGAGATACACATATATAGATACATGAATATATATATATATATATGTTTATATTTATTTCTCGTGACCCTTTCAATCAATCATGTCTCTTCCAGCATTAGATGTCTAATCCAATAATCTCAATTTTAAGGTTGCTTCATAACTGAGGCAAGGGCTGCTGTGATTTGTATGACAAATTGCTATAGGTGTAACATGCAATTCATTTATTAATTTAAAACTTATAAATAAATAATTTAGTATGATTAACTCCTTTTCACAGGCTATAACTAATGACCAGGAAAACAAAAATCTAACTGAAAACAATATTTGTTGTCAGGCTAAATTGCATTGAAAATAGTATAGAATAAGAATGTTAGCTTGCACATATGAGCTCACCTTATCAAATAACTCATTTAAAAGTTATGAAAACTAAACAGAAGCACGAGTTAGCCCTAACAATTTCTTATGTCGTGTTAAATATTTTTTAATTGAACTTTCTTGTAATGATTTAGATCATCATCATCTCCTTTTACCTAATTAAATCTTTTATATATATACATATATATATATATATACTTTTTTTAATATGATACAAGTTACATTTACATTGATTTCATCATATTTCAGAAATTAATTATAACTTGATGAAGAAAATATACTCCATCAGCTAAAGCCTGTACGTATATATAGGTGCTACAGTGAGTAGGGTTTATTCTCAGTTAATAAAAAAGAAAAAAGGAAACACACACACACACACAAAAATTGTCTAAGAGCAATAGATATTTTAACCTTTTGTGAGTCATATAAAATTAACACAGAAAAGCAAAACACGCATCACACACAGTGAAAACACACACATCCAGTGTCAGTACTCAGCTGAAACCTTAATTTCGTCGACGCAGTGATTGGTTGGTCCCTGCCACGGTGGCACGAGATCCCACAATATGATTGGCTCAACCATCTCCCCTGTGGGATCTCGCCACGTGTCGCCGCAGACCTTCACCCGGCGGTTAATACCCGCGGCCACCACCCTTTTACCCGCCTCGATTTATTCAAAATCCCCAAATTGCTCCTCTCACTCTTTCCTCATCTGTTTCTTGCAGCAATTTTTTTCATCGTTTTCCAACAAGTAAAGACTCATACAGTGGGTGACGGAATCTATGTTTAAATATAGTAATTCTTGTTTGTCTCGAGATGTGACGAGTGTTGACTGCATCAGCGAATTGGCAGAGCAGCCATTTTCCGCCATTGATGCCATATATCTTACTTTCCGATGCAGTCTAAGAATTGAAATTCCGAGAATAAACCAACCCATTTCCTCTTCCGCTTTTATTATTCTCAACTAGTTTTCATGGGCATTAAATTAAATGGTGTTGCTCCGTTTCATTTGTGTTTTGCTATCAGTTCTTGAGTGAGGCAGTAGTTTGCTTCATCTCTTTCTCTCTCTCTCTCTCTAGAAATGAAAGTTGAGGAGGGAGTTTCAAGAAAATTAATGTCTGTCTGTCATTTTTTTTTCATGAAAGAAGCAATCTTTTAGCTAAAAAAAGCCTGAGTTTGAAGGAACATATGTAAAATAAATTAAGCTTAGCAGAAAAAAAAATATTTCGATGTGGGAAAGGGTAATATAAAATATAATGCTTACACTAATAATTTGGGGTTTTTTGAATGACTAGTATTACTATAATATTAAAATTAGGAATAAAAATGTACAATTTTATAATAGAATATGGCATAAGAAAATTAATACTACCTTCGTCACATGATAAGTGGTCACATTTTTTTCGGCACGGGTATTAAGGAGAAGGATGTTTAAAGGGTAAAAAGATAGAAAGTGATGGAGCCCATAACTTTTTGTGAGAGAGACATATTTCTTTATAAGGAAAATGATCACTTATCCTGGGACAATCCAAAAAAGAAATGTGGCCACTTATTGCGCGATGAAGGAAGTATATATTGTTAACCTTTAAGAAAGATGATGATGCAAGAGAGAGATGAGGAAAGAGAATATTACAAATCCTAAGTGGAGGACAAAAATGTCATATCTGATATGACCCAAGATTCTTTGTTTTAAACAGACTTTAGCTTAGAACTCATCAAGCCCTAACCTTGCCCTAAATTGTTATTCCAGCAGAAGAAGATCTCAATTTGCATGAGGGTAAAATTGTAAAATCAGATGCAACCCCAAGGTGCACATCTTCTGAAATCGAGTTTATTTTAGTTTCTGGGTAACTGAAAAGAAAAATTTCATGCCCTTTGGGAGTTTTAAAACCCTAGCCATTCTAGGTTTTTTTTTTTTTGAGATAATCAATCTAGGTTTAATTTATTAGGGTTAAAATTGATGTTTTGATTAGATGAAGTGACATTGAATAAGAAACTGTGATTATGATCAAGAAAATCAGCTAATGGGGCGTTGACAACATTGTAATAGAGTTTCTTAGGCTGACAGAAGACATGTGGGAAGAGAGAGAGAGAGAGATGATTTACAGAAGTTCCATAGATCTTTTCAGGCTTACATTTTGTTTGATTCAAAATTTGCTTAAAATTTGCTACTGTTAACTATATTCACTTCTATTTCCATCTATTACAACAGATCTATCAAACAGGAATACAATAGAAGCACAGAAACAAGGAAGAAAAACTCCAAAATACTCATAATAAAGGAAACAAAATCACAGAAAAATAATCAAGAAAGACAAATCAACCTAAATTAGCGAACAACATCAACTGCAAAGAATCACTGTGTTCCCTAACCCCCCAAAAATTAAAAATAAAACAAATTCGCCAAGAAAAAACAAGAGAGAAGATGAAAATGCTAGAGCTCTAACAAAAATCAAAAGAAAACGAAGAAACAAGAGAGAGAAGATGAAGATGCTAGAGCTCATGATCTTGATCGATAAGAAAAAGAAAAAGAAAAAAAAAAGGATGAAAAATTGACCTGTTGTTGGAGTATTCATAGAGCCTACCGCGGCTGGAGAAGACGACGAGGGCAACTTCGGCATCGCAGAGGACGGAGAGCTCGTAGGCCTTCTTGAGGAGGCCATTTCTGCGTTTGCAGAAGGTGACCTGCCGATTTGTGGTGTTCTCAATTCTCTTGATCTCAATTTTGCCCCTACTACCATTTTTGCGCAACGCCGCCTCCGATTCTTCATTAGGAAAAGCCATGGATCGGTTGAAAGCTGAAATAAGCAAAACAAATTTCAAAAGTTGATGGAGATTATAGCCTGATTTAGGGAAGCTAAGGGGCAGTAAACAGCAAAGGAAAAAATATAACACAAACACGCAACGAGAATTTGTAGCTAGGAATCCAAAATAAGCTAAACAAAAGGGTATAATATTTTGATTTTTTACCAATATGATATATAGTTGCGTAAGTTTGAGTGTAATGAGGTTGTAAGGAAAGTAAGTAGGAAAGGAAGGGATGGGAGAGAAGAAATATCAAATATAATGAGAGGAAGAAGCTAGCTAAGGGTGAAACAAGAATTCTAGCTCTTTTTCCTTCAAATATTCACTGTTTGCTATACTTGTGAACAAATAGAGTTGCAGATTTTGGAATTGAGTTGTTTGAGGAGACAGATATTAATAGCTATAAAAATTGACCCTCCAACCACACCACCTCAATTATTTTTTTATTTTAGAGCTTTGTCCTAGCTATATATACATATATGCTACCTCCTCTTGGTGTGTGTGTGTGTGTTACATGGGTAAATTATATTTGTAGTTTCTTACCTAATTTGCATTTTATAATTAGTGTAAATTAATTCAGTCAATTTTTTGATTCATTTTACTTATTCTTATAGGAGTTCCGACTTTTTTAATACCAAAATATAAAAAAGACAAGTTATATATCCTATTCATAAAACTAGATCTTTTGCATACCAAAAATATGTTAAAAGACTAAAATAACCTTAAGTAAAAAATAATTAAAAGAAACAATAAAAAGACAAAAAAAAGAAAACAAAATTGGTCCCCCCAAATCACAATCGGTCCCCCCTCCCAAACCCCACTTTCTCTCTCTTCGACTCTCATTCTCTCTCTCTTCGACCGCCTCTCTCTCTCTCTCACGAAACCAACCAGTCATGACAGCCACCATCTCCGCCCACGATCTTCGCTTCGTTGTGTCTGCAAAAATGAGCAACTGGAGAAACGAGAGGTAACCCGCGCCGTCATCGTCGGACTCCGACGAGGAGGATTTTGAAATTCCTCAACCGCCGGTTAGTGCCCTAAATTCGACCCCAATTTGGATTTTTTTTTCGAAATTTTTGTTGAAATGTTATGTTATATGCATGTTTATGTGTTAAAAATGTGTTTGATGATCATGTTTAGTTCGATTTTGTTGGATGGGTGTATAGTTCTTGTTTGTTTAGTTCAAAATTCTTCGGTGTTTAGTTCGAAATTTATGTTGGTTGGGTGTATATAGTTCGACATTGTTGGTTGGGTGTGTTCTTAAGTTCTTATGGGCACGATAGAGGTGAGGAAGACGACTCCATTGAGCCCACGATCGAGGGCTTGGGGGTGAGGTTGCCCATAGTCCCGGGGTGCAATCGTGGCCACGATCGTGAGGTGCAATCGTGCCCACGATCGTGGTGGCGACCGTGGCCACGGTCACCACCGTTCTCACGATCGTGGGCACGACCGTGCTCATGATCGTGGGCACGACTGTGCCCACAATGGTTGTGACCACCGTGCCCACGATCTCAGCCTCGATCGTGGGCTCGATCGTACCCTTCGATCGTGGGCACGGCAGACCCCTCTCCAATTTCTTGTGTTTTGTTGCTTTGGTTGGTTCCAACATATGATGATGGTCCTAATGTTTTGTTGCTTTGGTTTTTGCAGGTTAATTGTTCTTGGAAGAGACCTACATTGCTCTATGTCACTCGTGGAATCAATCTTTACATGCGGGTTGAAATATTCCGAGAGGTTACAAAGATTTTATCAGAAGTTGGTGGTAATGAAGCATTGGAGATATTTAAATCCGGTATTGTGGGGCACTTGATTGACGTGAGAAGAAGTCACAGTGCAAGTAATGCCCTACATCACGTTCTAGCCCGACAGTTGAAGGGTGATGATATACCTCAGATCGAGAGTTGGTTTCAGATTGGTGGAGAGACCATTCGTTTTACGGCGAGGGATTATGCCCTCATCACTGGGCTTCATTTCGGACTCTCCGACTTTGATCCACACTCAAGTCATCAAATTCCTAGCGGCAGCATTTACTACACATATTTCAAAGGTGAACCTAAAAAAGTAAGTGAGCTGCGCAAGAAATTTAAAAGCAAAGAGTTGGGCAAAAATATTGAAAACTATTTGAAGGCGGCTAACTTGTTAGTTTACTATCTCTTCCTCTTATGTCGGGACAATCCCGAGATAGAGGATTGGGCATGGACATTAGTTGAAGACTTTGAAACTTGGGATAGTTTTCCATGGGGCTCGTACACGTATGGTACGTTGTGTTACTATATAGACAACGTGGCGATGCGCCCTAATCAAGCAGAAAGAGATTACCACTTCTATGGTCCAGTTTGGGCTTTGCAGATTTGGTCGTATGAGGCCATTCCAGCACTCAGAGACGTGTGTGGATTTCGAGACCCACAAGTCAGATTGCCCCGATGTTTGAGGTGGAGCATAAGGTAGATGAAGATGGTTGATTTTAGTCGTTTCTTGGACAATCCACGGGTACATTTATTTTATTTTATTTTATTTTTTAAATTTGATTGTATGAATCAATGTTGAATATCTAATATTAAATTTTTATTATTTTTTGCAGCTTGTAGTATATCCCTCGTTGGAACCTATTGCTGAAGAGCTAGAAACGTAGTACATGATGAGCTTTGACAACGGAGATGAGTTTGATGTGAGATACAAGCCTCCTGTACGAATTGCAACAAGGAAGGACCCGAAAGGAAAGTCAAAGGCTATGGGAAAATTGAAGAGTATATAGGGGAAGGTGTTGACTCCTGAGGCAAGGTGACCAATGCCCAAGTGTCGCCGTGAGAGTACTCCACTAGGTGCTACAGACGAGCTGCTACACTCAGAGCAGCCAGACAGGGTTTGTTGTGTGCACGAACGGCCTTGTCCAGACCACGAGGATGGCACTAGCGGCGGGGATGACATAGAGCTCCGGCTGAGGGCAGTTTTGAACGACGAGTCTGATACTGGCTTCCTTGCTCGACTTACTTGAAAGATGTTTGCTCAGATGAAGGACTACTTCATTCCTAGGCGGTCTATCAGTCATCCACAACACTCTCCACAGCACTCGGATGGGAGCCACAGAATGAGCAGAGAGTCACACCGTCACTCTACATCAGCCGTTGACAGACACATATAGTCTGGTGCGCAGGAGCCCGTCCAGGATCGTCCCCGTCACTCTTTTGGTGTCAGTCTGCACGGGCGCCATTCCCACCACTCTCAGCAGGGTGCGCTTCCCACCACTCTCAGCAGGGTGTCCCTTTCCACCACTCTCGGCACGACCGTGTCCCTTCCCACCACTTTCAGCACGATCGTGCTCCTTCCCACCACTCTCAGCACGAGCAGACTCCTTCCCACCACTCTCACCACGAGCGTGCCCGTTCATACCACTCTCAGCAGTACGGTCAGGCTCCTTCCCACCACTCTCAGCACGAGCAGGTTCCTTCCCACCACTCTCAGCACACGCAGGCCCCTTCCCACCACTCTCAGCACGGGCTATTTGTTGAGCTCTTTCGGCCCGTGCTGCCTACTTACCCGCACTTTCAGCCTGAGGGGCCATCTTATTAGAACTACCAATGGTTTGGGCCCGAAGTCTCTAGTTCACTGACGCCTCATCCTATTTTACTTGATCAGTATTCATCGCACGAGCTCCAGGATGAGGATGATGATGAGGATGGGGATGATGAGGAGGTGGGTGACAGGAGCTTGGGTCTTCGACAACCCAGACCGTCTACTGCTCTAAAGACCCCTTACAAGGGCAATGTTCCGTCTAATGCCGAGACGTTGAGGATTGAGTACAGAGCCTTTAGAAATTCAGGACCCGAGGCCTATGCAATTACTTATGAGACAAAGCACGTGCTAACTCAAAAGTTCTTCGACACTCTAGAAGATCTTCATCAAGACTTCACTGCTGAAGCAACATCCTTTATATTATCAGAAGCATAAATTAAATTGTATTTATATTGTCATCTAATATAAGTTTTATGTTTGTTAGGTAATAGACTTGTACGCGTCTTCCACTCGCGCGAGGATCCGGCGGAATCTCAGTACTCGGTCAAATATTGGTGCAACTATCACGATCGTCGTGGGCTCTGCATTTTATGTAAGTTTTAACTTATTTATTTTTGTTATTATTATTTTTTATAAAGTATATTGATCTTGGTCATGGTTACTTTTCTAGGCGGCTTTAGTTTCCGAGCTACAAAAGCTGCATCCGAAGGATCCACAATTTAGACGAGTGAAGGGAAAGCCAACATACAATAAATAGAGAATGCCTGATGGAATAGATGAGTTGGTAAAAGGGCTAGATACGCTGACCGCAGTTCCATGGTCAAATGTCTATCATGTAAGTATATAATATTTACATATACTGAATAACATGTTACTTCATTGATTCATTTGAATATGTTTTTGCGTGAACAGATTATTGCAATTTGTTGTATTAATGAGAATCACTGGGTCACTGTGAGGATTTGTCTTCTTGACTGGAAGGTTGAGTTGTATGACTCAATGTCACACCAGTATGACAATGATCGTGTGACAGAGCGCGACTTCCATATGAATCCCATTACTCATCTTGTGCCTCGTATGTTAGCTCTTTCGGGTTATTGGAGAAACAATTCATCAAGAATCAGGAGAGACGATGAAATGGAGCTTGTTAAGATGCCAACTAGTGTACAGTTCACCCAAACAGATAGCCACAGCTGCGGCCCCTTTGCTTGCATTTATTTGGATCGTCTGGTGGCCCGTAGGACTTCCAAAGTCAGACATTTGGGTGAAATCGACGAAAAGTACGTTAGAAGATATCGATGGCTCGTAGGGTGTAGGATTTTTTGGCTTGGCATTGATCCACGATAGATATGTATTTACGTTTAAGACAATATTTTGCTCCGTGTTTTGACATTACCGACATTATCTACATTATATTATATTTTCTTAAGTGTTAATCTATGTGTTAATCTATATGCTAATCTATTTTTGAATACCAGTGTATATTTATGGAGTACATAATTAAATAGACAGTGGGCTGCTGATCTCACGACCGTGCCCAAGGTCGTGAGCTCGATCGTGGCCACGACCGTGGCCATGGTAGTGAGCACGATCATGGCCACGATCGTGGCTACGGTCGTAGACACGATGTATTTTCCACGATGGACACCCACGATCATGCACCATATTCGTGGGGTTTTCCAAAATCGACCAATAAATGACATTTTTTTTGTGTTTTCTACCTTGAACGTGTAAGGATATATCATGTTTATACATCATTGATCGAACAATATCATCTTAGAACACATAATTTAATATTAGTGTGGACTTTTGTAATATGATGGTAACATTAGAGAAATGTTACATAATATATACTGAGAATGTGAATATCGCAATACATCAATAAATGTTAAGTTTTTTAGTGTTATTTATATATTACAATTCGAACTTTGTTAGCATAATGATGTTTGAAACATGATATAACATACGAAAAGACATTAATCATTGTTTATTAGTCGGAATCGGAGATTGCTCTTCAGCTTACAATGGTTGGGCATACGACCGTGATCACAGTCGTGGCCAAACCACCGTGTTCACGATGGTCTACTCACGACCGTGATTACGATAGGGCTGCGTGATCGTGATCACGGTAGGTGTTCCATCGTGACCATAGTCGTGGGCGGCTATCGTGGTCATGGTGGTTAGCCACGACTGTGGACACGATTGAGTTCGGGGACTATTTCTGACTTGCAGATGACTAGTGAAGGAGTGTTCTATCATATGTTCGTTGCCCTTGGACAGAGTATTCGAGCATTTGAGCATCTTCGGCCGGTGATTGTAGTTGACGGGACCCATCTTAAGGGAAGAAACAAAGGAGTTTTATTTGTCGCCGTCACAAAAGATGCGAACGAACAAATCTTTCTGCTTGCAGTTGGACTTGGTCCGATAGGGAACGATGAGTCGTGGACTTATTTTCTCTACAACCTGCGCAATGCTTCAATCCTCCAGAAAATTTATTCATTGTGAGTGACCAACATAAGAGCATCGAGAATGTTGTTCAAGCCGTCTATCCGAATGCAGTGCATGGGTTGTGCTACCACCACCTACAGAAAAATCTAATAGGCTACGGCGCTACTGTTGCCACACTCTTCAAACAAGCGGCATACTGTTATCGGGTTGAAGAGTTCAAAAATCTCTTTTCGAAGCTGCATGTTGAAAGCCCTAATGGGGCTTACAAACGACTTTCTCAAATTGGACCGGAGAGGTGGGCTAGGTCGAAGTGTGCCATACGACGCTATGGCTTTCTGACCTCCAATGCAGCCGAAGTCTTAAACGTCCCCCCTGAAGAAATATGTGGAGAACAATCAAGGCAAAGGCGACGGAAGAAAAAAAGATGTAGCAATTGTCGTAGAGAAGATCATGATATAAGAGGATGTCATTTTCCCCGCCGAGAAGAAATTTAGCAATTATTGAACTTGTTGTGTTTGAGGGCAATGTATATTGATATTTTGTGACCTTTTCCGTCAATGATATCTCTCTTTATAATCATTTATCTTTGAGTTTGATTAGTTTTGTGTTGCATGAGTATTTTTTTGTCGTCGCCTGTTGAAATCACGGGCTTCATCAACAAATACAGATACGATAGGAGCCTCTGATACGACTTGTCAAAGTCGCCGTACGTCTTCTCTATAGCTATGTTCCTCGTCCGAAGAGCGAAGCTGTATAACATCTCAACGCCGTACCTACTATGCATCTCTGTAATCATCTCATTTGGCCTCAAAGTGACACCCTCACAGACTAATTTTTTAGCAAAATAAAATGCAGCAACCTCAGAAGTCACCGACCGTGCAGCAACACGATTCAAGTCCGTGTGACAACTGTGATCCAATGTCAACTTACTGATTCTCCAAAGAGTTGCTCACTCACAAGCACACAATCTAAACGTGCAATTTTCTCTACCACTCCTGCAGATGAACACCATACGTTTTTCAGCGGAACGATCAGTGGCACACTCTAACATGTTCTCTAAATGATACATTCCTACAGCTATCCTCAACTCTTCCTTGGACCGAAATATAGACCCCACCTCGAGCTGACCAGTGACTGGCGGAGGCTGCTCAACCCATCCCAATGGTAATGCGCTGTCATAGTCAGGAAATGGAATGATCCAATTGCGCAGTGAATGCTGACTCTCAGCATCGGTTCCAGACTGATGATGGTCCGATGAGAAGTGTCGTTGCCCGATAATTCTATCCATTTGTGCCGGTTGTCGAACCCAAGAAAAAAACTCCTCTGTCAGTGAATCAATCAAGTTTTTGCGACGATCTTTCTCTTCATCTTCGGATGTAGACATTGCCTCATCTTCATATTCCTCGTCTTCCTCATCTTCAGATGGCATGCTATGTTGTGGCATGCTATGGTCTATGTTGTCGTGCTCTACTCCCGAGCTGCCACATTCCATATTAACCCCGGGGATGGATGAGTCTCTATTCTCAATCACATATACCTCCGGATCTTCTTTGTGTTCCACTAGCAATCGAAGTAATTCGGTATCGCCTCGCAATAAAACTTTTACTTTGTTGTCGTTGGCCATGCTTGTCAAATACCATAATACGTACTCAGTCTCATTTCGACCACCCAAACCATCTATAATAACATCCACGAGGTTAGCTCGGGTAACTTTGCCCGCATCAATGTAGCCAAAAAAGGAATCTCCATCTATATACGTTGAGCGCTCCCAACGACCGCCGTGATGTATCAAAACACGCTGCCACGACATCTGCGATTAACAAAAAATAAAAAGAATCGTCAGCAATCAATTGAATTCATTTTTAGGGCTTCACCTACCATGCCCACGACCGCTGCCTCGATCGTTGGCAAGGTCGTGATCACGGTCATGGCAGCGGTCGTGGGCATGGCTGAAGCCCAGAGAAAAAAAAAATTAAAAACCCTAGATCGTGAGCACGATACTCTTAGCCTTTTGAACTGATTTTACCCTTGCATAAGCATGAAATTTATAATTCTATATCTAACAAATAAACATATTTCATGCAAATATTCCTAGTACTAAAACCCTAATGTTATCTTAAGAACGTGCCATTAAAATCTAAAACATGTGCGGCCAATTTAACATAAAATAAGCAATATTCATGCTCAACATACATATCATCATGAAATCAAACCAACAAACAATCATAAAAGCCGACAATAAATCACCATCATGGGGTTTAAATCATCATCGTGTTCATGGTCGTGACTACTATCGTGACCTTAAGATCACGTTCCTCAAAAATATATTTTTCGACTACTATACGTATTATACATACCTTTATATAAGATGGAAACAGGAAGGCACCCCTTGAAGTTGATCTTCCCTTTTGGCCGATGTTTCGAATGGTTTTTATGAGGATTTTCGTTTCTTTTTCTTGTGTCTTTTATCTATATTTTGAAGAGAATATTGGTTGATAAATGTTGATTTCATTGATGTTATGTGATTTAAATAATAGCTCTTTGCACCAACAAACTCTCTTACAAGAATTTATTAAAGTAGTTTCATTAAATATCTAGTGCATCCGAAAATCTTCATCAAATCCGAATTTGCAGGGTCAATAAATGGAGGGTTTCGGAGATACGATGCTGGACACGACCGTGGCCACGATCGTGGCCACTATCGTGATCACGATCGTGGCCACCATCGTGATCACGATCGTGGCCACGATCATCGCACTCCGGCGTGACCACTGTCGTCCCGCGTTGACCAAGGGTTATTTTTGTCTTTTGAGTGATTTTGGTATACAAAACATCTACTTTTATGAATAGGATATATAACTTGTGGCTTTTATGCTTTAGCATTTAAAAATAGATTAAGTCTTCTAATAGAATAATGTGGTGTTCTCGAGAACTGAATTGGGCAAAATCATATACATTTTTTTATACCTAAACTTGAGTTTTATGATGAACTACTTCCTACAATTGAGCGATATCATAAGAAATTCAAATCCGAATTAACCAGGGGCAATCCTGACCAAAAAAATTGGTCCAGAGCGAAATTATTAGAATGGAACCTATGTCTACCATATATAATCACAATATCACAATAAGCTCATTTAAACAAACAAAAAAAAAATCTATTAATTATAAAAAAATTACGTCTTATAGCTCTTTTACTTGCAATATAGAATACTTTTGCATAAAAATGAAGGATGAAATATCAAAAGTAAAATTTTTGATTAGAAAAAAGAAAAAAATAAAAATTTTAAGAGATACAACAATTGATATAATCGAGCAAAAAATTTGAACGTGGAGGCCCAAATTTTTATTCAAGCTAGAATCGTCAGCGATCTGTCGACAAGTCTGTCGTTATATGTAGTATTTGATGTTCGGCCGTCAAAAGTCCATCGTAAACCATCGAAAATTTACGACCGTTATTTTTCCGTCGCTAAATGATAGTTCCAATAAGACATAATTTTGCATAAAAAAAATGTATCTGTAAAAAATTTGGAGACCGGTGTCAAAATCACTTCTAATGGTAACGGTCTCTCATAGGTGGTCTCTCATTATTTAATTGTTTTCTTTTATTTTTGTTTTTATTAATAATAATAAATTACGAAACAAATAAATTATTAAATTGAACAATTTTATTGAAACTTCCGGAAGCTAATTGAAAATATGGTGAAGAGATTGAGAGAGAATGAGTGTAGAAGATGAGTGAGTAGAATAGAAGATGAATGAGATGTGGTATTTATAGATAAGAAATGGAATTAAAAAAATAAAATTGTGTTATAGCCGTTGCAACACCTAGCAGACTTTAAAAAAAAAAAAAATTGATTTTTAGTTTTCTTTTTAATTTATCATACAATAAAAAAATCTGGAATGAACCAGATGGCGACGCGTGCATGGCTGAGGAGGAGGGAGAGCCTGGGCTGGCGCTTAGTCGCATTTGGGACCGAGGGAGCGACCGCCACCCGATCGCCAGTGGCGCGGCGACCGCCTTCCCTGGTCGGCCGCGGAGAGACCAACCCGGTCTCTCCCCCATTGTAGATGCTCTAAGAGTTATTCAAATGGTTGTTATATATCTTCATGTTATTATGTTAATTATTTTTTTGTTTGATATTTTTTAAATTTGTTACTCCTCCGTCCCAGCTGAAGTGACATGTTTTCTTTTCGGTACGAGTATTTAAGAGAATGATAATTAAATAATAAAAAGATAAAAAGTGATGGAGCCCACACTTTTTACGAGAGAAAATAATTTCTTTTTTGAAACATGTCGCTTCAAGTGAGATATTCCCAAAAAAAATACAAGCTACTTCAATTGGGACAAAAGCTTGATAATTGTGGGCTGAAGCGGAACTCGAGATCACGGGATTGAATAAGTCGAACCTTGAACTATTTAATCCGAAGAAATCGGACTTCATGGATAAATCAAAGTCAAGATCTCTCAATCTGGATATTTCCAAATTGATTAAGCATTCAGAATTCAAACCTTGTCTTTTGGTTCGATTTAAGGGTAAGCTTGTATAGGTTTGTATTGTTACTTAATTAAATTGTTTTTTTTTTTATTAGTATAAACGTATTTGAATTGCTTTACACATAATGATATGAAGTATCATTTCATTTACTTTGGACGGATTCTCTAGGGAGAATTGCTGATTAAATTCGGTTATTTCCATAGGTAAATCGATAAATTTGTTAGTCATTGTTAGCATATGATCTATTTAATTGTTTTTTTAGAAAGTTGCTAAGGAAAGTGTTAGATGAGGTGTAGAGGGTGTTTTACTAAGCTTATTTTATAGGGTAAATTGCCTCTAAATTTCCAAACTTTTGCCATCTTCTCGTTTTGCAACGCAGCAAAAAAATCTGCGTCATAATATCTCAACTTTTAATTGTATCTAATTTTGCAACTCGAGTCGATTTTCCCCCAAATGTATGATGATATGGCAGCCTGAAAATCCTATGTGGCAATTTCGGCCGGCCAACAAAACGACGTCGTTCCACTTTACATGAAACGACGTCGTTTTGGAATTACATATAATTATAAAAAATTATCTCTTCTCTCTGTAATCTCTCTCACAACAACCCCCACCACCGCCGTCCAACGTCCACCACCACTATGTGCAACACTAACCACCACCGCCGACCATACCACCACCACCACCACTCCACACCACCACCACCACCACTCCACACCACCACTACCACTGCCACGCACAGACACACACACACACAATTCCAAATGAACATCATAAATTCATAACAATCGTACAAATTCATAACACAAATCTTCTAAAATTCAACAAAAAATTTCACATACAGTGTAAGTAAATCAGATCCGCTTTAACAAGCGTAGGGATTATCAACATGCACCAGATCCTCATCGCCGCTGCGAAAGAGCAGGTAGCTGGTAGAGGGCCCACCTGCGGCCGCCCAACTTCGAGAAGAGCTGTAGGATCTCAGCGGTGGGCGGCGGCGGACGATGAACCGATTTGCTCCGTAGAGAGCAAGTTACCTTCTGGTTGATGGGTTCGACAGGTTCCTCGGCCATGTGAGAGAGAGAGAGAGACGATGGCGCCTCCGCCATGGGACTGGCCAACCCCGAAATCCACCCCCTTTCCAGAATTGGCTCGACGAAAAAGACGACTCCGGCTCCCTATCGATTCTCAACCCTTTCCAGATCTGGGTTGTCGTTTCTGCAAATTTGGACCGCCGTTAAATTTGGAATTGGGAATGGCGTTAGTGGTGTATGAGATTGGCGGCGGCTGTGGTGTAGGAGATTGGTGGCGGTGGAAAGAGATGGAGATGTTGGAGGAATTACAAACGTAGATGGATACAGAAAGATAGAGAGGGAGAGAGGGAAGAGAAAGCTATGGAAATTTTTGAGAAGATGATGAGGCTGCGACGGCGGATGGGGTGGACGGTAAATCTTTTGCTGGGGTGGAGAACACAGAAGAGAGGGAGGAGCCGATGAGAGAGAGAGAGACAAGAGAAAGGGTTGGGGAGGATGATGTGGAATTTTTTTTATTTCTTTCTTTTTTTTTATAATTTACATGTCATCAAAACGACGTCGTTTAATGCCACTTCAGTTATTAAATTGCCACATACGCAAATTCCCAAATCAGATTTCGCCGGAAACCGATGCGAGTTGCAAAATCAGACATAATTAAGAGTTGAGATATTCTGACGCATATTTTTTTGCTGGCGTGCAAAATCAGAAAATAGTAAAAGTTGAGAAATTTACAGGCAATTTACCCTATTTTATAACATCTTATAAATAGTCAAAGTGTTTGGATAATTGAACTTATAATAAGATGGTGAAGTATTAAGACATTATTATATTTTTTATTTGTAATGATAAAAAAAGACATCATTCTTTTCACTTAGTATTTCCATTTATGAACATAAATTATTTAAGCATTATATATTTCTTATTGGAAAATTTCAAACCAAACTTAATGAAAACTAGATGGATGATACGTGTATCGCACGTAGAAGTTATGAATTTAAATAATATATATGTATATGATAAGAATTAAATAAAAGGAAAATTTAAAGTAAGAAATATAAATAAATGTGGGTCGTTGATCTTTGTATGACCTATAACATATCATATTATATATTAAATATATCTTAAAAATTAATACTTGAAGTGTTCATATTGTTGGGTGTTGCTATTCGGCCACACTGTGGCTAGCCACACAATGGTTTTTTTTTTATTATTATTAAACGAAACTCGTTCAATTAATAATCGGTTTACTATAAAGACATAAAATTATTGTGACAATAGCATCCCCAATATTATTTTGGCTCTAAAATTTAGTGAGATCATGTTGTAAGATCTCCTTCCTCATTTTTCTTACTCTTCTAATATTTTATTTATAGAAATTTCAAGATCTAGATCAAAAATATCATAGCTAATAATAAACAAAAAAAATCAATCAAATATTTTTTTTCCTCTTTGCCTTTAAATCATTCAAAACCAAGCTAATATTTTTGTTTTGATAAATATCTTACAATTAATATTTTATTCAATGTTGTTCGTCTTAAGAAGAGATAATTATATTCCTTTAAAATATATATATATATCTTATATTCATTATCGGATGCATTATAATCATATAAATGATTTTTTTTAAAGAAGAACTTTGATTCGATTTTAACTTTCCAACTTTGATCCAACCATAATCAATTAATATTTGTTTGTAGATGAAATCATAAACTAGTTTTTATTATTTGAGGATTTGTGTATATTTAAAGAATTTGATGTTCACTTTATTGGAAAACAAATATGAAATTATTGTGGAGAGGGAATATTTACATATTCAAATTTGAAAGTAATAAAGTAAATTCTCTTTAGAAAAAATGGGAAAGGGTAATTCTGTAAAAATAATCCAGAATTAATTTAGAACTATTAATTAATTATATTTTCATTGTTCGTAATTACGAGAATGCCATTATGTGGCTGGCCACAGTGTGACCGAATGAATAGCTTTAATGTGAAATTCTATATTTTTCTTATGTTTAGATATTACATGTAATGCTTAATTAGAAACCAGTCTGGACAATTAGTAGTTTGACGTTATGATTGATTAATTTTTTGTTTTCTTGATCTTGATGGATGAAGATTAGTTTTTGTTGGTCTCAGGACGAATACCTTGGTGTAGAGGGAAGGGAGTGAATACACCAAGATTTAAAAACTTTTCCAATTAAAACTCTTTTGAGTGAGCTGGCTGTGTTCGATCCAGCTGGAAGACAGCTTAATCAACACAGCTGACTGTGTGTGTGCGGAAGTTGGTGTGTTTGAAAAGTCCGTCTGTTACTTCAAATATATTGCAAAGCTTTGTTTCTCTTTTCTCTTAGTCAGTTTATGCAGCTTGAAAGAATGATTATGAGAGGTTAGATGAATGCATAAATAAAGCAGTAAAGAACAAAGCTATTTAACGTGGTTCGGAGAAACTACCCCTACGTCCACGACCAGAAAACCATTTGGTAATCCACTAAGGATACCAATGACTTTACGCGCAGTCAGCAAGTGTTGCAGCTCAGTTCCTCGAGCTGGATACAAGTTTCCACGTACTGTATTAAAACATAACCAACTGTTTATGGGCACAGCGGAAGCCTACCTTCAGTTTCCGGATACTGAAGAACCTGACTTACAGTTTACGGGTACAGTAAAAACCTAGCCACTCGAATTACACGCTTCGAGCAGGCGTACCTTAACCTTTTCTGGGTAGAAGGGTTTGGGTTTGGGTTTTCCAACTATGAACGAGTTCTTACAATGAAGAACAAGGAGTATGATGAACTCGTTCAAACTAGGCTTAAGATAGTTCTAATATAATCTTTTCAGCCTATGACTGAATATGTGAACAACTAAGAACACAGCTGACTGACTAGGTGTTCTTGAGAGATTTGACTTTGAATATCGTTGTTCATTTATCTGTTGGCTCTTTTATTTATTCAGTCAGTCTTTTTCTCTTCAATGGAGAGGAGATATATATAGGTGGAGATTCAAATTAGCCGTTGGAAGAGAGCCGTTTGAATCTTACCTACTCTCATTGACTTCTGGCCGTTCACCTACGAAGTAGGTCTGCATCCTCAGAAGCTATTTCTTCTCTGATTTGACCGCGTTAGATGAGATCTTCTGACATCGGGATCTTGTCTTGGAGTTGGTCTTAGTCTTCGAGCTGCTAAGCGTCTCTGCTGTGTCTTCAGCGTCTTCGACTCTGCTGCGTCTCGACTCTGAGCTATCTTAGACCTGAG
This sequence comes from Agastache rugosa, assembly GCA_031470985.1. Lineage (NCBI taxonomy): Eukaryota > Viridiplantae > Streptophyta > Magnoliopsida > Lamiales > Lamiaceae > Agastache > Agastache rugosa. The sequence continues at coordinate 27,474,073 of CM062601.1, forward strand.
TTGTATCATCAACCTGAGCTGTGTCTTCAACCTGAGCTGTGTCATTAACCTGAGCTGTGTCTTAGACCTAAGCTGTGTCATCGACACTAAGCTGGGTCTTTTTACATTGAGCTGGGTCTTCGACACTAAGCTGGGTTTCCGTCACTGAGCTGGGTCTTGATACCGCCGGGTCTTTGACTCTGCTTGGTTTGCTCTACTGAGTCTGCTCTGCTGAATTCCGTAACTGTGTCTGCTTAGCTGTGTCTTCTGCTGTCTTCAGCGACTACCTGTAAACTTAGAAACTCTATAAGCTCAAACAGATGAGCTGGAAAAACACTTGGGCTTGCACAATCATCTACTCGGTTGGGGTCAGCTGGGTTTTGGTATCAAATCAAAACTCTATTAATTTTCCCAACAGTTTTGTAATTTTATAGTATCGTATAATTTTTTTTAATTATATCATTATTCTTTTGCACATTGTCAGTAGTAATATGAATATAAGTTATCAAAATAGAAGGTAGATTGAGATTGCTAACTTGCTAAGCGGCATAATATTTCTCATTTTTTCCTTGTGAAAATCTAATTGTAGAGTTTGCTTAGAATTATACTAAAGTTTTGCTTTATCTAACTTATTTTTGCATATTCTAAAACATTCTAGACAAATTATACATAAATAATTATTTATTATGTATGATTGATAATTAGTGAATTTTATTATGTGTATTTTATGTTACATTTCATTCTTACTGTAATATCCTTTTTATTTAGAAACACATTTTGAATTAATTAGAGGATAGCTTTCTCAAAAATATTAAAATCTATAATTAATTACGTATAAAATTAAAATTAAATAAAATATTTTATTGTAAATAATATGGAAATCTTAATTTCTCTTAATGTATTAACTAGTACTATTTTTATTTTTATTACAAATTTTTTAATATATATAAGTACACAAAAATATACTCCTTTCGTCCTAGGTTAGCGTGATTCAACTAATATTTTGTACCTCATAACAAATTAAATATGCACCACACTTTTGGGGGATGGAGGGAGTACTATTAATCAAATTAATCATTAAATAAATGCTCATTTAATTTAGCTCAAACTTTAATTTGATACTCCATTCGTCCCTGAAAACTGTGATTTTAAATTTTAATGCCTTATTTATGCGACCCTCAAAATTATGATCTTTTCTTTTTTGTACATGACCCCACCCACTTCCTTATATTTTAAACCTCACAACAAATCAAAGTGGTGGGTCCTTTCTCCACTCAACAAACATCTATCAAACACTTCTTAAAACTCGTACCACACAAATTACATCACAATTTTCAAGGACGGATGAAGTACTATTTAACTCATTATTTCGTTAATGGCCTCTCGAATTAATTGAAATATATAAAAGTAATTCTTTCTAAATTATAATTTATATAGTCTAAATAGTTAAGACATATTAATTATCTACTTAACCTTATTTGTTGTGGGATTTTAGGATATATATTATTTCCTCCGTCCACGAAAGAATTGCCACAATTTTCTTTAAGGTCCGTCCATAAAAAAATTACTACGTCCATTTATAATAATACACCACACACAATTCACTTACTTATTAACCTCTCATACTTCATTATTTATAAAAATTGTCCTTGTTGGACCCGCCATATTAATTAAAAATTATTAAAAGTGAGATCCTTATTCCACTAATAACACATTTACTCAATCTAATGCATTAATTGTGAGACCCCTATTCTACTTACATTTAACTCAAACTTATTAAAATTCATACCGATCAAAACATAGAAAATCTTTGGTGGACGAAAGTAGTATATTTTTAGAAAAATATAATTTATTTTAAAAAAATGAATATTTAAATTGAAATACATACTTAGAAAGCTCGTTTATGCGAGTTAAACTTGAATAGGATTGCTAATAATTGAATTAAGTTTGAAGTTGATGTTACTCGTCTTAATTCGATTTGATTAAAAACAAATTATACTAATCAGTATAATAGTAATATACAACCGTAAAATAAATTAATTCATTAAAAGATTTTAAGTTAAGATTTTTTAAGATAATTGAAAATATTATTAACTAATAAGAATTTAAAAGTATAAAAAATTACATAAATAAATTACATAGTGATAATAAATTAACGACAAAAACAAATTACTATGTTGAATGATTTTCTATTTTCAATTACAAAGAGTAAAGGGAAAAAGTCAATGCGATCGTTTAAACAATAAATTATAAGTGTTCCTTTATAAAAAATAAATCCTTTATAAACAACAAATTAATGAAACGCATAGTGTCTATATATATTGATATTGATTAATATTTACCATATATAAAATCTATATATAAGGTAAATTTAATTACTAATGAATTATTATATTTTTTATAATATAATATATTATATTACACTATTCCCTTAAATTAAATTATATAGTAAGGATATAATAGACAATCCAAATTTTGTAAAACAAGACTCTTTTTATATAAGTATAGATTATATTTACCCTGAGACGCCAAAATTAGATAGAACTGGAAATTAGACAGAAATTCAAATTACAAAGAGAATTAGGAGATGAAGATAGATGAACTGAGAAGGTTATCATTGGAAATAATAAAAGATAGGAAGAATATTTTTCTAAATTAAGTGTTACAAAATTCTGAAAAAAATAAGATTGGATAGGCCAACTTGATTTTTTTGGAGCTTACCCATTGCAGTTTATATTTACACATTCTTTATAAGTTGTTTAACATTATATTTTGTTAAACACTTTTCAAGAACTTATTAGTTCTTAAATAACTTATAAGCAGTTTTAAGTGTTTATAAGCTCAGTCAAACACCCCTTATCAAATTTTGTGAATTTTTTTATTATTCTTAGGTGATTTTCAATCTATTTTCAATATTCATTCTTTTTTTGTTTTAGATTTACTATTCAAGTGAATTTTTGGATCATATGATTATAATTTTAAACCTACTTCAATAATACAACAAAAATCAATCTTATTTATACTAATATATTTTTAATTAATCATTCGATCATCGAATTTATGTGCAATGGTGACTAGTTTTTTAGGTTTTTCTTTCAAAACTATTCTTTCATTGACATGCACATTCTTCTTTTAATTTCTATATTTTTTTTCTTTTCATTTTTCTCTAATAGCAAAATATTATTTGATATCTAGAATTTCTAAAATATGCACAACTTTTTGAGAAAAGACATAAACAATTTAAATTAGTAACAAGTTTAATTTAGTCTAAATCAATAAATTAGTACTCAATTTCTGATTTTTCTCAAAATCAATAAAAGTCTGATATAAATATATGAACTATACCGCATTTTCTCTAAAATTAAAATTATTATCTTCAAATCAAAATCGAATGACCCAATCAAAATTGAGGTGTCAAGCTTATTAATTGAAAAGACGCCGTTTTTTTTTATTAATATAAAAATAATATTTTCCAACTGATCCTCCTCTCTCTCCATGAAAAATAAAATAAAAGATAATTTCTGCAAAAATTGTCAGAAAGACACCGCCGTTATCAACAATTTTCATCGGCAAAACAATCCTCAACAACAATCCCTAAATCTGCAAAACACCGCTGACGGTTTTCTCTTTTCTTTCTCTAAAATTAATCCTCGAATTCATCAAATCTTATAGTTGCACTTTGCCATTGATCACTGTTGTGTATACCGACATATACTAATATTTAAACCTTTCAAGATTAATCAGAAATATAAGAATCTTTCTCCTACAATAACCAATTATCGATCTTAAACAAGAGTGTGATAACCAAAAGGAAACAATAGCATCAAGAAGCATCCACCCTCCCCCAACTACCCACCCAGTCATTGAAAGATAAACAACTAATTAAGATTGTACCAGTTAGAGGGTGTTTGGCTGAGCTTATAATAAGCTCCTTAAAACAGCTTATAAGCTGTTCAAGAGCTTATAAGTTCTTTAAAAGTGTTTGGCAAAAAAAAACTATTAAACAACTTTTAAGCTATAAAAAAGCTTCAAGAGCTTTTAAGCTCCAAAAAATAAAAGTTGGCCAACCCCAACTTTTTTCTTCAGATCTTTTTAAGCTACGTTAAATTTACAAAAACAACCTCTCTCCATCCGATTCCGACGAGCAGAATTGACACGAATATCTGCCGCCCGCCGCCATCCACCACCGCCACCGCGGCGGGCACAACCGCAGCAAGTCACCGTCCCTTTTGTTTCTATGAAATAGAGAGTGGAGATAGAAAGTTGAGAGCAGAGAAGAGAGGGGGAAGAAAGAGATCGAGATTAGAAAGTAGAGGAAAGAGAGAGGGAAGAGAGAGAGAGAGAGAGTAGAGAAAGAGACAGTGAAGAAAGAAGAGAAAGCAAAAAGTGAACGAGAGAGAGAGAGGAGAGAGAATAGAGAAAGAGAGAGAAAGTAGAGAGAGAGATGAAGATGAATAATTTACGTAATTTTTTTTAGGAAGAAGATTAATACTACTCCCTCCGTCAACGATATAAAGTCCTACTTACCACAAAAAATCTGTCCACGAAATAAAGCCCCATTTACCTTTTCGTATAATTATACCCTCCTACTTTTCCCTTATTTACTACCTTTGGCCATTATGGATCCACCCCAATTAAATTAGTAGAACCTATTACCCCACTAATTACCCAACCCACCTACCCAACCCAAAACATCTCTACGTACTCTAATTATCCAACCCATTTATTGCATTGTAGCCCAAATTAACAAGTATGCACTCTCTCTCTCTCTCGAACCCTAATTTGTCGATCTCCATCCCAATTTCTTGCATTCCTCTCTCTCTGACTCTAATCTCTCATCCTCTCTCGTTAACACTCTCTACTGAGAATGTCCAAATCACCACCGCTCTCTCATGGCCCTAATCTATTTGATGATTTCGTGTTCTTGGAGGATCTATCGATCCCGATTGTAACTCATTTCTCTCCTATTCCCATCTATTCGTGGGAATCTCCATATTTGGAGAGTGATTCCGTCCAAATGGTACCGGAAACATTGTTCACTGTCGCAGAGAGTAAATCCCAAGTCGTTTCTCTCTCTGATTCATATATGATCGATCTCTCCGATGCGACGGTGGCCGAGGGTGGATGTCTTCTGATCTGCGATTCCACCATTGACATCGAAACTATGGTGCCAGAAACACCGCTCTCTGATTTTGAGATCCACGACCTTGGTGTTGAAAGGGAGATGCCTCCTTTTATTCCAAATGTGTATGCTAGTGAAGAAACAAGAATTCAGTAATGTGTATGCTAGTGAAGAAACAAGAATTCAGTATCTGCAGTGCCTTGGGATGTTTTTCCCTAGTGTGCTATCTCTCATATAATCAGGTGATTACGTTCTGATAAGATGATGCTACTCTTGTTCTGATGCTACTTTTGGTTTTGGGGACTGGTGATGCCATTATCTGTGTTTTGATGCTGTGATCTGTGAAAAATAAGGGATGCACTCGATTTGTCCCTTTTTATGATCTAATACTACTCTTGATCTGTTGGCTTTGGGGGCTGGTGATGCCATTATCTGTGATTTGATGTTGTGATCTGTGAAAAATAAGTGATGCACTTGATTTGTCCCTTTTTATGATCTGATACTACTCTTGATCTGTTGGCTTTGGGGGCTGGTGATGCCATTATATGTGATTTGATTCTGTGATCTATGAAAAATAAGATGAGTCTCTCGTTTTTGTTAATTTTCTGATATGAAACAGATTCTGCACTTGGTCTTTGATGGCCGAATTATTTGTTGGCTATCATGTTGAGAACAGATTTCTGATATGAAACAGATTCTGCACTTGGTCTTCTGCTGTCCCTGCATCTGCATTTGTCCCTATCTGTATTGCTGCTTATATTTTCTAAATTTGGTGGCTTGATGCCTTCAGTGTTGATTTACTTGCTGCAAAAAAAAAGGATATAGTAGCATTTGATGCCTATATTTTCTGAATTTGGTGGCTTGATGCCTTCAGTGTTGATTTACTTGCTGCAAAAAAGGATATAGTAGCATTTGATGCCTATATTTTCTGAATTTGGTGGCTTGATGCCTCAGTTGTGAATTATATGATGCCTTGGTTATGTGATATTCATGCATTAAACTGTTAGAAACAGATGCTGCACTTGATGCTATCTCTGTGATGCCACCACTGGGTGTAGTTTACCCTAGTTTTGGAGGTTGAATTGAAATGCTAAAAGTGTGAAATATGATGTCAATGATGCAAAATGAACTTGCTGAGACAAAAAGATCCTTCATTGCAACCAAAATAAGGGTAGATTACATTCCAAACAATTCATGATTTCTGCCATTACATTGTTTGTACCAGTAAACCATGATCTGCAAAAAGAAACAGCCCTAAACTACTCTTCTACAACAACCTTCTTCATTCCATCAATTAGATTGTCTAAGTTGTAGAACCTGTCCTGACCAGTTCCATGTTGATTTAAGAAGTCCAAGCTATCCCTCACAAGCTGTTCTTCAACTTCCAGACATTCTGGTAGCTTTCCTAGTCTTGCAAGTCTTTCTTTTCTCATATGAGGAATCTTGTAATTGTTGCACCCTTTCACCTTCATGATTTCTGTGTAACAGCCTTGTAAAGTAAGAAAGACATTGTTTATCTTACTTGGTGGGTAATCTGCATATGCATGTTTCACATTTTCTAGTAATTCTTGAACCCCACTTGCTAGTTTCTGATCTTTCAGTGATTGTATGGATCTAAAGAAGCCTAGATCATTCACATTTGTGTCTGGAGAATTAGCAGGTTGGCAGACTAAATGGATATTAAATCCATCAGATCTTGCAACTGCCATGAATTCTGGATCATTGTCTTGAATGTATGGTTTTGTATTGTCTTGTTGAATAAATATATTCTTGCTGAGACATGATGGCCACTTGGCCTAAAATACTGGTATCATCTGCATTTATGAGACTAAATGATGAATTCTGTCCAGAATTCTGATAGTGAACTGTTGAAAGAATAAAAAACTGACCTAATTGATTAGGCAATTCCTTATAATTGATTTTGTGATTCCTGGTATTGGATGAATCTCCATTGTGCCCTTGCTTCTATTTTTTGAATTCCTTTGAGCTGCCTCTTCTATGATGAATGGAAAATGCCAAATTTTCCATCAAAATGACATTGCCCTCCATATCTATAATTGGCCTTGAAACAGTAGAATTAAACATGATTTTGGGGATAAATCTATTTGATTTACGTGTTCTATGTGATTGAGTCTCTCCTGGCAGCAGGTAGTATCTATCTTTTATTTTGCTGAGGTAAAACCACTTCTCATCTATGTGGATGGTGTTGTACATGTTCTGAAACTTTATCTTACCATCCTCAATTATGTGACCTAGCTGACTTAGACTCCAATTAAGTCTGGACAGCTTATTTTGGGTTGTAAGAAAAGGTTTTATGGCATTGGTATGTGGCTGCAACTTTTTCTCTTTCACCCACACATGAATCAAGCTCTTACTAACACCGAGATTACCTGCCATTACTCTCAATGATGACCTCTGTAGGACTGAGAAATTTCCGACTTTATTTTCATCAAGTCTCCATTTGTCTGCATGTGTTGATCCTTTTTTTCATTGATTTTACATGGACAGGGATTTCCTGACTTTGCTGTGTTGTTGCTGCTTTCCATATCTTCCAAATGGTCTTCACATATAGCTTGTACAACTCCGATGCCTCTTTTTTTGCTCCTCAGTTTCCCGTTTCTGCTGTGCTGCAGCAGCCACTGTGCAACGGTGTTTCGCTCGTCATCGGTTAATTTTGGTTTACTCCGTGGATCTACCATAATTTCCTTCTATATGTAGTTATTGTTGTAGTTATTGCCGAGAGATTGTAATGAGGTGAATCTGCCATCAAAGCTGTATTTATTGAGGTTTTGGGGGGGTTAGGTGATGTTTAAACTTCCCCCCAAAATTTTAATCACATCACTGTACTGGAATGCAAATTTTATTTAATGAAGAGTTTTTGTTTCCCTTAAAAAATTTGGACATCTAGTGTGTATTTTTATTTAATGTTTGTGCGTATGTGTTTCTTCTCTATTTTAATTTTTTTTATTTACTGGACAAAAATTTAAGAGTTAATGGTTCAAAATAGTCCCTTTCCAAACTTAAAGATAAATTATGGCCCATGAAACTTAAAAAATAAATTTTGTCCCTTTTTTACCTTATCACCCCTACTCTCTCTCTATCCTCTCTAATACTCCCTACATCTGCCATCCTCTCTCCTACTTTTCTCTCTCTCTCTCTATTTACATCCCCAGCCGCCCACCCCCATCTGACACTCTCTTTCTATCTCCTCTCTCTCTCTCTCTCCTACTTTTCTCTCTCTCTTTTCTTTCTGTAACTTTTCTCCCCTCATCCCCATCTGCCACTTCTCTCTCTATTTGTTTATTTCATGTATGTATACATACACGGATGTTTATTTCATGTATGTATACATATATGAATGTGGTGTTTACGTGTTATTTCAGATATGTATACATACATGAATGTGTTATTTCATGTATGTATAAATATGAAGTAGACAAATTTCGTGTATTTATGTATATACATGAAGCGTACGTGTTCGTGTATGTGTGCATGTTCTTCATGTATGACAGAAACTCAGCACATGCCAGAAATTTTCATACATGAAAAAACACTTCATGTATGTGTGCATGTTTTTCATACATGCATGAAGAACATGCACACATACACGAACATGTACTCTTCATATATATATAAATATAAAAAAATATGTAGAATTCATATATATATATACATAAAAAAACACTTCATGTATGTATACATACATGAAATTAACACATAAAAAAAATACATGTATGTATATATATACATGAAACACCTAAAAATGGTTGAGAGAGAGAGAGAAAGAGAGATAGAAGAGAGAAAAGTAGGAGAGAGAGAGAAAGAGATAGAGAGAAAAGTAGGAGAGAAAGAGTGGCAGATGGGGGGTGGGCGGCGGTGGGAGAGAAGAGAGAGAAGAGAGAGAGAGAGAGTTAGCACATGGGAGGGGGACGGGTGGCAGAGAGAGGGGGAGGGGGTAGAAAGGTAAAAAAAGTGAAAAAAGGACAAAATTTGTGTTTTAAGTTTTTCGGGCCATTATTTATCTTTTAGTTTTGGAAAGGGCTATTTTGAGTTTTCACTCAAAATTTAATAAGGAAAAAATGAACATGATTAATTATGGTGTGTGCGTGTGAAATGAGCAGCATTAACACCCAATTTGTTTGGTATTAATTCAATAAATTTGTTATTCACCTACACTTATCCCATGTGAGATGAGCAGTAAAAAGCAACAAAGATTAACAAACTTAATGAAGTCATTAACACTACCCCTACAATTCAACTTTTACCCATTAAAAACAACTTTACCATCTTTTCTTAGTCTCCATGCCAGCACCCAAATGGGGCTTTATATCATGGACGGAGGGAGTACTATTTTTATTATTACAAAATAAAAAAAGCTTATATTAAATAAATACTCATAAAAAGTATAAAATGTAAAATAATTTAAAAGAGCTTATAAGTTCCATTACCCAAACACTTTAACATCTTAAAAGCTCTTAAGCTATTGGAGCTTATAAGCTCTTGTAACATCTTATAAGCTCTTGGAACTTATAAGCTCTTTAAAATAAGCTTAGCCAAACACCCACTTAGTTTCTTATTATTTCTAGTATTTCTATTCAATTACTTAGTTGATAAATAAATTTTGTTAACTGGTACTATGGTGTTTATCGGCACGTAGTTGAGTTCGAGCCCACTAAGACACGTCTGTTTTGTTTGGGGTTTATAGAACCTCGCTCATCAGTCTTGTAATTCATATTATCATAAATTAATTAATCAAACACCCCGCTAGGGCTTGTTAGAAGTTCTTCACCGCTAAAGTATTGATGATGCCGGATTGTTTAAGAGTGGCAGAGGGGAAAGCGATGGGAGTGTATGAAGCTCTCTCTTGGATCAAGTAGAGGGGGATGGATCACATTGAAGTCACAACGGATAGCAAGCTAGTAGCTGATGCAATGGTCTCCCATAGTGAAGATAATTCCGAGTTTGGGGATATTATCGCCAGTTGTCGGCTACTTCTAGAGACATTTTTGAGAGTTCGAGTTAAACACGTAAGTCGTGATACCATTGTTGGTGCTCATAGACTAGCTAGAAGTTCTAAATATTTTCCTAATGTGTATGTTTGGGATGAACCTCCTTGTGGAGGGTCTTCTTCATATTTCATGCGATTGCGAGTATTAATATCATACCATTTTCCTTCAAAAAAAAACAAGAAGTTCTTCACAGCTCAAAAGATAGATAAGGAGTCTTGTTTGCTCGAAAAACGAAATCGAAATTCGTACTCGCTCGAAAAGTACCCAATTGATACGACCGGAGAAGGAGCCTAGCTTGCTTGTGTTTTCGTTTGAGCATATATTCTCCTTGAAATTGTCTTCGTGAAAATATTTAATCTTTATTCTTAATTAAGGTTGAACAAAAGAGAGAGGGAGAGATTAGTTGGAGACAGAGAGAATTGATTTTGAAGTAATCTTTTTTCATTTTTTTAATCATAAAAAATAGAAAACGAAGTCGTTTTGATTAATAAACATGGCACACAATTTGATTTCTCATGTGGACATGTCAGTCTGTCTCATCGATTTTAATTTAAGGATAATTTTATTTTAGGAAAAATTCCAAAATACACCAAAGTTTGTGCATTCCATTTTTCGTAAAATCAAATTGATCATAACTAGAGTTGTTAAATATGGTTCGATTCAACCCAAATTCCGGGTCCGGCTGACCCAGCTCCGGAGTGCCAACTTGACCTGAAAAAATCGGATCAGCATGTCCCAATATTTTTATACAAATGCTAGCACATTTAGATAGTGTGTCCACTTCCAATTCTCGATGAGTATTAACCACCCCATTATTTGCGTTAACTATGGGCAACAGGTGGAAGGATGATAACAACTTCTTTTAGAAAGTGACTATTGTGATCTTGAATGGGACTTTGTATCAAGCTTTGATACAAAACGAGTTAATATAAGAAGGAACAAAGTTGTGTGTGTTGGCTTAGCGGTTGGTTAATACATAGGGTTAAAGGTTGCGGGTTCAAATCCACCGTGGCACAGTCTTTAAATTTAATGTTACATTACCATAAAAAGGAACAAAAGTTGTTTCGTGGTCAATATACTGAAGTGATAATCTCGTAAATGAAAGATTATAAGTTTGAATTCAACTAATAGGGCTATGGTTGTGGAGTTACGTACACGGTGAGTATCTACAAATAATGATGGCGGGTATCTACAAAAATATGAAACAAAGGCGATAAGGTATATTCTAATTTTTTTTCCATGCTAATTTATTTCCTAACATTTATAAGTTTTTTTTTTTATCTCATATTGTTAGTGAGATTAGATACTAAGATGATTGACTTAAATTCAAAGATTAGGGTGTTATGTTGAGAATTTTGGAGAATTGGAGAGCTCCGGAATTAGAAAAATGGATTTGATATGGTTAATATTATTGCTCTCGAATGTTTTAGTGTTAAACATATTAGTCGAAATACCATTATGATACCATTTTACTACCTAAGTAGTCAGCAGATTATTAGTTAAACATATTATTGCTCTCGAACATGGGTTTTGCGTTGTCTTAATGGTATCATAATCTGCATTGATCAATTCAAGTGTTTCGTTAATGAATAATGGCTGACTACTTAGGTAGTAAAATGGAAAATCGTTAGTTATAAGAGTAAATATATGGATTTGGACAATTACCTTTCGAATTGCTTGCTTCTTAAGTAAATGAAGCTTAAAGTTGTTTTCTGCATTGATATTAATTATCACATTGATCTTTATTGAATGTGACTTATGCAAGGTTAATCACTTTCATGAAATGAGAATGAGTAGTGGTGTTTTACTTATTTGGGAATGTTTTTCTATTACCATGAACTCAGGTTGCGTAAATCGAATTCATTTATACTCCTAATTGCTACGTTTTAAAGATCATACTTATTAATTAGACGACAATTGCAATTTAGGTATAGTAGGGGGTTCACTATGTAAATAAATTAATGAAAAAAAGGAAGCTAGACAGATATAGGGTAAGGAACAAAAATAACCAAAGAAATGATTCTTCGATTATGATACGTCATAATGTACACATTAAATTATCAAAAAATTATAGTTAATACCAAAACTATTGAATATTTATGTTTTGAAACACGAACTATTGGAGTTTTAACGGAAACGTCCTGAATTATATCCGAAAATTTGTCCTTTTAACAGGGATGTTCTGAACTATACAAAATTATAACTAAAAATTAAAACTATACGTAATAAAATTAAGGATACATGCTTGCTAGTCCAAACTATACTCATTTGAGGTACAAATTAAATTATGCCGTTAAAAATGGCCATTTCTTCATATGTTCTTTTCCTAGATATTCAAAGTAACAATATATTTATTATTTGTATTGAATATTCACTGCCTTGGATGTCTTTTACACTTGTTCTATTCGAATTTAACTTTTATGACTAATTGTAATTAAGTAATGGTACATATTCAAAGTAAATAGAATACTCGTTGCATTAGAAACAAATCCACCACTGTCTAAAGACTCTAAACAACAAGTAGTAGTAATAGTAATAACTACATAAAAATTACACACGTCTATTTTTGATAACAAAACGTGCAACTTTATATCCCAACAAAAAAGATAGTAAAAAGTGAAGCAGCCATTATTAAGTTAATGCTTTTATGCTATAGAATAAAGACTTTGTTATTTGAGTGGCTCTATAATTTTTGTGGTGCCCCCTCATCTCAATCTTTCGTTTAGTAGGAGTTTACCCCTACTAAGAAATGTCAATGGGTTAACCCGTTCGGTTTTTGGGCTAACTCTATTTGGTTCGGGCTATTTTCTGTATGGACGGTTGGATTATATTTTTTCGGACTACAAATTTTCGACCATAATCTTAAATCTTTGGGTTTTAGGTTAGCTCGTCAGGGCAAGAAGTTTATTAAACAAAAAAATTAGCATGCATAAATTTTCTTGATGACTCTGTTTTTGTAACAAAAAATCGGTCGTTCTTCTCATCAAATAGACATGACTTCGTATTAGATGCAAATATAAGTGACGTTTCAACTCTAACTTATGTACTCCTTCCGCCCCAATATTCATGGCATGTATTTCTTTTTGGGTCATCCCATGTAACATGACATGTTTCTTTTTTGGGCTAATTTAGAACTTACTTAGGTCCTAATTAAAGCACTATATTGACTTAAAAAAAACACTTTATTGATTAAAGGATTAAATAATGAATAAAAACTACACTAAACATGTGTGTCACAGACCTTTTGATCCTTAATTTCATTCTCCTTAATACATGTGCCAAAAAAAATAGACTAATTAAGAATTAGACATATATTCTCTCTTAAATGGTTATCTTTATTTTAATTTCACATCAAAATTCTTTTTATTAAGTATTAGAGTAAGAAGATAGAGAAGTGAACACGTTTTGCATAAAAAATGTTGGTCCCAAGACGGATACCTTGGTGTAGAGAGGGGGGTGAATACACCAAGGATTAAAAACTTTTCCAATTAAAAACTCTTTTGAGTGAGCTGGCTGTGTCCGATCCAGCTAGAAGGCAGCTTGATCGACACAGCTGGCTGTGTGCGGAATGTGGTGGATTTGGAAAGTCCGTGTGTTACTTCAAATTATATTGCAAAGCTCTGTTTCACTTTTCAGTTAGTCAGTTTATGCAGCTTGAAATGTATGCTTGAGATGTTAGCAGAATGCATAAAACAAAGCAATAAAGAACAAAGCGATTTTAACGTGGTTCGGAGTAACACCTCCTACGTCCACGACCAGGTTCACTGGTAATTTACTACCACTTGGTTTCCAAGTACCAAGCAACTTCACAACTCTAACCCGAGCTGTGTTCCAACAGTTTGCGGGCACTGTCAAGCCTACACCTCTGAGTTTGCGGGTACTGAGAAAACCTGACCACTCGAATTACACGCTTCGAGCAGGCGTACCTTAACCTAACCTTTCTGGATTTGGGTTTGGGTATGGGTTTTCCAACTATGAACGAGTTCTTACAATGAAGAACAATGAGTATGATGAACTCGTTCAAACTAGGCTTAAGATATTTCTATTCTGATCTATTCTGCGTATGACTGAATATGTGAACAACTAAGAACACAGCTGACTGGCTGGGTGTTCTTGAAAGATTTGGCTTTGAAGATCGTTGTTCATTTTTCTGTTTACTCTTTTATTTCTTCAGTCGTTTCACCAGACTCTCCAGTCTTCTTCTCTTCAATGGTGAGGAGATATATATAGGGGGAGATGCAAACTAGCCGTTGGAAGAGAGCCGTCTGAATCTTACCTACTCTCATTGACTTTTGGCCTTTAACCTACGAAGTAGGTCTGCATCTGAAGAGGCCATTCCTTCTCTGATTTGACTGCGTCAGACAAGATCTTCTGATATCGGGATCTTGTCTTGGAGAAGGTCTTCGTCTTCGAGCTGCTAAGCGTTTCTGCTGTGTCTTCAGCGTCTTGGACTCTGCTGTGTCTTCAACCTGAGCTGTGTCATCGACACTAAGCTGGGTCATTTACACTGAGCTGGGTTTTTGACACTGAGCTGGGTATCCGTCACTGAGCTGGGTCTTGATACTGCTGGGTCTTTGACTCTGCTTGGTCTTGCTCTGCTGAGTCTGCTTATGCTGAATACTTCAGCTGTGTCCGCTCAGCTGTGTCTTCTACTGACTTCTGCGATTCTACCTGTAAACTAAGAAACTCTATAAGCTCAAACAGGTGAGCTGAAAAATACTTAGGCTTGTGCAATCATCTACTCGGTTGGGGTCAGCTGGGTTTTAGTATCAAATCAAAACTCTATTATTTTTCCCAACAATTTCGCCCTTTTTGATGATGCCAAAACCTAACTGAGAAAAACAATTTACTTCCCCTTAACAAGAAACGGGGTTTCAAAAGATTAAACATTCACAGCAGGTAAACATATTCAGAGTTCAGTGCCTGGACAAAGAGTTATTGTCATCAGGGTGAGCTTGAGAGAAAAAAAACGAACTTTTCATTAATAAAAGGAAATTTTACTAATTTACAGTTACAAAAATTCAAGACCAAATTCCTAGTTGGCTGGGTCTTCATTTATGTTGCTGCTCCCTCTGATTCTTCAGTCTATCTTCTTCAAGCTGTTCATCCGTTCTCAACCTGTACCGGTTGAAGATCATCCGTTTTAGCTTCCTATATTCTTCTTCATTATTTACCTTGGAGATTTTTCTTCTGATTGCCCATTTTTCACTTCTGCGATAATTTGCGATTTGTTAGGGAAATCGGTTCCAGGTATCAGTGGAGGCTGGAGATGATACAGCTGGGGAGCAGAGAATTGGGTCTTTGCGGTCTCTGCAGCATTGAAGAATGCTTTCGCAGTCATCCTATCTTGATGAAAAAGCTCATTTAGATGCATCTTGAAAGCAACATCTGGAGGCGTATTTGGGTAGGCTCTCAGATAGTAGTAATCTACAATGAACTCGCATTTTGTATGTTCTCAGTCGTCGTTTAACTCTTCTGGGATCCATTCATCTATTCTTCTCCAGTTCATTAGCATCTGAGACTTTTTCTTCGATGCTCTGATGTTTGCTCTTTTCTTCTTCTGCTTCTTTTCTTCAGCATTGAGCAATCTTTCCTTCATCTTCTGCTGCTCTTGAAAGCTCTTCATCTCTTGCTTTTGTTGATTTACAAAGTTACAGAACCATTGAGTATTATTGATTTCTTCTGGCGTGGCTCCACTAGCTTTGGCAAGAGGAATGATCATTTTGCTCCATTTTTCTCTCTGTCCAGCTGGTTCTTCTGCTTTCCACCAAGAACAACTTCATCAATCTCGATCGGCAAAGACTTGAATTTCATTTTCCGCTACAGCTTTCCCTTTGCATGCCCTTGATGTTTTTCTCTTGTCATTTCCTTCCCCCTTACCTTCCCCATTTTTGGCATTATCAACAAGGGTGAAGGATAGGTTGACGATTGTCTCATTTAGCTGGGCCAAGGCTTTGTCAACATCAGCAATCTTGGCTGTGTTGTCTGCTGTGATGAGGTTGAGCTGTGCTGTGCTGTTACTTCCAGCTTTGAACTGAGTGTCCAGCTCTTTGTAGAGGTTGAACAGTGTTTGAATGTCAGTTTTGTTGGAGAGCGTTTGTTTTTGTAGAGCTGCCATCTGGCTGGATAGGTCGCTGAAGCTGCTTTCCAGTGGAGCTTAAAGTTTTGAAATGATCTCAGGGACTCTCTTCTCTAGATGAGTTAACTGATCAATGCGTTGAGAAGCGAGAGATTGCTTGAGATCTTGACTGGTACTTTCCTGTAGATTCTGGGCAAATCTATGAACTTCATCAATGGACTGTCCATTACAATGGACTTGCCATTCTACAGCTGTGATGCGCAGAAGGGTGTCAACATTTGATTTGAGTCTCATTTGATTTGAGTCTATCCTGGAATAGGATTTCCTCAACTTGTTTGGCTATTTCTTCCTTCATTGCATCAGAAAGCACGGCATCAGGATCCGTCTGGGTCCCGAATTCGACTTGGCTGGGTTTCTCTGCCTCGATCTCGACCAGTGAGCGAGTGTCATTGGCAATTGGACTTGGTGGGGCAGTTTCTGCTGGCTCATCTGTTGCAGTAGTTGGCTCGTCTTCAATCACCATTGCCTCAGCTGTGTCGATAGGGACAGCTTCCTTGGCATTCTCAACTGGAACAATCCAGCTGAGAGTGTGGAGGTAAGAGTTGGCTCTTGCGATTACTTCCTCAGACGGCGGAACTTCATCTTGCTTGGCCTTCTGGATGAGAGTTTGGATCAGCTCGTCTTGATGCATGAAAGCATCCTGAAGACTTCCAAATCCAAAGATCTCCTGCAGAGCTGCTTCTTCGGCTTTGAGCTTAGCGAAAGAGTAGAACTCCACCAGTTCTTCATTTGCGTACCAAGTAGTCATCTTGGTAGCAAGGTAAAACTTGAAGTCGCTGACGGCGACTAGTGCAGTGCGCTCTTTAATCCTTGAAGTCTGAGGTCATCGAACCTCATGATAGTGGCAGCACGTGCAACGGTTCTGGGACTGAGGATTTCGATTTCCTCGGAAGAAGTGGGGCTAGAAGGTTCAGCTTGGTTTTCATCATCCAGCTGCAAAGGAGCGTCAGCTGGACGAGGCTCTCTTGGTGAACTCGGATTAGAAGAGAGTTCAGCTTGGGTATCAGCTGGCTGTGAAGAAGCTTCAGCCAACTGAATATATGTCTGCTCTCTTATAGGAGATGGTTCTTTGGGAGGAGAGTTGGGTGCTGAAATTTGGGTGTGAGGGAGAGGGGCGGTTTTAGGTACTGAAGAAGTGGGAGGGGAATCTGAGAAGGGTACCTGAGGATGAAGTGGAAGGAGAAGAGATTGTTGTTGAGGAATTCCAACTGATGTGAAATCAGCTGGAGCGGGTTGTGAGGATGCTTGAAGAATCTGGCGAAGGGGAATAACATCCTCTGGGTCGGGGTGAGGGACCACTACCTGTGATTCTTCAGCTTCTTGTGATGTAATCACGAACTCCTTTCCATTGTCTGATCTGGAGGAGGATCCCTGAGCTGTCTCCTCAGTGACTGGTCTCCACTCAGTTTTCTTCTTTTGGACTGGGGAGGCTGTGGGAGTGGATTCCGATCCAGTTAGCTCATCAACTGGTTTCTCTGCTGCCTCCTCAGCTGGCTTGCTGGCTGCCTTGAATTTCAGCTTCTTCTTGGCAGGTGGAGATCCAGCTGGCTGTGTCTCCTCCGGTTGCTTCCTTTTTCCCGCTTGAGAGGGAGAGGCAGTCTGCTGCTTTGCCTCCTGCACCTTCTTCTTCCCTTCAGGGGCTGCATTTTTCAACAAGTCAATGAGCTGACTTGGCTTTTCGAAAAGTATTATGGACACAGAAAATTCTTCTGTGTCATGCCACTTGATTTGCCTTCCGGTAGTGTAGCTTTCTATTATGCACGCTACTTTGGTGCATAGGTAGATTGTCTCCCTACAGCTGTACCGGGTGAAGCTGTCATTTTCAAAATGAATCTTTTTAGATTCTTTTTCCAATTTTTCCATGAAGTAGGAGAACCAATCCACAGGGTCATTCCTGAGGATGGCTATCATCGGTTTCAGTTTGGGTATGCTGATCTCTCCTTGAGATCCAGCGATACCGATGATGCACTTCTGGGTGACATCCAGAAGTAGTCTGTACTTGGGCTTGAACAGAAGCTTGGACATGCTCGCCCTGTATGGTTCTGGCTTGAACAACATCTTATCCAGTTCGACCTATATTTCTTCTCTGGTGTAGTTATCTGGGGAGCGGTCCCCAAGAGTCTTGAGACCGAACAGCTTGTTCAACATTCGGTTGATGTTAATGTCAACATCCCACGGAGTTGTATGTCCAGTCTTCTCCGTGATTTGCAGAGAGACGTTGGAGCGGAGTCGATCATCTCAGTTAGTCATCTCTAGGAAGAACTCTGCCACTTTCCGGCGGAAGATGTTCTTCGGTCTTGCAGTCGCCCACTGCAAAAGTCTGGCATTTTCGATGAGATCCAGCACCTCCTGGAACTCTGAGTTCTGGTAGTTCTTGAGAGTTAAACAACTCTCGAAATGAAGCTTTGACATCAAATTCTCAATCTGGCTTGCTCCTGGTGTCATCTTCTTTGGGGCCATGATCTTCTTTTGTGGCAAGAGATTAGAAAGACGAAGATACTAGGGGAGCGAGTTTGCAAACAGATTTTCAATAATCTGAGATATAAATTTCAGAGATAAGTATGAGCGATAGAAAATATGGTGAATATTTGCATATCTTGGATGTATATATCAACTGTCCATTTTGATGGAGGGTTGAGATCTTGGCAAAAGAATAGAAGATCTGCGGTTGAGAGTAATTTGCGTAGCACGTCACAAGTCGTGTGTACATAGAGTGTAGGTCATGCGCGCGTGAGGTAGTCGAACCGTTCTGACTTTTACCTCAGTTCTCTCGAGCTACAGTATTCTGCATGCTTTTCATTAAATGCGATGGGATGGATAGCTTGCAGACTAATCCATTTAAGGAATATTTGGGTATTTGAATTAAATTCAAATATTTTTATCCTTACATAGCATATTCCTTAGGGAAAAATAAAATAATAATAAAAAATTGCAAACCCGTCAGTTGATCATTGTAGTCAGCTGATACCACGGCTGTGTTTTCTTTATGTTGAATGAGCTTTTCTTCAGTTTTATTATCCAGATGAGCTTGATTCCCCCTCAGCTGGTTTCCCTTGTTAAACTGAGTTGAAAGATCCAGCTGGGTTTGAATTCTTCTACCCTGATGTCCCATTATCCAGCTGAGTCTTGTTCCCCCTCAGCTGGATGAGGTTTCTTCATCCGGATTTGAGCAGTCCAAGTAATTCACACATCATCTTGATTTAGATTTCAGCATGTTGTGCTTCTGTGTAAATTTTCCCAATCAATGGAGTCCTTCAGATGTTGAGTAATCTCTTGGGTGCTTTTCATATCGTCAGCTGGGTTAGAGAATCAGCTTGATTGCTCCGCTGGATCGGGTTTTTCTTCAGCTGGTGATTCCAGCTGAGTCTGTCTTTGTGAATGTATCCATCTGGGTATTCTTCTTGATTTTGCTGACTCTTTCCAGCTATGTAGAGTTTCCCCTTGAATTGATAAATTTGTTTTGAATCCCTTTGAGTTTCTGCTGAGTTAGTCCAACACGGTGATCCAGCTGAGTATTTCCTGTTGGATGCTCTTCTTGATAATTCTGCTGGACTTGGATGAGATCAATTATTGATTTGAAACCAATTGTTGGTGAGTCTGCTGAACTGAGTTTTCCCTCAGCTAGATTCATCTTCTTGAATTGATAGCAGGTGGCTTTTTCTTCATCTGCATCCTACTTCCTTTGAGCGGATATTCTCATCATTGGCTCATTCCTTTGATAAGGCCAGCTGTCTCAAATCCAGCTGATTTCTATGCTGCTTCTGATTTCTTCTCGAGACCAATGTACTCAGCAGGGAGATTGGCTGAGTTTTTAGTTTTGTATCCAGCTGTCTTTATTTCACAGCTGGTCCCAGTCAGCTAGCTGGGTTTCTTCATTTTCTTCATCGGTTGATTCAATAAGATGTTTGACATCTTAATCAGAGCAATCATCCTCATCTGAGTCGGAGAAGGAGATTTGAACCTTTTTATCCTTTCTTCGGGAGGATGACTCAGCTGGGTTTTTCTTTGGTTAGAGTTGCTTGTCGTGATGAATCTTCACGATCTTCTTGTACCTTTCCTTGCTGTGTTCCAGCCTATTGATGTTCCGTACAAGCATAGCAACTTCTTCGTGCAATTCTTCTTTGCTCATATTTCTGTGCTCCTTGTTGGTCCTTCCAAGCTGAGCTGGTTGAGCTGATCTTCTTGATTCTGCACTGAGAACTGTCTCCTTTGCTTTAGAGGTCAGCTCTGTTTGAGACATCTGGCTGGATGATTCTCCGTGTGTGATCCCCAGATCAAATTTGTTGGCTTTCAGGATGGAGAACAATTTCTCGTCTCCATGCCGCCAAGATCAGTTCTGCTTTGGTGAACCACTTTGTGTGTACACCATTCTGAGGAGAGAGCTGCAAGAACTTTCAAGTTCTTATCTCGAACTGTATATTTTCCAGTTCGGATCGTCTCGATCTCGATGACGAAGTTGGAGAATCTGAGCTCCATTTGCTCTATGGACTCGTAGGGGAGTTGCTTGAAGTTGTCGAATTTCTGGCATGCAACTGAGAACTTGTTCTCTTGAATTTCCTCTGAGCCTTCACACAGCTTGGCTAGAGTTTCCCACATCCCCTAAGCTGTCTCGCAGTTGATGATCTTGCTGAGATAAGCATCTGTCACTGTTGAGGAGATGACGTTGCGAGCGTAGCTGTCCAAACCAGCTTGTCTTCTCTCTTCTGAAGAGTACTTCCTTTTGGGCTTCTCAACTTGTCGGAGTACTGGTTCAGCTCCAGGTATGGTTTCTGCTTCTCTTTCTGACTTCATGATGATGATGGGTCCGTTAGTGATAACATCCCACATCATTTAGTGTTGTGCGCACAGAAAGCTTTTGAGTCGGAACTTCCAGATCTGATAATCATCGACAGAGAAGGTCAGAAGATTCCTGCACAAGGAAGATTCCATGACAGTATGCAATATAATGATTTTAAAAGGATTTTGAAACTATGAAGGATCTGTTCAGGTGACCACTATCAGCAAAGAAGCTGATTAGACACAAATACAGTGATCTTTTGAACCACTGCTCTGATACCAATTGTTGGTCCCAAGACGGATACCTTGGTTTAGAGGGGGGTGAATACACCAAGGTTTAAAAACTTTTCCAATTAAAAACTCTTTTGAGTGAGCTGGCTGTGTCCGATCCAAATTTGGAAGGCGTTTTTTGATCGACACAGCTGGCTGTGTGCGGAATGTGGTGGATTTGGAAAGTCCGTCTGTTACTTCAAATTATATTGCAAAGCTCTGTTTCACTTTTCAGTTAGTCGGTTTATGCAGCTTGAAATGTATGCTTGAGATGTTAGCAGAATGCATAAAACAAAGCAATAAAGAACAAAGCGATTTTAACGTATTTCGGAGTAACACCTCCTACGTCCACGACTAGGTTCACTGGTAATTCACTACCACTTGGTTTCCAAGTACCAAGCAACTTCACAACTCTAACCCGGGCTGTGTTCCAACAGTTTGCGGGCACTGTCAAGCCTACACCTCTTAGTTTGCGGGTACTAAGAAAACCTGACCACTCGAATTACACGCTTCGAGCAGGCGTACCTTAACCTAACCTTTCTGGATTTGGGTTTGGGTATGGGTTTTCCAACTATGAACGAGTTCTTACAATGAAGAACAAGGAGTATGATGAACTCGTTCAAACTAGGCTTAAGATATTTCTATTATGATCTATTCTGCCTATGACTGAATATGTGAACAACTAAGAACACAGCTGACTGGCTGGGTGTTCTTGAAAGATTTGGCTTTGAAGATCGTTGTTCATTTTTCTGTTTACTTTTTTATTTCTTCAGTCGTTTCGCCAGACTCTCCAGTCTTCTTCTCTTCAATGGTGAGGAGATATATATAGGTGGAGATTCAAACTAGCCGTTGGAAGAGAGCCGTTTGAATCTTACCTACTCTCATTGACTTATGGCCTTTAACCTAAGAAGTAGGTCTGCATCTGCAGAGGCTATTCCTCCTCTGATTTGACTGCGTCAGACAAGATCTTCTGATATTGGGATCTTGTCTTGGAGAAGGTCTTCGTCTTCGAGCTGCTAAGCGTTTCTGCTGTGTCTTCAGCGTCTTGGACTCTGCTGCGTCTCGACTCTGAGCTGTGTCTTAGACTTGTGCTGTATCATTAACCTGAGTTGTGTCTTCAACCTGAGCTGTGTCATTAACCTGAGCTGTGTCTCAGACCTGAGCTGTGTCATCGACACTAAGCTGGGTCCTTTACACTGAGCTGGTTTTTTGACACTGAGCTGGGTATCCGTCACTGAGCTGGGTCTTGATATTGCTGGGTCTTTGACTCTGCTTGGTCTTGCTTTGCTGAGTCTGCTTATGCTGAATACTTCAGCTGTATCCGCTCAGCTGTGTCTTCTGCTGACTTCTGCGACTCTACCTGTAAACTAAGAAACTCTATAAGCTCAAACAGGTGAGCTGAAAAATGCTTAGGCTTGTGCAATCATCTACTCGGTTGAGGTCAGCTGGATTTTGGTATCAAATCAAAACTCTATTAATTTTCCCAACAAAAAAGTTTACAAATATTTGAAACAAGCCTTTATTATCAAATTCATAAGCAAAGTAATGAGATAAATTTCGGTTAATCGGGCTAATCAACGGATTTTCGGCTAGCCCTGTCAAGCTCGAATATTTTTAGTTCAGGACAATCGGGCTAAAATTTTTTCGAACTCAAATTTTTCGGCCCTAACCATCTTTTTTTTTTCAGTCCTTCAATTTCGGCTACATTGACATCCCTACCCCCTACCTTGGAGAGAGAGAATAGAAAGAAATAATGAACGTCAGGGAAAAATGATTCAAGTCGCTTTTCTTTCCTTTTTTTTTTTAATATCATTACAAATATTAATACTCACACACCCCCACCTAGGGTTTTTTTGTGGCCGAGAGTACTCGAACCTCTAATCTATTGGTCAACAGGCAACCACTCCACCACTAGGTCATCCCCACTGTGACTCTTCTCTTTCCTTTTGAGGGACGATTCAAGTCTATTTAAAACATTAAGTACAAGTAATATTTTTAGTTTGGCAAAGTTTCGAATTTAAGAGAGCCATTACTTTCAATTTGCTGCGTAAAACAAAGAGTTAATTACCATAAATATCATGAACTATTTGTCAATTCGGACTTCAAACATGACTTTCAAAACATAAACACCCACATTCTAGCACAATTACATCAAATTGAATTCTGATATATCCATCAAAACAGACGTGACAACATTTCTATGTTCATATATACATTCTCAAAGATGGTAGCAGAGCAACCTTGTCATAGTGATGGTTGCCACGAAAATTTAATCGACTGTAACTTGATTTGATGTTGTGTAATTAGACCAGAATGCAAGATTGTGCTGTGGGTGTTACAATTTAAAGGTTATGTTTGAAATTAAAATTGGAGAACAATTCATACTATCCACGACAATTGACCCTAAAATACAAGAATGGTTTCCTTGCGTGTGCGTGTGCGTGTGTGTGTGTGTGTGTGTGAGCGCACATAAAAGTAGAAAAGAGTGATCCAAGTGGCATGGGCATAGTGAGGAATCTATTGGTCAAGCATAAAAATTGTGCATTTATTTGAAAAGGAGAGCATAAAGTAAGAAACCATTCTCTTTCTCCCCTCAACTTTATTGATTGTGCAACCAATATCATACTAACACCGAATCTGGATATCCATATTGATCTAAGGATCAATAAACTTAATCACAGTTGAAAGTTAATCCATCTTCATATTTCAGTCACGTCTTTTGGATCATAACAAGAACCAAATCACATCCTTTTTCAGGATTTACATGTTTCAGGAGTAGCAGTTACAGAAATCATACTGGCTAAATAAGAATCTTAAAAATAGTCAAAATAATATCTGTAATCTTAACATAACAAGCATAAGAGTACAAAGAAAGTAGTGACAAAAATGTCAGAATAGGGATAGACAGTTATGCTAAACATAAAAGGATTTTCCCCATAGCAAAGATGGATAACCACCAAATTTCAATCAATGCAAAAGAAAAGGACTCCCACTTTTCTCCATACAAAGGTCAAGAATATTGTTTCAGCATAACAAAAATATTATATGTATTTAGAGCTTCAAGAATGGTGGGCCTTCCAAATTATGCACAATCATAGTGCTTGTATTAACATAAATGGAAACAATGAAAATCATGCGGAAAGACAAGCAGACAATGTATTGGAAAGGTCACACTAACATTGTACCATCTTTGGTGCTCATGCCCACCTCCAATATTCTTCAGAAATGCCGGGGGGGGGGGGGGTCATATAAGCAACTGACCTTTTTATTGTTGTCTGAGAATACTGGAGTAGGTGATATCAAGCATTGTATAAGCATCTCCATGACGAAGCCGCGAGGGGCTTATACAAATGTGTTTGTTAGGTTCAAACAATATATCTAGTCTATACAATCATGATAGTTTTGGACAGGCAGCAAAAACATGTATTGTCTATTTATCACATAGTACATATTATCGACTTGAAGGAGCAAGAAGATCGATCCATTGATTGTTCAAAACTAAAACTTGTGAGAATGAGGGAACTAATATTTAGCCAATTCTTTAAACAATAAGGTCAGATACATACTTAGAAACTGACAAAGGAATGTAAAAATAAACCTCTTAGTGAAAACATTGAATCTACCAGCAACAATGGATTTATGATTGGCAAAATGGTAAAAAGCTTGCAAACCCATAGTCATCCTCCTTACCTAAACAGATCATATTCAATGCCCAAGTATACAAAGCATACATATTAACTTATACTATATCACCCTGCATATAAAACTCCGACAAAAATCCAGTACGTTTGCAATGCCTCCTTGCATATCAGATTTATCTTCAGACGAGTTAAATATAGCTGAAACACAAAAAAACCTTCATTATATACATGGATGCAATCTTCCCATCAGATGTTAGCTTTTCTTCTCCTTATCCAAACAGGCAGCCAAAGTAAATGAACGAGCAGACTATTTTTGAGTATAACACCTGGATGACCAGTCATCATCAACCATTGCCTACAAACTAGTTGAAGATCTGCTAAACTACAGATATCTTCTCCTTTTCAACTTCTTATATATCAGCGAGAAGCTCAAGGATCTGAGCATGAGAGTCCTCAATTCCAAACGCAGACCCCCTAGAAAGACATAATAAGTTTAGACATAATATAAGGAAGAAGCCCACAGATGAAACGCCAGTAACTGTAAGTACATGAAACTTAATGCTAAATTAGTTCATAGCAAGCCTGGAACTATAGCACAGTATTACAAGTTACTTCATAAGCATTATCATAAGAAAGGGACAAAAAATACGATCTTGAAAAGACATTAACATTAAATTATAGATGGCACATGTACGAAATCATACCAAAAATCTGCTAATTTGCATCGCTGCGCAAGGCAAAGACAGGAGTTTTGGAATCTGTCGCAACAGAATGAAGAGTATATGAGCAACAAATACATAATATTAAAAATTGGAAATTGTAGAAGGCATCTAGCTACCTTCCAATTCATTGCGCATCCAATCTTGAGAACACATTAAAGCTTGCAGAGTATCAGACTTCTCGGCACCCCAAGAATGATCGAGGGTTCTATCTCCAGTATCAAATAGGGATTCCAATGCAACTTTTGATATTGGAATCCCCAATATGTTGCGGGCCATCATGGAAAGCACAGGATATCTTGGTTCATGAACTTTCCACCAGTTTAATATACTAAAATCAACACTGCGAGGGAAGAGTGGTTCCTCTAGATACTTGTCTAAGTCCGATTTTGTGTTCTGGCTAACTGAAGTTTCATGGAGAAATCTGTCGAACCCACTAAGTCTGTCCTTAACAACACTACCATTACTTTCAGAAGATGAATTTTGGCCATGAGCAGCTAAAGGTGAATAGATAGCATGACCACTGTACAGAGCTTTCATACAATTTGTAACAATGTCTATGCAATCAGGAGCACTATCACCGTATATTTGAGGATAATAATACTCCACTAGTTTCATCTTGAATCGTGGATCTAAGATGGCTGCAATAGCCATGATCAAGCTGCATTTCTTCCAATACTCATCAAATTTTGATTTCAACTTCAATGCCAAAGAGCTGATAAAATCGTCAGATTTCTGGCACCATTCTATCAATTGTAAATGAATGTCACAAATCTCAGCAAAATAGGAATTTGCTGTGACATGCTTGCGTCCAACAAAGACATTAGAGACTTCATGAAAGAACTTCAAGATGCCTGTAATGCCCCTCAGTCTATCCCAATCTATGCCAGAAGGACACATTGAAAAGCCAGGGTCATGTTCTTGCAGCTGAGGGAAGGCTTCTTTGTACTCTAAAGCAGCATCAAGCATCGCATATGTTGAGTTCCACTGAAATGGATTATCCATAGACAACAATTTCTGGCCATTGATACCAACTAACTGCACTATCTCATTGAACTTTTCTTGTGTTCCACGAGAACCTTTAATGTACTGTACGGTTTCTCGAACTTTGTTGGTTATCTCACGTGATGTTTCCAAGACATCATGGACCAATAACTTCACAGTACTTGCTGCACATCTTACATCAAATAATTGGCCTTCACACATAAGGAACCTGTGCTGACAGAGTTGGTCTCTGATTCTACAAACAATTTTGTCATAGGTGACACGATTATCAATAGTCAACGAGAACATCTTTCGATCAATATCCCAATTCCTAAGACTTGTCATGATTAACTCTGAGAGCGAGTCTTCTGCTTGAGAAGGATCAATACACAAAAAGTTCAAAATCTTCTTCTTCAGTTCCCAAGAATCATCAATATAATGTGCTATCAAGCACAGATACTCTGCGCCTCCATTAGTAGCCCATCTATCAGCACTAAGGCTGACCTTGCCAGGTAATTTATCCAACTCCTCATAAACTCTTTGTTTCTCCTTTTTATATATCTCTATACAGTCAGCCTCAATTCCATTAACTGTCACAAAATCGAACAAGGGTTGAAGGTTTTGAAGAAATGTCTTGAAGCCAACATCCTCAACCATACCCAAAGGATATCCATGCATTATAATCATACGTGCAAGATCCAGCCGACTCCGCCTTTGATCAAAACTTAAATTTCTTGTACTCATATTTCTAACTTTTACCCCTTGTTCAAAATTCGTACTTGCAACTGTTACCATCTCATTCTTCATTGGAGATTGATTATAACTGATGTTGGTAATGGAAAGTGGGGTCTGCTTCCTTTTCCCCCTTGACAACAATTGAGTTATATCATGGTTTGATCGTCTACGACACCTGATCAGATGATTTCTCAAATGAGATGTTCCACTGGTGCTCGATCCGCTGAGTATTCTTTTACAGTGCCGACAGATAGCCGCAAAAGTTTCACCTTTTTTAACTCTGTCGAAGTCATTCCATACAACAGACTTTAATCTACTAGAATTGACAATCACTGCTTCTTCTGTGATCTCCATCAGCTAAAGACTTAACCTGCTCAACAAATACGTCAAACAGCCACAAATTACAGTGATATATGTTCAAAACAAACCCACTGAATTCTTTGAGAAATGAAAAATGAAACAAAGCCCATAAAAGATAAAGCCAATGAAGAGACCAGCTAATTTGAACCCATTTTCAAATCAATTTTCGTATATGACGCATTAAAAGAACATGAAAACTAGAAAGATAAACGATAGGTGAAAAGCTTGAGACAAAATGCAATTTCCAAAATCTGGGTAACTATACACAATCACACTTCAAATTGAAGGTTTGGAGGCAAAATTGTGATTAAAACCGGGTCATCTTCTGCTTATCATAAAACCCGAAACTTAAACACAAGATAAACCCGACCCGATAATTCTATAACGACATGGGTCGAATCGGATACTAAAATAAAACCTAATACCGACCCGTTACCCATCAATCATGTATGTTCTTCTCGCCATAGGAAAACTGAATTCGAACTTTCGGGTTTCTCAATTACGGAACCAAATTACACATGAATTACCGCCCAAATCTGCCATTTTTTCAGAGAAAAAGCGAGCAAACTTACAAGGAAACGCAGCGTACAAAAATATCTCCGAATTAGCAGAGGTTGCGTTGCATTGATGCTGGGAGAAGGCCTGTGTTCGTCCACTGTGGGTTGTGTGTGTGAGGGAAAGAGAAAATTGTAGGTATATTTCTGTTAAAGGTGGAGGAGGGGATATCGGAAAAATAGAGCTAATTTTAAGCGATGGTGACAACCCGCTAAACCGGGCAATTAAATGGGCTTTGTTTGGGCTCGGTTTGGATTGTAAATATGATGGCCCAATTTCATAAATATCTTTGTTAGAAATTTATTTTAGGAAAAAGTGAAAAAGAAAGGCATAAATTTCACCCATTTTGTAAATTAGATGTGACTTTTGAAATTTTACAGTTAAATACTTAATATTTTAATGTTTTGCAATTAGAACTCACGATTCTTTTCCGGCGACCGGAGCATCTGACATGGCAATTTTTTTATCCACGTGTATGTGCCAGCTTGACATACATATCTTTTAAATCAAACGACGCCGTTCTAAACTTGAAAAAATCTAATCGTATTTTTTCTTCTTCCATAAAGCATGTGCGTATCATATTATTATTTTTTTGAAATTTAATTTATCAACAAATTACCAACACAGTTGGATACAATAATTTAAAATTTCATCCCTTGTCGTATATTGTTTGTCGTGAAAGAATAAAATATTTGTGCGACCTAAAATATATTTCATGGATCAAATTCTCCACACGCAACATTCATAATTTAATTTCATGAGATGTTGAATTTGGTCTCTCTTAATTTCTAGATGTCGTCTCATTAATTTGTTTGACACACTATATTCATTGTTGTGGAAATAAAGAAGCCTTTGGCTCTTTCAGGAAAATATACCACTTTTAATTACATTGAATGCCAAATTTAAACCCGTTTTCTTATAAGAAACTTTGAATATTGTCATTTTTCCAATTCCTCTAATTACCACTTCAAACAGTTACAATTGCCCCAATTTTCAAATTAAAACTAAAAAGAAATAAATAAATTAATAACGAAACGGAGGACATGGGCAATCTCAGAGTACTCCTTGCAAGAAATTGGCTTGCATTTGTCGGGTATTTCTCTTCCTTTTTTGTGTGTGTATAAAAAATGATTAATTACGGCCAATTCTTGAATTTTTTGAAGCGTATATTCTTGAGTTATATATGAGAAATCAGAAATATAAGCAGTATAATTTTATTGTTAAATTTTTACGTCACATCTCATTTTTCACTTCGTAATCTGTGTGATTTTGTGATGTAATGAAAAATTTCATTCTAAATGAAGAAACTATTTACCGGAATTATGTTATTTTGTGCAGTAGATAATTGCAAGGCCTAATTTAATTAATTTGTTTTGAATGCTACAGACCTGGAGTTATGCTTTTATATCCATCGTAAGAAATCTGTGCACTTTTCTGAATTTAGAGATTTATCAATCTTGATCAAACACACACACACACATATTGATCATAACTATTTTTTTGTTAAATTAAAAAATGAAATGACATAGATATGCATCAGTGAGAGCAATCGAGAGCCCATCAAGAGTAGATGATCAACAATGGCTGACATACTGGATTATCCACTCCTTCTTAACATTGTTCGAGCTCTCCTGTTGGATGATCCTCCAATGGTAATAACATCATTTGACATTTTACCAATTTTACCTCTTTAATATCTATCAATTTTATCATCGAAACAATACAATGACTTTTGAAACTCAAATTCAATTAAGAACTTTTAAAATCTATGGTCTAGGTTGTATGCCCGTGTTCTGTATTTTGTTGTCGGAAGTCCATTTTTCCGTTGGGTCAATCTCCTGACTCAATTAAATAAAATTGAAAACATGTGCGGACAACCAAATTATTAAACGTACTCTGTTAAAATACATCAATCGAATTTGGGGTTTCAAAACTCATTGTTCTAAATTCTAATTATGATAGAATTGATGCATGCATATTAAAAAATATCGAGATAAAATTAATAAGTTTTGCATGTTGGACTATATGAAAAAAAGTGTCAAAAATCGGGATAGAAAATGATATTATATAATATATTGCAGGCTTCCTTTTTGGCCCCACATGAAGCTTATATTCTGCATGTGGTTGGTTCTGCCAATCTTCAATGGAGCAGCTTACATTTACGACAAATTTGTGAGAGAATATGTTAATGTTGGGAATAAACCAAAAGTCCAAAGAAGGGTTTGAGATATTCAGTTAAGAGATACATTTATGAATGATCGAGTAGAAATTAATATTCTTTAAGCTTAATATAATCCTAAAAAAACTCAAGAAAGTCGTAAATTTTCGCTCAATTTGCTATCCAATTTTATGCCTTTAGTTTTCATCTTCAGAGATTACAGTTCGGTTTAATCTTTATCCTTTATTTCCAAACATATAAATTAATGAAAACATATTTTATATAATTAAATACTTATAGTTGCTTGAATTATGAATACATGCGTATTTCGGAGTAGCTGTTCATCGACGTTTTATGTCGATACATTGATTTTTAGTGAAATCAATTAAAAGGGATTAGAATTTGATCTTCACAACTTGCTCTCGTTCTTCTGTTTAAAAATAAACTAGCGCGTATCCCGTCAAAGATCGACAAAGATTCATTATTTAATAAGATTACTAAAATTATTAGACGCAATATGCTTGGTAGTTATAGGAAACATTTTGGAGGTGAAAAAGTTTTGTTTCAAATTAAATTCAAGAAAATCGCTAGTTTGTTTTGTTATTTAACCGAAAAAATGAGGTTAGCATTTAATCATCATGAATCGTTGGTCGCGGCAGAGGACGACGATGAATCAAGATGATGAGGCTAGGATTTACCTGAACTTATTTAGAATATATAAGCGTACATGTTTCAAGTCCGATTTATAAGTAATTTTCCTACTCGTTTTCGTCTCATATAGTAATATCCATTAATTACCCGAACTTGTTTTATTGTATAAAATGTCAAAATAATAATAAAATACAGTAGAACCTCTATTAATTAATACTGTTGGGACCGTGAAATTTTATTATCTTAGAGAGGTATTAATTAATCGATAAATTAATAATTTATTAATTAAAAGAGATACTTCATATTACGTGAATTTAAGTTAATTACATATGAATTCAATGAACATGTGTACAGTGTATTAGAAAACTTACCTCAAAAAAAAAAAAAAACTAGATACAATGTATTACAATTGTACAATTTAAATTAATTCGACGAACACATGTACAATTTTACATATTGATCAATAATCTTGGTTATCATAATAAAATGAATGTCAATAACCTATTGGATTATCCGGGTGAAAATGAAGCATGTTCAGCTTAGAAGAAATTGTCGATAACATAATTGAAAATTCAATTGAAGATGAAGATCAGGATGATACAGTGCCATTGGAACCGGTTATGCGAAAGGAAGCAATAATAGCGTCGAAAACCTTTCATAATTTTTTTGTTGCAGTTTGGGAATGCCATACCAGAGCTTTTGAGTGCCGTGAGAAAAGTTAGAGATGAAATTTATTTTGATATAAATTTTAATAGGAAGAAAACAACAATTAATTCATATTTTACTAAGTTATCCTAGTTATCCTTGTAATTTTAAGAAATTATTAATTTATGATTTTGTTGGGACCATACATTTATATAAGGGTCTTCCGAAAAATTATTATCTTATTAGTTTATCGAAATTATTAATTTACACTAAAGCCCCAACCCGGGATCGGAGAAAATTATTATATTAGAAAGATTATTAATTTATCGAGTATTAATTTAAAAAGATTCTACTGTATAAGTTGTTATAATAATAGGTTATTTATCTCAATAAAAATTTGAGTATTACAAAGTAAAAATCCGAATACAATGATATGCATCATTTCATATCTTTCTTATTGGGCTTGATCCAATCAGGCCCAACGGTTAAAAATACAAAGGCCCAAAAACCAATTCAGCTCATCTTCGATCCAAAATTAATGCTATAAATATCTATTGATGTTTCCAAATGATTACAGGTAAAATACGAAGATTGGAGCAGAAATTCTCTCATCTCAGATCTAAAACAAAGATAAAACTTGACAAGAAACCTTTTGTTCTTCCGAGAGAGATACTTTACCCACACTTGATGCCAAACCCCCCATTGGCCTGTTTAGGATGAAAAAACCCACCAAATAATGTCAAATTACGTTATTCAAATTAGATGCAAGCACATACTACTTCACTCATATCTAAAGTACGTAATCACTACTTATAAACAACTACACATAATTTGACAATTATACCTTAAAAAAAGAATTTGACAATAATATTCCATCATCAAGTATTTTTGTTTTGGAATGGGTGTCTCTTAATTTCTTGCCGTCTCATTTTCTTGCACATGTAGTTTTCATACGTTGTTGGAAGTAAAGAAGCCTTTGGCTCTTCCAAAAGATATACTTAACTTGGGTTGTAATACCATTGAATGCCAAACCCCATTTCTCTATATAACACTTTGAATATAAACTCTTACTACTTACCTTCAAATCTTTCCTATCTTTCACCAAGAAATTCAAAGGGAAAACACATTATTAATTCTTCCGACATGGGTTTTCTTGGACCCCTTGCAAGAAATTTGGATGCACTTATCGGGTACTTTTTTTTTTCTCCTTTTTCTATATTTTTTTAATTCGAAATCTTTAATTAATTATATGTGAAAATAAAGGAGGGAATTAATGGAATTGGATATTCCAATTTAATTACTTAACTTGTTTATGTGTTACAGGCCTGGTGTTATGCTTCTATATCCATTGTAAGAATTCTTACACTTTTATCTAATCTAAATATTCATCAAATTGATCAATCACACACACACACACAACACAATACATTTTAATATTTGTTACTGAATTGATATAGATATGCATCTATGAGAGCAATTGAGAGTCCATCAACCCTAGATGATCAACAATGGCTGACTTACTGGGTTCTCTACTCCTTCCTAACATTGTTCGAGCTCTCATGTTGGAAGATCCTCCAATGGTAATAACTATCAAATACTTTTCCAACAAAAATAAATAAATAAATAAGTAAATTCTTGATGCATATTAATTGTACGATTGTAATACAGGCTTCCATTCTGGCCCTACATGAAGCTTATATTCTGTTTGTGGCTAGTTCTGCCTATCTTCAATGGAGCAGCTTACATCTACGAGAATTTCGTTAGAACGTACGTTAAAATCGGGAACTATGTGAGTTCGACCCATCCAGAAGGTCAAAGGAGGGTTCTTCAGATGATGAGTCTTGATGCAAGAAAATCCGTTGAAAAATACATTGAAAAGTATGGTCCTGAAGCCTTTGACCGGGTCGTCAAAGCGGTAAGAGAATTCTCTGTTAGTATGGTATTTGAGTAGGTCTAATTAAATAACTATCGAGTTAAGTTGTCCAACTTATTAAAATCGAACACAAAAACTAGTACTAAGAACCATCTAAGAAAGTTAGTGTATGCTAAAATTCTAAACTAGCTAGGTTAATTAAATGACAAAAATAACGAGGTGGGGTCCGGGATATTCAATTTTATTTGAAAATTAATTATTGGGTATGTAAATCTCGATTTGAACAAATTTGTTTCGAATTTGAATTTTGGCATCCTTGCTTGAATACTAAGAAAAACATATTTTGCAGGCGGAGAAAGAAGCAAGGAGACATTGAAGACACATGGAACACGTGTGCAAAGTTATCATGCATATATACTTCAATTACAATAGAGATTAACTTAATGAATTTGTGAAGCTTAAAATACTCTCCGTTATGACTCATGAAGACCGTAATCTTCAAACTGTAGCAATAGTTATTGAGCTCTTAATTTGCCATTCAATTTAACTTTTCATCTTTGAATATTGTTGTCTTGCAAAGTGGTTTAATCATTTATATATTTCCAAACAATAGAAAGTAATGAAATGACGTGTTTTATATCATCTTGCTCGATTTATGCATGTGTATGTCGGTGGCATAGAAAAAAAATATACAACAAACTTAAGCGCCTAACATAGACGCTCAGTTCAAAACTTGATAATTAATTAAAGCTGTGAAAAAAAAAATATTAAAGTTGATCTTGACAGCTCACCCCTTCTGTCAAACAATTACACAGTATTATAAAGTTTTGGAATTACAATACGAATTCGGAAATGTTGCAACTACGACGCTACCTTTTACGATTTTATAATTACAACACTTCAAAATTCTCCCCACAAAGCTTGTCTGACGTGTTTTTTTTTTGGGAGAGAATAACATGAGGTTGTCTGACGTTATTTTAATTCCACGTGTATAAATAGAAATAGAATTCCATTGTTTGAAACGAATGAATGGGCTTCTTCCCTGAGATAGCCCATGGGCTTCAATAGTAACTATGCTGTAGGAAAGCCCATACATGCATATTAGATGGTCTCCCCAAACTTTATTGGTTTTTGACAAATCTATTACTATATTAAAACAAAATAATTGCAATGTCTTTTCCCGCCTATTTATGTATTTTTCCCTTCCATTCTGCATGCTTCATGCACACTCGCCACCTAACCCAATAGTTTTACTCTCTGCTCACCCGAAATGACCATTCATCTGCTAAAAATATGTTCATTCATTGATGCCGCTCGAAAATTAATTATCTCAACCCTTAATTACAATTTTGTGATTTAGTTTTAAATTTAATTATATAATTATCATAAGCAATTTTAAAAAAAAAGACTCTTTGATTTTTACACCTAACATATTTAGCATTTACATTAATTTGTGAATAGAAATTATGAGGATGATTTGAATTTCAAATTTAAATTTTATAATTTGCAGTAAAGTTGCTTATTACTATGTTACGATTTTTTTTTCCGGTAATATGTATTAATATTTGGTGATACTTTATATTTCAAATTTGTATGGATCTGTTTTTTTTAACTTGAAATCTTAAAATCTTAATATTCAACATAAGTATTATCTCTATATATATATAATATATAATTGTATTAATAATCAAGTAAAAATAATTGTATTAATAATACTAATGAACGAAATTATATAATTTTGGAGAATCGTTTAGAATATAAATACATATTGAAATATGTATTAATTTTTTGACATTATAAATTATCACACGGCGTAGCGCAACGCACACAGGTAAATCTAGTTTTATTAATTTGCAATTAAACTCGATTAAGAGAGAAAAAAAAAAGATCACTTTATTGGAACGGCCTAAAGTTCGCATTTTTTTTTCAAGTTCTTTGCATTATAAGAGATTATTATATTTTCTAAATTAAGCAAAATATAGTGGATAAATCGGATATTATCTTACTCTACTCGAGATATTTTACTTTTCTAAATGTGGAAACTATATATGCCCACTTATATATGGGAAGGTTAAAGGTACTGAATACTGATTGCATTAAGCTAATGAAACTATCTTATACACAACAGTGGAGTATTTAACTTGTATATTCCTCGTGCAACTGTTGGGTATTGATTTATATAGAGATTGAACTCACGACCTCACTGATCACAGAGAATATCTATTACCGTTAGGATGCTTCTGAAGGATATTGATTTATAAACAACATCATTATATTTTGTGTATCAAAGGGAATAATCAATTAATTTAAAAATAAAAATGAATGAAATACTCAATCCCACCGACACTCTATAGGTCGAAAATATCACATCGAAATTTTC
The DNA here is from genome assembly GCA_031470985.1 of Agastache rugosa. Taxonomy (NCBI): domain Eukaryota; kingdom Viridiplantae; phylum Streptophyta; class Magnoliopsida; order Lamiales; family Lamiaceae; genus Agastache; species Agastache rugosa. Next base: position 27,510,069 of record CM062601.1, read on the forward strand.
TAATATGGTTTACAGGACATATGAGCAAATTTTACCCTCGTCATAAAAGAAATGAAGGACTATACAATCAACTAAGTTTAATTAGAAACTGACGTGCACTTACTGCATATGAACGAAACATAGTGCCATTGACTAAGAATATATTCTAGTTTTTTTTATATACCAATAATTAGTAGGAATGTGGCGATATACGCGTAACATTATTCACAAACAAGATTAAAATATATATTTATATATCCAAGTCCACGCTATACAGTTCATACCAGGCGGGATATCACCTCTCCCTCTCCCTCGATGTTTCCTTCATCAACCTCCAAATTCTATATATATATATACAAAGCTTCTGATGATTGTAGAACCATTCCAAAATCTCTATTTCAAAAACAAAACAAAAGAAAAAAAAAATGGGTGTGTTGACTAGTATTTCCAGAAGTAATGCAAATTTTGTTCGTCTACTTTGTGTTTCAATGTTGATGGCATTTGTGGCGGCAAATTTCAACAGAGACGTAGACATCACTTGGGGCGACGGACGCGGCAAAATCTACGACGGGGGGCGTGGTTTGAGCGTCACCCTCGACCAGTACTCCGGCGCCGGTTTCCAGTCCAAGAATTTCTACTTGTTCGGCAGATTCGACATGCTTATCAAACTCATTCCCGGCAATGCAGCTGGCACCGTCACCACTTTTTTCGTAATTATTCTAATTTAACTATACATGCATGTTTAGTATAAACATCTATGCATGTTTCCTCAATTCAACCATATATGTTAGCTAGAATAGAAGATGAGACATCAAATTACATTAAATTAAGTATTTCTTTTTAATGCATGCTTATAATTACCTTATATATATATATATAGAAATGAATTTAGAATAATTAATTTATTGAACATATATGTATATGCAGTTGGCGTCTGAGGGTCCGAATCACGACGAGATCGATTTCGAGTTTCTGGGGAACTCGACGGGGGAGCCGTACACGGTGCACACGAACGTGTACTCGCAAGGGAAAGGAGACAAAGAGCAGCAGTTCCGCCTCTGGTTCGATCCCTCCGCCGCTTTCCACACTTACTCCATCGTCTGGAACCCTCAACGCATCATGTAATATATTACTCATACGATTTTCCCACTTAAAGTGTCTTGTTTCAAATAAGTAAAGAATTGCCCTTTAAAACCCTTCAAAATTAATGGGATCTACCCACTTTCTATATTTTTGCCCTTCTCTCCAAAATAGTGCATGTGTGAATAACATTAACATATAAATATATAAATTACAGATTCCTGGTGGATAACATTCCGATGAGAGTGTTCAGCAACCACGGCGCCTCCGGCATACCGTTCCCGACAAACAAGCCGATGAGGGTGATCTGCAGCTTGTGGAATGCCGATGACTGGGCCACGCAGGGCGGTCGGGTGAAGACGGATTGGACCAAAGCGCCATTCGTGGCTCATTATCGGAACTTCAAAATCGACGGGGTGGCCTGCGTCAACGGGTCGTGTGGATCCGGATCCGGAAACGATACGTTCAGCAATCAGGCATGGCGGACTCAAGATCTGGACGCCAACGGCAGAAACAGAGTGAGATGGGTGCAGCAGAAGCATATGATCTACAACTACTGTACCGATCGTCCCAGGTTTCCGCAGGGAATTCCGTTCGAATGCAAAACCTCCAGATTCTGATCTTAATTAATTACATCATCCCTTTCTCTTTTTTAAATGGGCTTTCTGCGTTTTTTCCCTCCACATGTTTGTGATTCAGAATTTGCGGATTCTTTTATCGTGTATTCTTTCATTTTTTATTTTTTTTTCAATTCTGTTTGCCTATTTGAAATTGAGATATTTTATTATAAAACAATGAGTTGTTTAATTGATTTTAATTATAATTTAATTAACTAATTAAGTACTGCAAGGCCACGAACCAGTATAACATATTTTTTTGTTCATAATATATATTGATAGATTTTTAATTTATTCATAAGTATTTCAATTTCAAATAAATTGCAATGAATTAAGTACATAAAATTTCGAGTTTTCCGTATATTAAAGATACTATAGCATAAAAGATAGGTATAATTTTTGATATATTTAATAGATAAATTTATTTTTAATTTAGTCCAATAATAAATTAATAATAAATAATTATTTTTATGTTGTGTATCATAATTAGAAGATTTGCTACATAATCATGCATATATGATGGAATGAAAATGGGTCAAATTCATTCAATTTTGGCTGCGTGTATCGGGTACTATTCGATTCACATCAATCAGACTAAAAAAAATTGATTTGAAAATTTTAAGCTCACCCTAAATTTTTAAGTTTCATGATGCTAGCCGGACGGGCTATAACTTCAAAAAAAAAAAATGGGCATGATGCATAAATTACTTGTTGATGATCAGCCAAAATGATCACCATCTCTTATTCTTTGAAAAAAAAAAAAAAATAACACACAATTAAGTTCCGATTTAATTTCCACTTTATATAATTGATTTTATCTTCGAATTCCAAATATGCACATGAAGATCAATAATGTTTACGCTCAAACACCAAAATGAAGTTATCAAATATTTATAAATATTGTTTTGTACAAGATAGATTCATTCATTAATTTATGGAGTAAATGGAAAAATAAGACTTAATGAAATTTAACATCCTTGAATGTGAATCATCATTTAAATATGATAGCAACTAATCAGCCCAGCCCGAATCAATTTTGGTCTACAATTTTCGGCCCAAATTTTTTATTTCTTTCTCAATTTATTTGGATCAATCCGTGAATTTCGAACTAAACTTATATCCTTACATATATCAATAATAAATATTGAGCCTCCATTTTTCGAAAAAAAAATTATTTTTGAGATGAACGTAATAATAAGATATTATAAATATTTATTACCTTCTTATCACGTATCCGGAATGCGATTCGGATCTTTTATTGACTTCTTGTGTGTCATCCTCTATTGTTTTTATTGAATTAATAATATATGTTAATTTGAAAATAATTATATACCCTAATTGAGTAGCCTAAACTTTACTTGCCATACTTATATTTTCATATTTTCACATGTCAAACAATATAGAATATCACATAAATAAATAATAAAAGATTACGTGTGAAATGCCATTGCCTAATTGTAATGTAATGATTACCAAACGAACCATGCATCCGCACCGTCATTCAAAATAGTGGTCTGATGAGAAGCTGCCAAGAAATTGGCAACGCCACCTAACTAATAGTACTACTTTAATAGTGAGTATAATAATGTGATATCACTCCTCCCACCCCATTCCCCTTAATTATTAATATATAACTCTACCAACAAATAATGATTATTAATTTCTCTTGTTTAATTAATGTTTCAATATCATTATTTTCCCATACTATTTTCTTTATAGTGAATATTTTTCTCTGACACATTTGTTAAATACATCGAATATATATATATATATATATATATATATATATATATAGGGAAGAGATCAAATAGAAATATTTTCATATGTGTTAACTAAAAATAAATCTTAGACGTCGGTTTACATAAATTAATGGCTTAGATTAACTAGATGGATGGAAGTTTTATTTTCGCTTAAATCCATGTATTAAGGGTATACAAGTATTTTAACAAAAAAATATAACTAATTTTTTCCTCAATTGGTGGGATCTCATTACTGCAAAATCCGGCCTCTCTCTCTCTCTCACTCTCACACACACACACAACACAATCTCAAAATCGTGTAATATTATGTGCAGTATTTGGTATATTTTATTATTTTATTATATTTTTTTTGTTTTTTTTTTGTGTAATTCATTGTTCTTTATAATATTTTTTTTTGGTGTAATTCATTGTTATTTATTATATTTTCATTTTGCTTTTTTTAGTGTAATTCATTGTTCTTTATTATATTTTTATTGTTTTTTTTGGTGTAATTCATTGTTCTTTATTATATTTTCATACTATAATTCAATGCTTAATCTTTATTACGTACATTTACCTTCTTTGGTATTTTTCATTTGTTTTTTAATTAGATTTTCATATTGTGTTTATGCATAATTTATTGTTTTTTTATTTATTTTTTTCATATTATTTTTTCTAGTATAATTCATTGCTTTTTATTATATTTAAATGTTTTGTTTTTGTAAAATTCATTGCTTTTTATTATGAGCGTTTTATTTTATTTTGGTATATATTATTTTCTGTTATAATTATATCTTTTGGTACAATTCATTGCATTTTATTATAGTTTCATATTGCTTTTTTTGGTATAATTCATTGTTTTTTACAGGGATTTTGTATTGCGTGCATGTAAGTAATATGGAACTGAAAGTTTAAACAATGCATACTGACAATTCAAACAATTATACAATTTTGTTATTTTTTTATAATAAACTATAAGCTAAAAAAAACTTCACGTTTTATATTAAAATAAAAAAGCATATATTCAAAAGAATACATGTACATTAGATCCCATAATTGGATTGCATTTGTTGTCAAAAAAAGCTGTAAAATAAAATAAAATTGTATCGCATACATACAAATTAATTAATAGAATCAAATCTTTGAATGATATATGTTTGTTGCCCTTTTACCACAAAGCCCTCTTTAATTATTATCACGGTAATTGTTTATTTATCTATAATCAATCACAACCATCAAAATCTTTCAAATCTATGGTATAGATGTATTTCTATTTAACACAAGGGAAAATATTTCTATTATAACCATCCCCTATATATATATATATATATGAGATAGTTGTCAACCTCTGGACAATTCTATGATAGCTTATGTAACATTAATATGTGCTACCCGCACAATCTCTCCTTTTTTTCACTGAAATTTAAATTTCATCATTTAATTGTTTTTACGAGCATGGAACATGGGTACAGCAGTGACAAAAGAACATTTGTATAGCATGCTTCAAAAATAAATTGAAACTATTTATAAAATTAAAAGATTATAGGGCGTTTTTAAGCTGCAAGAGAGAGAGAGAGCAAAGTTAGCAACCCGCAACGTTCTCCGTCCCCGGTCCTGAGTGGTGAAAAATCCCCTGTTTTGGCAGCCGAGTGCCAACCAAATCTAATAATGGCCGGACCCATTCTTTTCTTTTATTACGCGCCTAATAATTTTGTCTGCTCTTCACTATAATCAAAACGCTCCTACTCGCACCCAGCTTCCATTCCTTGCCATCCAGCTCACTCTTTCCGCGCAATTGCACTATATATACTCAACACTCTTCATGCAACAATATTATCAAACAATCATCTTTACTCTACTTCTCTACATCTCTCTCTAATAAACACAAAATTATACTACTATATGGCACTCGTCCTCTCAGCTTTTGTCGTCTTGGCCTGCTTGACCGCCCCTTCCGCCGCCAATTTCTACCGCGATGCGGAGATCACCTGGGGCGACGGCCGCGCCAAGATAGAGGAGGGTGGCCGCGGCCTCTCTCTGTCGCTGGATCACTACTCCGGCTCCGGATTCCAGTCCAAGAACGAGTATTTGTTCGGCCGATTCGACATGCAGCTCAAACTTGTTCCCGGAAACTCCGCCGGAACCGTCACTACTTTCTTCGTTAGTTTCTTAATTACTTTACTTCAATTTCATCATCTTGATTTGATCATTTCTAATTGCAATTAATGCAACGCAGCTGTCGTCTCAAGGAGCAGGGCACGACGAAATCGACTTCGAGTTTCTGGGGAATTCAAGCGGTGAACCCTACACCGTACACACAAACGTGTACTCGGAAGGGAAAGGAGACAAAGAGCAGCAGTTCCATCTCTGGTTCGACCCCACCGCCGCCTTCCACACCTACTCTATCGTCTGGAATCCTAACAAGATCATGTATATACTCTCTCTCTCTCTCTCTCCTCTCATCTCTGCTTAATTAACTTCTTAATTAATACTATTTGGTGCAGATTCCTGGTGGATAACAGCCCCATCAGAGTGTTCAACAACCACGGTGGGTCCGGCGTGGCATTCCCGAGGCGGCAGGAGATGAGGGTATACTGCAGCCTTTGGAACGCCGACGACTGGGCCACGCAGGGCGGCCGCGTCAAGACGGACTGGACCAAGGCTCCATTCGTGGCTTACTACAGAAACTTCAACATCGATTCGTGCGCAGCTGGATCATCGTGCGCTGCTCAGGAGCTGGATGCTAAGGCCAGAAACAGATTGAGATGGGTTCAGCAGAATCACATGGTTTACAATTACTGCGCCGATTCCAACAGATTCCCTCACGGAACTTCTCTCGAGTGCAGGCGCTCCAGATTTTAGATTCATTCATTGCATTGCATTGGGAAATTTAATTTCATGATATCATATGATATGATGATGAATTCTTTGGTGAATAATTAAAGTTGATCGATGTAGACTTTGTGTGATATGATACATGTGTGTGTATTCTTGATTTGTTGTAATCTTATTCGATGTAAAAATATTTCATGTAATGAAGTCCTTTACCAGAATAAATATTCATATTTTTTATTTTTATTAAGATTTATCTTCAGTCTTGTTAGCCTTTACTTCTCTGAATACATCAATGAGATTATAGTGATCGGGTGTTGATATCGTGTACGTTGTTGCATTAAGCAACAATATTATCGCACAGTTGATGTACTTGCATTTTACACAAACACCAAGTGATCACAAAAGGTTAATAATGGATTGGATCCACACAGCTTGAGATAGGATACGAGGGCTTTCTAGTAATTTTGTTGTGCAATTTTAGTTCTTGTCTATTTAGGGGCTGTTTACTTTGGGTGATAGGATAGATAAATAAAAATAATATAGGTTAATCCACCGTTTACTTTGATGGATTGATTACTTTTGAACTTGTTTGATCATCTAATCCTTCATATAGTCAATCTTGGGGGCGTTTGGTTTGCATGAGAATGAGTGATTGATAATATAATCCCACCTAATTACATGTTTGGTTTGAATGATGAAATCCGTGATAAATAACTAGGCCCGTGATCCAATCATTCAAATGGATGATAACTTATCATCCCAAATTTGGGGTGATTATTAATCCTTGTCTAATCCATGATGCAAAATTCCAAAATTATCACACATAAACACACCACACACACACAAAACACACACACAGTAGCACACACTTACACACACATCACATAGTAGCATACACTCACATAGTCCTTCAATTATCCTACACCACAATCAAGCAATCCAAACACAAGACTAATAATTTAAATAATCACATCCTACACTATCCTATCCAACATTATCTATCTCATCCATCAAACCAAATGCCCCCTTATATTTTATCAATCTATCCTATCCTTCAAAGTAAACGCCCCCTTAAGGATTGATTCTTCAGGAACGGAAGCGCGAGATTAAAGGAAAATGGGGTAAGAAATTAGGGCTCCGTTCTATTCCATCCATACATTTAGTTTATGACACTCCTTATAAAAATATTTATGTGAAATAAACTCTCAAGAACGTGCACACAATAAAGATACTCTCTGAGAAAGTATAAGCAAGAAATAATGGCCATCTTCTAATGAATTGGTATAGACCTATTTATAGGATTACTTGAAAACCCTAGAAGTGATCCCACCTCCTTGTGAAGATATGTCTTGTAGAACACTAAAAAATATCTGCAAATAATATATTCTTTCCGCATCTATCATTAAAAGAAAAGAATTCAGCAAAATCCGCGCAGATAATAACAGTTTCTTGGCGAATTGATTCCGGTTCTACATAGCTCAGACTGAAGCACACATAACAGAGTTTGTCTCACAGTGGATCGAAATCTTCAGCTGAACTTTTAACTACATAAACTTGTCAACATATATTGAGTATCAGCTCAAAATCCAACACTTGGGGAATACAAATAGTATGAATTATTTGAGTATAACAACAAATAGTTTATGTTATTAGAGATACAAGTCCAATTGATTTTTATTTTTTTTTTACTTGTTGTCCAACCAATTGAAAAATTAATACATAAAAAAGTTAGTGATTTTTTCTTGAGTAACTATGTGAAATAGCCACTTAAGTTAATAAAAACAAAATACTAGCCACAAACTTAATGTTATATAAATACTAACCACTATTTGTTTGAAAATACTTTTTTACCCTTTAACTTATATTTCTACCATTTTAACTAGAAGTTGCAATGTACGCACCTTCGTTCGCCCGGTACGCTTCAGGTGTCAAACATGGAGTGGTATGAGTGAGGCGAGCGGCCCTCGTTCTGTACGCGAACGGGCGAACGGCAGCCCATTCGACCCGTTCGCGCCTCCATCTCGTGAACTAGTGTGGCCCGAACGGCACGCACGGGCACCGATCAACTCGTTCGCGCCACTCGCACCGCTCATGTTACCCACACACCCGAGCAAGGCGCGAGTCGCGCGAACGGCCCTCGTTCGCCCCGCTCGCACCGCTCACCTTACCCACACATCATGCGCGAGTCGTGCGAACGGCCCTCGTTCGCCCCGCTCACCTTACCCACACATCAGGCACGAGTCGCGTGAACGGTAGTCGTTCGCCAGCTCGCGCCGCTCACTTTACCTTGACATCAGGCGCGAGTCGCGCGAACGGCCCTCGTTCGCCCGCTCGCACCGCTCACTTTTCCTAGATATCAGGCGCGAGTCGCGCGAATGGCCCTCGTTCGCCCGCTCGTACCTAGATCTATTCACACAATACATGGGACGAGTAGATCCACTCGCACCCTACATGGGGCGACTAGATCTATTCGCTCCTTCCACCACCGCAACGGAGTTTTGCATCACAAATTAACACCATTAACACATAGATTTGTAGTAGGAAACTTACATCGGCGCCATAATCGTCGTCGGATTCCGATTCAACGGAATCACTTCTGTTTGAGCTATTCGACATCGTCGGCGGAGATGGTGGCGCGGCATAGAGGGAGGCGCGACGGGTAGCACGAGCGGGGGAGATGGTGGCGCGGCAGAGAGGGTGAAGCGACGGTAGCACGAGCGGCGAAGATTAGGCGCGAAGAAGCCTAGACGCGAAGGTGTTGGTGAAAGAAGATGCGAATGCGGCGGCGGAGGAGATGCGAAGACGGCGGCGGAGGAGATGCGAAGACGGCGGAGGTGCGAAGAAGGAATGAGATTGTGCGAAGACGGCGGTTCTGTTTCTATCTAGGGGTATTTTTGTAAGAGTGGCCAGTATTTATATAATATTAACTTAGTGGCTAGTATTTTATTTTTATTAACTTAAGTGACTATTATAATATTTCACTCTTTTTTCTTTAAAGAAAAGAGCACAGGAGCCTCCGCTGCCACGTCAGCGATTTTCCACCAAAGTTTTTATCGTCAATCGAATTCGAATATTGATCATTTTACTCTGTGAAGGTTAAACCAGCTGGAGTCCAATTATGAAGCGATCATGCTAATTATAGTTGTGACAATTATTCCTTCATATATATTCTCAAGAATAATTGTTGGTCATGTTACTAGCTCCATAAAATTTGGGTTGGTTGATACAATATTTCGGGACTCAATTATGTTGATCGTGTTACTCCAATATCTCATTTTGAGCAATATACAGGACTTGCAAGGGAAAAATTTACTTCATATCAGATGTGAAAAACTTTATAGATTTGTATTGCTTGAAATATTTGGAATCATAAAAAGAATTGTGTGCGTTCAGATTTTTTACGAGCAAAAGACTTCTCCGAGAGATTCAAAATAAAATTTTCGTTTTGGATGTCCATTGTAAACTCTAGTGCTAGCTTCTTGTTTTAGTTTGAGAGATTGGATTATCCATCTCATTATCTTGATTTGATTTGAGAACATTATCTATTATATTTCTCGTTAATTTTGTAATAGATGGATTTTTTGTATGATTGAATAATTTTTTCTTACACATATAAAAAAAAAGAATAATTGTTCTCGTATAAACCTGTACATATATATCTCCACCAATTATTATTAAGCACAAAAGCACAAACCAAATTAATTAATTTTATAATATTCATCAAATTATTTTTACGTTAGTTCCATCAATTAAGCTGGTTATGCGCTTAGTAATAGTTTTTATATATAAGCATGCGCATATGCACTTTCAAGTCTTTTGGCGCATTTTCAAATCTTGATTTGATGGTCCCGAGACAGATACATTGGTGTAGAGGGGAGGGGGCCGGATTGAATACACAAAGATTAAAAAAAATTTCAATTAAAACTCTTTGAGTGAGCTGGCTGTGTCCGACCAAGCTGGAAGACAGCTGGGTAAACATAGTTGCTGTGTGTGTGCAGAAGTTGGTGGGTTTTTTGGAAAGTCCGTCTGTTACTTCAAATATTGCAAAGCTTTATTTCTCTTTTCTATTAGTCAGTTTATGCAACTTGAAAACATGCTTATGAGGAGTCATCTGGATGCATAAATAAAGCAGTAAAGAACAAAGCAGTTTAACGTGGTTCGGAGAAACTGTTCCTACGTCCACAACCAGAAACCTCTAATAAATCCACTAAGGATACCACTGACTTTTCCACGCAGTCAGTAAGCATTGCAGCTCAGTTCCTCGAGCTGGATACATGTTTACGCGTACTGTATCAGAATGTAACCGACAGTTTACTGGCACTGTTGAAGCCCATGTAGTTTACGGGTACTACAGAACCTATCACTCGAATTAACCGCTTCCAACAAGCAAACCTTAGCCTAACCTTTTCTGGGTTTGAGGGTTTGGGGTTTCCAACTATGAACGAGTTCTTACAATGAAGAACATATGAGTATGATGAACTCGTTCAAATTAGGCTTAAGATATATATACTGACTTAGTATGAACAACTAAGAGCACAACTAACTGGGTCTTCTTGAGAGATTTGACTTTTAAGAAAGTTGTTCGTTTATCTGTATGCTCAGATTTTCTTTAGTCGTCTCTCTCACTCTTCTTCAATGGCGGAAGTGATATTTATAGGTGGAGATTCAAACTAGCCATTGGAAAAGAGCCGTTTGAATCTCACCTACTCTTGTTGACTTTTAGGCCTGCATCTGCAGAGGCTATTCCTCCTCTGATTGGTCCACGTCAGATGAAATCCTCTGACACCGGGATCTTGTCTCGGAGCTGGTCTTCGTCTTCAAGCTAGGGATGACAATGGGCCGGATCTGGACCGGATCTTATTGGATCCAGATCCAGATCCGAATTTTTTGCTTAGATCCATATCCGGTCCAGATCCTTCGGGTCTGAAAATCTGAGATCCAGATCCAGATCCATCAGATCCGCGGGTCTACGGATCTGGACCCGGATCCGTATTTTTTTTAACAAAATAAATATAAAATGACATAAAATCAATATAATATTATTTTAAAAAAAAATAAATATAAAAAATCCACAGATTTTCTTGTTATTACTTATTAAAAATAGTGTATTGATTTTTTGTAATTATAAAATAGAATATTAGAATAATAAAATATTAAAAGTATATAATATATATAATATATATATATAATATGGATCCGCGGGTCGGATCCGGGCCGGATCCGGATCTGAAAATTCAAGATCCAGATCCGACCCGAATTTTTTTATATAGATCCAGATCCGGTCCGGATCCGTCGGGTCTAAAATTTTGAGATCCAGATCCATTAAAACGGATCTGGATCCACGGATCTGGACCGGGTCCAAGATCCATTGTCATCCCTACTTCAAGCTGTTAAGCGTCTGATGTGTCTCGACTTAAGCTGAGTCTTCAACCTGCTGTGTCTTCGACCTGAGCTGTTTCTTCAACCTGAGCTGTTTCTTCAACCTGAGCTGTGTCTTTGACCTGAGCTGGGTTTCCGTCACTGAGCTGGGTCTCGGCACTGCTGGATCTTTGACTCTGCTTGGCACTTCTCAGCTGTGCCAGCTCTGCTTGACACTTCTCAGCTGGGTTCGTGTCTTCTGATGTGTCCTCTGTGGTGTTGTACCTGTACTTAGAAAACCTACAAGCTCTAAACAAGTGAGCTGGAACACAACACACGGTTTGCGCATTCATCTACTCGGTTGGGGTCAGCTGAATTTTGATATCACTTCAAAACATGTTTATTATTTTCCCAACATGATTGCATGAAACATTTCCTATTTTATTTTACATATCAATTCATAGCTATGTATCTGATAGGAGCTAGAGTTTTTAAGGACAATAACTATCTTAATTTGAAAAGAAAGACAAATTTATTTCGGGTCACAATTTAAGGACACTAATATTTAAGTGTAGCTTCCGTAAGGCAAATGTAGGCCCGATCGGGTTAAATCACACGTGACCCTCCAAGTAGAACCCGAAATTTAATGTGGCGGCCATATAAATAAAAAAAATTAATTAAAACAATTAGAAATAAAAATAAAAAAGCCACATCATCTCCTCATCTCTTTTCTCCTTCCCTCATCTTCGTCTGCAACACCAATCTCCTACGCCACCAACTAACCCGCCGCCACCAATCTCCTACACCACCACAATCGACGACGGGATTCCTCCTTCCATGTAAATGTTGTCGCTCACATCGCTGAATTCCTATCGCAGACGATGAGCAACACCCACGATCGATAAGATCTAGGATTTGGAGATAGAGTGGCGGCAGATCTTGATGGCAGCACATTCACCGCCACCGCTGCTGTGACACCACCATCACCACCACTCCCACCATCCTAGATCCCACATCCTTCCACGCTCACATTACAATTTATCTCGACAACTCTTGGTGCAGTCCATCTCCAAACCATAACCACCGCACTCCTGGGATCTCCGACAATCTCCTTCCGCCATAAGACCCTACGGCGCCGCCGCGGCCTGTGGAGATGGTTTTCCCTCATCACCGAGTAAAATCAATTTCTCGCTCACCGTCGGGCTCCTCAATCCAATGTCAAGGCCGCCCCTCCCATGGCTGATAAAATCCGCTCGAGTCCAACTCTTCATTATCGAGTGTTGTGGTCAAAATTGAACAATACTATGTTGCACTCCATTGATTTAAAAAAATTGACTTTTTCTCCCTCAGAATGGATCGAAATTTTGAGAATTTGATTTTGAAAATGTGAGTTTGAGATCTCAAATTGGGTCTGAGAATGAAAAATTGCAGAAAGGGAGTGATGATGAGGAGATGAGACATGGATGATCGGGAAATTTCTGCGCAACCGTATAGCCTTAGCCGCCGATGGCAGCTGTTCCGCCGCCGCCGCTTGGTGTTGCAGACGGAGATGAGGGAAGGAGAGAGAAGAGATAAAAGAGATGAGGAGATGATGTGGATTTTTTAGTTTTATTTCTAATTGTTTTAATTAATTTTTTATTAATTTTTTTATTCATGTGGCCGCCACATCACATCTCGACTTCACTTGGAGGATCACGCGCGACTCACATGGGATTTAGCCTGATCGGGCCAAATTTTGTCCTACAGACGCAACACTTAAATGTTAGTGTCCTTAAATTACGGCCCGAAATAAATTTGTCATTCTTTTCAAATAGGATTAAGTTATTGTCCTAAAAAAACTCTAACTCTGATAGAGTTATTAACTTTTTATTGCACATGTTCGTGCACTAATACTTATGTGAAATAATACTTTATAACAAAGTAATATTATATTACATAAAATCCTATTATAAAGTATCCAGACTGCTAACATGTAGAATGAACTTCTTATATAGCTATTCTGTATTTTCACATGGAATACCAAATTATGTCACGTCATAATTATATGATCCATATACACCACATGATTCCTAGCGTTTAGTGTGAAATTATTGTGCGCAAACACCAATTAATTTCGCAATATATACTCGGTCTTACATGTCAATTGTCGTAGCAATTGTCTCAAATAATTTAAATTAGTTAGCAACTTTATGCCGAGGATTTGTCCGGTGGCAAAGTATGAGATTTTAGGATTGTGACACTACAAAAATAACGCATTTTAGCATTAAAAAATTCCATAGCTAAAAATCGTGTAGTCCGTCTACAATGGAATAACTGACATATTTCCAATTAGATTTCAAATTAAAGCAGATTGTTTGCCACATTAGAAATCACTTTGCAACTATATACATGAAAATTTAAAGTTCGTCCAAAATTGAACTGTTTGTTTACAAAAAATAAAACAAAAAAAATTAAGATATCATAGACGCAAACAAATGTATGATGTCCCGTGTTATAAGAGCTTTAAATCTTTGGAACTAGCTACTTTCAACTTTCAAGTATAACTATGTCACAATCGATAGATTCTACCAAGTTTCATCCAAAATTATTTCACGCACTGTAATTTTAATTTTATAAACCGAGCAATATAATTTTTTGGATCCTTAACTTTTATTCCACACTTTGACATGCAAGGTTTTCAATTTTCAAAGTCGATAAATCCAGTCACTCCTAGCTATCGTAACGTATGCCTTGAGCCGACTAGGTGAGGACTCCTAACGCTATAGTAATACAACAGGTTCCGTTAACAACTACTTGGCCTTTATTCTCATATTGCCCAAATGATTAACTCAAATTGCTAGAAAGTTCATTGAACCTGTATGCATATACCCCTTACACTTTCCTTGCTCACTCCAAGTGGGATACCAATTACTATGCTATAGTATACAATTTTATCTCATTTTTCATTTCAATAAATTGTAATATAGTAGTAATAAAATGAAACAGTACTAGTGAATTACGTAATTTTTTAATAACCAGAAATTAATATCGGAGCTACATAAAATTTAGTTTCAGACAAACCACATTAATTATAGGAACTAAAAACTGTTTTTGCAATAATCTAAATGCATGCTTCACGGACCAATTGCTTCATTCCCTCCAACCAACAAGGATATATTTGTGAATCTGCCTCTTCTGCTAAAGAATAACATTCATATCATGCATCAGCATGTTAGTAATAATGCATTGAAGCAATATTCCCTTTTTAGCCCTGAATAAAAGGAGTGGATAAATGAGAAATTACAACGGTGAAATTAAATACAGTATCACTCGTAAATTTTCAGATAAAAAATGTATTTTTGGTTTCGAAAAATTATTGAGAATAGCATTTTGTAGGGGGATAATAAAAAAACTTGTCATTTTTACCCTGAATCACCATATATCTAGAATTTGGGGGCTTTGATATGACATACAATCAACAATTACAACACCATTTATATACATTCTACACCACTAAAAAATGTCACGAAATCTTAAGAAAATAAAATTTTAAAAAGTTATTCATTAATTTTCAATTTGTGTAAAGATTTTATGAAAAGCCCCGAAATTCCAACATGTACAATTTTTTCCTAATAAAATGAAGCATTTATATTTGGTCCACAGGAGAAAAAAAAATTATTTATCAATTTTGGGTTCGTGTGCGAAGGTTTAATGAAAAAAGTTGTCATCCGAAATATCAAACTTTTACATTTTTTTCTTAATAAAAAAAAGTATTTAATTGTATTCGGTCCATGTACTTTACTTCTAGGGAACCGGATAACTGCTCTTAATATCAGTATATCACTAGTAATCCAAACCTATATATGTCTGGTATTTCATTTTATGACGAGCATATATAACTTCAGCCGCTATCTGAACTGCGCACTGAATAAAACTCTAATTCAATGCATTAGCCTTAAAATAACATATGTTTGATATTCTCCACTCTAAGTGTGGCGTAAGCCCTAGCCATATTATTTTTGAAGTTCTCTTATGATTCTTGTTCATTATTTTATTTTTTATAATTGTACTTATATTTCCAAGATAAGTATTTTAATATCAGTTAACATCCCTTATTTTTTACCAAAAACTCGGCGTGTATCCTCTGTGGCGTAATATATGCAAAGCTATACTTTAGATGCACGTAAAAAATACATCCTCTATTGATTGAATAACGAATCGTAGTGCAAATAACAAAGAAAAAATATTTATGAAGGGTTGTATACTGAAAGCAAGCCTTTTGTTTGTATACATTGATCCAAGTTATTTCATTATGATTTTCCTATCTGAATTATTATTATTGCATAATTATTTAATTGTCCAATTATCTCAATATGATAGATTATATAGTGTACTGTAGATCACAGAAGATTATATAATCGGTATCTTATGAGATATAAACTGATATTCACAGTCGAGATAACTTGGGACAAGTTGTTGGTATAGACTGTAACATAATTGATTAAATAGTTTATCTTGACTATTTATTTATGCTAGTACGTTTATCGTATTGAAAGGATCACAGTGAGTGTATTATTTGTTCTGACTTATAAATAATCAAGATCTCGGTGACTTAAATAGTCTTAATCTTAATTACATTAATCGGTATAAATAAGTATTTGTTTATTATTTTGATTTATCATGGGTGAGGACTTTGGCATATAAAGTCCAATATGCTCGATATCTTGGATAATAGCAATTCTTATTTGATGCGCGATTAAATGGTATTTAAGAGACCGTGTCCTATTAATAATAGGCTGATAATATTCTCTTGAGGAACTTAATATGTTTATCATACTAAACCCTGCAGGTGGAATTTATTCCGGTATGATAATAAGTTAGCACTCAAGATAATTATTTATATTTAAATAGTTAATTAATTGATTAAAAGCTGTCAGGGGCATTTAATTAATTAATGAATATTTGATATCTTAAACACGGAGATTAATTATGTCTAATACAAACCCCGACTCACTCAATAAATAAGGTGGTAATTCAATATTAATTTTTAGTGGAGTAAATTAATACTAGTGGGTTGATTTATATTCTGAGCTGAATAAAAGAAATCAGACATTGGGAGGCCTACACCTTATTTAAGCTAGTAGATCCCTGAACTGGCCCACTAGGCCCTAGCCTCTAAAAGTGGCGTCCCCTCTCTCTATGGCCCATATGTGCCTGTCTTGATTTAATTAGATGGGCTGTGATAATTAGGTATTATATACCAGTTATATATATCAGAGTTTACATCAGAATTAATTTATTCTACGTAAAATTAAACAAAAAAAACAGAAAACCTAGAGAGAAAAAAGGGAGAAGCCGCCACTTTAGTGAGAGGAAGAGATCGAAGCTCGTTGCCATCCAGCGTCGATTCTTGGCTCGGGAACAGTTCAGAAGATCAACTCTGGAGTCTCTGATCTCACAGTTCGCAGGTATATCTAATAAACATCCTATGATTGTTATTAAATTCATAGGAGCATGCATAGGTTGGATTTACAAGTGTTTGTTAAATAACCAAAATAGATCCGTGGGCAAATATGAGCCGGCCTATCAATTGGCTGTTCCTACAATTTAAAGCAACATCATCTACGTACCGTTAAACAAAATGTTTGGCAAACATGATGACAAGATATAGATCATATAATGGAGCAAAAATCCATCTTCCGAGTTGAGATTTAATTAAGAAATCGCAAATGAAAGAAAAATTTAATCCATATGATTGTATATATGAACACAATAATCAATGCACCTAGAAAGAAAAGGAAAACAAAGCAAAGAATGAAAGCTATAAATAAACAATAAATTAGTATATGGTTTTCACCTCTGATCATGAGAAAGATAACAATATCATTTACAAAATAATTTATAAAACATTAATCCACAAATAAGAAAAAAAAAAGAAAAATACCTTTTGGGGGATGGAAAGCTGTGCTCTTAGAAAATGGTAAAGCATATACGGCCATGAGTTAATCCAATACTTGGAGACCTCTTGGTAAGGCTTTTGCAGAGTTAAGAGGGAAACAAGAAGAACAAAGGACAGTTTAATAATGTGAGACAGAGAGATAGAGAGAGAGAGGATTTTTTTCCCCCTTTTCTTCCTCCCCCTAAATGAAATGCGTTGCGAAGTCTCCTTTTACTTGTTTCTCGTTTCTTGTTTCTTGTCTCTTGTTTCTCTACTGCACTCCAGGTATATATACAACTATACTCTCTCTCTCTCTCTCTCAGAGCTGATTTGGCATAATGTGTGAGGATATATTTACTTTCTTTCGTATATTATATCAATATCAGTTACATGAGGCTGTCAGTCAAATAAATGTTGATTGTTGAACACAAAACAAGGATATTCTGCCAAATGTGTGTAAATTGCAACCACATTCAAATTTACGCAAGAAAGTGATAATCACTCGGGAAAGTAAATCCAATACATCTATATATACATATAGCCATATAGGCAAGATATCGTTGCTCAGGAAACCAAACAAGAATTGGTTTACTCAATTCGAGTAGCTGCTGCAGGTTATCTTCGTCATAAAAATTAAAAATAAAATAGAATTGGTTGATGCTCATCGCACCATTTTTATGGTAGCAATGCTTCTCATTATCAACAGTACTAAGTTAAAAAAAAAATCAACACATGTTTACCTAATCTTCACGCACTACGTACACCAAAATATTTTAATAATGACATAATTTTTAAAGAATTGTGAGACTTATAAATATCACTAAATAAAATTGTAATATGATCTTGTGATGTGTAGCTATAATGTGCGTCACAAAAATAAGAGCATGTAACAAAATTTAGTGATTTATATGTAGCAAAAGATTCATGTGTGGATGTCATTTAATTTTGTTACTCCAAATTTTATGATATTTCTCTTTATGTCACTAAAATTATATCACTGCTATAGGATTTTGTTGTAGTGATGGAATCATATACAGAGGTGTGTAGAGGAGCAATGCATGTTCTTGTTCCTTAAAAAAAAATAAAAAATAAAAATAAAAAATAAAAAATAAAAAATTCATACACAAAACAAATTAATTTGTGTCATAAATGAGTTAAGCCACTCGTGAACGTAACCGTTTGGAGTTCGGCTTTATAAAAGGTCATCTACTACCAATAGTCCTAGGTACAAGTAAAAACCTTGCGGAGAAGTTTAACGGCAGTGAGTCAAGCGTAGTCATCCCACAAAATAAATTCCAATTTTATTTGACTTTGTACTTTGATAAAATTCGCTTATTTTAGTGAGATTATTTCTTTATTCGGATCTACAATTATCATACGCACCACGATCTGACAACGTGATTTAGCAATTTGTACACAATTTTGCCAATTGGCTTAGAGGAATTCAGTTTTTGCCAGAACTAAGCCAGCCAAAAATTTATAAGTTTTTTATTAATATAGTGAATCTATAATTTTCACTATATGGGTTAAATCCTTTAATTATTCAAATTTTTACATACGGTTAGTTTGAGTAGAAAATTATGTCTCTGCTTCTCCTGGTAGGATGGATATTCCCTTAGCCGGCCTTCAAAGTTGGCTTCAAAAGTCGATATGTCATTCTCCGAAGGAGTACTTTTGGCATGACCATGAACTACATGCCTAGATACTAACCCACATAGTAGAAGCACCAGCGGCTAAAACACCTATTGGAAGACCGGCTTGTGTAACATCCCACATTTTATAATTAAGGTTTTATTAAAAAAAAAATTGTTATGAATAAGAACGTATGATTTTTGAGATTTTCGATTTTAAGATTTGAAATGTTTGGAGTCTGAAATTGCGCCCTAGAAAATTAAAATGTATAAATATTTATATATAAATGTATATGGATCTCATAAGTTATTTCTAATTGGACCATATAATAGTTTGGATTATTATTATTATATTATTATTATTATTATTATTAAAAGAATTGGTATTTTGGGCTTCTATGAAATTGAATCTTTTAAATTATAAGGGTTAAGCCCATATAAAATTTTAAAGAAATAGAAATAAAAGAGATACTAAAAATAAATAAATAAAAACTTGTTCCAGCAGTTTCTCTACGGTTTTAATTTTACATATTTCTTAGCCACTATCACAGACGGTTTCTCTTCAAGGGTTTATCTTCCTTTTCGGTCTTAATTATATTCCAAGAGATCCGTTCTAAGTAGTTCTATAAACTTATTCATCGAAAAATCTTCCTACGTTTTAATCTCTTCCATCTATATAAATCTTCGAGCTTTGTCAGTAAAGTATATGTCATCAATTCCAGTTTTCAATATCAGAGGAGTCGACAGTTTTTGAGCGCTTATCATCGATATTTCATTAGTGAGTTATTCTTTTATAATTGATTTTCCGCCGATTTGTTTCAATTACAAGTTTTGAAGTTAAAAATTACTATTTTGCAAACTTTTTAGTCTTCGCACTAAGCCGTGGAAATTTTATTAACTGCAACAGGATATGATATGAGTTTTATTAATTTTAAATTCTTAGGTTGTTGGTCGATTCCTTGTAGATTTTTAAATTCACAATTTCAAATTTTATATCCCTCACTATTGATAGAGTTCAAATTCCTTTATATACGTATTGAAATAAATATATAATATGAGCCTTTGTCTTTTCTTCAAAAATATGATTTGTGCAGATGATTAAATTTGAGAAGAGTTAGAATTGGAAGTAGAGTTTATTTTGGAAATGATTGTTTTCGTCTGGTATTTTAAAATCAGAGGAGTAGTAGAATTTTTTTGAAAAGAAGAAAAAAAATAGATGGATAAGAAATATAGTATTTTTATATTATAAAATTAGTATACAGTAAATGTATGTATGGATATCACCGAAAATTATATGGAAAAGAAAAGGTTGATTAGTTAATTGTTAATTTATTTATTTTCATTACTTTTTGGATTTAATTGTTAGAACTCTTTTACAGATTGTCAAAACTCTTATATAGTTTAAGTATACTCATTAAGTTATAAATTTTCGTCCAAAATATAAAGTAAAAGAGTGAGATTAATGATGTTTATGTTAATTTTACTTTATTTTTGTTTTTATAAAGCTTTTTGAATTCGTTTGAATTTTCAGAGAAATAATATTGATATTTCTGATTATTTTACTATTATTTTAGATGAGTGATTGGTATAATATTTAATTCTTATATAATTAAACTTAAAGTTGGTTTTGTTTGGATAAGAAATATATACGTATATAAATATTATGTTAATATATTTACGTAACTATTTGTAATGTCGAGAAAATTTGAAAGAATGAAATAGATAGATTAGTATATTTTGATTGAATTGATTTGTGTCAGTAAAAGTGTTCTTTAAATAAAATGGAAGTGTAGTCCTAAATATATGATTTAATTTTTTTGTACATAGGAATAGTATTTTTGGCCCTTATTAAATGATAGTTCTAATAAAATAGGTGCGGCGCAATTAGGATCTCCATCTTTGTGATAAAGCTCTTCGTCAAGTTCCTTTATTCAAGAATTCAAGGTGGGGTAAAGTGATTTATTTTTTTTACATGTTACGTTTTACACTAAAATTATATGAATTTCTTATTTGAGAAATATGATTTATATCCAACGTGTTTACTTGTGCTTTGAGATATGGTCGAAGTGAAAGTGACGAGCATGTGTGCAAGTAATATCCTATGCATAGTTGAAGTTATAAATGTCCCATAATTTCATATATTGCTTGGTGCATTGAAATAATTTATGGTTGAAGTTCTTGTCCCACAAGATTATAGCTTGTGGTTGAAGTTTTCCGTATTCTCATTTGTCATGTTTACATTTGTTAGATTCGAGCCGGTAGCTCAATTGAAGTTGGCAAGTTTATGTAGAAGTAAAATTGACTGAAGAGTTTCTGAGTTGTGCGATGACAGAAGCTGGTTTCTGAGCTTCAGTCTGAACTAGGATTTTGTGGAACAGAATTAAGGATTCTTTCCTTATCTATGCGGATTTTGCGGAAGATTCTTTCCTATCTTGTTCACGCGAACAGCTCTTTATTCTAGGAAGATATATTTGTTTGTTCCACAAGGCATATCTTCAAAGGAAGTTTCCATGCATAAGGAAACTAGGGCAAAGGAGGTGGAGAGCATATCTAGGGTTTCTCACGACCTATATATATCAACACCAAGATACTTGAAGAGTTGATGCTGCTGCCGCTGCTATTATTCATTATCATAGCATTATACTTTCGTATGATAGTATTTTTATTGTATTCTTGAGAGCGTTTATTTTCATAGATAAACACTTGAGTGAGGATTGAGTGTCAAGTTGCGGCTTGAGCTTAGATTGTGAGTGGTGCACTTACAATCACCAATTCACGCTAGATCGAGAAGGGTGTGAGTGAATAGGCGTCATAAGGTTGGAAACCTGTATGAGTAAGTTCCTTTGTAACTGCAACTTTGGATAATGGACTGGTTCTCTCTTGGGCTACGCCCCCCAGACGTAGGTTGATTAACCGTACAGGGTTACCATTCTGTGTGTCCTTTTATGGTTCAGTTTTTACTTTCTGTTTTACTTTCTAAGGTAAGTATAACAGTGACAGTTTTGTGTTAAAAGCAATGGGTGCACGTTTACGTAATTACAATTGGTACCAGAACGGTACACCGAATCTACAGGTGTTGATCCAGGGTCAAATTACGACTTCTGTTGCTGTTTCTGAGCCACAATATCTTCAAGTGGACATGTTGTGTCGAAACCTCCTATTTTGAAAGCCTCAAATTATGGTTATTGTAAAGTCAGACTGATGTCCTATATCAGGTCTATTGATGAAAGCGTATGGACTGCCATTGAAACCGGGTGGAACGCTCCCTTACAAGAGGATAACGTAACCCTCAAAGATAGAAAAGATTGGACAGAGGATGAGCATAAGGAATCATGAATGAATCAAAAAGCTTTAAACGCTATACAATCTGCTGTAAGTATGGAAATTTTTCGCTCTAATTTCCACTTGCGATACTGCAAAAAAGGCATGGGACATTCTCCAAAATTTTTTAGGGAAATAGTAAAGTGAAAGAACAACGCCTACAACAAATCACTTCTCAGTTTGAAAGTCTAAGAATGGAAGAATCTGAAGTGATAGGTGATTTTTATGTAAAACTTCTCGCTCTCAAATGAAAGTTTTGCTCTTGGTGATGGATCACAGTTGGATATTGTAGGAAAAGAAACCTTAAACATTCCTGGTATGCCTCCTCTAAATGACGTTTACCTCGTCGATGGACTTAAAGCCAATCTCCTAAGCATCAGTCAGTTATGTGTTGAAGGACTGGATGTAAGTTCACTAAATCCAAATGCTTGGTTGCTCGAAATGGGGTGGATTATCTAACTGGAAATCGGTCAAGTGATAATTGCTATAATGCTTGTCCGTCTAAAGTCTGTCTTCGAGCCAGTAAGTCTGTGACAGAAATTTGGCATCAAAAACTAGGACACACCAGTTTAAGGACCATCAAGAAGCTAATCAGTGTTGAAGTTGTATGTAATCTTCCCAAGCTTCAGATTGATACTGGCAAAGTATGTGGTCCGTGTCAGATCGGTAAGCAAGTTCATGTTGGCCTCAAACGAGTTCAAAGTATCACTACCTCTCAGATACTTGATCTCATGCATATGGATCTCATGGGACCAATGCCCACTGAAAGTCTAGGAAAGAAGAGCTATGTTCTGGTGTGTGTTGATGACTTTTCAAGATTTACATGGGTTGAATTTCTCCGTGATAAATCAGAAGCTTTTCAGTACTTCATGAAGTTATGTCTTCGGCTAGAATTGGTGAAAGATATTCATTTGAAAAGGATAAGGAGTGATCACGAAAAGGAGTTTGAAAAAGGTGAGTTTGAGAGCTTTTGTGATGAGAAAGGGATTGTTCATGAGTTTTCTGCACCAAAACCCCGCAACAAAATGGGGTTGTAGAGAGAAAGAATTGCACATTGCAGGAGATGATGCGCACCATGTTGACAGCTCAAAATGTCGCCGATCGATTTTGGGCTGAAGCAATGAGTACTGTTTGTTATATCATTAATCGTGTGTATCTTCGTTCAAAGACCAATCAGACTCCTTATGAAATCTGGAAAGGAAGAAAACCAAGCTTCAAGCATTTTCACATATTTGGAACAATTTGCTGCGTTCGAAATGATAGAGAACAAAGGAGAAAATTGGATGATAAGGGAGTTGAAGCCATTTTCCTAGGATATTCAAAGAACAGCAAAGCGTTTAGAGTGTATAACAAGACATCTCATACTGTTATAGAGTCAATCAATGTTGTTTTCAATGATACTGCTGTTGTTGAAGAAGAAGATGAAGAACATGAACTGCTATCTGTGCCAGTTTCTGAGCCAGTTTCCAACTCGACTCAGAATAACCAGAATGGAAGTGGATCCTCAGTTAATAATGCTCAGGAGGGGAACACTTCAACTAATACAGCTGGAAATGAAATTGTTCCTGCTACTCCCTCCAGACGAGTCGCCAAGAATCATCCAGTTTCAAATGTGATTGGGGATGTCAATGAAGAGAGAAGAACCAGAAAAATACAAAAGGATTTCAAGAAAATGGTAGCTAATCTTGCCTACGTTAGCTACGTGTCAAAAGTTCTTCCTAAAAATATCAAGGAAGCCCTCTAAATTGAAGACTGGATTGCATCTATGCAAGAAGAACTCCTCCAATTCATACGGTGTAATGTTTGGATACTTGTTCCTCGTTCCATTGATGTTCATGTAATTGGAACCAAATGGATATTTCGAAACAAGACTGATGAAGAAGAAATAATCACAAGAAACAAATCTCGACTTATAGCTCAGGGATACTCTCAGGAGGAGGGTATTGACTTTGAAGAGTCGTTGGCTCCAGTTACTCGTTTGGAAGTTGTTCGTTTACTGCTTAGGATGGCTTGTTGTATGAACTTCAAGCTCTATCAAATGGACGTAAAAAGCACGTTCTTAAATGGAATTCTTAATGAAGACGTTTATGTTGAGCAACCCCCAGGATTTGTTGATCCGGAGTTTCCCAACCATGTATACAAGCTAAACAAAGCTTTGTACGGACTGAAACAAGCGCCACATGCTTGGTATGAGACCCTCTCTAAGTATCTCATATCAAAGGGGTATACTCGTGGAGGATCAGACAAGACCTTATTCTTCAAGGATGACTCTAAAGGTATCATTCTTATTCAAATTTATGTTGATGATATCATTTTCGGATTTGTGTCACAGGACTTGATCCAGGACTTTGTGGATCACATGACCAAGGAGTTCGATATGAGCTTATTTACCGAATTGCATTATTTTCTGGGACTTCAAATTAAGCAATCCATGGAGGGATATTTATCTCACAATCGAAGTATGCCAGAAACTTGGTCAAGAAATTTGGTCTTGAAAATGCCAACGTTAGAAGGACACCGATAGGAACTTCTGTTAGATTGCACAAGGATAAAGATGGTGTATCTGTGGATCAATCCTTGTATAGAAGTATGATTGGAAGTCTACTGTACTTGACCGCAAGTAGGCCAGATATAAGCTTCAGTGTTGGTGTTTGTGCCAGATTTCAGTCTAACCCAAAAGAAAATCATTTATGTGCAGCGAAAAATATCATCAAATATGTGAAGGGTACAAGTGATTTTGGCATATGGTATGGCAAGGATAGTATTACATCTCTTGTTGGTTTTAGTGACGCTGATTGGATGGAAGTCCGGATGATCGAAAGAGCACCTCCGGAGGTTGTTTCTTTCTTGGAAATAATATGGTTTCTTGGCATAGCAAGAAACAAAACAGCATATCTTTGTCTTCCACCGAAGCAGAATACATAGATGCTGGATCGGCGTATACTCAATTGATGTGGATGAGCCAAATATTGGAAGATTATGAAGTGCCATCAGAGGAGTTTACTCTTTATTGTGATAACAAGAGTGCAATTGATATCTCGAAGAATCCAGTTCATCACTCTAAGACAAAGCACATTGACATTCGTCATTATTTTATAAGAGAGTGAAGAAAAGGTTCTTAGTTTGGAGTTTATTTCTATTGAAAAACAGTTGGCCAACATCTTTACTAAGGCTCTTGATGCCTCAAGATTTGAATCGTTGAGGGCAGTCTTGGGAATTTGTTCTCTCTAATTCGTACTTAGAGAAACCCTCCGCTTGGGGTTCTGGATGGCAAGCATGAAAAGTGTGTTAATCACTGTTGATAGATGGTGATATTTCTTTGATTTGTTTGAATTCTGTGCTAGATGGTATGCTAGCTCAAACTCTGGCTCAAAATGTTTGAATTGTTCAACGGTTAGATTACTTCATAAAGCTGCCAACGGCTAGTTTCCTGCATCCGCCTCTGCATATTCCGAGCTGCTTCAGGTTTCTTTTGAATTTTTCGGCCGTTGAAGATAAGAATGAGATTTAAAAGTTATATATTTCTCATTCCTAATTTATTGGGATTCGATTCTATCTATTTTTTGAGAGGAATTTTAGCCATCTTATACTTCCTTTAAATTCTCATCATCGGCGTTCTTGAGCATTCATTCTCGCTCTCGCTTTGTGAATCTTTTCTCTCAAGCCCTCGTTGTTGTTATTTGTGATCTCTCATATCTTTCATTCATCCATGGCATCTGGTCGATCTGCTGGTTCCAGATAATCGCAACAATTCTCTGATGATTCGCATGAGAGAACATTCTCTGCTCCTATTGAATCTGATACTCCTCGCAGGAGGGGAAAGAGAGCCATCTCAAAATCTTTGTCTGAGAAAGAGTCGCCTCTAAAGACTCCATCGCCGCCCCAGGAGGTAGTTACTGACTCCGACCATGAAACTGTTAGAGAATAGACGTTGAATACGCCTATCGTAAATCTAAAGAAGAAGGGCACACCAAAAGCGCCGAAGGCTGTTCCTCAAAAGTCTGCTCATTCTGGTTCACTTTTTTGCAAACCCGTTGATTTCCATAGCAGGTCTTGCATTGAAAAGTCTCAAGCTTCTATTCCGAAGATTATACATGTTTTTGAACAGATTGCTGAGAAAGATGGTGCTGTTGATGTTGAAGTTGGTAAGAAGGCGTCATCAGTGGCTGCTGATGTTCACGCTCAGGAGATATCCGATGTTCCAGTGCCTGAGCCTGAGAAAGAAGTTACTGAGTCGAAGCAGAAGGAATTGTTGGCTAAGGAAAGTGCTCGTAAAAATCCTGAGCTAAAGAAACCGAGAAAGAAAGCTAGGGTTATTCTCCCTCCCTTGCAAATTCGTGAGCCCAATCCTGCCAGACATATTAGGTCTCAATTATTGAAGAAGACTATGGAAGAAGCTGCCAAGATAGGAAAAGGAAAGGCAAAGGTGGACGATCTCCCACCTAAAAGAAAGAGTGCTCGTAAACAGAAGCCTGTGTTAGATGTTGAGTCAGGTTCTGAAAATGCCTTGGATAGTGATGCTGGAAATTCAAGGCAGGTTACTCCTCGCTCTGCTGGTGTTTCAAGAGCGCATGTTCATCCTAATGGTGGATCTGATCCTTTTGTGTTTAAGTCAGATCATCATCGTGGATCTTGGAGAATTGTGCTTCAGAAGAAGCTCATTGTGGAGAAATATGTGAAGAAGGAGTCCATTGAAGGAACTGGACTCGTTGAAAGGTTGAGGGATGCCAACTAGGATCAAACCATCTATCATGTGCGAAGGTTTGTGCCAGCTGTGGTCTTGGAATTTTATTGCAACATGTCCAAAAGTATCAAGGATCCAACTTCTCCAGAGCGTTTCAATGTGTATGTCCATGGTAAGTACATCGATTTCAATCCTGCTATCATTAGCGCATTCGTGGATAGAGAGGAGAATGCTTTTGTTGATCGAGAAGTCAGCCTTGATGATGCTGCGAAAGGGCTAACTGGTGGTTTTTACAAGTGGTCGAAGGATGGTAGTATCAGTGGTACTCACTTGTCAATGAAGTACGCTATTTTGCATAAAATAGCAGTGGTAAATTGGGTTCCCTCCGGTCATACCTCTACGGTGAGAAAAGAATTAGGAATAATTCTGTACAAGATTGGTTTGTTTGAAGACTTCGACTTCGAGAAGTTGGTGTTTAATCACGTTACCAACCATGCTGATGATTTGAAGAAGACGAAGTGTTTGGGTTTTCCCGGTTTGATTTTTGGAATTGTGCAATCTCAGTTTCCAGATGTGGTTCGTGATGGTGACATCTGGAGTGATGAAGCCTTTCAGGTTCAACGAGAAGCTGTTAAATGAGGTAAATCACTTTAAGGACATCTCTGGTCCTGCGTTTCATGTGAAGCCTCAGTTCAAGACGTCTGTGCCAGTCTCTGAGCGTTTGCTGCCTAAAGCTCATGCTATTTCTGAACGCATGCTTCGTGAGTTTTGTTGTGAATTTTCCTCGCTTGGCAAAATAATTAGATATTTGAAGCTGCATCAAGATTCCATAGCATCCTTGATTTATGTTGCTGCTGAAGATGAAGGAGGACCTTCAAAGGTTCAAGCGCTTGTGCCAGATACTGAGCCTGAATTTTCTGGCACAGAGACTGAAGAAGAAGAAAAAGATGAAGATTTGGATCTTGGTGATGAGGATCTGGTTCTGAGAAGGCTGAAGATTCTGAAGAAGATAGCTATGTACGGGCTATAAATCAGATGAATAAGGCGGGTTCTGTTTCTCCAACTTTGTAGTTTATTTTGGTTTGGATTCCTACCTTTTGTCATTTCTGTGAGACAAAAAGAGGGAGAAGTAAGTAGTTTTTGCTGTTTTTTTATGCTGGTTTTTGGTTGTTTTCAAGTAGTTTTTGCTGCTGGTTTTTGGTTGTTTTTGCTGGTGTTAAGGAGTTTGTCTCCTTGTTTTGTTTCCGCTGCTGTTAAAGTATTTGAAGTTTCTACTAATTTTTGCTTGAGGGGGAGTTTCGTTTCAAGAAGTTGAGTTGTTCAGTCTCCCATTGCTTGGTTTAAGGGGGAGTTGAGTTTCAAGAGGAAGCAGTTCTTATTTCCATTTAAGTTTGAGGAGGAGCCTCATCATCTCCATAATGTTTCTGCCGGTTGTGAGGTATGGAGATCTTTCATGCTCTAATATTTTGGATTAATGCTATGAAGTTTTGTCTACATAAATGCCAAATGAGAAGATTGTTAGATTCGAGCCGGTAGCTCAATTGAAGTTGGCAAGTTTATGTAGAAGCAAAATTTACTGAAGAGTTTCTGAGTTGTGCGAGGATAGAAACTGGTTTCTGAGCTTCAGTCTGAGCTAGGATTTTGAAGAACATAATTAAGGATTCTTTCCTTATCTATGCGGATTTTGCGGAAGATTCTTTCCTATCTTGTTCATGCGAACAGATCTTTATTCTAGGAAGATATATTTGTTTGTTCCACAAGGCATATCTTCAAATGAAGTTTCCATGCATAAGGAAACTAGGGCAAAGGAGATGGAGAGCATATCTAGGGCTTTTCAAGACCTATATATATCGACACCAAGATACTTGAAGAGTTGATGCTGCTGCCGCTGCTATTATTCATTATCATAGCATTATACTTTCGTATGATAGTATTTTTATTGTATTCTTGAGAGCGTTTATTTCCATAGATAAACACTTAAGTGAGGGTTGAGTGTCAAGTTGCGGCTTGAGCTTAGATTGTGAGTAGTGTACTAACAATCATCAATTCACGCTAGATCGGGAAGGGTGTGAGTGAATAGGCGTCATAAGGTTGGAGACCTGTATGAGTAAGTTCCTTTGTAACTGCAACTTTCGATAGTGGACTGGTTCTCTCTTGGGCGTCGCCCCCCAGACGTAGGTTGATTAACCGAACTGGGTTACCATTCTGTGTGCCCTTTTATGGTTCAGTTTTTGCTTTATGTTTTACTTTCTGAGCTAAGTATAACAGTGACAGTTTTGTGTTAAAAGCAACGGGTGCACGTTTATGTAATTACAACATTGTTGGACAAAAAGAAAGATATTATGTTTTGAGTTCCCCACTGAGTATATTTTAAATACTCACCCCATTTTTCTTAAAAATATTTTACAGGTGATGAGCTTTGAGCTGCGTGAAGGAAGTGTGTTGGTTAATTTCAGTTTAAGTATTAGTAGAATTGGTGTGATTTCGTTTTTCTTTTGAATTTAAACTTATGATTTAGAATTATATTTTGGTAAAGCATTTAGGATTGTTATGTTTATCTCTGATTGTTTAATTTGGTAAATAGGACTTGTAGTTTGCTAAAAGAAATATTTGAGACTTATATATCAAGTATTTTAGACTCAGTTAAATGTTATCTTTTAGAACTGTGTTTGACATAAAGTTTAATCTCTTTCTTTTACTTTAAGCTAAGTACTTATTTAGAGTTATTTCACATTTTATTTTTAAGAAAATTATTAATAGACTTTCCGCTTTAGTTTTTATATTATTTAAAGAAAATAAATTAGGGTGTTACATTTAGTGGTATCAGAGCCAGGTTTATGTTTCTGTAGACTTTGATATTTTAAAATATTAAGTTATAAAGGACACCACACATTTCTGGCACGCGCTCCTACTCTAAGGTAAAAGTTATTTATATTATTCAGTTATTTATATTATTCAATATAAATGTTTTGAAGAAGTATGAAATATTTGTTGCAAAGTTGTGAAGCATAAATGATTATATTTAATAGTTGATTAATATGCAACATTTATTAGTTCAAGTGATATGTTGATCACAAGTTAAAGAGAATTTTTGTTTATTTAATTATTCTTTGTAAATGTTCATACTTTGTAAAAGTCCTCGAAATGTAGATAGAATATAGAATGTACTCATTAGTTTTGTTAAATTGTAAAGTAGAATGGCTGACTTAAGTGCGGAAGCAATTGCTAAGCTTCACAAGGCATCAAAGCATCGCTTGTACACGATATGATATTTATGGCGAAGGACTGGCGTTCATGGTGGACGCGTACATCAATATGAAGCGGATTTTTATCGTATACCTACAATAGTGTTGGATATGACGTTTATTTAAATTGTGCCACTCTTCGGCCAGACCGTTGAACAATATCAATTTTGAACGATTCATGATGGCCTTAATTCGTAGGTTTCAAGATGATATGAATGGAATACAGGAAATCAATGATGTGGGACCCATCGAGATAGGTAGCTCAGAAGAGGAACCTTCAGAGGATGAAGCATATGACGAGGGGCCTGAATTAATCATTCTTAGTAGCGACGAAGAGGAGTAAAAGGAGATAGAGTTTACTCTTTTCCTTATTGCGGTGGAATAAAATTGTTATCAATTTGTTTTCCCTTAGTGTTAGTTTTTCTTTTTAGATGAAAGTGTTGCTTGTTTTCTTTAAAATTGATGTTATTAATAAAATGATCAGTTTCTAGTATTGGTGCATTAAAGTATTCAAGGTGGGAAGATAGTGATATCAAGTTATTTCTGAACATTAGGAAATGGCATGGGGACGACCTCTGTTGATCAACCCAATCAATGCCAATAATGGTGATGGCAATCAAGGTGAATGGACAAATGCTAACACTGCCAATTATGCCGAGGGCAGTTAAGGTCCTATAATGGTTGATGGTAATCTCGTACAAACGTTGATCACCACCCTTCAGACTTTTGTTCAATGCCAAGAACAACCAGCTAAGAATCAGCAACGTGAAGTTCCAGCTGAGCGAACCACCAGTCGAGTAATTGAGCAGTTCGCAACTATGCACCTCCAAGATTCAATGGACGTGATGGACCACTTGCATTGGAAGAGTGGATAATGAAGTTAGAGAGAATCTTCGAGCACATTGAGTGTGCAGATGCTCACAAGGTATCATGTGATGTGTTTCAATTCACTGAGGATGCAGGCCAATGGTCGAAGTCGCATAGGAACGGAATGACTGAAGAAGAGCGACGCACTCTTACCTGGGATAGGTTTAAGGAGATTGTAATGGAGAAGTACTTTCAGCGCTCATACCGCAATAAAAAACAAAAGGAATTTCTGGAGCTCAAACAAGGAACTTTGAGTGTGACTGATTATGAGCGAAGGTACATTTAGCTGACTCGTTTTGCTACGCTTTTGGTAGCTACTGAAGCAAATAAGGCTGACTATATCTTGAGTGGTCTTCGACCGGAGATTCGTGGTATTCTGGCTATGCAAGAAATTGCAAATTATGGACTTGTCGTCAAGCGTGCTCACGAGGTGGAAGCAGCACTGGAGATTGATAAGACACCGGTCAAGAATGATTTCAATCAAGGAAAGAGAAAGTTTGATAACAGAAACCAAGGAAGGAAAAACTTTCAAAACAAGAGAATGATAGGTACTTCAGCAAGTGCACCCCGTTTTCAGCAACGACCTCAGTGTCCTGAGTGCAATTGTAACGCCCCAATTTATTTAATATAAAAATGAACATTATTATTGAAAACTAAATAAAATATTTATCTCAAAATATAGCGGAAAATAAAATAATGTAAATTAACCCTAGGAGTTATTCTTATTATTTCTTGATAATTGACCATCATCACGCGCCACGCCGATCATCGCCCGAGTCCTCTCCTGAAAAAGATATAGTTTTGGGGTGAGTACTACAAACTCAGTGGGGTGCACATATTCAAATTATATAAGTTACAACAATAAAAATACATGAAAAAACTATAACTTTAATCACATCGCCCGAAAGCAATACTTAACTATAAATATACATAAACATAATTATATAGTTATAAATCAGAAGAAACAACAATAGAATACCTCAAAAGCATAAACACCCACATATAATAATAATAATAATAATAATAATAATAATAATAATAATAATAATAATAATAATAATAATAATAATAATAATAATAATAATAATAATAATAATAATAATAATAATAATAATAATATATCAAAGGAATAAAATGCATGGCGCTAAGATTTGTTTGCTGAATAAATTAATTTTTTTCCCAGCCTAATAGTTTAATAGGTAGTCATCAATTAAGACAAATAACTTAGCTATCTCTAACTATATTTTGAGGAAACTTTCATCAGTGGAAAACCCAGAAAGGAAGAAACACAGTAGAAAAATGAAGGGAAAAGAAGGGTGATACCTCTCAAGACTTAAGATCTGAAATCGTTTTGAGTGTGTGAGAAAAGAAGAACATTTGATTCCTATTTATAAACTAGACAAGGTAGAGAAGATAATCACGACATATTTGAAGATTATCTCCAAAATTGATGATTTGATCGTAGGAAAAGTTTTGAATTAATCTAAGAGGTTTCCAATGAGCATGATGATTAAAGGTATACATATCTTTTCTTATTGCACGAGAATTTAATTATGAAACACCATATATATATATATATATATATACACTATTATTAATATTAAATACAAAGCCTAACAACATAATCTTCTGTCGAAAAAAAAATAAGATTTGAAGAAAAATAAATAATTATTCCACTATGACTCTCAAGAAGTCTAATTATATTAGGACTCTAAGTAGATAAATTTCTTGGCTTGATCACTAAGAATAAAAATAATGAAAATAAATAAATAATAAATACAATATCTTTGATTAAGAAAATACATGCAATTTCTTTTGGGCTTTAATACATGTAAATATTTGGACTATGCAAATCGAATAAAAATAAAATCATGCTTATGCCCATGCAATAATTCTAGGCGCGACTTATAAGACTTAAATAATTAATTGCATAAAATAATCTTATATAAACTTTTAAGAGGAAATTAGCAAAATAATTTTCGGGTTGCTACATCCTCCCCTACTAAAAACAAATTTACCCCTCGAAATTACTTACCTTAGTCTAGGAAGTTTGGGTACTTAGCTCTAATGTCCTCTTCTTTCTCCCATGTGGCCTCACTCTTACTGTGTCTACTCCACTGGATTTTGACTAAAGGAAGCTCCTTATTCCTAAGCATATGAACCTTACTATCCAAAATCGATATAGGATGCTCCTCGTAAGACAAATTCTTCTTCAACTCTAGCTCGACGTGGTTCACAATGTTGCTCGGGTCATGAACGTACTTTCGCATAGATGAAACGTGAAACACGTTGTGTATCGATGTTAGGCAGTGCGGCAGTACTAGACGATAAGCTAACTCTCCAACTCTATCCAGTATCTCAAAAGGACCGATATAACGAGGTCTCAATTTACTGCCTTTACATATTCGGAACACTCCTTTCATCGGCGACAACCTTAGAAATACTTTGTCACCGACTTCAAAATGGAAATCTCTCATCTTTAAATCGGCATATGACTTTTGCCGATCTTGAGCTACTTTAAGGGGATCACGAATCTTACTAATCACATCTACCGTCTTCTCCACTATCTCCGGTCCTAGAACACGTTTTTCACCGACTTTGTCCCAATGCAGTGGCGACCGACACTTCCTCCCATACAAAGCTTCATATGGAGCCATGCCTAAAGATGCATGATAGCTATTGTTGTACGCAAATTCCACCAATGGCAGTTGTTTCTCCCAATTTTCTCCGAAATCCACAACACATGCTCTTAGAATGTCTTCTAGGGTCTGAATGGTCCTCTCTGATTGGCCATCCGATTGAGGGTGATACGCCGTGCTGAAATTTAGCTTAGTACCCATGGTTCTTGCAGATTTTTCCAAAAGTTCGAGGTGAACCTTGTGTCACGATCCGACACAATTCATGTTGGCACTCCGTGTAGTCGCACAATCTCCTAAATATAAATTTATGCTAGCCGTTCCATGTTGTACGTCATCTTCATAGGAATGAAGTGAGCAGATTTGGTGAGACTGTTCTTGGCAATAACCCAAATCGCATGATTACCTTTGACTGTTCTTGGCAATCCAACCACAAAATCCATTGTAATCTTTTCCCACTTCCATTCCGGAATCTCAAGTAGTTTTAGCAAACCCATAGGTCGTTGATGCTCTGCCTTCACTAGTTGACAAGTCATGCATCTTTCAACATAGTCACCAATCGACTTCTTCATATTCCTTCACCAGAAAGACTTTTTCAAGTCTAGGTACATCTTGGTTCCTCCAGGATGAAGGGCGTAAGGAGTGTTGTGAGTTTCCTCCAAAATCTTTCTTCTCAGATCCACATTCTTCGGCATGCAAATTCTTCCTTCATAGATCAAAGCTCCTTCCGGATCAACGGATAAACCTTTGATGTCGTCTTTTAGAGCCCGCTTTCTTATTTTGCACAAAAACTCATCACTTTGTTGTGCTTGCTTAATTTGCTCTCGGAGCGTTGGTTGAACATTTAAGGCTGCAATAACTGATGTTGTGTTCTCCGAAACTGGCACCACATCGATCCTCAAATTAGAGAATTCTTGAACCATTAAGGAAGTGTGAATAGCTGACAAATCTCCCTTTCTGCTAATTGCATCAGCTACCACGTTCGTCTTTCCTGGATCGTAGTGAATCGTACAATCGTAGTCTTTCACCAACTCGAGCCACCTTCTTTGCCTTATATTGAGCTCCTTTTGAGTGAACAGGTACTTTAGGCTCTTATGGTCCGAGTAGATCTCACATTTTCCTCCATAAAGGTAATGTCGTCAGATCTTTAAAACGTGCACGACCGCTGCTAACTCCATATCATGAGTAGGGTAATTTTTCTCGTGTTCCTTCAATTGCCTTGATGCATAGGCCACCACCTTTCCATGCTACATCAAAACACAGCCAAGTCCTTGTATCGAAGCATCGCAGTAGATGACAAAACTCTCTGTGCCTTCCGAAATTGTTAGAACTGGTGCTGTTGTCAATCTCTGCTTTAACTCTTGAAAGCTTTTGTCACATTTCTCGTCCCAAACGAACAAGACTCTCTTCCTTGTAAGTCGGGTCATTGGGCCTGCTATCTTTGAGAAACCCTCGATAAAACACCGGTAGTAGCCAGCAAGGCCTTAGAAACTCTGAACTTTGCTTGCATTTTTGGGCGGCTTCCAATTGCTGACAACTTCAACCTTTGATGGGTCAACCTCGATTCCTTGGGCTGATACCACGTGTCTGAGAAACACAACTCGGTCCAACCAAAACTCGCACTTCTTGAACTTGGCATACAACTTCTCTTTCTGTAGCATCTTCAACACCAAACGTAGATGCTCCTCATGTTGGGTCTTGTTCCTCAAATACACAAGGATGTCATCAATGAAAATAATGACAAACTTGTCTAGGTATGGGTGGAATACCCTGTTCATCAAATCCATGAACACGGCTGGTGCATTGGTTAATCCAAACGGCATCACAATGAATTCATAATATCCGTATCTCGTTCGGAAAGCTGTTTTAGAAAACTCTACCTCCTTGACCTTCAGCTGATGATAACCGGATCATAAGTCGATCTTTGAGAACACTCCAGCTCCTCTCAATTGATCAAAAAGATCTTTGATTCTTGGTAAGGGATACTTGTTCTTGATGGTAAGCTTGTTGAGCTCTCGATAGTCAATGCACATCCTCATCATCCCGTCTTTCTTTTTGACGAAAAGAACTGGTGAACCCCAAGCTGCTACGCTCGGACGAATGAAACCCTTATCCAAAAGCTCTTGGATCTGAACCTTTAGTTCTTCTAGTTCCAGCAGCGCCATTCTGTACGGTGCCTTGGAAATAGGCATCACTTCCGAAAGCAAGTCAATGGTGAATTCGACTTGTCGGTCTGGTGGAACTCCAGTCATGTCCTCTGGGAAAACCTCCGGATAATCTCTGACTATGGAAATGTCATCCATCTTCAAATCAGGGGATGTGGTGCTTACCACGTTAACTAGGAAAGCTTGACAGTCCTTTTTCCTCAACATCTTGACAGCTTTCAAGGCAGAAATGATGTGAGGGCCTCTCCTTGTCTTGCTGCCTCAAAAAGTGAATTGTTTTTCCTCAGGGCGTTGGAAACTTCTTGCTCACGGCATTTGATGACTGCATGATTTTGACTTAGCCAATCCATGCCAAAAATGACATCGAAATCCTTCATCTCCAGAACGAAAAGTTCGGCTTCTATTGATCTCTCCTCGATTGTTATATTCACACCTTTGACCAAACGATCTGTTTCTACATTTTCCCCAGATGGAATGTTCACTCTTAGGGTTGAGTCTCTTCAGTGCATCTCATATCAACTTTATTATAAAATATTTTGGCAATAAATGAATGTGAAGCACCAAAATCAAATAGTACTACAGAAGATGTTGATGGTCCCTGAGCTAGGTATTTGGTGTAGAGAGGGGGTGAATACACCAAATAGATTTCTGAAAACTTTTTCAAGTTAAATAACAGAGTTGGTGAACTCAGTTAGTGATCCAGCTGAGGAGGGTCAGCTGGGTAAATAACTCAGCTGGCGGTGCGAAATGTGGTGGTTTGAAAACTTAGCTCGGTTACTTAGAAAAACTCAGCTTGAAAAGATTAACTTTATGTTTTCAGCTTAGTCAAGTTGTGCAACTTTCAGAAAGACATAGCTGTCTTTGGAGAGCAGCTGCGTATGCAGTTTTGATCAAATATGTAATGTTATGAAAGAGTTAGTACAAAACTGAATTTAAAGAGACAGTAAAGAGCACACGATTTTTACATGGTTCAGAGTAACACCTCCTACGTCCACGACCAGGTTTACTGGTGATTCCACTACCACTTGGTTTCCAAGTACCAAGCAACTTCACAACTCTAATCCGAGCTGTGTTCCAACAGTTTGCGGGCACTATCAAGCCTAACCTTTCAGTTTACGGGTACTGAAAAAACCCTACACACTTGAATTTCCCGCTTCAAGCAAGCGTTACCTTGACCTAACCTTTCTGGGTAAAGAGGGGTTTGGTTTGGGGTTCCAACTGTGAACGAGTTCTTACACTTAAGAACTTTAGAGTATGATGAACTCGTTCGAAATCTAGGCTTTAAGATATACAAAGATTTTGGCCTAGGGATCAGAAGAAAAACTAAGCAGTTTCTGAACTAGAAACACTTTAAGATAAAGTGTTCTTTGATCTATGTAGAACTGCTTGAGAGCTTTTGAAAGATTTATGATTTCAGAGAATGAAAGCTTGTAGAGAGTTGTTGGTCCCAAGACGGATACCTTGGTGTAGAGGGGGGTGAATACACCAAGGTTTAAAAAAAACTTTTCCAGGTTAAAACTCTTTTCAGAGAGCTGGCTGTGTTCGATCCAGCTGGAGGGCAGCTAGATCGACACAGCTGGTTGTGTGTGTGTGCGCGGAATGTGGTGGATTTGGAAAGTCCGTCTGTTGCTTCAAATATATTGCAAAGCTCTGTATCACTTTTCAGTTAGTCCGTTTATGCAGTTTGAAATGTATGCTTATGAGGGTTAGTAGCATGCATAAAACAAAGCGATAAATAACAGAGCAATTTAACGTGGTTCGGAGTAACCCCTCCTACATCCACGACCAGATTCACTGGTAATTCACTACCACTTGGTTTCCAAGTACCAAGCAACTTCACAACTCTAACCCGAGTTGTGTTCCAACAGTTTGCGGGCACTGTCAAGCCTAACCTTTCAGTTTACGGGTACTGAAAAAACCTTACACACTTGAATTTCCCGCTTCAAGCAAGCGTAACCTTGACCTAACCTTTCTGGGTAAGAGGGATTTGGTTTGGGGTTCCAACTGTGAACGAGTTCTTACAATTAAGAACTTTAGAGTATGATGAACTCGTTCAAACTAGGCTTAAGATATTTATTCTGATCTATTCTGCCTATGACTGAATATGTGAACAACTAAGAACACAGCTGACTGGCTGGGTGTTCTAGAAAGATTTGGCTTTGTAGATCGTTGTTCATTTTTCTGTTTTCTTCTATTTCTTCAGTCGTCTTGCCAGCCCTCCCCCCTCTTCAATGGTGGAGGAGAGATATATATAGGTGAAGATTCAAACTAGCCGTTGGAAGAGAGCCGTTTGAATCTTACCTACTCTAGTTGGCTTCTTGGCCTTTACTTACGAAGTAGGTCTGCATCTGCAGAAGCTATTTCTTCTCTGATCTAACTGCGTCAGATAAGATCTTCTGACATCGGGATCTTGTTTTTGAGAAGGTCTTCGTCTTCGAGCTGCTAAGCGTTTCAGCTGTATCTTCAGTGGCTTGGACTCTGCTGTGTCTTGATTCTGAGCTGTCTTTAGACTGTCTTTGTATCATTAACTGAGCCGTGTCTTCAACTGAGCCGTGTTCTTGACTGAAATTTGTGTTTTAGATCTGAGCTGTGTCATCGACACTAAGCTGGGTCTTTTACACTGAGCTGGGTCTTTGACACTAAGCTGGGTTTCCGTCACTGAGCTGGGTCTTGATATTGCTGGGTGTTTGACTCTGCTTGGTCTTGCTCTGCTGAGTCCGCTTTCTGCGAGTTCTTTAAGGCTGCTTCGTGTCTTCCGTCTTCATTTGTCTTCGACGAATCTACCGTAAAGGCGAGAAACTCTATAAGCTCAAATAGGTGGTGAAAAATGCTTAGGCTTGTGCGATCATCTACTCGGTTGGGGTCATTTGGGTTTTGGTATCCAATCAAAACTCTATTAATTTTCCCAACAATTTCCCTTTTTGATGATGCCAAAACCTAACCGAGAAAAACAATTTACTTGCCTTAACAAGAAAACGGGTTTTCAAAAGTTTAAACGTACACAGCAGGTATATTAAATTCAGAGTTCAGTGCCTGGACAAAGAGTTATTGTCATCGGGATGAGCTTGAGAGCAAAAATGAATTTTTCATTAATAAGAGATAATATTACAATTTTACATTTTACAAAAATTCAAAAGACAAAAATTCCCAGATGACTGGGTCTTCAACTCTGCTTCTTCCTTTGTTCATCAATTTGATGGTCAGTCTTGAGACCATATCTGTTGAAGATGAACTCTTCCAGCTCCTTCCATTCTGCTTGATTCTTTGATTTGGAGATTCCTCTTTCGCCAGCCCAGTGATGAACTTCTTTGATAATCTGGGCTTTGTCAGGAAGATTCGTTCCAGCTATAGTGGGAGGCTTCAATTGCTTGACTTTTGGAGATTTGAGCTGGATGTCGTTTCTCTTGGCAGCTAGGGCTAATGATCTTGCCATCATTGGATCTTCTTCATGAAGTTCAAGCAGGTATTCTTTGAATGCAGTTTCATGATCCATACCTTTGTATTGATTTAGGTAGTAGAATTCTTTGATGAATTCTGTTTTGCATTGTTCCCAGTTTTCATTGATTTCATCTGGGTTCCTCTTGTCGGATCTTGGAATACTTGAAGCTGCTTGTTTCTTCCTAGCTTGTCTGTGGCTTAGCCTTTTCTTTCTCTGCTTTTTCTCAGCAGGCTGGAGCGATTCGGTTTTCTTCTTGATGATTTTGTCCCAACAGATGTATTTAGTACTGATAGGATACCTGACGTAGTTGGAGTATCATCATCTGTCTCTTCCTAATTCAAGGTATAGACACGCGCATTTCTTTTCCGTGCAGCATTATTGTTATTGTTGCGCCCATAGTTGCTTCGCCCTCCATTATTGACATTGCTTCATCCTTTGTTGTTGTTGCTGACATTTGAATTTTGTCCATAGTTCGGGCAATTGGGAGCCATGTGCCCTTCTTGGAAGCATTGGAAACAAACGTTCTCACACATTCTGCACTGTCCAAAATGATAGCGGGAACATTTGGGGCAGAGGGGCTTGTTGGGTGCCCCGCCTTGATTGTTTCCTCCATCTGTCCTCTGTCTCTTTTCTGGCTGGAAATTCTTTTTCTTGTCTTGATCTTTCCAGCATTTCTTTCCACAAGATCCTGAGGGTTTAGAAACAGGATCCTCCAGCTTCAAGTGAATAGCGACAGCTAGAGCTCTCGCCAAGAGATCAGCATACGATGTTATGTTAAGTGCAGCCAAGTGCCCTCCAATCTCATCACGCAGGCCATTCTCAAAATGTCATGCCTTCTTCTCGTCAGTATCCACCAAATGGGGAGCATAACGAGCCAGTTGGGTGAACTTTCTCTCATACTCGAGGATCGTCATGTTTCCCTGCTCCAAATTCATCAATTTCTTTTCCTTCTGCTTGCGGAAGGGTTTCGAAAAGTATTTTGCTAACAGCTTGTCCTTGAATACTCTCCAAGTGATGGCTCTCTGTTGTTCCTCAATAATAGCATCCGTCTCTAATTCCCACCAGTGGTCTGCTTCTTCCACCAGTTGAAAGACTGCACATGTCACCATTAAGTCGTCTCTGCAGGGCATGAGGTTGAAGATTCGTTCCATCTGACGAATCCAGTCCTGAGTTCCTAATGGTCCTTCGTTACCCTTCAGAATGGGTGGTGACATGTCTCGGTGTAACGCCCCAATTTATTTAATTAAAAGGAAATATTTTATTAATAACTTAAAAGAAAAAATTGTCTTGGAAAAACAGCGGAAAATAAAATAACACTAATTAATTGTCAATATTATTTCAAAAATAAATAAATAATGAACTTTAGTATTTATTTCTCAAAATTCTCGACCAATGACCATCACCATGCATCCCGCCATCATCACCCGAGCCTTAACCTGAAAAGGATAATAATTTTGGGATGAGTAATATAGACTCAGTGGGGTGTATTTATCCATATTATATGAATCACAACAAAATATATAAGTGCATTAACAAAATAAAATGTCTCTTCTTTCGTATTGCCCGAAGACTAAAGTCTCACTGTCTCGTAGCCCGAAAGCTATAATTTTACTTTCTTATAGCCAAAAGGCTAGATCTTTTCTGTCTCAATATAGCTCGGAGGCTATAACTGTTTAGTCTCAAAATAGCCCGTAAGCTCTGCCTGCATCTCGCACATATAAATTGTGTATAACATATAATAAGGATAAATCATAAATGTAACATTAACCCCACCTTAACTTTTTCTTTGACTCGCAATTAAAAAGAGTTAAGTCTCGCGCGCCTTGCCTAAAATGAAAGATGAAAATTTAATTACTATCCTCTTTAATGCATAAAACTAGTACTTTATATATATATATATATATATTAAAAAAAACTTTATCATTTAATACTTGTATACATGAAAGCTGAGCTGAACACGAGAATCTAAATTCCAAAGGAAAAGACAAAAAAATAAATATGTACATTAAGACTTATTTAAAATATTACCATTGTATATACATATTAAATATATAAGTATATGCGTATATGTATTTCACCAAACAGGGATGTTAAAAGCATTGAACAACTTTTGATCACAACTATAATTATAATATATATTATATATTAAAGTAGATAATGGATAGCTATGGATGTGAGAAAAGTCCGAATTGGATAAAGAAAAGGGCGGCTACACCATTCGAAAGAAAAGAAACAAATGTTATCTCTGCAATCCCTTCTACTTCTGAGGAAAAAAAAAGAAGACGAACGATAGCATAAAGTAGAAACAGAAAACAAAATATGAAATTTCAGAAAATAGGAACTCGTCGATGAAGAGAGGAAGAATGGCAGACATCAAGCACGACTGCCGTCGCCGGAATGCAATCGACGCCGCCGAGTCCCCACCTTTCGACTCCCTCTATCCTGACTCATAGTTCTTCTATTTCTGAAAAAAAGAACAGCAAAGAGAAGGAGAAGAGGGTTAATACCTTTTCCCTTTGCTGGAGCAAAATTTAAATTTTGGTGTGAGAAAGATGAAATGGGAGTTCTCTATTTATACTAACTTTTGGTGAGTTAATCATGGTAAGAGAGAAATTTATGAATCAATCCTCATATGTGATTGATTTTCTTGCAGAAGGAAAAAGATTTGAGAAAGGAAAATAGGGTAAAGATTTCTCATGTTTCTGCTGCCGGAATAGATGATTGAATAGGAAATGGGCTCAAACTATGGGCTGAATCAAGAGGTTAATTAAATGGAGTGTGGGCTTTATTTATTTGACTTGGATTAATTTAAAAATCAAAATGGACTAATGAAATAGAATAGATGTAAAATCTTTGGGCTCAAAATTTTTTATGCTATGTGAAATGGATGGAAAATATTATGCAATAACTCTATGCGCGACTTATGAGACTTAACATTAATTGTATAAAATAATTATTAAAGATAAAAATATAAATCTATAGGATAAAAGTAGAAAGAAAATAATAATAATTTTCTGGGCCGTGACACTCGGAATTTCGCAACTACTCCATTTCCACTTCCTTGTTGTCGCGGGTTAGGTTATTGAGGAATTACTCCCCTCAAAGCTTGAGCCAACAGGTTCGCGAGTCCAGTCTGGTTGTTTTGGTTTGCATTGTCTTGATTTGAATTTCCCCCAGATTGGGTAGCTTCACTATCAGACACTTGTTCCTCTACAGTCCATCTGTTCGTCCTTTGTCTGGCCATAGTCCTATTAAATTGCGCATTAATATAAGTATCACTAAACTTAACGAAAGAAAAGAGTTCTCTTATTCACTTGCAATGAAAAAAAAATATAAATAGTCTTAAAATGAGGAGAAGATAATAGCTCGAGCAAAGATAAACGAAACATCCGAAGGAAAACGAAAACAATACTATAAACGAATAAACTATCTAGACACTACTCTCTCTTGCACTTCTTATTGAGGGTAAGTGTCTTGCAATCTCTCGCATAGACGTCGTGCTTCCATTCTTCTATAACATCTGGAATGAATTTTTCAAAATCTATCATCATTTCCCCATCCAAATCTATGACAAGCTCATCCATAACTTCCACAACCACCTCGTGCATTACGGTGGGCATGATATCAAGAACCTGATTTGCTGCTTCATAAGGGTCTGGTGTATTAT
This sequence comes from Agastache rugosa, assembly GCA_031470985.1. Classification (NCBI taxonomy): domain Eukaryota; kingdom Viridiplantae; phylum Streptophyta; class Magnoliopsida; order Lamiales; family Lamiaceae; genus Agastache; species Agastache rugosa. Next base: position 27,553,249 of record CM062601.1, read on the forward strand.
TGGCTTTTTCCATCCTTCCTCAAAGGTCTAGTATTTCCAACAATTGCACTTCCACTTCCATTTCCTTGTCCCACTTCAGATTGTCAAACTCGTCCAACAATTTCCATTGCAGGCTAGACGTTTTCCAGGCCAACTGCTTCTGTGACGCCCGGGACAGAAGTACGGAGTGATCGCCGGTGCAGAGGCACGGACAAGGAGCTGCTCCGATAAGACTTCAAAGCGGAGGGGGCAGGAACGAACCGAAACACACCCGAATGAGAAGGATTCCGAGAATATGTCGGAATGGGACGACATTTTCGATGAGAGCTTAAAGGAATTGATTGGGCTACTTATACCATCAAGATGCATCTTCTTTTCTGGGCCTCATTGTGGAAGAACTCCAAGGTTAAACGTGCTTGACCTGGAGCAATTCTATGATGGGTGACCTCCTGGGAAGTTTTCTCAGGAAGCATGTGAGTGAGGACAAAACACGCTAGAAAGGACTCGTGATGGTTTGCGGGGCCAGCCATCAGTCCGGAAGTCGGGTCGTTACAGAGTGGTATCAGAGCCGAACCTCTCCTAGTACGGTGTGGTTCGGGGACGAACCAAGCGGAAGCTGGTGGGCCTGTGACTCCCGGGGAAGAAGTATGGAGTGATCGCCGGTGCAGAGGCACGGACAAGGAGCGGCTCCGATAAGACTTCAAAGCGGAGGGGGCAGGAACGAACCGAAACACACCCGAATGAGAGGGATTCCGAGAATATGTCGGAATGGGACGGCATTTTCGAGGAGAGCTTAAAGGAATTGATTGGGCTACTTATACCATCAAGATGCATCTTCTTTTCTGGGGCTCATTGTGGAAGAACTCCAAGGTTAAGCGTGCTTGACCTGGAGCAATTCTATGATGGGTGACCTCTTGGAAAGTTTTCTCAAGAAGCGTGTGAGTGAGGACAAAACACGCTAGAAAGGACTCGTGATGGTTTGTGGGGTCAGCCGTCAGTCCGGAAGCCGGGTCGTTACAGCATCGTTGGAATTTTACCACCACATCTCATTCTAGTTGTTTTTTAGTAGTCTAATTAGAGGTGTAAATTCGGGACGGGTACAATTCTATGATGGGTGACCTCCTGGGAAGTTTTCTCAGGAAGCGTGTGAGTGAGGACAAAACACGCTAGAAAGGACTCGTGATGGTTTGTGGGGCCAGCCGTCAGTCCGGAAGCCGGGTCGTTACAGCTTCGTTGGAATTTTACCACCACATCTCATTCTAGTTGTTTTGAGTAGTCTAACTAGAGGTGTAAATTCGGGACGGGTCGGGTACCCATCCCGGAAATTACGGGTACCCGTACCCAAATTTTCTCTAAATTTACTACCCGAACCCGTCCCGTTTTGATAAAACGGGTACACAATACCCGGCCGGGTTTTCACGGGTCGGGTACGGGTACCCATATGTACCCGTTTGAAAAACAAAAATATGTGAGGCCTATTTTCGAACTTTTTTTCCACCTATTTTCTTCGTATTTTTTCGTCAAACAAATTTAATCCAAATTGTGAAATATTGAGTAAATGAAGTCAAACAAATAAAATATGTAAATTTATATATTATCTTGCCATATGAGAAACGAGTAGGTTCGAGAGGAATCGGGAGTGTGAGAGAGTCGGTCACGCTCAAGAGTCAAGATTGGTGTACTCTATTTTTTTATTTTGTAAATTTAATTATAATATAAATAAGAATAATATAAAAAATAATAAAATATATAAATAGTTTGACCGGGTTTACGGGACGGGACGGGTAATCCGTTACCCGGAACATTTTAAATTATCTATCCCGTAACCTGTCCCGAACCCAAAAAATCCAGGTAACGGGTACCCAATACCCGAAAAATTACGGGATGGGTTCGGGTTACCCGGAAACCCGCAACCCGAATTTACACCCCTAAGTCTAACCATCTAAATATTTCGAGGACATGAAAGATTATAATTTTTGCTGAGATAACTTCATAAAATATAAGAATCAAATGAAAACTTTGTACCTTTTTCTCGAAGCGATGCGGCGGTGCGATGATGGTCTTAACTTTTATTACTCAAAAATCAATTTTATCTTTAATTACTCAAAAACAAGTCTACAGAATAGTAAACATGCTCTGATACCACACTATAACGCCCCAATTTATTTAATATAAAAAGGAATATTATTATTGAAAACTTAACAAAATATTTATCTCAAAAATACAGCGGAAAATAAAATAATGTAAATTGTCCAACTGAAAGTATAAACCCTAGGATTTATTCTTATTATTTCTTGATAATTGACCATCATCACGCGCCACACCGATCATCGCCCGAGTCCTCTCCTAAAAAGATATATTGGGGTGAGTACTACAAACTCAGTGGGGTGCATTTATCCCAATTATATAAGTTACAACAATAAAAATACATGGAAAAACTATAATTTTAATCACATCGCTCAAAAACAATGCTTAATTGTCTGGTAGCCCTAAAGCTTAACTGCTAGCCCGAAGGCTTTAACTTTACTGTCTCGTAGCCCGAAGGCTATAACTGTTTAGTCTCAAATAGCCTGAAGGCTAACTTTATTTACTGAATTAGCCCGAAGACACTGCCTGCATATCACAAGTATAAATTGTACAAAATATATAATAAGGATAAATATTAAATGCAACTTTAACCCCACCTTAACCTTCTTGACTTGACTTGGAAAAACTTGTGAATTAAATAATTAAGTTCTGCGCGCCGATCCTATAAATGATTATGGAATATTAAAATGCATGCTTACATGAAATGAATGGAAAATATAAGGTTACTATGAATTGGCAAATACATGAAATCTTATTTACTAGCTTACTGTATAAAGTACATAATTATATCCGTATATATAGACCTATATCCTAAACACGAAGAGGGTCTAGTGTTAATAAGAATAAGAAAATTATTGATTGATTTATTTACATATACTTTTGAGTAAAAATTTGATGAGTGCGCAAACTTGTATATATAAATATACATATACATCTACATAATTATATAGTTATAAATCAGAAGAAACTACAATAGAATACCTCAAAAGCATAAACACCCAAATATAATAATAATAATAACAATAATAATAATAATAAAGGAATAAAATGCATGGCTAAGATTTGTTTGGTGAATAAATTAATTTTTCCCAGCCTAATAGTTTAATGGGTAGTCATCAATTAAGACAAATAACTTAGCTATCTCTAACTATATTTTGAGGAAACTTTCATCAGCGGAAACCCAGAAAGGAAGAAATACAGTAGAAAAATGAAGGGAAAAGAAGGGTGATACCTCTCAAGACTTAAGATCTGAAATCGTTTTGAGTGTGTGAGAAAGAAGAACAATTGATCCCTATTTATACAACTAGACAAGGTAGAGAAGATAATCATGAAATATTTGAAGATTATCTCCAAAATAGATGATTTGATCGTAGGAAAAGTTTTGAATTAATCTAAGAGCTTTTCAATGAGCATGATGATTAAAGGTATACATATCTTTTCTTATTGCACAAGAATTTAATTATGAAACACCATATATATATATATATATATATACTATTATTAATATTAAATACAAAGCCTAACAACATAATCTTTTGCCAAAAAAAATAAGATTTGAAGAAAAATAAATAATTATTCCACTATGACTCTTAAGAAGTCTAATTGTATTAGGACTCTAAGTAGATAAATTTTTTGGCTTGATCACTAAGAATAAAAATAATGAAAATAAATAAATAATAAATACAATATCTTTGGTTAAGAAAAATACATGCAATTTCTTTTGGGCTTTAATACCTGTAAATATTTGGACCATGCAAATCGAATAAAAATAAAATCATGCTTATGCCCATGCAATAACTCTAGGCGTGATTTATAAGACTTAAATAATTATTTGCATAAAATAATATTATATAAACTTTTAAGAGAAAATTAGCAAAATAATTTTCGGGTTGCTACAACAACAAATATCATTCTGGCAAATGTCTTTGGAATAAAGGAGTGTGCTTTAAGTGTCACGAGCCTGAACATTAAGCAAATGAATGCCCAAAAGAAAATGGGAGTGGGCAGAGGACTAGAGGAAATGCGCCAAGGACTGCAGCAAATGCACAAAGGCTTGGAGGAAATGCACCAAGAAATGGAGGAAATGCACGTCTCTATGCATTCACGCAACAGGAGGCTGGAGGAAACAGTGGAACCATGTCAGGTATGATGTATATGTTTGGAATACCTGCATTAGCTTTGTTTGATTCTGGTGCCTCTCACTCGTTTATTTCTGTGGAGTTGTATCGAAAAAGTAGACTTTCTCTTGAGATAGAGAACATAGACCTTAATGTTAGCATCCCTTCAGGAAGTACTTTAAAAACTGATAGGATAATTAAGGACGTTAGCTTGAACTTTGGTGAGAAAGAATTGCAAGCTGATTTGTTTTCACTATAAATGCGTGATTTTGATTTAGTACTAGGCATGGATTGGTTGAGTAGTAATTATGCAACGATTCGATGTCGTAGTAGAGAAGTATTGTTCCAAAGACCAGATGAAAAAGAGTTTGTGTTTCATGGAGCCAAGACAGGTGATTGACAAATGCACCAGCGGTGTTTATGAATTTAATGAATAGAGTATTTCATCCATATTTGGACAAATATGTCATTGTGTTCATTGACGATATTTTGGTATATTCAAAGAATAAGATAGAAAACGAGTCACATTTGAGATTAGTGTTGGAAACACTAAGGAAGGAGAAGTTGTGTGCCAAATTCAAGAAGTGTAAATGTTGGCTAGATCGAATTGCATTACTTGGACATGTGGTGACAGCTGAAGGAATCGAAGTAGATTCGAGCAAAGTAGAAGCGGTTAGTAACTGGAAAATGTCGGCAAATGCTGGAGAAGTTAGAAGTTTTCTTGGATTAGCTGGTTACTACCGAAGATTTATAACAGGATTTTCTAAAATTTCGGGACCTCTCACACAATTAACCAGGAAAAGTATACCTTTTCAATGGATAGAAAAGTGTGAACAAAGTTTTCAAAAGTTGAAGAAAAAAGACTGATCTTTGCACCGGTGTTGGCAGTACCAGATGTGGCAAAAGGCTTTGTAATTTATAGTGATGCTTCAAAGCAAGGTTTGGGTTGTGTTCTAATGCAAGAAAGAAAAGTAATTGCATATGCTTCAAGGCAATTAAAGTCCCATGAAGAGAACTATCCAACTCATGATTTGGAATTGGTTATCGTGGTTCATGCTTTAAAGATATGGAGACATTATCTTTTTGGAGGAAAGTGTGAGATCTATACGGATCATAAGAGTTTGAAGTATTTCTTCACACAAAAGGAGTTGAATATGAGACAGCGAAAATGGTTGGAGCTGGTCAAAGATTATGATTGTACGATCATGTATCACCCCGGGAAAGCTAATGTAGTGGCAGATGCACTAAGTAGGAAAGGAGGAAGTATTTCTGCAATGCCATTAACTCAAGAAAATGAGATAATTAAGGATTTTGCCAAGATGAATCTTGAAGTCCTACCTACACGAGCTGAGGCGGAAGCTGTACTAGCTGCTTTGGTGATTAAACTCACACTCCGAGATCGAATTATAAATGCCCAAAAGAATGATGGTTTTCTAGGAAAGATGAGGGCTAGAGAAGTGTCTGATGACACACATAAATTTACCGTAGCGACGGATGGAGCTTTGTTGTTTGAATGGAGGTTATGTGTGCCAAATAATGAAGAAATAATTAAATAAATCTTGGATGAAGTACATAGATCCTTATATTCCGCACATCCTGGTAGTACAAAGATGTATCAAGACTTGAAGAGAAGTTTCTGGTGGCCGGGAATGAAGAAGTCAATTGCAAGGTATGTAGAACGTTGGTTGGCTTGCCAACAAGTAAATGCGGAACATCAAAGACCTTCAGGATTGTTACAGCCTTTACCAATACCTGAATGGAAGTGGGAAAATATTATCATGGATTTCGTAATAGGACTTCCGAGGACGTTAAAACGTCATGACGTAATTTGGGTTGTTGTGGATAAATTGACAAAATCATCACACTTTTTGCCAATAACAATGATGTATACATTGGATCAATTGGCACAGATATACGTGAGTGAAATAGTTCGATAGCATGGAGTCGCGGTGTTTATCGTGTCGGATAGAGATCCGCGGTTTACTTCAAGATTTTGGAAAAGTTTGCAGCAAGCCATTGGTACACAGCTAAAATTCTCGACAGCTTACCATCCTCAAACTAACGGACAGTTTAAGAGAACAATTCAGACTTTAGAGGATATGCTTCGGACATGCATTTTGGATATAGGAGGAGATTGGGAATCACATTTACCGCCAATAGAGTTTGCTTATAACAATAGTTACCAAGCTAGTCTTGGGATGGCGCCATATGAAGCACTCAATGGGCGAAAATGTAGATCTCTATTGTATTGAGATGAGGTTGGTGAAAGAAAAATTTTGGGCCCTGAAATAGTTGAGAGAACAGTTCAGGTGGTAGAAAGAATTCGAGAAAGACTCAAGACCGCCCAAAGTCGGAAAAAGTCGTATGCCGACAAGAGAAGAAGAGAATTGCAGTTCGAAGTCGGAGAAAAAGTTTTCCTGAAAGTGGCACCCATGAAAGGAGGGGGTTTTGAGATTTGGTAGGAAAGGAAAGTTGAGACCCTGATTCATTGGACCTTATGAAATTATGGATCGAATTGGAAATGTTGTTTATCGTCTAGCTTTGCCACCCAAGTTAGTCTCGGTACATAATGTATTCCACGTCTCCATGTTGAGAAAATACCTTTACGACCCAAGTCATGCAGTCAGTCACGAGGACATACAAATCAATAAAAAAATTGACTTATGAGAATGAACATATTGCTATACTTGACAAAAAGGTACATCAGTTGAGAAACCGACAAGTGACGTTATTCAAAATAAAATGAAGTCGACATGGAGACGATGAGGCAACTTGAGAAAGTGAAGAGCAAATTCTAGCGAAATATCCAAACTATAGGAGGCCTGGAAAGATTTAATTTCGAGGACGAAATTCTTTTAAGTGGGTAGGGTTGTAACTTCCCACATTTTATAATTAAGGTTTTATTAAAAAAATTGTTATCAATAAGAACATATGAATTTTGAGATTTTCGGTTTCAAGATTTGAAATGTTTGGAGTCCGAAATTGCGCCCTAGAAAATTAAAATGTATAAATATTTATATATAAATGTTTATGGATCTCATAAATCATTTCTAATTGGGCCATATAATAGTTTTAATGTGGTTCGGAGTCACATCTTCTACGTCCACGACCAGGTTCACTGGTAATTCACTACCACTTGGTTTCCAAGTACCAAGCAACTTCACAACTCTAACCCGAGCTGTATTCCAACAGTTTACGGGCACTGTCAAGCCTACACCTTCAGTTTCCGGGTACTGAAGAACCTAACCACTCGAATTACACGCTTCGAGCAAGCGTACCTTTACCTAACCTTTCTGGGTTTGGGTTTGGGTATGGGGGGGTTTCCAACTATGAACGAGTTCTTACAATGAAGAACAAGGAGTATGATGAACTCGTACAAACTAGGCTTAAGATATTTCTAATCTAATCTTTTCTGCCTATGACTGAATATGTGAACAACTAAGAACACAGCTGACTGGCTGGATGTTCTTGAGGGATTTGGCTTTTAAGATCGTTGTTCATTTTTCTGTTGGCTCTTTTATATTTCTTCAGTCGTCTCTTTAGTCTCACCACCCATCTCTTTTCTTCAATGGTGAGGAGATATATATATGTGGAGATTCAAACTAGTCGTTGGAAGAGAGCCGTTTGAATCTTACCTACTTTCATTTACTTCTGGCCTTTAACCTACGAAGTAGGTCTGCATCTGCAGAAGCTATTCCTTCTCTGATTTGACTGCATCAGATAAGATCTTCTGACATCGGGATCTTGTCTTGGAGAAGGTCTTCGTCTTTGAGCTTGCAAAGAATTTCTGCTGTGTCTTCAGCGTCTTGGACTCTGCTGTGTCTCGACTCTGAGCTGTGTCTTATACCTGAGCTGTATCATCAACCTGAGCTGTGTCTTCAACCTGAGCTGTGTCATTAACCTGAGTTGTCTTAGACCTGAGCTGTGTCATTGACACTAAGCTGGATCTTTTACACTGAGCTAGGTTTCCGTCACTGAGCTGGGTCTTGATACTGCTGGGTCTTTGACTCTGCTTAGTCTGCTCTGCTGAGTCTGCTTTGCTGAATACCTCAGATGTCTGCTTAGTTGTGTCTTCTGCTGAGTCTTCTGCTGTCTTCAGCGACTACCTATAAACTAAGAAACTCTATAAGCTCAAACAGGTGAGCTGAAAAACGCTTAGGCTTGTGCAATCATCTACTCGGTTGGGGTCAGCTGGGTTTTGGTATCAAATCAAAACTCTATTAATTTTCCCAACATTATTATAATTAAAAGAATTGGTGTTTTGGGCTTCTATAAAATTGAATCTTTTAAATTATATAAACTAGGGATTAAGCCCATATTAAGTTCTAAAGAAATAGAAATAAAAGAGATAATAAAAATAAATAAATAAAAACTTGTTCCGACAGTTTCTCTACGGTTTTAATTTCTCAGATTTCTTAGCCACTATCACATACGGTATCTCTTCTAGGGTTTATCTTCCTTTTCGATCTTAATTATATTCCAAGAGATCCATTCTAAGTAGTTCTATAAACATATTCATCGAAAAATCCTCCTACGATTTAATCTCTTCCATCTATATAAATCTTCGAGCTTTGTCAGTAAAGTATATGTCATCAATTCTAGTTTTCAATATAAGAGGAGTCGACAGATTTTGAGCGCTTATCATCGATATTTGATCAGTGAGTTATTCTTTTATAATTGTTTTTTCGCCGATTTGTTTCAATTACAAGTTTTGAAGTTAAAAATTATTATTTTGCAAACTTTTTAGTCTTCGCACTAAGCCGTGGAAATTTTATTAACTGCAACAGGATATGATATGAGTTTTATTAAATTTAAATTCTTAGGTTGTTGGCCGATTCCTTGTTGATTTTTAAATTCACAATTTCAAATTTTATATCCCTCACTATAGATAGAGTTCAAATTCCTTTATATACGTATTGATATATATATATATATATAGGGCGCGGATCAAATAAGAACACTTTCTTATGTGAGAAATAAGAACAAATTTGGACCCTTGACCTTTGATGATCTATGGTCCAGATTTAACCGTGCATTTAATTACTCTAATTTATGCATTTCAATGCTAATGCATTAAGTTATTGTAGTTTATGCATTAAAATATTTATGCATTTAGTTTCTGTATTTTATGCATCTCCGATGTAATAAAAATGCATTGTTCTTACGTTCTTATATAAGATATGTTCTTACCAGATCCGTCCCTATATATATATATATATATATATATATAAAGAGCCTTTGTCTTTTCTTCAAAAGTATGATTTGTGCGGATGATTAAATTTGAGAAGAGTTGAGTTGGAAGTAGAGTTTGTTTTGGAAAAGATTGTTTTCGTCTGGTATTTTAAAATCAGAGGAGTAGTAGAAAGTGATGAGCATGTGTGCAAGTAATATTCTATGCATAGTTGAAGTTATAAATGTCCCATAATTTCATATATTGCTTGGTGCATTGAAATGATTTATGGTTTAAGTTCTTGTTCCACAAGATTATTAGCTTGTGGTTGAAGTTTCTCGTATTCTCATTTGTCATGTTTACATAAAAAGAAAGATATTATGTCTTGAGTTCCCCACTAAGTATATTTTAAATACTCACCCCATTTTTCTTAAAAATATTTTATAGGTGATGATGAGCTTGGAGCTGCGTGAAGGAAGTGTGTTGGTTAATATAAGATTTTACTTTAAGTATTAGTATAATTGGTGTGATTTCATTTTTCTTTTGAATTTAAACTTATGATTTGGAATTATATTTTGGTAAAGCATTTAGGATTGTTATGTTTATCTCTGATGATTTAATTTGGTTAATAGGACTTGTAGTTTGCTAAAAGAAATATTTGAGACTTATCAAGTATTTTAGACTCAGTTAAATGTTATCTTTTAGAACTGTGTTTGACATAAAGTTTAATCTCTTTCTTTTACTTTAAGTTAAGTACTTATTTAAAGTTATTTCACATTTTATTTAAAAAAAATTATTAATAAACTTTCCGCTTTAATTTTTATATTATTTAAAGAAAATAAATTAGGGTGTTACAGCTTGTACTTCCTCGCTTTTTATCATTCATTGCTTTAACCAACATACGAAGGACTCACCCGAGCTACAGGAACGTGAATACCGATTTACCTTGACTACTAAAACTACGCATCGAATGAGAAATATTTTTTACTAAGCGCATATTTGATATTTTGCAAACTACAAGAGATACTCTAGTTGTTATCGTGGTAATCCACTCCCTCCATCTCTCTTCACTCGATATTGACGCAATACTTAAAGCATACACACATCATTAACATAAATTTGTTCACCTAAATGCATTCGTAATTGATCATTTGCCTCGTTTTATAATAACTAGCAAAATATATGCGCGTATGCACATAAAAATAATACATTCAATAAAAAAGATTGAAGTATGTTGTATGTTGCATTTCATTTGAATTTTAGTCATTATTTATAAGGCACTAACTTAGATTGATTTGGAAACTTAGGACAAAATTTTTCAAGCTTCTATTGAGGAATTGTGGTGTGGCTGCATGCATGTGGTTCCAAACTTATGGAAGGAAGGACTTGTTTGTTAATACTGATACTTGAAGGTTTTATCTGCAAAGCTGGCAGCGAAAGTCAGTTAAAGCATGCAATACAACAAGTTGTTTTAATCTGAGACGTTGGAGCTCAACGGTGGTGATTAAATCATTAAGTCGGTTCTTTGTTGTATATAAGTTCAGATTCTTCTGTTTTGCATTTGATTTCTATTTTGTAATTGCAGATTGTAAAGAGAGAGAAAGGGGAAATACAAGCGCTATTGTGAGGAAGAGAATCTGTGTAGAGAGTTCAGAATCTTGGCTAGTTTAGCGTGGCTTAGCGCTCATACATAACGAAGATTCTCCGTTATTTATGTGGCCAAAACTTTGATATATATAGTGGTGTTATGTATGATGCGCTCATACATAACGGAGAAAAACCGTTATCTATAGCATTATACATAATGGTTTTTTTCTAATACATAACACTTTAATCTCCGTTATTTATATGTATTATACATAACGGTATAAAACGTTATGAATATTTATTTTTTCTGTTATGAAATAATCCACATATTTATTATATTTCACTATATATAACGTTGATTTGTATTTTAAATAACGGTATTTTTACGTTATCTTTTTTCTAATACATAACAGTTATTTATAGGGGTGAGCGCAGTTCGGTTAACCGACTATTTATGGTATAAAAAAACCGACCATGCGGTTTAAATCGGTTCAGTTAACCACTAAAAATCATAAATAAAAACCAAAAACCGCTATAACGGTTAACCTAAAACTCGGTTCGGTTAACCAATTATTCAACGGTTAACCATAATAAAAGAAAGTTATAATTTTTTTTAATTCATAGTATTAAAAATTCCCTATTCTAAAATATATATATTTCACATAATTTATAAAAACACAAATAATAAATTAATAAAAATAATAAAACCTTAACACATCTCATATACCAAGTATATATAATAATAGTGTAATAAAAGATTAATTGGACAATCAAACTACATTTATTGTCAATTTAAACTAATTTATAATATTGTGGAATAAAAAAATTTGATGTCTAGTTCGGAAGAATAAACACATAGGAGAACAAAATAGTAATCAAATAAAATTGATTAAATGTAATATATATATATATATGATAGATAATAAAATTATAAATATTTCATCAATATCGGTTAGGTTCAGTTAACCGCCGGTTTCTATAAATAAAAACCAAAAACCGAATCGTTACCCTCGGTTTTTTAAGATTGAGCCAGCGAATCCTTCCCACAGCTACGCGTGTGATACCATCATTTCTGCCTAAGCTGGAGATTCATCGGTTGCTCATTGTCTCGTATCGATTCTCGTATTATTTCAGCAGATTTCAGTCCTGTCTTGCCCTCTAATGCTCTTTACCTGCCCAGATCCACCTGTTGCCCAAATAGTGCCCTCCCAGACACCAAAACAATACAAAAGAATAACAAAAGACTCGACCTAAACTACCTAAACACACACAAAATGAACACAAAATATGGGTTCATCACATCCATAACATTTATTATATATCATCCAAAACATTCATACATTATCATCCGAATATAGTCAAAATGTCACACGGGTTCTGTCTAGTTATATGTCTTAAAAAGAAAGAGAACATATTAAGCATGCACCTAGCTAGCTATTTGGAACAATTTTTATGGCGAATAATATGGCTTGGAATAACTGGCCCCTTCATTTCAACGGCTCCTTTTATCCAACACAATCCTGCCCACGATTACATAGTAATAAAAATTTAGAAATAAAAAAATCGTCAATGCCTAAATCATCAATACACTAGCTAACTCAACACCAAGTTCCTCTGGAAATTCAACAACATATAAATCGATACCTGGTATCTCAATCGAAGACATGCTTTATCACACAACTTGCCCAGAAAGAGACTTACTCTTTTTATTCACCTTCCATCTTGATATTCCACATGCCGGGCATTCATTTGAATCCTTATACTCCCTGCGATAGAGAATGCAATCGTTGGGGCAAGCATGAATCTTTTCATAATCTAACCCAATGTGCTTAAGGTTTTCTTAGCGTCGTATAGAGAAGGAGGCAACGTATTGCCTTCAAGAAATATTTCTTTAAGCAATTTTAGGATATCGTTAAAACTGGTATATATCACTCCAACCATATTTCACCATCAAGTTGTACAATTTAATAGTGGCCGAGAGCTTGGTAAATCGGCTACAACCGTGATATAAAGGTTTTTCAACATCATCTTCAAGCAACATCTGAAAATGAGTTGGATTATCTTCATATGCATCATACGCATCGTGAATCATATCTATTGGCTCCTCGACACTGCACCTTGAATCACCTTGCCCAACCCAATTAGTATTATGTGTTAATTGTGATTATGTCCTTCCTTCCCCGTGCCATACCCATTTTTTGTATGTCATGTTCATACCATACATTGTAATATGTGCCCTTATAACTTCTAATTTATTCTTACTAGTGTTAGCACACTTTGTACACGGACAAGACATTAACATATGATCACAACCACTTTGCACAACAAAATTCAAGAAAGCTTCAACCTCATCTTCATACTCTTGTGACAATCTATTCATTGACATCCACATTTTCTCCATTATATCAATTAAATAAGGGAGCCACTCTCAACTAAATAAGGGAGCCACTCTCAACGTAGTGACAATCTATTCACAGACAAGCATTTATATGATTATTCAATATTGCAAAGAAAGATACTCGATGACACGTGGCATTGTGGTAGTCCAGACCCAGCTCATCCAGTGGATGGTCTATAGGGCACGAGGAAAGTGTCCAGCCGATATACCATTCAAGCATTAAAAAAATACTTAATCCATCACAACCATAGACGAAGATAAACAAAGATATCAAGTAAAAAAAAATTCCAGACGATATCATCTATTGATCTGTAGACAATACCAAGTATCTTCAATTACTCAATTTGGCACCAATTCTATAAGAAACAGAAAACTTAAATTCTCGGCAGCAACATAAGCAATTCATTATTAGAAGTTTTCAAAAATTCTTCTCAACACAGAACGAAACAACCTTTTTTTTCATTTCTTACTTTAATCAATAACAGAATTCTTACCATTTTGTTTTCACAACAAGAATCTCAAAGCTCAAGCTTAACAATCATTGCCTCAAAATTTTATCACATTTAGTGATTCTGAGCTTGGAGAGCCAAAGTCGAATACAGAGGGAGGAAGAGAAACACAGGATTACCTCTGGGCTAACCGCAGCAGCGACAGTGTTGGAGGCGAGACAGAAGGTGGGGACGGTGGCAGCCTTCCCTTTGGTCATTGTCGTTGCCAACGGAAAGAGGAGAAGTGAATGGAGGTGGCGGCTCCTATGCTGCTGCCGTTTGTTGCTTCCGTTGAGGCGAAGCGGCGGTGGCGCGAGTCAAGGGGACGGCGGTGGCACCGAGTCAAGGGGGCGGCGACGTCGACTAGGGTTTCGATTTGGAAATTTCGATTAGGGATCTAGGATTTTTGCTTGGCTGGAAAACCAGAGAAATCAGAGAGGGGAGTGAGGGTTTTGTGAGATCGAAGAAAAAAAATGAAAAAGAGAGAAAACTGTAAGAGGAGAGTGTGGGAAAAATAGAGGCTTACCTTTAGACGAACTGCAGCAGAGACGTTTCTGAAGGCAAGGCACAAGGTTGCAACGGTGGAAATGAGACGAGGCATTCGTTGCTTCCACAGAGGCGAGGCTGCGGTGGCGCCGAGTCAAGGAGGCGGCGAGGACTCCATTCACTAAATTTCAGAGAGAAGAGAGGAATTTCGAATTGGGGATCTAGGGTTTTTGATTGAATGTTATGATGTAATTACAAAGGATACAGAGAAGAGAGGGAGAGTGAGCGGAGACCACAGCGGCGAGGTCGGCGGTGTTGGTCTCGTCGGAGAAGAAGGAGAAGACGGAGAAACTGGTGAATTGGTTGGAAGCATAATTGGATAAATTTTGGCTAAGTATGGAAATATAATTGGAAACTAATAAAAAAAACTCATACATAACGGTTTCAATAAACCATTATATCAATGTCCTCATACATAACGTATTGCTTAACGGTTATGTATCACCGTTATGTATATAATTAATAGATAACGCTCATATGTAATGTATCACTTGTTACCGTTACGTATGGACATAGATAACACTGCATACATAACGGATATTTATAAATACATTATCTTTACGAAAAGTGCGCTCATACGTAACGGTTTTTAAAAAAGTCTGTTATCCATGCAGTGTTATCTATGTGCATTTTTCTAGTAGTGAGTGTTTCTGTAAATCTTTTGATCTCGTTTGAATATTCTAGTGAAGCTCACTCTCCCGTGGATGTAGGCATCTTCACTGGCCGAACCACGCATATCTTGTATTCATAGATCTAGATTTTAATTTCTGCGCGTTGCTATTTTTTTAGTAGTTGAGTTGCGCTTAATTTCTTACAAATTGGCATCGTCCGGTGTGGAATCAGACTCACGGCGGCGAGCGAAGATTACAGAGGTGATCTGATCGCCAGAGAAAGAAAAATAAGCTGAAGATCGCGGCGGTAGAGGAGCGGCGAAGAGAAGGTTTGGCAGAAGAAAAGTGATCAAAGAGATCAATCGCGGATACAACGGCTGAAATTTCAATCGGAGAATCAGAGCAACAAAACAGATCGGAGAGCTATGGCGACGTCAAAATTCAATATGGAGAAATTTAACGGTAAGAATGATTTTGCACTCTGGCAAATCAAGATGAGAGCTATGCTCATTCAACAAGGTCTTGTCTGCACACTGACGGAGGAAAAAGAAGATCCGAATGAGAAGGGAAAGGTCGATGACAAAACTGAATCCAGTGATCCCAAGAAAACAGAATGGAAAGAGAAAGCGCATAGCGCTATTATTATGTGCTTGGGCAATAATGTCTTGAGGGAGGTCGCGAAGAAGACGACAGCAGTTGCGGTTTGGGTGAAACTAGAAACTCTGTATATGACGAAATCCCTAGCCAATCGTCTATACATGAAGCAGCGTCTATACTCGTACAAGATTGTTAATGATAAAGGAATTAGAGAGCAACTTGATGAGTTTAATAAATCACTTGACGATCGGGAAAGTATTGATGGAAAGCTCATAGATGAAGACAAAGCTATTCTACTCTTGAATGCTCTGCCCAAGTGTTATGAAAATCTCAGGGACGCAATGTTGTTTGGCAGAGAGAGCTCTATATATCTGGAGGAAGTGCAATTTGCACTTAGAGCTAAAGAGCTACAGAAATCGAATGAGGGAATGCGTGAATCATCCACTGGTGAAGGGTTGAATATCAAGAAATTCAGTAGGAATAAGTCCAAGAAGGGAATTGATTTTAAGAATGATATAAAGAGTTTCAAGAAGATTGACTCTAGAAGTGAATGTGATGAATCAGATTCAGAAGAAACAAAAAGGTGTTTCCATTGCAAGAAGGTTGGACATATTAAGAGAAACTGTGATGTGTGGAAAAGGAAGCAAGGGAAGAAGAGTCAGAAGCAAGGGAAGAAGAGTCAGCAATCTGGTTCTGCAGAAGTTACTGAACACTTTGGGGATGCAGAGGTCTTGAATGTGGTGGAAAATCACATTAGAGAAGGGTGGATTCTTGACTCGGGCTGTTCATTGCACATTTGTTCCAACAAGAAGTGGTTTACAGAGCTTAGGAGTGTTGAGATAAGTTATGTATTGTTGGAAAACGGTCAATGTTGCACAGTTGAGAGCATCGGTTGGATAAAGCTCAAAATGCATGATGATTCATACAAGATTTTGAAAGAGGTCAGCTATATTCCTCAACTCCACAGAAATCTGAAATCTCTTGGCATGTTAGAGTCTAAGAATTATGTTTTCAAGTCTGAAAATGGTTTCTTATATGTTCTTAAAGATTCTAGGATTGTCATGAGAGGAAGTAGGAGGAATAAATTGTATTATCTTGATGCTTGTGTTGTGTTTGCTAAAACTAAACTTGATACTCATGATAATTCTGATATTGAGTATGTGCAATTTGATTATGTTGATAATGAAAACTTCCATAACTTGACTGTGAATGGTGATAGTGAAACTTAAAAGGTTAATACTTGTAAAACTTAAACTGGAGATTAGTCATGTGTGTGTTTGAATGCTAACCACAGCCTGGAGTTTTCTTCATAGCATATTTCAAAGAATTTTGCAGGTTTTAGGAGTGATAAAAGGCATGGTTTCATGCTAAGTAGTTCACAGCAGGGTGTGGTAATTAAAAGGGAAGAGGTATCTTAACTAGACAGTCATGAGATTGATGAAAATAGTTCAAGAGTTGAGGTGGAATCTCTTAGTAATCTGGAGCAGATTAAAGGAGATGTTAATGAAGACATTTGTGAACTGATTTCTGGAAATAAATCTGAGTTGATTGTTGGCAGAGATGTAGTGTCTAAGAATAAGAATGCAGCAGCATATTTAGACATGGAAAGGAGATCTATAAATGCTGATTTTGAGGTGGAGTTTGAGACAACACAAACTCTGGAAAAGGACTTCTCAAGTAAAGAGAAGCAGCAATGGATTGATGTTATGAGAAAGGAGTTGGAGTTCTTGGAGAAGCAAGAAGTTTGGTCTTTGGTGTCTAAGTTTCTGACTGAGAATCTTGTGAGGGGTAGATGGATTCACAAGATGAAGATCAAAGTGCAAAAGGGAGCCGCTGAAGTAAAGCAAAACAGTTTCAAAGCTAGGATGGTTGCTCAAGAAAAGATTGGAGTAATTGATTCTAGGATTGAGGGATGTTCATGGAGCAAACCTAGAGTTACTAGCGAGAGTCTTGAAGATGTGCAGATAGGGCTCGAGCTAGTGAGTTCAATGTCTTAGTAATAAGGCATTGATGCCCTGTGATGGGGCAAATTTGGAGAGGAAGCTTGTTCTAGTTGTTCTGGTTTTACTCTGCAACAGCCAAGGTGGAGATTGTTGAGGAATTGTGGTGTAGCTGCATGCATGTGGTCCCAAACTTATGGAAGGAATGACTTGTTTGTTAATACTGATACTTGAAGGTTTTATCTGCAAAGTTGGTAGCTAAAGTCAGCTAAAGCATGCATTACAACAAGTTGTTTTAATTTGAGACGTTGGAGCTCAATGGTGGTGATTAAATGATTAAGTCGGTTCTTTGTTGTATATAAGTTCAGATTCTTCTGTTTTGCATTTGATTTCTATCTTGTAATTGCAGATTGTAAAGAGAGAGAAAGGGGAAACACAAGCGCTATTGTGAGGAAGAGAATATGTGTAGAGAGTTCAGTTTCTTGGGTAGTTTAGCGTGGCTTGAGTGTTTCTGTAAATCTTTTGATCCCGTTTGAATATTCTAGTGAAGCTCACTCTTACGTGGATGTAGGCATCTTTATTGGTCGAACCACGTATATCTTGTGTTCATAGATCTAGATTTTAATTTATGCGCGTTGCTATTTTTCGAGTAGTTGAGTTGCGTTTAATTTCTTACGGCTTCCAAAATTAGGACAATAGTTATTAAGTTTTGCATCCACATGACACTTTTCAGCCCAATTTCAGATTTTTAGGCTTAATGGCACTAATCAGGCGCATGACATGCTTGGTGAGCCCAAAGCTAATGTCGGAATGCCATATTAATAAAAAAATAATAAAAAATAAGAATTAAAATAGAAAAATCAACTCTATCTACCTCATTCTCTCTCTCTCTCCACCCCATCTAGTCTATTTCTCTCCCACAAAACCCACCGCCACCATCGCCGCCAACCACCACCACCTGCCACTGCTATTATCTCTCTATCTCACACCATTACTAATACACTTCTTTCTTGCTTATGAGCTCTGCTTCTAAATAAAGTATGAATCAGAGGCCTAAATTTCAGATTCTACCTGGCTGATTTGGTGCGCTTGGCTATGAATTGTCCACCTAAAACCCCAAATTTCTGGAATCACTCATCTGAATTAAAGATCAAATTGAGTGGTGAATGTGGCGAAAAAAATTAGAGTTTAGATAAGGATTTTGGTGGAAGGAATTAGGGTTCAAATTATGATTTTGCCGGAATGAATTTGAATTAGGATTTTGCTGGAAGTAAGCTGAGCAAAAGGTAGGAGGGAGGTGACTCCATGATGGAAAAGCAAAATCTCCACCATTGAACGGAAGGAACGCCACGTGCGGGAGTGAAAAGTTGGGGAAGAGGGGCCCACCTTCGTGAAGGGCAAGTCCTGCGACAAGGTTTGTAAAGGCGATTGCATCGGCGGTGGTAGTGAGTGAGTGGGCAGAATAGGAGGGGTGGAGTTGGGTCGTTTACGCAGTAGATGGAGGGAGAACTTCTTTATTCGTCGGCGACGCTTTGCTTCCTCGGCTTGACATGATGGATATAGTTGTATCACCTCGTGAGGCCGCAACTATAATGTGTCATCGTTTGTTGGCGGTGGTGGCAACGACAACAGTGGTGGCAATGATGGTGGGTTTTGTGGGATAGAAAGAAACAATAAAGGGTGGGGAAAGAGAGTGAGGAGAGAAATAGTTGAGTTTTTAATTTTATTTCTTATTTTTATTAATTATTTTAATCAGCTTCGGACTCCAACAAGCATGTCACATGTCTTATCCATGACTTTGAGCTCGAAAATCATAAATTGGGTCGAAAAGTGTCTTATGGATGCTTAACTTAATAACTATTGTCCTAATTTTTGAAGCCCAAAAATGTTTGTCCTAATTTACAAATCAGCCCAAGTTAATTTCTCTTAAAATAAAATTGAACTCTATTTTTTACCCAATGCATTGAAATTGAAATCAGCTTAAGTTAGTATCCTAAAAAAAACCTCTAGATTATAATTTATTTTCTGAAAAAATGAAATTTATAATTAAACTCTATTTTCCATCCAATGCATTGAAATCAAAGTCAGTCACACCTATTTATAGTTGCGACTACCCAAATCAATGATAAAGATTTTCCGAAAATACATTTAATCTAAAAAAGTTATTATCTAACTATAAAATTCTAGAAACGTAGCTCGTTTGGTACAAAGTATGGGATAAGGCCTGATATGTTTGACTGAGATGTCTTATAAATATAAATAATTAATATTCTGTTTGGTATGATATATTAAATTCTCTGCAACACATAGTAATTATTGTAATTTATTGCTATAATTAGTTGCAGTATTATTTATACCACCTCATATGTAGTATACATAACAACAAAAGTAAGTATTATTCATACGGGCCCGAACTTTATAAAGGGCCGTATACTTCATACCAAACAAGATATTAGGGTGTCATAGACATATTATACACCCTAATCACCCCTACCAAACGAGCCAGTATACCAATTATTGTATAGTATAATAACCCTCATAACTAAGGCAAGTAATACAGTTATATAAAATTTGAAGTATTATTAGCATTGTTAATCATAATTTTTTTTGTTTAATTTAATATAGTTGATTTTCTTTTATAAGGGATAATTGCATATTTACACCCAAAATTTGGATCAACTATAGAAGACACTTCCGACTTTTACATTCAAGTACCATATAAACTTATTATGATTTCAAATCTAGAACGGTCGAATTATTCGGTACCGAAAAGTCTAGCTGACTGTCGAAATTTCACACATACTACATAATATACACACAATTATGACAATGACCGCCAAATTAAAACTAATTATTTAGTGAGAGAGGAAATGGTTTAGACCAGGGGCGGAGCCAAGCTTGGGCTGGGGTTGGCTCAAGTCCACGCCAATTTTTTTTTCTTTTTTTTGCACTTTTGATTTTGGAGGTTATTGGAAATATATAATTGGTCTCAGCCCATGCTACATGTGGTGAAGAGAAGAAGAAATTCTGTAAAGCTCAGGAAAAAATTGCAGAGAAGAGGATTGACGAAGAAGAAAGAAATGGAAGGAATGAAATCAAATAAATAAATAGTTGTGGGCCCTTAGGCTAGGTAAAAGTGAAATTAACATTTTAAAAGTCAGTCACACTTCTATTATTTAGAAAGAAGTTTCTAACTTTTTAAGAGAAAAAATTAAAATAGAATACATTCATCATATCTAAACTAAAAGTTTGGCAATTTTTCTCTGATCTCTTTCATTCCTTGTTTTTATGCAATGCCATAATATTCAACATTGTAAGTTTTCTTGTTTTTTTTTCACTTTTATGTAAAATTTATTATACTACTATTTATTTATTTATGTAACTTTTTTATTTTTGTTTAGGCTTATTATATATTATAATCGTATTTTTTTTTGTATATTGCTTGCTGTATATTTTAATTTTTGATTAATCTATTTGATTCTAGGTTAGATTTTTAATGTTTAAATGTAAATTATTTTTGTATTATGTATATTTTGGAGCGCTATTTTAAAAAGCATAATTTTTTGAAAATTTTGAACACCAAATTTAGAAAACTCAACCCATGTCAATGATTTTTTCTAAATGATTTTTTCTAGCTACGCCCCTGGTTTAGACAATGCCACTTATGAACTGTTTGGAGTTGGGCTCGATAACAAATCATCTACGGCCAATATTCCTAGGGTTAGATTGAAGTACAAGTAAGTACCTTGCGGCAGAAGTTTGATGGCGGCATGTCAAGCGGAGACGGCCACCGGCACTGCATCCGAAGCCATTTGTGCGGCAGATTCATTTTTAAATGAGTGATTTTTGTAATGTTTCCTCGAAAGAACAAAAATTAAAAGCTGAATATTTTTTATCAAGAAAGATAAGCTGAAGATTTTTGGAGGCTGTATAATATGTAATGTGTCTATCCATAAAAATAGGCATTTTGCTTTTGCAAAAATGAAAAATATACACCTAAAAGGGAATAAAGGAAATTTGTTTATGTTTGATGTGCATGGACGAATTTAATCCTTTAATTGTGATATGTTCCCAGCAATTATTAGTAAAGTCTTACATATCTCTTATACATGTGTAAGAGATGTATGCTTGTTTTTTGAAATTAACTGTAAAAATATACTAATTCCTAAAAGGACTTCGTCCCTATAAACTTATTGAAGATCCCGTGCGGAAAATTGAAGATCCCTCTCGAGAAGGATCTTCATTTTTCCGAGTGGGGTCTTCATTTTTTGTATTTCTTTTCAAGGTGTGTCAGCTACTTTTCAAGTTGTGTCAACTCTTTGACATAAAGTGAACCCTATCAAGGAGATAATAAATTTGTTTGGATTGGATATGTATTTTTCATTTTTGCAAAAGTAAAGTTTGTATAATAAAGTTTTGCCCTAATGTAATTGGGTTTGTGAGAGAGAACTATAGTTCAAACTTTTGTATTTTTGTTATTAAGAGTGGAATATGCTAGGAGTAACTGAAGATTCTTGTTAATTATACAACAAATAATCTCCAAAATCTAAAGCAATTTGGATCTTTTACTACAATTAACATTGCATCTCGTATGTAATATCAAGTCATATTTAGGTAACATTGATAACATTATTTAATTCTACTTACATATATCAGTTGTTTGAAGTAGAAGATACAGAATACAGGATTTTACGCACATTCATGATACACGCACATTATGGACAGAACAATTTTTTTCAAAGACATACCATTATTACTAGCCACATACTATATGAACACTGTACAGAATGGAAGTAATACTCCCTCCGTTCTACAATAAGTGACCACGTTTCCTTATTGGATCGTCCCATTATAAGTGGTCACTTTCCTAATATGAAAATTTCTATCTCATAAAAAGATGTAGGGTCCACCACTTTCTATTTTTTTATCCTTTAAATGCTCTTCTCCTAAATTGGCCACTTATTGTGGGACGAGGGAGTAGAACAATAAGGCACGAGTCGAAGAAAGAATGACTGGTCAAAAAGAAACAAAAACATTAAACAATTGAATTATATATGATTGAACATTATCAAATTAGTGAAGTGTAACAAACATGGAATTTGGGATCGACCAACGACTTTTCATTAGTAAGTGTGACAAAAATATTGTCCTTGACATTTTTAAGAGACATGCATTTAAGTTCATCGCTTATTATTATATCTCTATCTTTTCTTTGAACATATAAGATTATAATGGGAATTGGGATCGGTCTCCGACTTCTCGTAAGGAATACCACTAAACTACACGTAGACAAACTATTTGGGATCTCGTATTTTCAGCATTCATTTAATGAAAATGATTTGACGAAGAAATCTAAGACCAAACTGACAATAAAAAGAAAAGTCACATTTAACTAATCTGTATCCTCAAGATCACAACATGCCAAATCAAAAGGGAGATTATCATCAAGATAGCTAATTAATTCTATTCGTACAACTAGAGAAAAGCGGTAAGAATAAATTATCATACATGGACGTCCACAAGAAACAACATCAATAATACATCAGCATAAGTTATAGGAATAATTGCATATTGCCACCAAATTATAGGCATTTTTTCACTTTCCTATCTAAATTTTTTAACCGAACTTTCATTCCAATCCATGTAAAAATTGTTAAAACATACGAAAATACCCTGATTATATAGGTGCAAAATGAAATTTCTGGTCAAGAATTCTTCTGGCTGACTGGAATATTTTCAACCCCAAACAACACACGTACTATGCCAAGTAATTATTTTCTAAAATATAACAATATTTCAGATTTCAAAAATTCATTCAATATAGTCAAAGTGTGATAATACTAACACTTGATAGATGAAGTTCCTCGACGACAATGCAAACAAACACATAAATCTGAAAAAAAGCAAGCTCCACAAAGACAAACCAAAAGGCACAACCTATCAAAATTGAAACTCATCATCATCAATTGGTTAGAAACAAATCCTCCTTACCTCTAATTTCTTCCTTCCCATAGCATATGTGAGTGTTTGAATCAGTGTTTCCTTGCAACGTGCATGTAGCACACGGCCCCCATAACAGCAACAGCAGCAATGGTCGAACCCCCAACCACCAACCAGTCCTTTTCTTTCATGCCCCCCAGTAGGCCTTTTGTTTCACCATCAACCGAAGCATCACCATTAATGCTTTCTTCAAATGCTCTTTCCTTCGTCTCAAACCCGTTGATCATCTTCTGCTTCTCATCCAAAGTACTCTCTAAGAGACTGATCTTGCCCGTCAGTTGCTCAACCGTCTTTTCCAAACCACTCCTCAACTTCTCCAAAACCTTGTTACTTTCCAAAACCACTTCCAACTCCTCAAGATTCTTATTCAAGATCCGAATTTCCTTCTCCTTACCCTCTGATTCACTTCTCAGACTGCTAGCCTCTTCCAACAGTCTCTCAACCTTATCCAACAACAGGTCTCTCTCCTTCCCCATTGCATCCAACTTAACATCCTTCTCCTTCTCCCTCTCTTTCACTCCCTCCAAATCCCTCTGCAAGTCAGACATTTCAGCAGCCGATTCCTGCAAATCACTCATCGCAGACACCAAATCATGCTGCAGCCTCGACACCTCAGCTTCCAGCTCTGCTGCTCGAGCTGCCACCGCCCCCAGCATCCTATTCTCTGACTGCACTTCTTCCAACTCCTTCTTCGTCTCTGCTTTCTCATTGCTCAATTCTTGAATCGATGCCTTCAGTTCCTCAATTTTCTGCCTGTAATCCTCATTTTGCTGAATAATTTTCCCATTTTCTCGCTCAAGATCGCTGATCTTTTGGGTGAGACCTGATATTTTCGGCGAATCGTCATCCCCCATAATTTCCACAGACTGAGCATCAGAAAATTCTCCATTGATCATCGTTTCATCAGCCATCTATGATTCCTAAAACCCCGAAAAATAAATCACCAAAAAAAAAAGAAAATATAAATAATTAACACACTTCACCGAAAGCAACAATTACAGTAGAACTCAAGAAACATAACTAATCAAAACTCATCAACATAACAAAGCATAACCAAAACAAATTCCTAACTTAACAGCAAGAATCGGAAGTTTACGTTTCTACGCAGCCAAACAGAGCACACAAGATCGCAGTGAAGAGCAACATAACAAAAATTAACGGAATTTTTAATATTTGCTAAGATCTAATCTTGTCTTTGGAAATTGCGCTGAAAATTGGAAGAAAAAGACAACAGACGTACCTATTTTGCGGGAGGAGTTATGATGGGGTTTCAGTAGAATTAGGGTTTGAGAATTTTAGTTGAAATGAAATGAAAAGATAGCTTTTATTTGATTGGAAACCAACTTGACTAAATTGTGCGTTGCACGTGCAAAAAGGCAACGATGCTTTCTTAGGCATAAACAGATCATGTATGCAACGTTGTCATGATTTATATATGTAATTTCATATATTGATTGCAAGTATTTAAATTTTTTAAGTGCTAGTATATGGGTATATAAATATTAATATCGTGACCAGTTCATTTAAATTGTCAGCAATCGGGTTGCTCAATTTATGAATCTGGTCAAAATTAGTTGGTATTTTCAGTTAATTAGAAGGAACCAAGAGATTTTGATTGATAGTGATTTATATACTTCACTAGAAATGGAGTTAATTTTGGATGATGGAGTTAATTTTGGAGACAATTTGCCAAAGTTGCACTAGTTTGGCCGTATTATGCGTAAATTAAATTTTTTAAGAAAACAAAATAAAGTGGAATGCTAGTTTTTTTTTTTTTAGTTTCTCTATTAGCCATATTTTATCATTTATTTTGTTTTGTGCTAATAAGTAAGTATTTTCATTTACTTGTTATCATAAGGATTAGGAATACACGCACACAGACACTGGAAGGTTTGTATATGATTTGTATAGTCTACATGTGTATCTGTTTATATATACATATAAATAAATTTCAAAATGAGAACGAAAACAATTAGACAAGTTAATTAACTCATTTTATTTTAATTTTAAATAAAATAAATTTCACACATTTATGATATTACGAGGGCGAAATTGAGAAATTTCAACAAGAACACCTTGAGCTATGACATTGTAACTATCATCATATTTATTATTTCTCACAAGAAAAATACAAGGACAAAAAGAACCTTTTCACATCTAAAAATACCTAACCATCCAAGTCAAGAGAAGTTACAGACAAATCGATTCAGATATTCTTCACAACACTATCTTCATCCTCAGACCCCCTTTACACAAAAAAAAAAACCTTCCCCTAATACATCCTCGCCACCCCGTACTGAACCATAGCTACTTTTCTATGAGCAGCAACTTTCGTCGCAGCTGCTGCACCACCGACTCCGAGCCCACCGTATTGGGCTTTGGTGTGCAGCAGATTTGTGTCGATGATGACCCTGTCATCAGAACGCTCCGACTTTGTGCCTCCAGCCAGACTCGTATAATACGGATGGCTATCTATGTCTATTGCTATGTCGGGGGCTAATTTGGCAGCTATGCCACAGTTTGGAACTTGTTTTGCATTAGAAGGAATGTCTCTCCTGGTCTCACCTACTGGTCTCTCCATCTTCCCTGTGTCGTTCCTACTGGAATAACCCGAGGGAATTACCTGGTGGGAGAACGATGTATTTCTGACCAGCATCCTAGGATCATAGAAGTCTTTGGCGGTATTAACATTCTCATACGCCAACAGTGGACCAACAACTTTGCCTGGTTTAGCTGAGCATCGTAAGTTTCAAATGTAGGAAGTGAGATTTTCATGCAGGAAACAAGGACAAAAGTTCGTGCAGAAGAGAAAAGCGTGATAAGGGATTTGACATTCTAATCAGGAAAGTACCTTGTGTGATCCTCTGTGGCGGCTGTAAGGTTCTTGACAAACTATTGTGAAGCCCATCCGAATCTCTCGAGTTTCTGCTGCACGATTCTTCAGAGTTATGCCGGTCCCTTGCATTTGCAACAGATGGCTGCTCCTTTGAAGGTACTCTATTGGAAGGTATAATGGTAGACCTGCATATTTGTAAGTCACCAGTACTATGAGCAACAGCCGAAATGGTGTTAAAATGAGTGTGACATGTGAATTCTTACAGACTTTATAAACCCAAAAGTAATTTAATGATACAAAGTCAAGTCAAATAACCATCACTACACCCTTCATACAAACAATAAACATCAGCCATAAGCACCGATTGGAATCAATTTTTCCTATAGAGCCACTCAAGAAAAGCAGAATTTAATGAAAACAACTACAAGAAGTGTGTCTACTAGCTTCCAGTCTTCCACATAATTGGACTCAATGTACGATTTGCACAACTTCCTGCCAACAATAGGTCATACCAAGTTTAGAATACCTTGGGGGGACAAATCCCATCATTCAGAAAATACCAACACAAATTTAAAAAGAAAAAAAGAAAGAAAGGCAGACTCTATGATCTCTGCCTACATACCCCCAATTTTTTATTCAATAATTTAACACCATGAGCCAGAATCCCAATCTACTTGGGTTTTCATAAAATTAAGCCATTTTACAATAATATATTTGTGGTATAAAATTTATTTATACTTATCTATTACTATTTTAATTAAATAATGTGCATCAAACAGGTGACACGAGCAAACTTCTAGTATAGAAATAAAACCAAAGTAAATATACATTTAATAAGATAGGATTATTACATGACCAAGAAACAAGTAGAAAGTAGGAGGATTAATTAAACTTTATCATGAGAAGAACAGGTTGGAATAAAAATTGAGACGAAGTTCATCCCCCACAAACACAAGTAGATCATATGAATCATTGAACGCTAGCAATCTTGCATAGTCCAAACAGAGAGGCAGCCCAGCATAAGTGATTAGCTACTATGAGCCTGTCATACATGCAGTGTGCTATATATGTTTGTGAATATCAACTTTATACCCATATAATGAAGGCCAGACCAAGAAGTCCAGTAACCATAACTTAAACTAAGAAGGAATAGAAGGGGTAGATTCGCATATACCTAGGAAGGGAAGCATGCTTTCTTTCAAGTGGAATCACTGGTCCACTTTTACCAACACTTTCTTCCAAATGAGCAAATTGACTCTTAAAGTGATCAATTGCACTGCACAAGAGACATGTTCCAAATTAGCAGATATATAAAGGTTTACAAAAAGAAAAGGCACTTGGTTGGTTAAAGTAAGTTACCTAGGATAAATGAAATTGGTTCTTTCAATTCCATTGATATAATCCTTCCGTAGCTGAGGATGGTACTCCAGTATCTCCCGATATATTAACTCTCTTATATCTTCCTTTGTGACTCTTCGCCTCTCAAACTCAAATTCCATTTTGGAAATGGGTTGGCAGGATGGTTCTCTCTCTGCCTTAGCCAACCCCCGGAAGTAAGGATCTGCTAGTGCCTGCAAATTCACAAGCAGTTGTAAGAAAATACAAAAAAGAAAAAAGAAAAAAAAAAGTGAAAATCAATGACAATTAATTCATATAACCTTGTTTCAACAATATCATAATAGCAGAAAGGGAAAAAGAAGATAGGTAAATTTGCATGCAAAAGTCCGCAACGATAAAGAAAAGAATCTAACCAGAAGAAACTCCTAAACATTCAAAGGACAACCAACAGAGACAAAAACTTAGATAAGGTCGTAGCAAACCTGTTCAGCAGTTGGTCGATCCTTTGGGTCAAAAGCCAGCAGCCTCTCCAAGAGCCGAAGAGACAAAGGATCAGCAGTCGGAAACTTCTGAGCAAAAGGAATTGGCTGCTTCTTTCGCATGCTTGTAAGATATCTTCTAGCCTTTTCATTCCGCACCTAAACAAAGAACAGAAGAAACAGGAATATCAGGAGCAGGTCTGGTATAAGTAAATCAAAAGATATTTAAACCACAATTGACACTGAAAAGGTAAAGTTATGCATACGTGAGAAATGGTGTCCATCGAAGGTGTTCCAAGAAGGTCAGTTATCAAATCCAGCTGGTGAACAACATTCTTTCCCGGGAAAAGTGGCTTCCCCGTTAAAACCTCAGCGAAAATGCAGCCAATGCTCCATATGTCGATTGCTGGAGTATACTGAATAAACATGCAGTTTAAACATCAATATTTTTTACTATAAGCTGTTCCAATGGCATGGAACTTCAAGAGCAAACTCTAAATGAACACCATATCCAGATCAAGAGATGAATCATGAGAACCAGCCCATGGGCCCATTCACTAGATCTAATCATACAGGGAACACAAACAAATCATACTCCCAGGAGTTCGCGTTTAGTATCATTGAGCTCATAGCTGACCGCTGACAAGGCTTATACTAGCACCTGTAACCGGAAGATATAGTGCAAAAGATCTATCAAGGTACAAGAGTTGCCCATTGCCATTTTCAACAGCTCCAAAAACCCCTTAAGTTTGAGAAAAACATTGTTATCATGGAAATCAACTTAAAACTCATGGTGCTCCATGAAACTAAGCCCTCTTCATAACATAAGGTGGTTTATTGTATAAAAGAGATATTTTCTTAGAAAAATGTTGACGTCAGGAGCAAACTGCACTTAAGAATACAAAAACATAAGGTATATGTATTGATGTCAAAATTCAAAGAAATAAAAACAAACAGCTCTTTGATAAGGACCACTATTTGTTGTCACAACACATCACTTGACAAACCAAAATGAACTTCTCATCAACATAAGATGCCAAGAATCTGCCGAATCACCTTAGAGAAAAATGAGCCACACAATTCTGGAGCCCTATACCATCTTGTAGCAACATAATCCTGTGTTACCACGAAGCACATTTTCTCAGAAACAGATAAACAGTGAAAATATTAATTATAAGTATCTAAAATATAGTATTTTATACCGTCCAAAATATTGTCGTAGGCGTGTCGCTGAATGCTACTCTAGCCAATCCAAAGTCACATATTTTTAGTTTACAGTTTGCATTTGCCAGAATATTCTTCGGTTTCAAATCTCGGTGATATACATTGGCTGCAGAAAAAATTATATCAATAGAGTTATCACAAACTCACCATAAAACTAACCATCTAGTGAATAGCCAACTAAGACACATCATTGCTGACATAATAGCAACCATCTTTCTATCAAGTGAACAACAACTAAGACACATTTCAGGAGACTAGCAACCATTTTCTTAACAACCATCCGGTTTTAGGAAATAGATTAAGGTTGAATTATAGTACCCCGTGAGGAGTTCTTACAGACAATCAGATGTGGGTCATGTGGCAATGAAATTCGCCAATTTCTTACAGAAACTTAGGAATGAGAAAGAAAGGTGGTCGCATGGATTACCTGTGTGGATATATTTCAGAGCACGGAGCAATTGATAAAGGAAAAATTGATAATGTTCCCGTGTCAAGTCATCATTAGCCTTAATGACTTGATGTAGATCTGATTCCATGAGTTCAAAAACTACATAGATATCTTTAAATTCTCTCCTTGAAGGTGGAAGCATAATGTGCTTTATTTCAACAATATCTGGGTGTCTCAAAAGCCTCAGAAGCTTTATCTCCCGAAGTATTCGAGCAGCATCAGAAATATGTTCAAAGATGTCATGTATTTTCTTTATTGCCACTCTTTCATTTGTATGAGTATCGATTGCTGAGCAAACAACACCATAACTGCCTTTACCTATGACCTCCTGGATTTTATACCTGCTTGCATCACCATACTCAGAAAAGAAGTCCAATTCCACTGAAGTCTGTTGCACAGAATGGGAACTATGTTTAGTCCATTGCAAAAATAGAGGATAACCAACCAACCAGGATATCTTATTGAGAACCAACAAATCTTACTATGATCAAACTTTGTTCATAACATATGGCCTATTAAAAATGTAAAATGGTATAATAAGTCAAAACTATAACCATCTCTCTAACAGATCCTACTTAATTGATACACCATAAACAATTCCGATTACCATATGATATTGGAAAAATAGTAGTCAACAAATTAGATAAAGTAGAACATTGCAATTCTAGTGGGTTGAAATGCTTACTACTTGTTCCATTCATTGTTCAATAAGAATCAGACATATTGTTACTTTGAGAAAAAGATTCATCACATAAAACCGCTTTGCCCCTAATGAAAAGTAGGAATAAAACTGCCTTTATGAACAAATATCCACACAGAAAAATCTAGCACATAAGACAGAGATAATCAACTCAATCCTTCTCAAACCTCATGTAAACAACCTAAACCATCATGAAAACTAGAATATCCCGTCTATAGTCCATCTATAAACATTGAAATAATAATATTTAAACCTGGGATAATGCAATAGCCATATGAAATCAGATACTCAAGGATAACAGAACAAATGTGGGGAATGGAAAGACACGGGTACAATGACCATAAAGAGACAATCTGTACATAGACATATAGAAGTCAACGAAAAATGACAGAGAAGACAAAAAAGGAGCATGCAAATGTAAAAAAGGAGCAGAACAGCAATAAAAGTGTTCGCTTAACCAAGTTACAGAAATTGTCAGACATCAGAGTGATCATATTCAATTATTCATCCCCACCAGCAATAAATCGCCCCTCAAATTCTTAACCAGACACTTACTAATCAACCAACTGATGCAGCATATGATTCATAATTTCCAGAACTGACGTCACTAATCCTCCAAACAACAAATTAATTTATATCTCTACTCTTTAGCGTCACTATCGGTAATAAAATCATGTCTCCTTACAATGAAATTACGCATTAATTACAACATAATGAGGGGTAAGATAGGAAATCCAATAACCAAGAACATTCATATCCTAATACCAAAAGAAACTGATCCAAAACAAAAATTAAGGCTGAGCATTCTACTCAATTGCAAATTCAACAAGAACAAAAAAAAAACAAAAAAAAAAGAAGCTTACTTTCTTGCGGTGATCTGGCTGCATTGCCAACAAAATTCAAATCTCCCCCCGAAGAAGAATTTTCAACAGCAGCTACAAATAGAATTGAATAAATTAATTCAATTTACGTTCCTCCAGACCACAATGAAAAGATTCAGCACACGTTTAGCCACATTTTCCCCATCGACCGCGGCTACGGATGGCGAAGGAGCAGTCCCACCTTGTACGCTTCGAGTTATTGTTGAAGACAAAGAGAAAGCGATCCTTCATAAAACGCACCGCTTCTTCTTTTTTGTCTTCTTCCACCTCCTCGCGCACAATCATAGAACAGCAAACCCAACCGCCGTTACCATCTCCCCTACAACAAAACCCCCAATTTTTTATTCTCCCAAAAATGAACCTGCAACTCTAATCCTCTCAGATTATTTATATACAGAATTGAGCTTTATACAATAAAAGTGTGTGTGAATGTGTGGATCTGAAGGAACCCTCTAGCCTGTAGCAGCTGGTGTGGGGGGAGATCTGACACCGACAACCGACACAAACTAGAGAGATAAAGAGAGGGGCGAAGTTGGGGGTTTTAGAGAGAGAGAGATGTGTGTATATATACGTCAGAATCAGATGGGGAAAGAGGTTGAGCCGTTGAGGACAATCCTATTTTTAAGAAATTAAGGCCTCGTTTGGTAGGTAGGTTAGGATAGAGTGAGATAGATAAGATCAAGATAAATATAGTGAATAAGGAGTGATTGTTGTGTATCTTTTGTGTTTGGTAGATAAGATAGGGTCAAGATAAATATAGTGAATAACATGTTGGTTGTTTGGTACCCTAGATTAAATTTAAGATTAGGTGTGAAATGACAATTATATCCCCATAATTAATTATTTTTTAATTTTGAATTAATTTATAATTAATTATTTTTTAATTTTGAATTAATTTCCTGGCCTCTCTCTCCACTCGTCTGCCGCCGCCGCCGCCCACAACCTCCACCATGCCCCTCTCGCTCTCTCTTCTTTCACCATGCCCCTCAACCGCCGCCGCTCGTCTCTCTCTCCATCACCGCCACCTACAACCCGCCACCACCATCACTGCCACCACCACCGTCTCTCTCCTCTCGTCTGCCACCACTACCATCCCACCCTTCGACCACCATCCGCCACCACCACCATCCCATCCCTTCCATCACCGTCACCCGCCACCACCACTCTTCTCTCTCTCCCCTCGTCTTTGAACCACCACTATCCGCCGCCGCCGCCACCACCCATCTCCACCACCGGGTAAATCGCCAGATCTACTTCCGCCGCCACACCATCCCATCCCTTCCACCACCGTCACCCGCCACCACCACCACCACTCTTCTCTCTCTCCCCTCGTCTTTCAACCACCACCATCCGCCGCCGCCACCACCACCAATCTCCACCAACCGTCAGATCTACTTCCGCCGCCACACCATCCCATCCCTTCCACCACCGTCACCCGCCACCACCACTCTTCTCTCTCTCCCGTCGTCTTTCACCCACCACCATCCGCCGCCGCCGCCACCACCTAAACCCTAAACCACCCATCTCCACCACCAGATCTACTTCCGCCGCCACACCCTCGTCTCCTTCCGCCACCACCACACCCCTCGTCTCCGACTCCCACCGTGTCATCTCCGTCCAGATAGAGAGAGAGAGGGCGACGGGAGAGAGGGTGAGAGCGCGAGAGAGAGGGCGACGGAGGGTGAGAGCGCGAGAGAGAGGGCGACGGGAGAGAGAGGGCGACGGAGGGTGAGAGCGCGAGAGAGAGGGCGACGGGAGAGAGAGGGCGACGGAGGGTGAGAGCGCGAGAGGTGAGAGACAGAGAGAGAGGAGCGCGACGGAGGGTGAGAGACAAAGAGAGAGAAAGCGAGTGAAAGAGAGAGAGAGCTTGTGGCACTGTTCAACCGAGATAAGAGGTATCTCACCAATTTGGTGAGATACCTCTTCTAAAGGGAAACAGTAAAATAAACACGGGCCGGGTATAATACCGGGCCGCCCGTGATAGTAATCTCGCCTACCAAACGGCATGATAAATCTAGATAGGTAAGCAATCTTGCTTAATCTACCCTACCAAACAGCTCCTAACTAGTATAGCGCGCGGTGATTATTACGTTTATATCTATATCATCATGCATATCTATATATATTTAAGATCATTAAATATTATTAATTTTTTGAAATTATATTACAATATAAAGCTTATATGAAAAATCATAATAGTTTAAAGTAGTTTTAAAAAGAAAAATCTTGAAAATTTATAAATAAAATAAAATAAATCTAAAATTTATGCACAAAATAAATCTAAGAGCTATGCGCAAATGCTAAATTGTACATATACTACTATTACATTAGTTAAAAAAAATGATCAAATACTTGATGTCATCTATTTTTAATTTTTATCGGCAATATTGTATTCAAAGATCGAAAGATAACATGCACACGGCAGACATATAATATTAATATAAATAATTTAGTAATTAAAAAAATAATAAAAAGAAGAATATTCATTTTTCTACAATAATTTGTGATAATATAAATTTATGCAAAAAGAAATTTCACATTTTTGCAATTTAAATACCTTAAAAAATTTAGTAAATATGAGTCCTTGTCACTATTATATAATCGATTTTAAAAGTTAAACGACCCATTATAATCTCAAATAATTGACCCATAAATTTCTCAAATATAACTGACTTTTGATAATGATACAAAAAAAATTGCTCAAAAAATTGGTCAAAATTGATTAAAAGAGTCAAAATTTATTTCAAAACAGTTTTACTATTCTATTTTAATATATATATATTATTAATTATTAATCCTTTCAAAAATGAAATTCATAATCAATTACTATAATCTATATAATCTGCGTATATTATATTATAAATTTATAGTTTTAAATTAATATAACATAAATATATTTATTACAACAATATATTACAATTGGTTCGATATAATTTTTCGATCATTATACTTAATTACGCACATATATGGTTGGAGGTAAAGATAGAAATGACAATCGGATCAATCCTTTTTGTCCTTTGTTAATAGTGCATTGTTTCATTGAGCGTTTGGATTTGAGCTCATTCAACTTATTCTTATACTTTCAATTATTAAATAAGTCCATTGATGACATCATAAACTTCCAATTTGAATACATTAACATCAATAATGACATAGATTAAGAATAAATAATTGACTAAAATATTAAAGTTGCAGCTTTATAAATTACCTCTTGCATATAACCTATAAATGGAGTGGGATAGTTTATGATCAAAATATTTCAAGTTTGAATTTTATACGTCAATTATGTCTCACATTTTTTTTATGGTGTAGTTTACCTATTTTGTATAATCTACAAACTATTATATATAAGATTTTTACCCATGAGGTGGAATTTATAAATATGCGAGTGTTTGATGAGCTGAACACTTGGAATACACTGCTTCTAAGTTTGAACAAATTTAGTATATCATTTCCACGTTTTCTTATTTACAAACATTATAATCGTATTTTTTGTAGCTTTGAATTTATGCAAATACACGATCATTTTTTACAACCTGGTGACATGAATTCATCTATCTCAACTACGAAAGTAGTCATTTATTATTGATGCGAAACATCACATGCAATTTAACAAAATGTTTAGAATTTTACCGACATATCTAATAAATAGTACTGATTCATGAATATTTTTTGTAACAAAAAAATTGCATTAATTAAGATCTAATAAGATTTTTTTTTTTTTTTTTGAGATCTAATAAGTTGAATACATAAAAATGGGATACCTACTCATATACCACTTGTAGCTACAGCATAAAGTTAGCCCCTAGTACTAGGTGACAAACAACATTGCAATGTCGGTATTTGGAAGCTATTTGGATTGTGATTTTTTCTTCTTTTTTTTCCTTTTTTTTTCTTTTTTTTTTTAGCAAAGGATTGTGATGTTGAAATATTGATTCAATCTCTTCCAACCATGGATCTATTTGACCCTTATTTATTACACCTAATCCAGCTAGCATAGTAAAAAATCCATAGTTTTTGGACAATTTATCATTCAAACCAATTCATGAAAATATATCGGTCACTTTAGTCGTTTCTAATTATGTCTAGCAAATCCACTTACGATATTGATCGATTTTTTTAGTTAACCAGAATTATATTCATGGTATTAGAATATACCAATCTATTGACGTTATCGCTATAAGATTTGTTATAGTTCTATTAAATGGGTCACTCCAAATAAAATAATTATTAGACTTGTACTAAACAACTAACAAAATTAGTCAGTATCCAATCACCATGCTGATTTAACTCTTTTCAACTTTGTCATTAGTCTACGAACTATTATAAATTTATTATGAACACCTCTATTATATATGACTCATGTGATTTTTGAATTTTTTTTTTTTTTAGGTTATATTTTATGAACCATGGCACGGAAGATCAATTTACGGATCGATTAAATTGATCAAAAGTATGTGGCATCACTTATTAGAACTATCTATTTCTAGTATGGTGATAACTTATCATTTTGGCAATTACTATAAGTTTTGTGCGAAGTAGGTGTGGAAGTGGAACCTACCACCTACAACCAAATTATTTGTTCATAATTAATTTCTCACTACCTTCTAGAACATATAGGCAGTCACGACACACGAGCAAAAAGGGGGAAAAAATCTTATATTAGGATTGAAATCTATTCATTGGAATAAGAACAGTACACTTGGGTTTATCAAATTTTTTGTTTTTAAACTTTTTAAATCAATATTGGTGCAAAATAAATTTTAAGTTGAAATTAATAAATTTAATTAGTGATTAATAAATTTTAATTGAGATTAGTAAATTCTAATTGAATATTAATAAATCTTAATTGAATATCAATAAATCCTATTTAAAAGTTAATGAATTATAGTTGGATTTAAAATAATATTAAATAGTTAATGAGGCTTAGCTCAAGTAGTAAAGTTGAGCACCACAAGGCTCGATCTCCTTAGCAACAGAGGTCTTAGATTCAATCTCATCTGCGTGGCCAAAAGTTAAAATAATCATTTCAATAAAACAAAGATAAATTCTAATCATTAATCTTTAAAAGATAATTACTAACAAAAATTTCTACAAAATTACTATCTTACCCCTACTTTATCATCATACATGATACATGACAAGTATACATGATGAATAGTATACACCACACAAAACAACCCTCTCTCTCTAACCCATGCACATCACACACACACGGCAAACACACTGCACACATATACACACGCGCGCGCACGCACACATGCACACACACACCTACTGCACACACACACTGCACATACACACATAAACACACACACACACATAAACACGCACACACATACACAAAACAGACGTGCGCGCACACACATAGAAACACACACGCACGGACAA
Organism: Agastache rugosa; assembly: GCA_031470985.1. Taxonomy (NCBI): domain Eukaryota; kingdom Viridiplantae; phylum Streptophyta; class Magnoliopsida; order Lamiales; family Lamiaceae; genus Agastache; species Agastache rugosa. Next base: position 27,590,067 of record CM062601.1, read on the forward strand.
CACACACCACACATACATGTATGAATTCATGTTTTCATATATGGACTCATATATTCATGTATGTAATTATGTATGTTATGTGTGCATTCATGTATTCATGTATGGATCATGTATTCATGCAATTCATTTATATATCGTGCATGTAGGGCATTTTGGTAATTTGAGTTATTATTTATCTTTTAAAGATTAATGAATAGAATTTATCTTTGTATTTTAAAAATGGTTATTTTCCCACATTATCTCTTAATTTATTTTGTTGCAGTGGAATTCAAATTATACTCCCTTCGTCCACAATATTTAGGAAACAATTTTCTTTTTGGGGTGTCTATCATATTTATACTACTTTTTTTTTGAGACAATACCCCAAGCACATTCAATATTTTATAGTATCTCACAACAACTCATTATAGTACTCCCTCCGTCCCCCAAAAGTGTGGTCCAATTAATATTTTATACCTCACATATAATCAAATTTGGACCACACTTTTAAGGGACGGAGGGAGTATGTCACTTTCTCCACTCAAACACTACCTACTTAACATTTATTATAACTCGTGTCATACCTATGTGACCTATATTTCGTAGACGAAGAGAGTATTATACAGTGACTCAAAACCAATCACTAAAAGCTCTTTTGAACTCTCATGACTTACAAATTTAAAACCAACCAAAATCTCAGAGATGTACAATCTTCCAGCTCTATTATGTTGATAATTAATCAAACAGTATGATTATTGATTAATAACTTTAAAGGGGAAAAAATCAATATAGTTTTTTTTTTACTTGAATTCAATATAGGTTTAAATATATATAAATAGTAAGTACTTACGTGGAAAATATAGATTCGTTACACCTAAAAGGCTGAAATCATGACCCTATTTTTAGGGCTGTATACGAGCCGAGCCGAGCCGAACACTAGCGTGCTCGAGCTCGGCTCCTTAGAAAATTTAAAGGCTCGAGCATATAATTCGAGCTCGGCTCGCTAAATATTCGTTTAGACCGAGCTCGAGCGCTCGTGCTCGGCTCGGCTCGGCTCGAACATGTTCGTTAAAAAGGCTCGCGAACATGGCGAGCTGTCTAGTTTAGTATCGAACTCGAACGTGTTCGCGATTTTCGAGCCGAATATAGGTAAGCTCGAGCTCGACTCGAAAAAATTATCGAGCTCGGTTCAATTAATTACGAACGAATTTCGAACTAACTTTTTTCGAGCCGAACTCCGAATAGCTCACGAACCATTTGGCTCGTTTACAGTCCTACCTATTTTAGGAGAAAAAAGTATGTTGGCGCTGGATTTATCTCGGAATAACGGACAATTGTTTAGTTTTCCGGAAAAAAAAAAGGGGCTGTCGGCAAATTGATATTCTCCAAATTCTGTGGCCGCAAAACTATATACACTTAATGAGGTATTTTTAATTTCTATGAGGAATCTCTAATTTATTGTTTCATGAACGACAAATACTATGTCATACTCCTCCCGTTATTTTTTAAGTATCTTTTAGTTCATTTTTTTTGTTCCATAATAAGTGTCTTGTTTCAAAATTTGAGAGTAAAATAACGTGAAATTTCTTATTTTAACCTTGTCATCAATGCAAATTATTTACATTTTAGATTTTCTATGAATTTAATTAGGGGTAAAAGGAGTAATTTATTGACTTTCTTGGTATACGTTTTTTAACAGAGGTAGACACTTATTTAAAAACGGAGGAAGCATTATTTTTTTAGTATATCGAAATTGGTATTCGTGTAAATTTTTGTCCAATACCTCAGGTATTCAACAATTTTGATCTAGTATGTATTAATTTTGAAATTTTAGGCCAATTCGTATTAGAACTCCGAATTTTTTTGATAATTGTTGTAGATATCGAAATTTTATACATATTTTTATTAATTATAATATCTTTATTTGATTATGAAATCTTATGAAATTCATATTAAATAAGTTATTTAATTAATAAATACTCCCTCCGTTCCGTTCATCTTGATACGTTTCTTTTCGACACGGTTATTAAAAATAAAGATAAATATAGTGATATAAAGTGCTTTTAAAGTGAATAAAGTGATTTTCTAAATGAGCCCTAATTATTTCCATAAAAGAAAACATGTCAAGATAAGTGGGTCGATCCAAAACGGAATACGTGTCAAGATGAACGGGACAGGGGGAGTATGTATTTATATGGTGATATATATCTATTTCTTTGGCAACAAGTCAAATCTTGATATTGATATACAACAATTTTTTAAGAGCCAATGAAATCGTGTCATCTCACCCTCAAAGCCCATGATAAAGCCCAAAAGTCCACTCGAGCCTCTCTCCCTACAACTATTTATAGGGTCCTTATACACTTCAAAATCACCCCAAAAAATCATCTTCAAGAGCTCAAAATTGAGGAGAAATTTTCTAAGATTTCTCTCTCAATATTTAAGGCGTTCTTCGTGGAATGCAAGACGTTCTTCACCAAAGTATCCAAAGTCCAGCGTTTGATCCGGAAACAAGGCAAAAGTCCTCCACGTCAACATTATAAAGCTCAAAGCTCAACATTTACTTCGGAAACATGGCGAAAATACTCCGTATCAACATTATAAAGCTCAATGTTTACTTCGGAAACACAACGAAAGTCCTCCGCATCAACATTATAAAGCTTGAAGATCAAGTCTAAGGAGATTGATGAGGCATAATTCTCCAAAAATCTCAAAAGTTACTTGAAGGTCATTCGATGATCAACTTGAAGAGAAGAATCAGATGATCAAATAGAGATTGAACCCGCATATATACATTTTAATATGAAATTCTTATATTTTGCAAACTTATGTTTATTGAATTAAATACAATATTTTGTGTGTACAATTGTAACATTAAATTTAAAGATCGCGTCACGGTAAACTCGATACATGAGACCTATTGGTCTAAAACATTAACTACACTACTGTTGGGCCAACACACACACACTAGAACTCCAAAATTTGGTGCTGCTTAGTGTCATGTCCAGGTAAAATTTTGAAATTTATTGTGAGAATTACCTATTTGTGCACTAGGAAGTTTAGTCAAGCCACATAGGGGTGTATACGAGCCGAATACTAGCAGGCTCGAGATCGACTCGTTAAAAAAATTTAAGGCTCGAGCTAGATTCGAACATTATATTTTGAGCTCGAGCTCGGCTCTACGGGTAGCAACTAAGCTCGAGCTCGTTTAAACATGAACATGTTCATAAACATGTTCGTGAACATGTTCATTTAAAAGTTTTACGAACATGTTTGTGAGCTAGCTCGTTTAATATCGAACTCGAACGTGTTTGCGAGCCTCTCGAGCCGAATATAGGTAAGCTCAAGCTCGGCTCGAAAAAATTGCCAAGTTCGGTTTGAGGCTCGAGCTTGGCTTGTTTAGCAAACGAACGAACTTCGAACGAGCTTTTTTCGAGCCGAGCTGCGAATAGGTCGCGAATAATTTGGCTCATTTACAGCCCTAAAGCCTTGTCTAAAAAAGTAATTAGTTGTGCACAAAGAAATAGTTCAAAAAACTTAGTAAACAAAAAATACTTGTTCTTAGAACAATGGAGTGAAAGTTTTAATACCTAATTAAGTATTCACCTTTTTATAATTACGTCCCAATATAAATAAAATATAAATTAAATATTCGAACTATTGAATTTTTTTACAATTGTGTCTAAGACCTCAATTTTCCACAATGGAAACACACATGTCTCGCATTTGATTAATTTTTAAATTTTTTTGTCAGAATCCAACTCAATTGAAGTACGAGACACAATTGCGAAACGTATAATAATTCATGTTTTTATTTGTTATCTTTTGATTGGGATAAAAAGAATAATTTAAAGTAAAAAAAAAATCCAAGATTTAAAATTAAAAACCCACGTGTTGCATGACAAAGCGAATAAAGTCGTATACCTTCCAAGTTAAAAAGTCATGATCGCTTATATTAATCGTGTAGGCCAAAGTAATGAAGCATATTCACATGAATAAAAGTATGATATTTGTTAATTATTACTCTAAGATATTATTGATTAACTTTCACATCATCCCCTCTCACCACGTGAAACATTTCCTAAGCTACAAATCATGACAAAATAGCTATTTTCAGGGAAATTATTTAACCAATTAATGAATAGTTCTTTTATTGAAGTGGTTTCTTCAGTGATATCCACATTTGAGTTGAGATAGTTTTAGAAGAAGGATACTCCCGTACGATCAGTCGTACCGTGCGATCGGTCAACGGGCGTTGCCTTTCTTTAGTTTTTTTTTTAAGAGAATATACAATCATTTATATTTCAATTTTTAAAATTTATCAATTCAATCCCAATATTTTTAAATTTTATATCAATTTTAACATCAAAACTACCCCTTAATAAAAAAAAATTAACATCAAAACTTCTTGGGTAATTTGCATGTAAATTCTTGAACTTTGCACAAATTCTGGTTTTGCTTACCACAAAAAATTCTGCGTGACAATTCCCAAACTTTATATTTTGTCTGATTTTGCATCCAAGATCGATTTTCCCCAAATTGTGTGCTGACTTGGCAGCCGAAAATCCTACGTGTCCTAGTCGGCCAACGAGTAAATAATTATCCAAACAACAAATTGCCTATAAATTCCTGAACTTTGTAAAATTCTATTTTTGCTCTAAAAAAAATTAATTTGTGCAACAAATTCCCAAACTTTTTAATTTGTCTGATTTTGCATCCAAAGTCGGTTTCCCACAGATTGTTTGAAGGATGACACACATGAACCGAAGTCCTGTTTTGCATGCCATTTTTGCTTTTGGCTTAGCGATGTGAACATAAACTATATGCTTCTATGCACATTGAAACATAGTCCCTTCGTCCCAATAGCAATGTCTCATTTCTTTTGACACGATTATTAAGAAATAAGAGTAAAAGAATAAAAAATGGTAGGTCCTAAGTCTTTTGAAGAGTTAATTATTTTTATTTTTGGAATGAGACCTTGTATTGGAACAGACGAAAAAGGAAAGAGGGACCTTGCTATTGGGACATAGGGAGTATTTTGTAATGAATGGAAGTGATGAAAGTTTGTTTTGATACTTTTTACAGTCTTTTGCATCTTGTACTCATCTTTTTTGTAATTTTTTGCATTCTTTTGCAACCTCTAATTTGTGTCATCAATTTGGGGGAAACCGACATTGGATGTAAAATCGGACAAATTAAAAAGTTTGGGAATTTGTTGCACAAATTAATTTTTTTTGGAGAGCAAAAACAGAATTTTACAAAAGTTCAGGAATTTATTAGCAATTCGTTTGGATAATTATTTACTCGTTGGCCGATTAGGACACGTAGGATTTCCGGCTGCCAAGTCAGCACACAATTTGGGAAAAATCGACCTTGAATGCAAAATCAGACAAAATATCACGCAAAATTTTTTTGTGGGGAGCAAAACCAGAATTTGTGAAAAGTTCGGGAATTTAGAGCATGTACTACAGCGGTCGCTTGGCCCGGTTGCCCGGCCAGCGACCGTCCCTCCCGACCGCCCCCCCCCCCCGGTCCCTCCCTATTGCAGCGACCACATAGGTCGCTACCCAGGTCGCGTCGACCTACCTTCCTCTCTCTCCTCCTCCACGCGTCGCCACCTGCTTCTTCCTTTCCTTTTTTTTTCTTTTTTTTTTTTGCTGAAATGGTTAATTGATGAAGGGGAAGGTGAAGGGAAAGGGAGATCTGGTGGTGAGGGAGAGAAGAGAGATGGCTAAGAAGGAGACGGCGAAAGAGATAAGAGAAAGAGAGCCGGCGAAAGAGAGAGGAAGAGGGAGGCAGTATATATATATGTGGGTGTGTGTATATATATATATGTATATATAGGTTTTTAATATAAAACATAATTAATTAATAAAATTTAGAGATAGTATTTTTTATATATATAGGAACTAGTAATTTTTTTATATAAAATTTAATAATTAAAATTATTTTTATATATTAATTAATTAAAACATAAAAAATAATATAATACAATTAAATAATGAGAGACCGGGGTGAGAGACCTATCCCATTGCAGACGATTTAGAGATCAGTCTCTCAATCATTGAGACCCCACAAAAAGTACCCAAAATATTACTCCTTCCGTCCCAATAGCAAGGTCTCACTTTCCTTTTTTGGTCGTCCCAATAGCAAGGTCTCATTCCAAAAATAGAAATAATTAACTCTTCAAAAGCTGTAGGACCTACCACTTTTTCTCCTTTTACTCTTATTTCTTAATAACCGTGCTCAAAGCAAGTGAGACCTTACTATTGGAACGGAGTGAGTAATATCCCATAGTGGATGCCCTTACAGGCAATTTACCCAAACTTCTTCCCACGAACTTGTGACATGGTGCGCCGGAGGATGACCATTTTGCCAAAAAAAAGTTTCACATGTGGTAATATTCCACGTAAGGTTGAGAATGTCTTTTATTTTTAAATCTGTTTAAGAAAAAACTTACAGATTCATGTGTGCAGCTTATGCAGGATATTAATATCCATGTATACAACTTATTTTTCTTGATGAAATAATATGTCATCCTCTACCGCGTCATGTCACGATTTGTTGTTGGAGAGAAGTTCTGATAATAAAATTGATACAAGTTAAAAAGACTGAAACATAATTGATAAATTTTAAAGACTGGATCAGATTAATGGTCAGGATAGATTTCAAAACTAACCCCTTTTCTTATCAATTTGGATCAAGTTTGAGCTTGTTCTCAATCACTATAACTAAAATATGATTGCTCATTGACAATAAGCTAATTATTAATTTTCAAAAAAAAAGGAAAGAAAATAAGCTAATATTTGTAGGACTGTGTAATTATAACATTACCTTTTACCAAAGTACGCTCAATTAGTTATTAATTTAATAACATGATTATAATAATACAGATATTGTACAATAATATGAAATTTTAAATATACTGGCTTTCATTTGCTCAAGGTCTGTGGATGTCGGCAGCAATAAACAATTATTATTTGCGTTTTTGTCAGACGTCCATTTCGTGTGAAGTCTTAAATTAAATTCTTTAATTAGGAGGATAGCGAATATTTTTACTTACAACTTACAAGGATAAACAAATGAGTTTGATTTTTATGAATATAAATAATCCATACCAGCCAAACGTGTGGAAATACGGAGGAGAATTACGTAACGTTTATAATGATTTAGTCTTATTAAAAAATCACGTCCATTAGTTATTTGGAAAATATTTTGCCGGCTCCTTCACGTTCCTATTATATGAATATAGGCTATAGCAAAATAGTACTTTCTCCATGCTACTAAATTTATCTCATACTTTTTAAGCACGAAAATTAAAAATAAGAATAAAAAGATTAAATATATATATATAAGTTCACCACTTTTGAAGAATTAAATATTTTCTTTTTGAATATCAGACATTACTAATGGAACACAAAAAAAAAAATGAGATATGCTTAATGAGACGGAGTGGAACGAAAGGAGTAATTTTTTTCTCATTTTCATCAGATACTTCATTTGTATCATCATTTTTATGATGAATGTGCTTCGTCATGATAATTTTTAATGTAACTAATTCCATTCATTATTTGTCATTTTCATCAAGTCGTGTATCTTCTATTCCTGATTTGACTGCTGAACTAAATCTTCTGAAAAAATTAGTATCAATGAAAGAATATTATTATTTTTTCTTTTTTTATCCTTTCTACAAAAATCTGAGCACCCTAGCTTCCAATTCTTGTAATTAGTTCCCCAAATGTCCAATTAAAATAATTTAGGAAAGTCTGAGAAATGGGCTAAAAATAACTAATTGGGTGATTGAAAATTTGACTACACTTTGTATAAGCCTTCACTTTGATATGAAAATTTTAAAATAAATCAATAAATTACATAAATGGAATAGCCCTGGTGAAAAGCAACCGATGTAAAATATTTAGAGAGAGAGAGAACGAACAAAGACATGCACACCTGTATAGATTATAGTAGGAAATCAATTAGTATGAGACAGTTCTTCACATTTTTAGGACACAAAAAATGTTGATGAAGATATAATTTAGACAAATAAAAACTAAAAATAGAATCTATTTATTATTTTTTTAAGATTTATCTATTTGTAAAAGAGGACTTAACCAACTCACCCAACAATGAAGCGCAAGATGCTTCCTCTCCAACCTTAGGATTGGGGGTTCGAATCGTTCGAGTCTTGTGTGCGTGTGTATTGTGAAACACAAAAGAAAGAAAAAAAAATCTATTTAGCATTTGAAGATAATAGAAAATATTTAAAAAGTTTTATTCACCGCAAGACTTAGATGGACCTAGTTTTATTGGGTTGGGCTGCCGACTAAGACTAGCGGCCCACTTCTGAAAATCGAAAACATTGATTACAATATTAATATATTATTCCCGAATTCAACTCTCAAATATTAGCCAAATAGGGTTTATAAATTGTCAACCTTCATTAGGAGATCGTACCGAGTCCGATTCTTTTTCCAAATGCAATTTTGGTTTAAATTAAATTGTTTCTTTGTCGAAAATTTACAACTTCATATATACTTAATAACATCACAAATATAGTCCATCTAAGCGATAATAGATCATGTCTGTGATCAGAGAGGTCCCGAGTTTAATCTCTACCGCTCCTCAAATTTGTTACCTTCGATGTGAAGTGAGGAATTCAAATTCTACTATTATTTAATTATCACTGCTAAAACTTAAAAGTATTTCAATTTAAAAATGAAAAATAGAATCAATTCAAATTTGAATATATGTACTCGTGGGTTACTTCATGTTCTACTTAATGAGTTTTTAGAAGTTCAAGTAGAACAAATTAAAAAAAAAAAAGTTCAAGTAGAAAACGAGAGAAATATACATAAATCAAAGATAAATAGACAATACAAAATAATGGGTAATTAATCCAGTTTGATGCAATTACTTAAAAAAAAAGAACAGTTTGATACAATCACACTTACGTCTAGAGGTCTTTATGCTTAGTTGGATCATAATCAACTATTTAAAATTTTTGATGTGTTGTATTCTTCGGTACATATACATTGGACTCACTCTAACACGCCATCCTTCAGTGTGCAATGAAAGGTATTTTTTTGGAAATCAATTTCAGGGCATTTTTGTATTTCTTATAAAATGCTTATGTCAACATCATGTATTTTTTTTATGTATATAAGTCAAGGTTTATAATACGAATTTGAATCCGGATATTTGACTTGCTTCATCGTGAGAATTACAAATATGCTATTGAATATGAATTTTGATTAATCTTTGACTCATTTCCTATAAGACCGTCTCTCATCATACTCAACTTTAATTGATAGTGTATTCATCACAAGAGCATGCTATTGACTTATTGTTGGAGTTGATATTTTTTGTGACCAAAAGCTTCAAGTCCGAATCTCATCGAGCATGTCGTGTAAAATTGTAGAAATTTTATCTAGTGCGCAACTCGGATTGCAGTTACAAGTTAGTATCGTCATCCAATAACATATAAATAGTCAGACAGATCGAAAATCTTTTACTATATTTGGATTTGTTGGCATGCTGCAAGGGAAGTAAATTTATTGCAATGCTGGATTTACTGTATTTTTAGTCACAACTTACAATTGATCAAATTCCAGCATCCAAATTCGAAAATTCGATGCATAATACATTTACCATCTAATACTATATAAGGTATTATAAGCAATCTTAGACGCTCCCAAAAAGTAAACTAGATATGGATCGGAACAGCTTTTTCAAATGGTCCAACATTTTTTAAATCGAGTAATGATTTACTTATTTGAAAGTACAAATCACTTTGCATAATAAAGATTTTCTTTTTTTTTTTTGGAAGAAAAGCACTTTAAATATCAATTCATTAATCCGATTCAAGATTTCAGGAAAATGTTCACGAAACCAATGAAATAACCGTTCCCTAATGCTTATCTCATACATCATAATCCAAAACTAACGGAAGAGACAGGGGCGGAGCCAGACTTTGAACTCAGGGGGTCCAATTCGGGCTTACACCTGGCTTATAAGATGACCTAAAAAAAAACTTTCAGTAGTGTAATGAATTTAAACTTTAATTTTGTTTGAGAGCACCAAAGTTAGATAACTATTTGAATATTTTTATTAAACAAATTGAACAATAAGAATTATATTTTAGAACAAGTCCAATCGCTATCCTACTTATCAATATTGTCATTGAACATGAACTTCTTCATGCCAATTGAGCCCACATTTTTTTACTTTCCCATAAAATATGACCTTTGAATGTCTTATTGTATATATAATTATATATAACATTCACTAACCATAAACAATAACTTATCATGTTTCTTCCTATATGTTGGACCAACTTAATTAAAGCTTCTAATCATACTAACTTAAGGTTTAGTTTAATTGAAAACTATTTTTTATCACGCCATAATTGGATCCAAATTATACAATCCACAAATCTTGACACAAATTATTAACTAAAATGGAAAACTAGATAAAAATGTCCAAAACATATCAAGATTAATAGCTTTTACAACAATGGAAACAAGTCCCCCAAACATAAAAAAAATATAAAAAAAATCAATGGAAACAATTATAGCAAAATTTAGTATGCAAAGAAACAGTGGTATATAATTAATAAAACTAAAATTTTCATATTTAAGGTTAATCCATCCCACGTGCCCACGTGAGGATTGGTTAAGTTAAGTTTTTTCTTTCCAAACTCACAAATACTACAAGTTTTTTTATTTCATTCGGTATACATTTAGTTAAGCAATGTGGTTTTGGATTAATAAACATATTAATGAAAAACAAGTTATAAAAGAAAATTTGATATAACATGAATAAATTTAACTTAAAAAGTTCTCTATTTTCTATCAAAATTTAAAATTAAAATATAAAAACTAGTATGCATTCTTTTATGAGAAATATCTCTATATTCTGAACAAATAAATATAAAACCTATCTCTATATAAAGATCTAATCTAAGTTTCATAATTAGTATTTCAGAAAATTTGATAATATAAATTATACATATGCATTTAAAGAATAAAAAAACATATTGAAAGTCTTGCATAAATTATATTAAAATAAAATAAGTAGTGGAAACCCCCCAAGAAAAGAAAAGAAAAGATGAAAAGGTAAAATACTCCATATAAAAATACTAGCTCATAACTTTTAATGGTGATTGGATTTTTTTATGGCCAAACTTATTTTGCCCAAAACTTCAGTCCAAGTTGCATTTTCAAGCTATTATTGTCTATACAACTTATTTCAAATTATAAACACATGAAGCTCGGCTCTATCCGTAAAATCTACTTCTCACATCCAGTGGGAAGAGATAATATATATTCTAAAATGATAATCTATCTTTCATTTCAATCGTCCAGTTATAATCATGATATTTAAATTTTCAAAAACTTACCCAAAATAATCTCGTGGTGAGGTTAGTCAAATATCCGGTAATTTATCATTTATTTCAAACGTTCAATTATAATGGTGATATTTAAAATTTCAAAAACATACTTGAGACAATCTTGCAGTGAGATTAGTTAAAAAAATATGACATTAGATATGAATTCTATCCGGCTCACGCTGTTAGATTGTCTCACACAGAACTCATTTTTAAAATTTTCATAATCCTCTACTAAATAATTAAAATATAATTTTGAATTAAATTAATGATCTAATATAAAAAAATGGAGTGTCATTCTGAAACATATTTTATCAATAATCTTATGAGACGATCCTTAAAAATTTAAAATACAGTCATTTTTGCTATAGTTAATCCAAATACAAGCCACCAAAATAAAAGATACAAATATTAACCTATGAGCTATGTTACTAAAATACCCCATACTATTCACTATTATATTTGCAAATAATAGCCATTATTCCAATTTTCCCCACACTAGCATTCTCTCTCGACTCCCCTGCTTTTTACATTGTTTGTGCGGTAAGGATGTGCAGTAGAATATCATATGAATTTTTGAATTATGATCTTAATTTAAATTTGTTTGGAAAAATATCAAATTTTAAGCGTTTTTTGATTTATGGCATCAACTTAAATTTATTTAGAAAAATACCTCAACTTTGAGATATTGTTGAAAAATGGCTCGTGTTTTACTTTCCGGCGATCGGACTCTGACTCGACCTCTCAAATGTATGATGTAGATATTTAAACGCCACAAAATGAGAAACAACGTCGTTTCTTAGTTAGAATTAAAAAAAATATTTAGCGCAAAATGTCAAATGCCAATATACACAATAACAAACCCCCAACCATTACTCCAGTAAGTAATCTCATACTTATCTCCAGTAGCAGGAATTATATCACAAAATCGTGTCTGTTTATCTAGCTTACGCAATTTCTTCATGACACACTTAGATAATTTTTATTTTTTTAATTCTAAATAAGAAGTCGTTTCTCATTACGTAGCGTTTAAATATTCACATCATACACACAAGAGCCTAAGTCAGCGTTCAGCCATCAGAAAATAAGATGTGAGCCATTTTTCAATAATTTCTCAAAGTTGAGGTATTTTTTTAAATAAATATTAGTTGATGTCATCAATCGAAAAACGCTCAAAGTTGGGGTATTTTTCCAAACAAAATTAAGTTGAGGTCATAAATCGAAAATCACTCAAAGTCGAGGTATTTTTCCAAATAAATTTAAGTTGAGGTCATAAATCAAAAAATCCTCAAAATTAGGGCCACGAACTATGAATTACCCTGAACACATTCCTTAATTTGTATACTTTCAGAGTTTTGATCAAACGAAGAGTGGCAAACTCAGACTTGATTTTATATCTCTTTGCATATTTGTACAGTCAGCCAGGTAAAGAAATCAACGGCTTTTTGGTTATTGAACAACATTATTGAGTCATTTTGATTACAATAATAAAGACGTTTAGGTGTATTTTTTGTGTTAATTACTTGAGTTTTGATGTAATTGAGTATTGACTTGATAATTAGATTGAATATGGTTGAAAATTTGATAGATGACTGTGCATGCACTCATGTATTGGTCGGAAATTTGATAGACGACTTTTTGGTTATTGAACTAGGGCTCGGTGTTCTTCAATAAATGATTGTGGAGTCGTGTATTGCAGTGCTTATAACATTTAATACATGAATGCTCAATTTTTTGCCATAATACGCATGCAAATACACGACTGTGCAATCGTATATTTGTGTATTTGAAAGCAAAAAATATCGAAAATACATGAATACACGACTGCACGGTCATGTATTATTATAAATGTAATCAACATGAATTTGGGCAAAAATGTCTTCTATCACAAAAAAGCTACTAATATTTAAATTATTTATTTGAGTGATCATTAATTGGATTTCCAATGACAAAGTCACTATTATCCTGTATTTACTCTAATCTTAAACTATCCATTAATAAGGAAAGCGAAAAAGCAATAATCTTCATAATCCTCCCGAATTATAATCCCCCTTTTGCCCTTTTTGCTGTAGTTTAATAAAGCAATAACAACTCCATGATAAATTATTACTCCCTCCGTCCCAGGATAAGTGGCCACATTTCCTTTTTGAGTTGTCCCGTCATAATTGACCACTTTCCTTATAAGTAAATATACCCCTCTCACTCCACCACTTTCTATCTTTTTACCTTTTAAACACCCTTCTCCTTAATTCCCGTGTCGAAAAGAATGTAGCCACTTATGGTGGGAAGGAGAGAGTATGATTTTTTTATCATTCTAAACCTAGGATTTGATAAAATAAAAAAACAAAAACAAAATACTTATATCACATTTTATTCTTTATCGTGTCTCTATCCACCAATCATGCCCACATACCAACCAGATGCATTCTTTGTATTTAACTCCAAAAAATTGGAGCCCTAAAATCTTATCCCTAAAGTTATCACCCCATCAACTACTTATCCCGCACATTAAAATAATTTATTTTCTCAGTATTAAATTAAAAACTTTGTCGTAAGACTTCAAATCTAATAGTATAATATAATACTAGCCATTAATGCTTGTCGTTACCTCAAAAAATGTTGAAATAAGCAACACACTAGGATTTGTTTGGAAGCCATTTTGTCTTCAACTGTTCTAGCGTGTGTTTGTATTTTATTCCAATTTTGTAAAACAAATATATTCGAATTTAACCCATCGATTATAAAATTACCACTAAATTAACTAGAATATACTAATACGATTATTCAACTATTCTGGTTGACATCAATACATTAGCTTTTTTGAATTGTAATGATTTACTAATTGTTAAATTAAGTAAGCTATAAATTTTGAATATTGCTAGATAGCGAAAACCTTCCACAAAGGCCGGAGGTTTATCCCAAACATATGTACAAGAAAAATTGTTAGACATTCTAGCAAGTCTACGAGTAATAGCGTAAACATCACTTCTAACATACTTTATTTGAAAATTAGAACAAGACAAGACTGAAATAGAAGACAACAACTATCTATTATAGATCCAAACTTGAAACTATTTGCATCGTGTGAAGCTACAATGTCCACCAATTTGCTGTGTGAGACGAACTTCATGCAATCCAATCGCCTCTCCTTCCTCTACTGAGTAGACCTGCCCAATCTCGACGGACCGGTTAAGGTTCCGGTTATGGTTCCGGCACGTTGACTGTCGGGCTGGTTAAAAAACCGTTGACTAGCAGGCCGATTCCGATTAGGTCTGCAGGTCCGTCGAGATTGGGTAGGTCTATGTATAGGGAATAAGAATGTATCAATGCATTGTGAAAGATGAAAAATAAACAACTTATCTTTAAATATCGAATAAAAAACAATTTATTTTTTTGCATTATTTTTTTTCATTAAATACAAAAAATTATGTTCTATGAATTTAATATCGACTTGTAGATTGATAAATAAAAATATCACTATATTTTCTTACTTTCCACCCTTAAAAGATAAATAAATTGCTAATGAAATGTCCAAAAATAAATTTGTATACTATAATAAATTTTTTTGTTACAATACATGTGTTGAGGTGTAAATCATAGAGTAAGGGTAGATTGGGGAAATAGATTTATTTTTGTGCTATTATAGTAAAATACACACTATTCATTTTGCAAAATGAAAATTACACACCATCACTAAAACAAATGAAATATACACAAGATGACGATTATACCCCTCTGTTTAAACTATTGACAGTCCAGAATTGCTATGGACAGAAAACAACTATGTATTTCTTTATTATACGAACCATTTCTCGTACATTCTGCTATTCCTGACTCACGCTTCAAAAATGGTATCAGAGCCTTAGGTTTATCTGGGAATTATATTTTATTTATTGCTTTAAGTATTATCCTAACGGAGGAGATATCAAGAAAAATATGGATCCGGACAGTTGTCCGAGATGCGAGTGTTACAGGAATTATCTCCAAGATTTGGAGATAAAAAGAGAAAGAAACCAGATGTTACGGACAATCTGGAGAGAATTGTTCGACTCTATAGTCGTACGAGAAAGAAGGCTTGAATACATTGAGCCTTTTACTCAAGAAATTGAGGCAAGAAGGAGATATGATTCAGATCTGAGCGATCTCCTGTTCGAGGTGATAAATACCATGAGGAGGAACCATCATAACAATCATATTTGATGGATCTTGAAGAATGTCCAAGGTGTGGACATTTCCAGGAACGTCTCCAAATTTTGGAGAAAAGAAGGACGAGACACCAGAGTGTTCTTACACATTGGAGAAATATGCTGGATATATTAATTCAGCATAACCAGGAGAAAGAACTAATTGATTCCTGTCTCCAAGGAATCAAAAGAAAAGAAGATCTTCTACATAGTTGTATACTCCTTGAATGGGAGATAGAACATGCTATGAGAAGAGATCATTGGATCCATCTAGGAGTAAATTGGAATTCATATACTACTCCGCTCTGATGGAACAAAAGAAAGATAAAGGAGTATCATCTACTCTTTTATACCAGGAGATTTCTCCAGACTTATCCAAGATATCGGAGGATCTGAGAGAAATACAGAAGACAATACAATATTATGGCGATAGCCTATATGGTGTACCACGCGATCTTTACAAGATTGCTATAAAACAGGATGAAATTTACAACATCCTGAAGGAGATCCAATCACGGATCAAAAAACTAGAGCAACAACCTCGTTCCAGCTAGGGATGTATACGAATCGAATCGAATCGAATATCATTGTAAACGAATCGAATTCACGAAACCATTTTCGAATTCGAATTCGAATTCGAATCATATTCGAATATTAAATTTGATTTGAATTCGAATATTCGAATAATTTCACGAATTCGAATCGAATATCGAATCTATATAGAAAGGAGATGAAGAACAAATTTCCATAAATCTGTAAAGGAATGCGATGAAAAACGATAATAAGAATGATGGTAGATGCGAGACAATGTAAAATAGTTAGATGAGAGAGAAAGACTGTGACTTACATCCGCACCAATGAAGAGATTATAGTTAATGCAGTACATATCTCTTAAGGAAAATTTTGACCTTATTTTAAAATGAGCTTAAAGATGGGTCAAACAACACATTTTAATGTGTATATATATCTATATAAATATGTATTTGTGAATATTAAATATATATGTATATAATCGAATATTTTCGAATATCGAATCGAATATGATGATTTTGAATTTGTATTTGATAACTAATCGAATCAAAAAAAGTATTTGATAACTAATTCGAATCATAAATTTTCGAATTCGAATATCAAAAATTCGAATCGAATACCAAACCGAATCAAAATTATTCGATTCGTATACAACCCTAGTTCCAGCCAAGGAAGAAATCCTTTTGGTAATGAACCCACTTATCCATTTCCAGTGGGAGAAACCAAAAAGGATCCCAACATGGAGGCCTTGAAAAGAATGATTCGAGAAAGGAAAAGATGAATAATCTTGAAAGAATCAAGCTTGACGACCTCCAGGAGTTAGCAGAATCTTTTGCTAACATGACAATGGTGGATTTAAAAATGAACCAAAATGTGGTCCAAAATCCACAGCCGGTGAATCAACTTCCACCAGGAGCCATTATTGGAAATCAACAAGATTTTCAAAATGCACCAGGAGCCATTAATGCAGTCCAGGATTTTCAGACTGGAGCAAGGTATGATCAACATACCCCGAATGATGCATACATGGCAGCAAGAAGGACAAGGGCAAGAAGGCCGCATCCAAAGGTACAAGACACACCTTATGGAAAGGCAACCCTGGATCATATTTCAAAGATAAATTTTAAAGATCGAGAATCCGTAATTGACGAGTGGACGTCAGCCCTGAGAATTGCAGCAGCAACTCTAGATTTGAACAAGGAAGGTTTCGTAAGAATTCTCGAAATGAGTCTTGCGGGAATCGTCAAAATTGCATGGGAATTCTTTCCTGTGGATATCAAGAATTCATGTTTTGAGAGTGAAAACTATACAGAACATGTCCAGAATATGGCAGTACTATTTAAAAACCATTTTCTGGGAGAAGGATATTTCGAGGGATTTGATCAAGAGAAAAGGAAGAAATACTTGATGGCATTGTATAATCTAAGACTGGCTGTCTTGGATCAACAATCGCTTAACAAGTTTCTACAACTCTTTGCTCTTTATCAACATCAATCAAAAGTTGATGATAGAGTTGCATTGGAAATTTTCTTTCTGAAATTTCCAAGCCCATGGAAAGAAATGCTGATTCGGGATTACGAACCAGGTGATCCTGAGAACGTCGCAAGAAGGATGTCATATGTATATCGGAAGCTCTCAGAGTGGTATCAACAAGCAACATCTCTGAGGAACATGAAGAAACTGAGGAGAATTAACAAATTCGCTCCTCTAAACTGTGATGACAATGATCTGCCAACGATCATTAGAGGAGAACCACCAAGGCTGAAGAAAAGCAAGAAAAATAGGTTTCAGCCCTATTATAAAGGTGGAGATCCAAAAAGAAATTCTTGGAAACCAAGAACCAGATGGTCAAGACAGAAGGCCAGATCTTACAAATTAGGCCAAAGAAGTGGACCATCAAGGAATAGGTATCCATTCCAAGGAGATAATAAATCCCAAGGAAGGACACCTTCAAAGAAAACTTTCAGAAGAACTCATACTAGAGTAAATAAAAGTTTCAAGGATTGCAACTGCTGGACGTGCGGTGCAAAGGGGCATATTTCCACAAATTGCCCTGACAACGAGAGAAGAGGTATCAATAAATTCGAATCCACTCCGGATATCAAAGATGCCGTCTACTACCAGGAACTGGTACAAATATATTAGTTCGAAGATATACCCTCGGATGAGAGTATATATGAACAAGAAGAGGTCTTCAGCGAAGAAGATTCAGAATGGTCTGATGGAACTAGATCGGAGTCAGACTGATCCAGAGATTGTTCATCAGGAGAAAGAGGACATGACGAGATTCTCCAGTCACACAGCTCTCTCTCAAAGTTTGATTGACAAAATCATGAAGAAGAGTCTGAATATACAAAAGTATCAAGGCTTTTCAGCAAACAACATAGATCAAGTTCTAAGGAACTTTAATCTAAGGAGCAGGAAATAACAAATCGTCTATGGAATTTCTAGACGAGAAATGTCACTTCCTATAGAGCTTACAGGGAATCAAGTGGAGATGCAGTTGATTCCAGCTAGTGACATCAGGGAAGATTTATCAAAGATGAAGCCTGAAGTCACTGAAAAGATGAACTGGATCCATATTGGAGCAATCCAGTTGATGTTAAAATCGGCTCTCTTTACTGGAGTTCACACGCCGATGGATATCGCTATATGCGATAAAAGAGTTAGAAATCTGAAAGATTCCGTATTGGGAACAATTGCGGGAGATCTTTGTGCAGGACAAGTAGTGGGAATCATCTATCCAAAGATTGTTTACAATCTTAATGATACCCATTTCAGCAAAGCCCTGACGCTTTATCAGGACTTTAAACGCAAGGATTTATTGGAGGAAGGAAATAGGCCTTACTCCATTACTTATCAGGTATCATATGCTCTTTCCAACTCACATCACACTGAGTTATTTCTGAGAAAGAAGTTTATTGAGATACCAGATATATTCAACAAGGTGACAACGGCGGTTTGTCCCGATAGAGTTGAAATTGCTCGGTTAAGGAATGTGGATATTCAAATCCGAGATAGAGAAGTCATGAGACACGACCAAAGTCTCAGGATAACTTCAGGGAGATTATCTTTCCAAGGAGACAGAATCATGTCTTTGCCATATGGGAGGAGTCGGAGTCTCATTCGAGAAGCACACCCTCAAACATCTCAGAGTAACAAAGTTCCAGTGAATCTGAAATGTCCCGAGGGATGGAGAGAAGTGATAGTAAAATTTGACACTACAAGATGGGAAACCAACTTCCCTTGTAATGTTCTTTACTATCTGCAGCAGCCAGAGATCAATCATTACAAAGGCACCCTGGAAATTGGGGGACAGGTGATGGAGATCAAAGGCAGAGCCGGAAGGGAAGCAGTTTTGGTTTTGGGTTTGGATTTCCTTGAAGATCACAAACCTTGGGGAAATAAAGAAGAAGGAATGGAAATCATGATTAATGGGAGAAAACTATTGATCGAATGACAAGTCCATTCTCCATATACATCTCTATAGGGATGTTATATGAAAAATATAAAGCAGAATATTTTGCTGCTTATATTGATTCAGGTGCAGGAATTTGTACTGCAAAACGAGGAGTCTTCCCGGTAGAGGTAGAAGATGATCTACCCCGAATTGCAGGAAGAGATTTCTCAAAGAAGATTTTGCTCCTGGCTAAAGGAGTAAAAGAGACGGAAATTCTGATTGGCGGAGCCAGAGGTACACCTTGGTACAAGGTTAAAACTCCACCAATTTATTTCCATGATACAGGGGCAGATATTCTGTTGGGAAACAATTTCCTACAGATGTTCAAAAGATATATGCAGGATAATGAAAGAAGGCAATTGGTATTCACAACCATTTGTGATCACAAAATCATTGTCCAGAGGCTCAAAGGGGCTTTTAATCGCCAGATACCATTGAGTTTTCGCAGCAAGCGTGGTGATGAAGGAAAACTTCGACACCCAAAAATGAAGGATCAAAGGAGATTCAGCGAAGCAGTGCTAAGCTGTATCAGGGATGAGGATCTCAAAGATGAAGATGTTCAGATCCTCAAAGCATCTTTAATATCTCATCAAGATATTAAAGAAGAAATGCAGGTGTCCCTAGAAGATGTCAAAAGAAAGATTAAAAGGAATTACAATGAGAATCCTTTGGCATGGTGGGACAGAAACAAGCTCAAAGCTACCTTGAAGGTGAAACCAGAAAAGGAGTATGAGTTTGTTAGATACAGACCAATCCTGATGAACCTCAAAGATCAACAGGATATGAAGGAGATAATCAAGGAACACCTTGATTTAAAGTTGATCGAACCAGGGAATTCGCCTTACAGTAGTCCTGGATTTCTGGTAAGGAATCATGGCGAGATCAAACGAGGTAAACCCAGATTAGTTATTAATTACAAATGAATTAATGATATTCTGGAGTTTGATGGATATTGTATCCCTAGTAGGGAACACCTTATTAACTGCATTAGAAATGCTAAGGTATTCTCTAAGTTTGATTGCAAGTCAGGTTTCTACCAGATTCGCATGGAGGAAGGGAGTAAGAAGTTTACAGCTTTCTCTACTCCACAAGGGCATTATGTTTGGAAAGTAATGCCAATGGGGTTAGCTAATGCGCCTCAAATATTTCAGAGAAAGATGGATAATCTGTTTAAAGATTATTTTTCTTTTATGTTCGTCTAATGATATTTTAATAGCATCAAAAATATGGAAGAACATATCAAACATCTTGAGATCTTTGCAGATGTATGTTATAAAGAAGGTCTAGTACTGTCTGAAAAGAAGGCAGTTGTGGCAACTCGGAAAATGAAATTTCTGGGTATCGAGATTGATGAAGCAGGAATTATTCTACAGGACCATATTGTTCAGAAGGTCCAGAATTTTCCTGAAGATCTAAAAGAAAAGAAACAACTTCAGAGTTTCTTGGGAGTTGTTAATTTCGCGGGACCATTTATCAAAGATCTCGCAAAACATAGAAAAGTTTTCAGTACATTACTGAAAAAGGATGTTCCGTTCATCTGGACAGAAGAACATCGACAGGGTATGAAGGAGTTAAAAGAGGTTTGCAGAAATCTCCCAAAACTCTCGATACCACATGACGAAGATGACTTGGTCCTGTACACAGACGCAAGTGATTATTGGTGGGCAGCAGTCCTAACCAAGATCACTCCTAATGGAGAAGAACCCTGCAGATATTGTAGTGGTTTATTCTCAGATGATGAGGCCGTACGATGGCACATCAACGAAAAAAAATTCTTTGCAGTCCGAAAGGTTTTTAAAAAATGACCTTTATTTTTAATTGCAAAGAAATTTACTTTGAAAGTCGATAACACACAAGTTAAAGCTTTCTTAAGAAACAAGATGGAATCTAAGCCTGAAAATGCTAGATTAATTAGGTGGCAAGCTGAATGCCAATATTATATTTTTGATATTGTCATTCTGAAATCTCACGAAAATATTCTTGCAGATTTCTTAACAAGAGATGGAGCAAACTGATGTGAACTCCATTCTACTAGCCCATAGACATCTCAGAGAAAATCTGGAGATGTTAACGGGAGAGTGGGACGAGTGCATTCTGAATGCTGAGCAAGCAGGAAGATTGCAGACTCTCGATAAGACGAAAGTTACCGGGAGAATACGAGCTTGCATACGGTCTCAGGGTCAACTCTGGGCTGCATGTCAAACACCAATCCTTCGGGTGGCCAAAGATCATTTGGTAAAAGAAGAGTTTTGAGTACAGGGCTCTAAACCTGTAGCAGAGGATTCAATTACCTCTTGCCCAAGTTCTAAGGTGGTGGTATCTTCGGAACCATTGCCCCAAGAAAAAGATGATATTCAGGGGTCGCACTCTGAACCATCATGTCAACCTAGCACCTCTGGGGAAAAAGAGGGAGAGATTAATATTAGGCCAATGACTGGCACATCTAAGATTAATACTGATAAGATTAAAGTTTATTCTTCGTGGCAGGTTTATCAAGCCAATTGGGAGAAGCTCAACACAAGGACTGAAATCAACCCATAAAAAATAAGGGTTGATGTTTCGGGGAAATATCCTCGGGTGTGGATGATGCCAAATTCGGATCCACACGAAGTCAAAAGATGGTATGAATTCGGAGCACTGGCTTCAGTTTATACCACATCTCCATCATTCGCCGAAATCAAGAATCTACCCAAGTGGATTCAAGAAGCGGTGTATGATACCTGGGCTAACAATCCACAGCTTAGCCGAGGTGAAATTCTGGAGCTGTATTTTATCAGTGCAGCCCCAGAACCAGCAGGGAAAGGAAACCATGAAGCGTTCCACTATATTAGGCTTCGAAGACCAGATGCACGCGCCCTCGAAAAGATCAAAGCGCCTGCAGAAAAAGAGACTGCTCTAGTCTCTACATTACCGGAAGATCTCATCTCCACAAGAAGAGCATGGGGTTTATGGGTCTGTCTCACTGAGATGGACAAAGTCAAGTTCCCGTTCAAATTCTTTAAGAATTCAGTGAACGGATCATTCCTGTTAAACACCATGACAGGAAAATCTACAAGATTCGCAGAGGAAGCTTTCGAAAGAAAGAGGACCTTGCTCTGGGAAAACAAGATTGCGACGAGTAAAGAAACTCATCGCAAATACTGCAACATGGCTCATTTTGGAAACTGGTCTGAGCGCATTTGTTCAGATTGTCAGAACCAGAAAGAACCAGAGTTCCGGAAGGGGTTCATGCCCAGAAGAGGAAAAGAGAAGGCTCGGTCCAACGAGCATCTCGAGCAGAAGGCGCTGCCAAAAGCAAGGACGCCCAGGGCCCCGGGAAAAAAGTAGATTCCCGACACAGGTTGGTAGAGTCATGTGACTCTAAGCTGGAGCACCCACTAAAGAGAAAACGACAATAGTGGGTGGAGGGAAAAGTAATTACCCACTAAATAACAAATGGGTAAGAGAACAGAAGAAACATTATTGAACAAAGATAATGCGGTATGATGAAGAAGGTAGCACCGAAAGTTTGGTGTCCTTATTCAATAATGGACGACAACAGTGGTCCTACGCTGAGTCATAAACAGGCTGGCCACGGAACAAAGGCATCCGAGGCAATAATGAAGGAATGAGGTTGAGAATTGCAACCTCTATATATTTCAAGAGATTAGAGAGCAGAAGGGCATCGAAAATTCATCAGAAATTCTCTACACCATCTCCTTTGCTCTCAAAAATAAATATTTGTTATAGTTCCTAGCTTAGTATAGTATAGTTTATGTATTTCAATTCCGCTACCATTGGTAGCTAAACAAGTCTGTCTCCTCCCTAAATGAGATATACATATGTTGTAATAAATTTTATATAATTCCTAAATAAAGTTCGGGCTTTTGCTCATCTCTTCCAGTGTCTAATTATTCTCTAAATACAGACTAAATACCCTATGCCCCGAGTAGGAAACGAACGAGGGCATCTTGAGTGTTCTTTGAAGGAGTCTGCGTCTGAAAACCATCGGTTGCGATCGTGTGGTTGGACGAGGTCCCTAAAACTTCTGGCGGAAATACCCGGCAGCATTACGGTCAAAAAGGTATGAAGTTGGTATGCTTAGAATTTTTATACGGAAGTGTGATGGGCCTGATAGTATTGCATGAATTATCTCCATAATTGGAAAATGAGATTGGAATAAGCAGAATAAAATGAAGAAATTCAGCAGAAAGGGTATAATGGTTATAATGTGTATTTTTCATTGATTTAAAAAAAAAATGTTTATTTTTCATTGATTAAAATTACAAAAATTGCTTGAAGTAGTGCAGCATTATTGATATATTGATGACGACATCATATTATAATGATGACCTTTATTAATCATTAATATTTGAAGTTAATCATTAATTTTTGTAGGATATTACTCATTATTTTTAAGGTACGGTTTTATATTCAGTCCCAAACAGAGCTTAACGAAGATAGAATTGAAAGCAATAATATTTTTCCCTGCTTTGTGCCATTAAAGATTTTTTAAGCAAAAAATCTATTTATCAATTCACTTTATTAATCATATAGGATTGTCAGATGCCTCTTTCCCTCCAATCATTTCCCACTGTGTTCTCTTTGGACCATTTTGCCTTTGTGGGTCTCTTTCTCTCCCCTCTCCGTTTCTCTCTCTGTGGAAGGAAGTGTTCATTTTCTCTCTCTAAAATAATTTTCTCTCTCCTCTGAATCATTAACTATTGTTGCGGCGGGAGAGAAGGAAGTGAAAGAGTGGAAGTTAACAATTCCTCTGCTTCTACGTAAGTGGTGTTTCATTTCTTTGTTCGGTTTTTCTCTAGCTTCTGTGTCTATTTCTTACTCTTCCTTGTTGACTTCTCGTTCCCACCAAGCCCACCAAGATTTTTTTTCTGGTTCTGGTTTCTTATTTTGCTCTCTCTCTCTCTCTCTCTCTCTCTCCCCGTGTGTGTGTGCGTGTGGTTTTGAGAAACTGTTCTTATGATTTCGCTACATAATTAAGGTGGGTCTTGACGTCTTTGTATAATTCCTTAAGATTCAAGGTTAAGATGTTCAAAACTGGAAATCAGTAAAATTTTTTGTGCAAATTTGCGGTCTTTATATCTTAAAGTTGTGATTTTTATCTGGATTTTGTTTAGTAGCTGCATGTTGTCGAGTACGAGGTTTAAACTTATCTAGTTAACAGGATTTTTTGTTTTGGAAATCGCTAACACGAACTTTTTGTTTGTTTGATTTTGCAAAATTTATGGGTTTCGGTTTATGGTAGTAGTCTTCATCAATTATTTGGGATTTCGCGATGGTTGACCAAAACTAAATAATTTACATCTATTAATTACACCAAGTTCTGATTTTTATGCCTTAATTAGGAGGAAACTGTAATTTTTACAGTCAGATAAGCAGAAATTTTTGGTGAACTCAACCGTAATATTTGCAATACATGTGTTGTTGTTTATTATTCCTCTTTTTGGTTGTTTAATAAATTAAAGCTTAATTTTCTCTATTCGCAATAGTTTGTCGTTTTTCCTGTGTAATTATTTTGATTTGTTGATTCTTTTCTACCTTTTCTTTTTGTTAATTTCATATATTGTGGTTTCTATGCCCATTTTCCTATATGCTCTGCATGCTACTGAACTTGTTCTAAAAATCGACTCTTTTTTCATAATCATTCCAAAGAAATGCATACACGGCTGCTGTTCCGCATATTTACCAGAAATTTTGTGGTTAGCTTTTCACATTGAACTTAATAAAGATATATATATATATATATTCTTTTTTATTAGTTACACTATGTCAGATTCACTGTTCTTTCTCTCAATTTATAAATTGCTGACATCGATTGTATCTATCGACTTGCCAACTCAAAGTTGTGATATTCAACTCATGATGCTGTATTTCTTGCAGGAAGTGATTTGAGTTGATCAACCACATGAACACTTAGTTCCTGGCTAGTGTAGAGGGCCACTTTCTTTCTCATTAATGAGTTCTCATCCATTTCATACGTCACGAAACATTCATGTGACGTTTTGAGGGACTAAATTCTCCTGTAACTCAAGTCACCAGATTGTACCATCCCTTTTCCTTAGGCCTGTGTGAAATCCCATCCATGAGTACCGGAGGAAAAGAAAAAACTGCGTGGAGACTTCCTGGCAGAACTGATGCATATCATGCATCTAGTGATGTTAGCTTGTTTTCTTCTTCATTGCCTGTCCTTTTGCACGGGAAGCGTAAGTACAAGCAATTGAAATCGTGATGGCATTATTTCGATTTTCTTTTATTTTACAGCGAACTCTTAGAATTACTTGTTTCTGTTTGTAGTTAATTTTAGTGAATCCAATCAAAGTGGCCTGTCACTCGATGATGGCTTTCCTAGCCTTAGCAAACTACAACTGAAAGACGAAGCACAGGATCCGCTCGAGGATATCGATCCAAGTATTACAGGAAATCTTCTCCCTGGTGATGAAGACGAACTTTTGGCTGGTTTTATGGATGATTTTGATCTCTCTGGGTTACCGACTCAACTTGAGGATCTGGATGATGATTTTTTTGGAAGTGGAGGGGGAATGGAAATCGAACTGGAAACTCAAGAAAATCTAGTCAATGGAATATCAAGGATAGGTACTGATTCTATTGGTATTAGCAGCATTCCGCAATTTGGTTTAGCAAATGGCGCTGGATCAGTTAGTGGCGAACATCCATATGGCGAGCACCCTTCGAGGACATTGTTTGTTCGCAATATCAACAGTAATGTGGAAGATTCTGAACTTAAGTCTCTCTTTGAGGTATGGTCAACAAGATTCAAATTCTGTAGTCTGCTATCAGCTATCATATTTCTGCAGTTTTATACTTTTAAGAGTTTTCAGCATTTATTTTGTGCCTCTTCTGAAGATTACTATTTATGGATGTCCCTTGCTTTCTAGCTGCAGTCTCCATTTCTCTCTTTGGTTCTCTAGATATGATCAGTTTTATAGCACTTGATTGTATAAGAGCAAGTATTGTGTGCTGTTGTCCTGGAGCAAGTGTTGGAACAGAAATCATCTGAGAAAATACGTATTATCTTCTTTCTTGAAAGTTGAAGGAAATGGCATGAGGTTTTTGTAGGTGGAAGTATGATGTCCATACATTGATGAATATCTAACTGAGAAGAGGAAGGTTAGATTAAATTTGTGGTCATCAGGTTTTCCTCAAATAGCTGTTGCCTGTTGGTTAGTTGTTTGGGTAAGCCATGAATTTGATAATTCTTAGGAGACGAAGATTTGGAGCCGGACTCATAGTATCATTTGGAAATAGAATATAATGTTTGAATTTCTTTAGATACTATAATTTCTTTAAATCACTTGTATTTCAGTTTGTTGAATTCTTATACTTCATGATAAGGTCCATCCAATAGCTACATAAATAATAAATCAATATCTTATTAAAGTACTAATTTGTGCTCTACTTTTTCTTTCTGATAATAGCAATATGGAGATATCAGAACTCTTTATACTGCATGTAAGCATAGGGGATTTGTGATGATATCTTACTATGACATCAGAGCCGCTCGAAGTGCAATGCGTGGTTTACAAAATAAGCCCCTGAGGCGAAGAAAACTCGACATTCATTTTTCAATTCCAAAGGTCAGAATCCTGTTATCTCTTGGTTAAGTATGTGTGTTGCTCAATTAATTACCTCTTAGGACTATCGTTTCTTGCTACGTACAGGATAATCCATCTGAAAAAGACATCAATCAGGGAACTTTAGTGGTGTTCAATTTGGATGCTTCTGTATCCAATGACGACCTTCGCCAAATTTTTGGTGCTTATGGGGAAGTGAAGGAGGTAGGTTCTTCTTACCATGTCAAGTAGTAACATGCATCTAAAAATGTTACTTTCCAAGCACTTCTTTTGATTTTAATTTTATGAACTGAGTTTGCTACATTTTTTATTAAATGTAGATAAGGGAAACACCACATAAACGACACCATAAGTTCATCGAATTTTATGATGTTAGAGCTGCTGATGCAGCTCTGAAGGCTTTAAATAGGTGTGACATAGCTGGAAAGCGCATAAAGCTTGAACCTAGCCGGCCTGGCGGTGCTCGTCGCAGGTAACCTCTAAATAACCATTCTTTGCACCTATACTTATTAGTTGTTTGTACTTTCACACCTGGTTTTCCACTTAAGATTAAAATCATTACGCCTTTACCTCTAGTTGTGACATGCTTTCTTTGCACAGCTTAATGCTGCAACTGAGCCAAGAGCATGATCTAGATGAAGCTCGAGGTCTCCGACTTTCTGTTGGTTCACCCATAGGCAACTCTCCTCCAGGCATGTTTATGGGCAGTCTGCGTTCTAAACAATATGTTATTGTTTCTACCTACAACTTTGATTTATAAACTAACAAATATGGTGTGTCTGCAGGTATTTGGGCAAATTTTGGCAGTCCTGTCGAACAAAATTCTGTGCATGGTTACAGTCAGTCGCCTAATTTAGGAGAGCTCAGCCCTGTAGGAAGCACTAACTTGTCTGGTTTGGCTTCTATTCTTCCTTTCCATGTATCGAGTCCTGTGAAGATTTCACCTATTGGTAAAGACCCTGCACGAACGAGCCATTCAAACCAGGTATTTATTAACGGCACGCATGGTGCAGCCTATCAGCAACACTTTTCTGTTCCGGACCCAAAGATATGTTCGAGTCCTGGAGCTACTTCATCATTTAGTGATTCAAAGCCATCCAGTGTCGGAACACTTTCTGGTCCTCAGTTTCTGTGGGGAAGTCCCACTATCCACTCAGACCACAGTAATTCTTCTGCATGGGCATCTTCACAGAAAGGGCGCCCGTTTCCATCCAGAGCACAGGGGATCGGTTTTCCATACACTAATCAGCATGGCTCTTTACTTGGTTCACATCATCTTCATGTTGGATCTGCTCCATCTGGTATTCAGATGGAACGCCATTTTGGTTTTTTTCCCGAGTCCCCTGAAACATCCTATATGAAACAGGGAACATTTGGAGTTCCAAATTTTAGTCACGCTAACGGGAATCGAGTCCCAGCAGCTATGAACCTAGGAGTTGCTTATGGTGGAAATTTCGCTGAAAGCAGTTCTCCTAGTTCCCGAATGATGTCAATGTCCATAAATGGTCCTACATATTTTGGAGGCATGGGATCTGCTATCAATGATGGAATAATAGATCGTGGTCGGAGAAGGGCTGATAGTGGAGGCCAAATGGATAACAAAAGGCAATACCAACTTGATTTGGAAAAGATCAGAAATGGTGAAGATACTAGGACTACTTTAATGATTAAAAACATCCCGAACAAGTAAGAAATCATAATGCTTGCTTTATATGGGGTTTCGTATTCTGAATGCTTATTCCCTTTTTATTTTGTCCTCTTATCCATCTTCGAAGGTACACTTCAAAAATGCTTCTCTTGGCTATCGATGAAACGCACAAGGGTGCATATGATTTTCTCTATTTGCCAATAGACTTTAAGGTAATCACATATTTAGTTAGAGAAAATGTTACTTTTTCAATGATTCAATATTAATTAAGTGATATATCTTCCCCCAGAATAAGTGCAATGTTGGATATGCCTTCATCAATATGGTTTCTCCGTTTCACATCATCTCCTTCTTTGAGGTATTTGCTTCTGTCTCTCTCGTCACACTTTATATTAGGCATTGGTTAAGTCCTTTGCTCCATAAATCTCAAATATTTTGATAATTTGACCCCATGTCATACGATCTTTGAAGGTATTTAATGGCAAGAAATGGGAAAAGTTTAATAGCGAAAAAGTTGCTTCCTTGGCATATGCAAGAATACAAGGGAAAGTCGCTCTTGTTTCACATTTTCAAAATTCAAGTTTAATGAATGAAGACAAGCGATGTCGACCAATTCTTTTCCAATTTGAGGGCCAAGATCCTGGTGATATGGTATGTTATGGTTTCTATTTGTGATGTATTATTATTTATCTTCCGTGTATGAAATTGTGTTTTTCACCCTCTTTTACTAAGTGGCCGTGACTTGATTATTTCAAATTTTAAGTTGCATCTTTTGTCATTCCCATTTTGCCAAGCAATTAATTCATGGATCTTCAAATTGCTAATCTTCCGTCGTCTTTTGGTATCTCAGGCAACTTTCTCATCCGGCAATCTGAACATTTTTATCCGTCAGCCAGATGGATCCTATTTAGGAGATTCTCTGGACAGCCCGAAGGGTGATTCAGATGAGAAGCTCTATGGATTTTAACATGCTCGTGGAGTAACCGGTTCTAATAAGACGTGACTGTAGAGTATGTGTTCGACTCTTGTATAGTTTTTGCGTTCATGAAGTAATGTGTCAATAGTGAATCTGCCTTGCTTACATTGATCTTCGCTTTGGTATCCACTTTTTGTGACGGATGCTCGATCTCTGGAAGGAAAATTCGAAAGACATAAGTTGATTGTTAACAATGGAAGAGGAACTTGATGCTTTGCTCAATCCTTCCACGGACAACCTCTGCTTTTTTTTCTTTTTTCTTTTTCGAACTAATTGTTTCACACTTTTGATTGTGTTTGGTTCCATCTTTAGCAATGTATAGTAGTTTATAGAGGTGACTGAGAGTTGGAAAAAATGTATATCTCTTCAGTCGATCGTCAGAAGCGTGTGTATAGAGTAGTTTTGACAAGACCATGAATTGTTCTTGTGTACTATGGGAATCATGGATCTATGACATGAATGTTGATACTTTGTTTTATATCTGCATTTACTTTATATTCGAGGCACAATTTTCTATCAGACGGTCCCGTCTTTGGATTCACGATTGATGTCATATCAAGGGCTATTTTATGTCGGTCTGACAAAGATAGACTTCATTCTCGAGTTTCACAAATGATGTCATATCAAGGGCTATTTTATGTTGGTCTGACATGTTTTGACAGGTCTTGATCCGTTAGACAGACTTCATTCTCGAGTTTCACAAATGATGTCATATCAAGGGCAATTTTTCATAGATGGTCTGACAAATCTTGATCCCTTAGATGGTCTTCATCCTCAAATTTAACAATCTTGACTTGTTAGATGGTTTTCATTTCCGAATTCACCACTAAAGTCAACAAAGGCAGAGTGTATTATAAAATATGATTCTCCCTTCATCCTCTAATTAGTGTTGCATTTTGAAATAAATCTTGTCTTCGAATAGGTGCCCCATTTCAGTATTCTAGAATATATGTCAAACTTTCTACTTTATCCTTGTTATCAATGAATGATATCACCTTACCTATTATTGAAAGCATTGTCTTTTAAATGGATGCAAGTAGAGATGAGCAAACATATCTTATCAAAGATCAATCTTGAAAATATCTTCCATAAAATACAGGATTGCTTGTTCTTATTAGGTTAAATTGGCAATATGAAAGTGAGAAATGAATTCTGTGGTGCAATACAGAGTCATAGTTCAGCGATGGATTCCTCCGGCAGCCGTCACCATTCGGGCCCTAGATTTGGAGGGCATCGGATATAGATTTCGCAAGACTCAACACTTCAAAAGGAGCTTTTCCGGTGATAGCTTCCACGGTGAGGGGGCACGAATCACTAATCCAGAAGTGGGTAAATGCCTTCCCTGAGATGCATCGACAACAATCAGTTTAATCACAACAAGAAACAATCGAAGACTGAATTAAGGAACAATCAAAAAGAGAGTCAAAGCAAGCCTACCCTCGTTCTTGTGAACAAATCGCTCCCATGACTTCTTTGGAAACACACCATGGGTGACATATGCACTCACCTTCACTGCACCTTGAGCTGCCAAAACTTTCTGAAAAAAACAGAAATGAAATCCATGATCAATTTGTTGAACAATAGATGCTCAGACATCAAAAGCTTCGAGAATTTAGTGTCGAGGGATTAAAGGTAGAAGGCGGTAACAATACCTGACATTCGATTAAGGTGCCACCAGATTGCACCAAGTCATCAACAATGACAACATGGCAACCAGCAGGATTACCCTCCTTTATCCTCACTATTCTTTTGTCGCCTTCACGAACTTTGTTGCAGATGACCTACGGCCAATTATTGAGGCCATGAAATGCTCATATTAAAAATGCAAAGAAAAAGAATAAAAAAGTTTAAATAATTTTTTGAAGCAACAAACCATAGGAAAATGATCCAGCAACTTGTGGAATCTTTTCCATGCTCCATCATCTGGAAACGCAACAATTATCTGCTAAGAAATTAAAGTCGAGAATCAGCCAAATTTGCTTGACAAAGTAAAACTATCCTAATTTTTTTTAAGATCATCAAAATCCCCGAGAAAAGCCACATAATGTCTAACATACGAATTTAAAGAATTGACCTTGTCCGATAGTGGAAGTTGCTGAAGCCGTTGCTTTAATAGTGGGATCCCACTCTCAAAAACAGGTAGAATACTATCACCAAAATAAAACCTCTCCTGTAAAAAGGGGCAGATGTAAGTAAAGTATGTTAGTTCCATCTCAGAGATGTTAGACAATTCGTTTCTAGTTAGAATCCTCGAAAAGAACTAAAATCTTTCCGAGTTGACTAGCATTCTAGAAGGTTAAAAGATAAAGATCAACTTTTTTTCTCAAAAGCAATAGCAGATGATAAGAGCTGTTGGGAATTAAGGAAATGTATAATCATAAATCTAAGGAAGCCGTTCTTTTTATGCCACAAGTGAGACTGAAATGTTTAGTTTTTCCGACTTTATAAGACGTACATTAATGAAATGGAGAGAATAGATCTAAAACAAAGACATAAACATTAGACTTGCAATTATTATTGGTATAAGATAGGAACCTGCAAAGCATGTATATCATAGATAACGAGACTGGTCGGACCACCCCTCGAGATAGGAGTATTAGATAGCATTCTGGCCAAGGTAAATGCAGTTGCAACATCACCTTCCTCTTCAATCCGCTCAAAGGAACCAGTAGGAAAGAAAGGCAATACAACTGAGAATGAGGCGCAGAACAACATCGGAAGTGCATAAATGACCGAAAGCTGTTCAAATATGACGGAAGGAGAGCTGAAAGATCCTAGAAAGGCAACATGCTGGCCTCGTATATCATGTGCATTTTTTATGAAAAGATTTGGAAATCCGTCATCAAAGCTCCTGCATATACCAAACATTTAATCTAAACATAGCTCTGGCCAATACCGAACAAAATACGAAACACTAAAAATTGCTTGGTCCTCACTCAGATTAAGTTTTAAAACAATTTATCAAACCAAAAAGTTCCTAAAACACAGATAATCAACTTACAACGAACACAAAGCCACTCGTTCACCAGCTAACCTTCAATCCTAATCACTATACGACACTTTCGGAATTCAAAGTTGCACTTAAGACAGCATGAAGCAGTGTCAAATTAGTCAATCCTCAAGGTGGTATTCACAAGAACTCCTGCTAGACTGATTTATCTCTGGAAAAACTGATTCTTTTAAGCATGAGGTGAAGAAAATAAGGATTTATAGCTAATCTCTATAGCATATGCAATTATGCATACAACCCATATGAGCAAACAGGTGAAGTTTTTTTCCTAAGCTACAAGCAGCCAAAACTTTTCTATCCTCAAATAGTCAAAGCAAACAACCAATTAAATCTGAAAAAAAAAATAACTGCATTGCAGAAAACAACATGAATTCATTAAAATGAAAAAAATCACCCCAGTTTACAGCACCAGAAGACAGTGCAGTCTATTCTCTTTTTCTAGCCAAATAAAAAACCAAACTTTCTAAAGAAGAAGAAATCTATATAGCAGCACTACAAATTTACAATTTTGATTAATCTAGGGGTGGGAGTTGGGTTTACCTCCAGTTAATGGATTGAAGTTGGATGAGGTCTGATTGAGCAGCAACTTTGCGTGCCAAATCCTCAGCTTCCACACAGTAGAAAAGCAGCACTTTCTTCTTCAGCCTCTCCATCTCTCGCTCTCTCTGTTTCTCTCTCTCAGTAGGCAGGAATTATGAATTGGGTTTTCAAAGCGTGTAGTGAGGGCTGCGCTTGCGCAGTTCCTGCAATATAGTACTGCGCTGTTACTTTAGTCGAGAAAGTCTGTGGGCAGGCTGCGGGCCGGGCTGGCTGGCCCGTGAAAGCCAGTTATTTTACTGTGCGGGCCGCCATTCTAGTGGGATGAGAGATGACCCATGCCTTTCGGGAGGTGGGTCCTAGTCCTACTTCTCTTTCCATTGGTAAATAATAATCGATGATTTTAAGTATTTTATACCGAGTTTAGTAGCAGCAGCAACTATAAAGCATCAAGCTTCAAGCATGCCAAGCAATAAAATTCGCAAGATTAAAAAGTAAAAAAAAAATAATTAAAAAGAACCAACCTCAGACGGCAAGAGCAGCGGCGGACGGGGGCGTCAGCAGCGTGAGCTCGGCGGCAGGGGGCGGCGGGGCAAGTTTGGGGCTAGGGTTCAGTTGGCTGGTTTCAATTAATCTTATTTTCTAGTTTAATTGAAATAATAATAAGATAAATGATATGAAGTAGAAATTTTGAGAGCAAGTACAACTCCAATGCTTTTTTTTTATTTTAAAAAAACACCCCAAAATAGGGGTAATGGGGATTAAATATCTCTCATTGACTCATCTTGATGAGGAATACCACTAGACTACATATTTTGAATTACAATTTCAACGCTTGACCCTCCAAAAATTTTACACATTCTGTCTCATTATAAGTGACTCATACTTTTCAGCATCGATATTAAGGAGAACATATAAATTGGTTTAAATGATCTATAATTGATAGAACTCATACCTTTTAAATGATTAATTTTTACCATTTTTGGTCATGGCCATTTTTATTGGGATAGTTCAAAAAGAAAAGCTAGCCACTTTTAGTGAGATGGAGGGTTCAGCCCATGAGTGGAGTGCAGCCACGTGCCCTAAGGACGGTTCATATGGGCGCATCTATGCATGAGCCCCTCTAGGCGTGTGAGTTGCACAAGCACGTAATTTATTTATTTATTTATTTATTGTACGTGCCTGCCTTTTTCCATTTTTCTTTTAATTTTTGTTTTTTAATTAATCTCAATTAAGGTCTATTAAATTTTAATTAGGATTTATTAATCTCAATTAGAATTTATTATCCCAATTAGAATTTATATTCATTAATTAAAAATTAAATTTTAAGAAAGTCAATTTAAAAGTTGACCCATCGCAAACTAGAGAATGCCTCATTTTACAAATTAATTGCAACAAACAATAATTGGCCCTCCACAGTTGCGTGGGCTGCTCATGTAGCGATTGAAATTAGACCGAATCGAAATAAATTTGATTTCAACATTTCATCTCAAATCGAAGTTGTTTTCAGAATCGAACCATGAGTGATTTAGTCCGGTAAATTCTCAACAAAAAAAAAATGATTTAATTAGTTCGGTTTTACGGTCTCTCTCTATCTCTTTTTTTTTTTTTTTAATGTGTGGGAATCACAATCATTATATTCGGCAGGTATTAGATACACATCGCTCCTATACAATAGCCTGTAAACTACATAGATTAAAAGGTTCATACAAGAAAACATATGATTTTTTTAAAGGTTTAGATTAAGTTTTGCTAGTTTTCAGCAATAACATTTTTCCCTTTTGTTTTAGTTTTTGGCAATTGTTGTTCAGTTTTCTCGCAAACAGTTTACGTTTCTTTTTCTTTTTATGAGTTCTATCTTTTTATTCTTTAGTTTATTTTTATGTCACTATTAATTATCATAATTTATCTATCCAATAATGTTTACGTTTATGCGAGTAAAATATTGAAATAAATGTCAAATAATAAAATGTGAAGATAAATGGAAGTTACTCCTATTTGATAGTAAAGCTCATAAATAATTAGTGGCCCTTGCCCGAGAATGACACACATGAATCTACTGTATATTCAAATGGTTAAATTCTATCGCGCATCGCATATAAATAATAAAATTATCTACTGTATATATTATACTAAAACAAAGTAGCTAAGGGTAATTTTCCCGCCTAAATTGTACTCCAACTTTTATGTATTAATTAATTAATTTTTATTCAATTTATTATTTATTATTTCAAAGTTATGTATTCAATTTCCTAAGACAATTCATAATGTGTAGTCTAAATTTACCTCTTCTAAGCTAGACACCCTTCAAACTTCCCATTTTATCATTTTTTTAAGATGAATTTGAAATTCAAAATTGGAATCTTTGAATCATTTTTCCTAATTGAAGTCTATGTATACATGATTGTTCAATTTCATTTTATTTAATCTTCGTTGTATCATTGCATTCAATATATATTTTTGCTTATATTATTTTGCACCTACAAAATATAGTACAGTGCTCAAGCCATAATATTTTCAATAAATACGATTTTCTTAAAGGGAATAACTATGAATTATAATAAATTCATTTAAACATTTATTTTAAATATGATATATTGTATAAAAACGATATAACTAATTATGAGGAAATTGGAGTCTAATCAAATTCATCATTGTGATACTATTAGCTTTTCAGTACTTTAGAGTGTTACTCTGCTAATTGAGTTGTTTTGTAAGTTGGAGCCTAATTAAATTTTTCAGAAAAAATAGCATATACAACCCTAACGTGTCAACTTCGATCTCATTTACACCCTTAAGGGAAGGGTTGAGGCTGACAAAACCCCAACGTTTAATCAACACATTTCAACAATGAATTTTTGCCATTTTTGCATAGGAAATTAATCTTGAGTTCTCTGGAAGAACTCTTAAGGTTATCCTTTAATTTAAGTTTTTCTATAATTTAGTTTGATTAATATCTTAATTTGAGATTTTCAATTAACCAGCAAAATATTTGAATATTGAAATATTAACAATAGAGAAGAAATGCTAAATACTACTCCCCCGTCCCATTAACATTGTCTTCCTTTCCTTTTTGGGTTGTCCCATTTAAATTGTCTTGTTTCCTGAAAAGCAAATAATTAACCATTCAAAAGTGATGAGACCTACCCATTTCCTCTCTTTTAACTTTTCTCCTTAATAACCGTATCAAATAGTAACAGAACAAAATGAGTGGGACGGGGAGAGTATGTTCTTTGAATGATATTCAAAAGGGAAAAGTAGCATATACAACCCTAACGTGTCAACCTCGGTCGCTTTTACACCCTTAAGGGAAGGGTTGGGGCTGCCAGAACCCCAACGTTTAAAAAGTAGGGGCAAATAACCCCTCTCGTCTAACGGCATTAGAGAGCCGTTAGATTGAAGGGGTTATTTGCCCCTACTTTTTAAACGTTGGGGTTCTGGTAGCCCCAACCCTTTCCTTAAGGGTGTAAATGAGATCGAGGTTGACACGTAAGGTTGTATATGCTACTTTTCCCTAAATTTTATATTTGCTTTGCTTTTTGCTTTTAAAGTTAGCTAAATAATTATCACTAAAAATTATTAATATTATCTTAAATGGCGCATATTGATGGTCCCTGAGCTGGGTATTTGGTGTAGAGGGGGGGGTGAATACACCAAATAGATTTTTCGAAACTTTTTCAAGTTAAATCACAGAGTTGGTGAGCTCAGTTATCGATCCAGCTGGGGAGGGTCAGCTGGGTAAATAACTCCTACTCGGCGGTGCGGAAAGTGGTGGTTTGAAAACTTAGCTCGGTTACTTAGAAAAACTCAGTTTGAAAATATTAACTTAACGTTTTCAGCTTAGTCAGGTTGTGCAACTTTTAGAGAGACACAACTGTCTTTGGAGAGCAGCTGTGTGTACAGTTTTGAACAAATATGCAGTGATATGAAGGAGTTAGTACACAGCTGAATATAAAGCGAAAGTAAAGAGAGAGAGGGAGAGAAACACGCGAGTTTTACGTGGTTCGGAGTAACACCTCCTACGTCCACGACCAGGTTCACTGGTAATTCACTACCACTTGGTTTTCAAGTACCAAGCAACTTCACAACTCTAACCCGAGCTGTGTTTCAACAGTTTGCGGACACTGTCAAGCCTACACCTTCAGTTTCCGGGTACTGAAGAACCTATCCACTCGAATTACGCGCTTCGAACAAGCGTACCTTTACCTAACCTTTCTGGGTTTGGGTTTGGGTATGGGGTTCCAACTATGAACGAGTTCTTTCAATTAAGAACTTTAGAGTATGATGAACTCGTTCGAAATCTAGGCTAAAGATATACAATGAGTTTGGCCTAGGGAATGACGAAAAACTAAGCAAGCTTTTAACTAGAAACACTTTAAGATAAAGTGTTCTTTGATCTATCTAGAACCGCTTGAGAGCTTTTGGAAAGAAATGAAGATTTCGCATGATAAAAGCTTGTAGAGAGTTTTTCGTATTCGATCCTCGAGTTGAAGACGGGTTTATATAGGTAGAGATTCAAGACTAGCCATTGGAGGAGCCGTTTGAATCTTACCTACTCTTCTTAAATGCAAGATCTGGCCGTTGAGCGTATCCGCACCGGTTTCATTTGAGTCACATCCTAGGTTCGGAAGTCTAGGATGCTGATTTGGCAATCCTCATTGGTCGAGTAGGTTGACTTCCTCGATTCCGGGATCTTCTCGCCTTTAGATCTGCTTGAATTCGTAGCTGACCGTCTTGAAGTGAAGTCTTCGAGAGATAGTTCCCGTTGTTCTCTGTATTTGGACTACCGTGTTTTGAACTCGGCTCGAATTCTTTGCTTGATCGGGCTCTCGGATCACTCAAATGAAGGTTGAAGCTCGCTCTTTTGCTAGGCCGACTCACCATTGTAACACAGCTTAGGTCGACTATTGTCTTCTCGCTAGCCGATCACCGTAAACACAAACTCGGGTCGACCGTCTTCTCCGCTTCCTTAACCTGTAAGCCTAGAAAATCTAAAGCTCAAATAGGCGAGCTGGAAAACACTATTTAGGTTGACGCAATCATCTATTCAGTTGGAGAATCAGTTGGGTTTTGGTATCAAATCGAAACCTTATAATTTTCCCAACAATTTCCCCCTTTTTGATGATGCCAAAACCTAACTGAGACAACTTATGACGCAGAAAAACTTGTGTTTTATTAATGTAAGAAAATACATTATAACACAGGAAAAAGAAAGAAATATAAAAATCTTCAAATCTTTCGCCTCTTTAATCCTTCGCCTTTCAATCCCATTCGGGTCTTCTTCTGCATCCGTTGTTTCTTTCTTTTGACTCGTCTCTTCTTCAGCTGGTTCCTCTAGCTCAACAGTTTGCATCTTTATTGACTTGTCTCTCTTCTCCCTTACTTCCCCCTTTTTGGCATGATCAAAACAGGGTGGGAGAGATACACCATCTAGCCGTTGCGATGTTTTAGTTTGGCGAAACCGTGGTTTTCGCCCGAGCGGCGAGGATTGGAGTCTAAGTGGCTCGATGTTGTATTAGCCGGCTCTTCTTCGCCGCATTAGCCTCGACTCGTGACACGGCGTCCTGGCTCGATTCATCCGGCCCACCGAGTGCTTGGAGGGATGAGTTGGCACGGAAGATA
Organism: Agastache rugosa; assembly: GCA_031470985.1. Lineage (NCBI taxonomy): Eukaryota > Viridiplantae > Streptophyta > Magnoliopsida > Lamiales > Lamiaceae > Agastache > Agastache rugosa. The sequence goes on from CM062601.1 coordinate 27,628,992, forward strand.
GCATCTTCTCGAGTCGGGCACAACTTCATTCCTTGCAACTTTTGCTTCTTCGCACTTCTTAGATTGAATGAGAAGTCCATTCAAAGTCGATTCGGAGAGGACTTGTGTTCGGCTATATCATCATCATCCAAATTCTGCGTGATCATTGGTAGGTGATGTTTCTCATTTTTGGTGCGGACTTGAGCATCTTTCATCGGAAGATCTCGAAGCGGTGTCCCCGTGAGCCGAAGGAAATTGAGAGAGAGCGCGGCTGAAGTATTCCATCCGTCTTGGGGTTTAAGCTTGGTTGTTCGGTGGAATACTCCGTTGCGGTGTTGGTGATGATTATGTTCACGCAGGACGTGAACTTCTCTTCCACCGTAAGAAACGACCGCTTGTGGGCCTTCTCGCTCCTCGGAGAGTGATTACGAATTCTCTCATAGTGTCACCGGCTTCTCTCGATCGATCGAGCACCTTCGACTGGAGTCTTCGTTTGAAGACAAAGGCTTCATTATATTTTGTCTCCTCAAGTTGTCTCCGATTCCTGCACTGGATGGAGTTAGATGCATGCTCGTTTGTCTCCCGCATCTTTTCTCGTGCCTCCTCGGTGGTGAGCAAGAGCTTTGTCATGACCGCTCTTGAATACTCCGGCTTTATCAACATCCGGTCCAAGTCGGTGACGTTGATTTTTGCATCCTGGAGTTGTATGTCCCGTTCTCTCTTTTATGTCGAGAGAAACAAAGGGGGGTTGATGGAGGTATTTTTCCTTTGACATTCCCGTAAAGTTTTCTTCGCACCTTCCCGGTGAATGACGTTTCTTGAGCTTTGCGCTCATCGTGGCTGGCCCGGTTCTATCGATGGGCTTCACCTTCTTCTCGGACTTCGTCTTCTTTGAGAGTTAAGCAACTCTTATCTTGAAGCTTTGGATGCATTCTTCAAGTTTGATCGGCTTCGGAGATATCTTCGGATTCCATGTTCTACGTCTGCAACTTTTGTTAGTAGAAACGAATAATACCAATTGATGGAAATAAGAAAGAATGCCGAAAAACTTTCTAGGGTTGATGCGTATGTCTTCTAGCATATTTAAAGAGTTTTCTTGATGAATGAACGATCAAGATTTGTCTATTGATAAGAAGATCTACGGCTGGAAGAAATTCTCTCTACATATTAATTTCTTGATTAGAATATGTGAGTTAATGCGCGAGAGAGAACGGTTGAGGCGTTTTGACTTTTGCCTCGAAACTCCCATTATTCAATTCTTTGCAGACTTTTAATTAATATTGATTAGAAATGACAAGATGTGAGTTGACAGAAAACAGATTGAGTAGGAGTAATTAATGATGTTGCAAACCTCTCAGCTGATCATTGTAGTCAGCTGATACCTCGGTTGAGTGGGTGTGCTGGGTCATCGTAGTTCCACTGTCGGTTCACCGAATAATCCTTTCCTTTCGCATCCGGTTTAGCCGAATTCTTCGCCTGATATCGTGACGTTGATTTTGAATTTCACATTGTCCGTCTTCCGTTCGGGACCTTCCGTTCGTTCACTGGCTGCTTTCCAATCACTCGGTCCGTTCGTTCACTGGTCCGTTCCAATCACTCGGTGCGAAGCATCGTCCGGGTTGAGAAGTCCAAGTAATCCGCACAACATTTTGAACCTTGTTTCTATCGCGATTTTGCGAGAATATCACCGTATGTTCCGTGTGAATTTTCTCAACAATCACATCCTTCTTTTCTACGTGATCTCTCGATGAAATGATGTCGTACGTCTACATGCTTGCATCTTGTGTGAAGTACCGGATTCTCCGAAATGGCAATCGCACTTGAGCTATCACGTAAAATTGGAACTTGTCCAAGCTTTTACTTCATAGTCATCCACTGATGTTTCACCGCAGAATTTGCGAGCTGAAGAGCCTTCCGCCATATATTCGCTTCGTCGTGAAGTTGCAACGCACGTTTGTTTCTTTGAAAACCACGAGATCAACTTACTTCCTAAGAACTCGACAAGTTCCCGAAGTTGACTTTCCGTCCAACCGATCTCCGAAGTCCGAGTCCGAGTATCCACCGTAGATTGTCTTCTACTGGTACTATGCTTCAACATTCGAGTTCCTTCGAGATATTTGAGAATGTTCTTGGCTGCTTTGCATGTGTGCTTCCTTTGGATCAACTTGAAATCGGGCACACACTCCGATCTGAACAGAGATGTCCGGACGACTTGTTTGTTAGATACAAGCAGGGATCCTATTATCCCTCTCGTATTTGCCGGAATCAACGATTTCCCTTCGCCCGGTTCAATCTTCCAGTTGGTGTTCATTGGAATTTTTACAATTCCCGGATTGAACTCCATACTTGGCGATCAAGTCTTTCACGTATTTGGATTGATTTATAAAAATCCCTTCTGATGATTGCTTGACTTGAAGTCCTAGGAAGAAACTCATTTCTCCCATCATGGACATTTGGAACTTCTCTGACATCATTTCTTCAAATCTTTGACATAAGAAGCTTGATCTTGATCCAAAGATAATGTCGTCTACGTAGATTTGAACAACCAGGATGTCTTCTCCTGACTTGATGGTAAAAAGAATTCTGTCAACTGAGCCCTTCTTGAATCCTTTGGATACGAGAAAACTTGAAAGAGTGTCATACCAAGCTCGAGGTGCTCGCTTCAATCCATAAAGCGTCTTCTTTAGCTTGTAGACTTTATTTCCTTCTACTTCAAATCCTGGAGGTTGTTCAACGTAGACATCTTCTTTGATTTCTCCATTTAAGAATGCACTCTTCACATCCATTTGATAGACCTTGAATTTGTGATGTGCTGCATAGGCGAGAAATAGTCTGATTGCTTCCAATCGTGCTACTGGAGCAAATGATTCTTCGAAATCAATTCCTTCCTGCTGAGTGTAGCCCTTGGCAACCCGCCGAGCTTTGTTTCGATGACGACTCCCGTGGTATCCATTTTGTTCTTGAATATCCATTCGAGTCCTACGACTTTGACTCCTTCAGTTCGTCGACCCGCTTCCGGTACACAATTTCTGAGGAATTCGTTCAGTTCTTCTTGCATGGCGTTTGTCCAAGGCACGCTCTTCAAAGCTTCGAGAATTGATTGAGGCTCTGGCACTTGAGCTACGTAACACGCCATTAGAACTGTGTCTTCATTATAGACCGCCGGGTTCAGCTCTACCGAGAGTCCGAGCCGTGTCACTTCTTTCTTGATGATCCGATGAAGCTTGAGCAACTCGAGCTCGGTTTTGACTTGGTCGATGGTTCTCCGATAATAGCTGATGATGGATGATCTTCAATCCATCTTCTCCTCTTGCGAATTTCTTCTTCCAATTGATTGATGCTTGACGTGGCTAAATTTCGTCTGACTTGGAGTTGCTCAGGAGTTAAATCTTGAGAGTTTGTCTCTCTTTGATTTATATTTTGAGGAAACTTCTGTATATGCTCAGCTGGAGATGCAATTTCGGGGACTCACTGTGTTTGGATTCTACCGTCGATGATGTTCCCTCTTGATTTGGCGTTGAAGCTTCTTCTCGATTTCCAGCTGGTTGAGCTTCTTGATTGTTTTGAATTTTCTCCTCTGGCTCATTGTCCCAAATTAATGGTTCGGCCAGATTCCTGACTCTATTCTCTTGAGCCCTTGTCTGAATCATTCTTGAAGATTCTCCTTCGCTTCTTCGTTTGATAGAATCTCTATATTCGAAAGAAGATTCATCAAAGGTAACATGTGGAGTTACTTCAACTATTTGAGTTCTTCTGTTGAAGACTCTGTATGCTTTACTCACAGCGGAGTAACCAAGGAATACTCCTCGGTCTGTCTTTTCGTCGAACGTCTTGAGCTGTGTCTTTCCATTATTGAGAATGTGACATTTGGATCCGAATACCTTGAAATATCCAATGTATGGTATTCTATTGTTCCATAACTCATACGGTGTCTTTTCTTGTCTTGATGTGAGTAGGGAGCGATTTTGAGTGAAGCATGCTGTGTTGATTGCTTCAGCCCAGAACTTCTTTGGAATAGCAGAGCTAGCTAGCATTGAGGTACGGTTTCCTCGAGAGTTCGTTTCTTCTTCGCTACACCATTCGCCGAGGTGTGCGAGCTGCAGATGTTTGGTGTTGAACTCCGTTCTTCTCGCAAAAATCATAAATAGTTTCATTTAGAAACTCCGTTCCACGATCCGATCTTATTGCCATTATCTTGCACTCCTTCGTGTTGATAATCTTTCCACAGATAGGCGACTTAGTTCGGTTTCGTTCTTCTGGTATAAGAATGATACCCATGTGAATCTTGAGAAATCATCCACAACGACCAGAGTATATTTTCGCCATTGAAGCTTGCTTTGGATAACCGGACCAAAAGATCCATGTGAAGAAGTTGAAGAACTCGATCGGTGATCGAGCCGGCTTGAGAGAGAATGAAATTCTTGTCCGCTTTCCTTGTTGACACGCGCCGCACATACGACTTTTGTCATATACTTGATCTCGGAATTCCATTAGCGAGCGGTTCCTAGCGCTTGTTGATTGTCTTGAAGTTGAGATGATTCAGCCTAAATCTGTGCCACGCCTACCGACTTCGTCGCTTTTGATACAAGACAAGTTCTTCCGGAGGTTAGCATTCCGCCAAGAAAGTACATATTTCCCTTCTCTTTTCCCTCTAGGAGTATCTCGCTTGGTTTCCGTGCTTCACCGTGCATCCCTCGCGCATCAAACTTGATGTAAAACCGTTGTCGCAATTGGCTAATGGAAAGCAAGTTATGTTGCAATCCTTGTACATAAGAAACATTTGGGATTATAACATTTCTGGTTTTAAATGTACCATAACCTTTGGTTAGTGCCTTTGGAGTTGTCACCAAATGTTACTTGTGGACCTGTACGCTCAATATACTCCTGGAGTAGATGCTTTAGGTGCGTCATGTGCTTGGAACATCCACTGTCCAAGTACCATAGCGTTCTCATCGACTCCTCAGAGATGCGTCGATTCCTTGCAACCTAAACAAAAAATTAAAATTCAAGTACCCAGTTTTAATTGGGTCCTTGTGGGTTAGACAGAGATCCTTTGACGACCCAGATCTGTTTGATGACTTGAATTGGGTCATTTGATCTGATAATTCTCCCAGCTGAGTCGATATACACATGCTTTGTGTTCTTCTTTTGTTGCTGACGGGGTCTTGATCTCCGTATCTTCTTGTTTTGTTGGTTGGATTTCTTTTGGTTTCCAGCTGTGTGCCTAGCTGAGACGTTCCTTTGTCTCTGTTGTCTCATGTGATGCTGTGGCTGGAAATTATCATCCAGCTGATACATGTTTGAGTGGTATCCAGCTGGGTATCTCTGATAACTCGGTTGATATCGATCAACGTGCTGGTGCTGTGGCTAGTATCTGTAAAATCCAGCCCGTGGTCTTCGTTGAGGTTGAGCACGTTGCTGTCTGAGTTGGGCTTGAGGTTGTCGCACAGCTGACCTTCTTGATGTCTGCTGTATTCTCAACGGAGTTTGAGACTGTTTCACAGCTATTCTTCTTGACGTCTGCTGTGTTCTCGACGGAGTTTGAGAATGTTTAACAGCTGGTCTTCTTGACATCTGCTGTGTTCTCGACGGAGTTTGAGAATATTTCACAGCTGGTCTTCCCGAAGCCTGCTGTGTCCTCAACTGTTGATGCTGAGCTGCTGGGATTGGAGGTTCGTTTGCATGTACAAACATTACTTTTGTTCCACTTGTGGAGGCAATATTTGAGGCATCCTTTGATTCGTTGTATCCCAGTCCCGCTTTGAGTGCTGCTGGACGCTGAGCACTAATGATCTCGTCCATTGTCGACGTGGCTTTGATGAGAGCTACTATCTTCTTAGATAGTACCTCTTCGGTGCTTTTCAGCTCAATGATCTCAGCTGACTTCCTTTCCGATTCAGCTGTGACCTTTTCCACATCTTCTATCAGCTGCTTCTTCTCATTGTTGAATTCCTTCATCAGCTGATCTTGTTTCACTATTTTGTCTTTTAGTGAAACGACTTCCCCGTTAATGGCGAGTTGTATCACTGCGTTCGATACCTTTGTCTTTTCCGGTTCCGCCTTCACTTTCGGCATTCTCACACATAATGACGTCAAGGATCTCTTGAAGCTCCTTGGAATCGTTCATTGCTTTCTCTACTAGACTCCAATCAGTAGACCGATTCGAGTCCCGTGTGTAGAGTGTTCGTGTGATGGTGAGATGTTAGACAGATTTAGAGTTTGAGACGTTATCTCATCTTCATCGATGCCGTCTGTTTGTCCCATGAAGCATGTATCCCAATCAGGTTCATCATGGGCCATCAGGACTTCTTCTTCCGAGTCTGAAAATGGCATGTCATCCATTTTATTGCACTCTGATTCTTCATCAGCGATATAAGCTCTCCTTCTATCAGCTGCCTTAGCTTTTAATTGGTCTTTGTCTTTCTTGGACAGCTTTGGACAATCTTGTCGGTAGTGTCCTGGCTCCTTGTAGTTGAAGCAACCTTCTTCTGTTCGTTTGTCAGCTGACTTCTCATCAGCTGCTGTGTACTTATCTCTGTAAGTCCTTGCGAACTTCTTGTATTTGCCCTTGCTGGTGTTGAGTCTGTTATAATTTTTCACCATCATGGCAATTTCTTCGAGTAGCTCATCTTTGCTCATTTCCTTTTTGTCCTTTTTCATCTTGGAGGACTCAGCTGACTTGACATGAGCTGACTTTTCAGAGTTGGCTCTGAAGGCAATTTCTTTTGGAGCTGGGGTGAGTTCTCCATCATTCCGTCTGTTTGAAGATTCTTCTTGAGTGATCTTCAAGTTGTATTCGTTGGCTTTTAAGAGTGAGAACAACCTTTCTGTAGATAGATCACCCAAGTCACTTCGACTTTGGTGAACTACCTTGTAAGTGTTCCATTCAACAAAGTGAAAGAACCTTTAGATTCTTTTCCCGTCGGTATACTTCCCGCCCGATTGTCTCTATCTCGATGACTATGTTTGAGAACCTTAGCTCCATCGCTTCGATGGACTCGTTGGCTACCGCTTGAAGTTGTCGAATTTTTGGCAAGCTATTGTGAATTTGTTTTCTTTGATTTCTTCGTATCCTTCACATAGCTTGGCAAGTATTTCCCCACATCTCTTTCGTCGTCTCGCACTTGATGATCTTACTCGTGGCGTTGAGACCGTTGATGAGATGGTGTTTCTGCGAAGGCTGTCCAAATCTGGCAACTTGCTTTCGTTCTTCCGACGAGTAATCCTTCTTTGGCTTGAGAATTGGCCGGTATTCGGTTGTCCTCCATCATGGGCGGTGTACGAGTTCATTTCCTTGTTTATAAATAAAGGTGGGTCCGTCTCGTGATGACGTCCCACATCATGTCGTGACGTGCACAAAGGAAGCTTTTCAATCGAATTTCCGTATTGCATAGTCGTCTACCGAGAAGGTGGGCAGATTCCCGTTAAGATAAGAATCCATAGACATGTGCGGTATGTAATAATATGAGTTTTTCCGAAAACGGATGCATTCGCTTGACCATCGATTACGTAGAGTCAAGAGAGATCTCTTGATACGGACACGGTGGTCTTTGAACCACCGCTCCGATACCAATTGATGGTCCCCGAGCCGGGCATTTATTTGGTGTAGAGGTAGTGAATACACCAAATAGATTTTTCGAAACTTTTCAAGTTAAATCACGAGTTGGTGAGCTCGCTTATCGATCCAAATTTGGGGAGGGTCACTGGGTAAATAACTCACTCGGTGCGGAAAGTGGGTGGTTTGAAAACTTAGCTCGGTTACATTTAGAAAAACTCAGCTTTGAAAATATTAACATAACGTTTTCGCCTTAGTCGTTGTGCAACTTTTAGAGAGACACCTGTCTTTAGAGAGCATTGTTGTGTGCAGTTTTGAACAAATATGCAGTGATATGAAGGAGTTAGTACACAGCTGAATATAAAGCGAAAGTAAAGAGAGAGAGAGAGAGAAACACGCGAGTTTTACGTGGTTCGGAGTAATACCTCCTACGTCCACGACCAGGTTCACTGGTAATTCACTACCACTTGGTTTCCAAGTACCAAGCAACTTCACAACTCTAACCCGAGCTGTGTTCCAGCTTTGCGGGCACCGCTGCAAGCCTACACCTTCGCTCGGCATGCGAAGAACCTATCCACTCGAATTACGCGCTTCGAGCAAGCGTACCTTTACCTAACCTTTCTAGGTTTGGGTTTGGGTATGGGGTTCCAACTATGAACGAGTTCTTTCAATTAAGAACTTTAGAGTATGATGAACTCGTTCGAAATCTAGGCTAAAGATATACAATGAGTTTGGCCTAGGGAACAGACGAAAAACTAAGCAGTTTCTTAACTAGAAACACTTTAAAATAAAGTGTTCTTTGATCTATCTAGAACTGCTTGAGAGCTTTTGGAAAGAATGAAGATTTCAGATGATAAAAGCTTGTAGAGAGTTTTTCGTATCCGATCCCCGAGGTTGAAGACGGTTTATATAGCGCAGAGATTCAAGACTAGCCGTTGGAGGAGCCGTTTGAATCTTACCTACACTTCTTAAATGCAAGATCTGCCGTTGAGCGTATCTGCACCAGTCTTCATTTGAGTCACATCCTAGGTTCTGAAGTCTAGGATGCTGATTTGGCAATCCCTCATTGGTCGAGGTAGGTTGACTTCCTCTGATTCCGGGATCTTCTGCCTTTAGATCTGGCTTTTGAATTCAGAGCTGGACTGTCTTGAAGTGAAGTCTTCAGAGATAGTTCCCTTTGTTCTGTACCGGATCGGACCTGTGTTTTGAACTCGCCTCGAATTCTCTTTAGCTTGATCGGGCTCGCCGGGATCACTCACCGAAGGTTGAAGCCTCTTGTCTTTTGCTATCGACTCACTCGTAAACACAGGCGGGTCGACTATTGTCTTCGCTAGCAGCCGACTCAGTAAACACATTTGGGTCGATCGTCGTCTTCCGCTTCCTTAACCTGTAAGCCTAGAAAATCTAAAGCTCAAACAGGCGAGCTGGAAAACACTATTTAGGTTGACGCAATCATCTATTCAGTTGGAGAATCAGTTGGGTTTTGGTATCAAATCGAAACCTTATAATTTTCCCAACACATATCCATATGATATTTTTAGATGTAATTAATTTTATTTCTATATGATTTTATTATTTATTATAGAATACTTATAACATACCAACAACTACATTGACTTATAACATACCAACGTTCCCCAGCATCGCGGGGTGATACTAGTTTAAATTAAAAACAAAATTGTAGAGCAATAAATGCATGAACGAATGAAATTAAACAAGTTAATTTTTTTTTAAATGAATAAATTAACCATCCTTCAAAAAAAAAAATAGAATAGATTAACGTAAAGTACATCTTCATATCTAGCCCAAGACTGTTTATTCATAGCCCAACCCCTTTCACTCTCTTGTTTTTCCTATACAAACCCAAGCGCAAGAGAAGAAAAGAAAAGAGAAAGAAATTAAATAAATAAATAAATCTCCCTGACAACCCTTTTTTGTTTTCATCTTCTTTCTTCCTTCAATATTTTTGAGTAATCTGTTTGTAGCCCTATTATTCACTTATAAATAATTAATACTGCTTTCATTTTTTTTTGATAAATTAGCAATGAAATTTAAAGAGTGCACTACGGTGGACTTTAACCCAAAACCTTTGATCTCGGACATTAATCACTTTACCGCTAGACCAACACACGCACACTGCTTTGACTTTCTTGAAGTCTTGTCTCTTCACATGTACTTAATGCCTTTCATATTGCCATTAAGCCTGCCCCATGCGTATAAAGCTCATTCTTGTGATTCTGTTCATCTCACTCTCTCTCTCTCTCTTAAATGCGTTCCATCTTCTATGGTTTGAAGCATGCAAAGATGGATGGTTATCCAGACGGCCGGCTCCTGGGGGGCCATCCGGGACTTGGTCCTTTGCTTCTAGCGCCTTCAATAATTAAATTAATATATTTTTATTAAATAATTTTGAATTTCGCATTAGATGATAAATTTTTTAATCTATTTTTCCTGCAATAAAATTATTCACATATAGCCTTCGTCTTTCTTAAGGAGGCCGTTGTCGGGCTGTGCGAACAAATCTCCGACACCCTCCTCGTAATATTTCGGTAATCTATTTATTTATGTAAGCAAATTATTTCACTAATATTCTTTTGTTCGTGTTATTGTATACGTTGCATTCAAGATAAAGTTAATTATTTTGATATATGCTAGCACTTTTTCTATTTTAATATGGGTGGGGTGGGGTGGGGTGGGGTGGGGTGGGGTGGGGTGGGGTGGGGGAGTGAATAAAAAGGCGGTAAATGACATTAAGGGGGTGTATTGGTTGTGATGTCTGTAGGATTTTTTTAGACTTTTAAAATATGGGGGTATTCAATCCGGATTTTCAAAAGTCTTTAAAAATCCTGAGGTATTTAATACAGATTTTAAAAAGTTTTAAAAAATCTTTAGGTATTCAACAGTCTATGGATTTTAATACTCTATGAATTTTCTTTGATTCTCTTCAAAAAATATAAATAGATTTCACTCTCCAAAATCTCTTCTAACAACCAGAGATTTCTGCGTATTCTCTCGGAGAACTCTGAAGACAAAAGGTCAGAAGAAAAAACCCTTCGTTGTTCTTCTTCTAGTACTACACAAATCTTTTGTTGCTTTTTGTTCTGGATTTTGTTATGTGATTCGTAGCTATTTTTTTCCATTTAGGAAAATATACCACCTCTTTTTAGTGAATTGCTCGGTATTTTGATAATTTTAGTTTAGTTTCCTTGATGTTTTGTGTTATTGAATTGATAATCACACTAGTAGAGATGATCGTAAGTGATACTGTTAAGAAAAAATATATATATATAGTTGTTTCCCTATCTCTCATATTGTTCTGTTTATGAGAGGCGTGAAATTTCCAATTTGCAGTGTTCATGGACAAAACCATCTGCTAAATTATTGGGGTGTGTGTTTAGCTTGGGTTTGTTCACTAATTATATATTATGAAATGAAAGAGAATTTATTTATTTTGGTACCCTTGTCGTTATTTCTCATCATTGTTGAATTAGACCTTTTAAAAGTACCTCTGCTGAAAATCCTGTTATAGTGATTTCCTATATCTGTTCTTGTTCTGTTCATGAGGGATCTGAAATTTCCAATTTTAAGTGTTCATGGACTGAACCATCTGCTAAATTATTCTAAATTTGAAGGTAGTTTGATGTTTCCAATTAGTTTCCTTGATCTTTGTTCATTTCGTGGTGTGAGATATGCATAAACTATTAGGGGTGTTTACTTTGGGTGATAGGATAGATTATAAAAAAATAGTATAAGTTAATCCACCGTTTACTTTGATAGATTGATTACTTTTGAACTTGTTTGATCATCTAATCCTTCATATAATCAATCCTATATTTTATCAATCTATCTTATCCTTCAAAGTAAACGCCCCCTTAAGGTATTAACTAATGATCTTTGTTCATTTCGTGGCGTGTCTATTAATATAGAAATATTATCATAGGGGATTCACAACAAGATACAAACAGGAAGGCATCCTATGAACAATGGACTAAGGAACAAAGAGACTTATTGTTAGAACTCATAGTTGATGAATAATGATGTATTTTTTTTTTGGAACTAATGTATCTTTGGTATTTTTTATAAACAATTTGGATAACTTTTTTTTATATACAAGTGTGTTTCATATACATTTTCTTTCGAGCTCAGCTGAGTTTCAACGGTCGTTGGTTTTCGATTCGAGCGGCGGCTGAGTTTCACGTGGCGTTGGGTTGGTGGATTCCACAATCCAGTGAAGTCGATGAAAATTCATGTAAATCAATGAAAAAAGTCAGCCAAACTCTGCGTGGTGTCTGGATTTTTTTAAATCCGTGGACTTTTTAAAATCCAACAAAATCTCAATTGAATACACCCCCATAAAATTATGTGGTTCATAATACCATCTCCAATGGTTTACACAAAAATACAGTATCTTCAATACAAAGATACAACAAAATCAGTAATGCATCTCCAATAATTTGCACAAAAATACACATAAAAGGAATATTCCATAATATTAGTTCTTTGTTTAATTTTGCTATAACCTAAAAATGTAATAAAATTTTATGACATGTCTCATAGTGTCACTAAAATCATGTCATCACTCAATAATTTTGTTATAGACTTATAGTGTATCCATTCTAAACCTTAAAAAACAAGCTCGACGCAACTATATTTTTTTCTTTTAAAAAAAAAATTGGTTTGAAGCCTTATTTAGAAATGACGGCAGGCCGCGAGTAATGGGCGGAGTGGTTTCGGAATTGGGGGATTTTAGATTTAGGGAGAGAGTCAAGCAGGGAGAAGCCACAAGCAGGGTCGTGGATAACGGCAGTGGCGAGCGGCCGGCAAACGACAGTAGGCTGACAGCAGGCGATGAGCTCTGGCGAACGCACGGCTTTGGATTTGGGGATTTAGAGGTGAAAACATGAAATGAGGAAGAAGGGAAAAACTCGATGCTTAAAACATTGTAACAGATATGTGACAGAATTATCCGTCACTGTTTAATAATATAATTATCATTTAATTTAAATTACTATATGACGGTCTGTTGTTAAGATATAAGAAAAATATATAATATAATTATCATTTAATTTAAATTACTATATGACGGTCTGTTGTTAAGATATAAGAAAAATATCGACGGAATTATTCCGTCGTTAATATTTTTAATTCAAATAATCCAAAAATAAATAAAAAAATTATGATGGAAATTGTTCCGTCGTTAACTACGCCGTCCTACATCCGTCCCCATTCCATCGGTATTGTTGGCGTGTTGTGCTTACGTCATATTCTCCATTGCAAATATTTGAACATCAGGTCATCGTTAATCTATCGCTATGACGTTGCAAAATAACGACGGCATATCTTCCGTCGCAACGTCCATCGGTGACCAATTGGTTGTTTTTGTAATGATTCGCTTTATAACACTGCTTTCACTTTCTCAATGACTTTTCTATTAACGTGTACTTATTAATGCTTTTCCTATTCCCATTATGCCCCACCCATGCAAAGCTCATTCTTGTGAATCTGTTCATCGTATCTTGCCAACCTCCTTCTCTCTCTCTCTTAAATGTGTTCCAGCTTTTTTGGTTTGAAGGTTGCAATGGATAAAATGGCCGACTCCTGGGGCCCACCCCGGACTTGGTCTTTGCTTCAACCGCTTTCAATATATAAATTTTAGATACTATTTTAATATTTTTAATTTCACATTAGGTTATGAACGTTTTGAATCTGTTATAACTTCCTACAATAAAAATATTCACATTGCCTAGCTCCCCTCAAAGAAAATTAATGAAAAAAAAAAAATCACATTGCATGTCGAAGTGCATTCGTGATAAGGATTCCGTACAATGATTGCTGACAACTCGATCAAAAGGTCGTAATAAGGACGACAAGAGAAAAAAGAGAAAAATGAATGATAAGATCATCTGAAAATTACTTAATAAAATTATAGCCATGCATGACTTAGTAAGGATAATTTATTACATTAAAATTTTAAGATTATATATAACCCATACTCCTTATTCCTGGTCGGCTCGGACTCGTAGATATACTAAGATCGATCTAGAGTCACAATTTTTGGTACATTGAATATATATAAAAGGGTCATTCTAATTCTAATAACGAGAGATGAATGAGAATTCACAGATCGATAGTTCTAAAATAATTAAAATGATAATCATCATTAATTAGTTCGTCATCATGCCTTCTTCAAAACACACGCGTGCGAGAAAAATATGAAAATAGCCTGTACTAATAACAAAATGGGAGTGAAAGTTAAAATAACCATTTTGAAAAAGCAAAAATAAATTTTAATCATTAATCTTTAAAAGATAAATACTAACCAAAATTTTTACATCTTTACATGACATACACAAACACATACATGATAGTCAACTTTCTGGCGACTTTCCGGCGAAAAATTTTCAGCGAAAAATTTCTGGCAACTTTTCCGACGATTTTTTTCCGGCGAAAAACAATTCAGAAAAAAAAATCCGGCGACTTTTTCCGGCGACAAATAAATTCAGAAAAAAAATTCCAGTGAAAATTTACGGCGACTTTTTTCGACAGTTTTTTCCGGCGAAACACATATGCAGAAGGAAGAAAAAAAAAACACACACACACACACATACATGTGTTCGTGTATGTCATGTATGAATGAATTCATGTATGTCATGTATGAATTCATTTACACACACATACTTACATGTATTCGTATATGTATTCGTGTATGGATTCATGTATGTCTTGTATGGATTCATGTATGGATTTATGTATGGATTCATGTATGAAGTCATGTATAAAGGGGCAAAATTGGAAGAGTGGACATAATTTATCTTTTAAAGATTAGTTGTTAGAATTTATTTTTGCTTTTTCAAATTGGTTACTTTTGTACATTTATATTGTTTCTAACAAAATGTATATTATTTGAGTATTTTAATTTAGTCATCTCCAAAAAATAATGTATTCTTTTTAATTAGCAACTGCATGTATATTAGAAAATTTTGATTTGACAGACTCGGTCCATAAAGTGTTTATTAGATTTTTACTTGAGACATTTGGTTAAAAGAAAACTCATTGAAACTAGTACAGGCAATCTCCAAGGGTCAATCTTCTTTTACTATCTTTTTCTCATATATGAATTCGAAGTAGTTTAATGGATCGTTTATTGGAATTGAACAGGTTACCTAGCTAAGTGATGTCTGAACTATATACAAACTAATACTCTAACCTATATATAGCTATTTTTGCTTGCTAAAGGCAAGAAAGTTAAATGTACATAATATTTTTCCGCATAACATTCATACTATTTTAAGTTTTAACTGTTAGATCACTACAAAAAAAGCTGTTTTACCAACTGAAATTACCGACGGATATATTTCCGTCGGTAATTACCGACGAAAAAAAAAACGGGTTGGCCCTGAAGAACTTTACGACGGATTACCGACGGATTTGGCATCGTTAATATTACCGACGGCTAGCCGTCGGTAATTAGCGACGGATATATCCGTCGGTAGGTTTTTTAATTATTTTTAATTAGATAAATTAAACTTTGCCGACGGATATTTCCGTTGGCAATATTAACGACGCCAAATCCGTCGGTAATCCGTCGTAAAGTTGGACGGTAAGCCGTCGGTAATTAGCGACGGATACATCCGTCGGTAATATTAATTAGACGAAAAAATAATATTTAATCAAATGTATTAATTAACGATGGATTCCGTCGGTAATTAATGAAGGATAAATATGTCGGCAATATTAACCAGAAAAAAATAATAATAAATCAAACATATTTAATTAACGACGGACGGTGATCCGTCGGTAAATCTGCGATATACACAGCAGCGGGTCTTTTCCCTCATTCACTCCCCAGCCCTAATTTTCTCCCACCCCACTCCGCCTCGCCGTCGCCCCCTCTCCGCCTCCTCGCCGCCGTCGCCTCTCTCTCTCTCTCTATCCTTCATTCATTCCAGCCCTAATTTCACCCACCTGCCGCCGTCCTACCCGCCCCACTCCGCCGCGCCGCCGCCCCGCCTTCGCCTCCTTGCCGCATTCTCCTTTCTCTATCTCTCTCTCTCTCGATCCTTCTCTCTCTCTCTCGATCCTTCTCCCTCTTTCTCACTTCCTTTCTCTCTCACCCGCGCCTTCTCCGCCGCGCATCCTCCATAGTGCCGCTGTCTCTCCGCCACGCCGCCAGGTATGCATTCTCTCTCTCCATTTCTCTTTCTCTGACTATCTCTCTCTCTCTCTCACTGACTCTCTCTCTCTCTTTCTGTGTTTTCGGCCAGAGCCACCGCCTGTTCGTCGCTGCGCCGCCGTTTTCCGGCTGATCCCGTCATGGTATGCACTCTCCCTCTCTCTCAATTTCTGTCTCTCTCTCTCACTGACCATCTCTCTCTCACTGTCTTTTTCTCTCTTTCTCCCTTTCCGGCCAGATTTGCAGCCGCCACTGCCAGCCATCATCGCCGGCTTCTGCTGTAGTCGACCCTCCAAGTAAAAGTATACTGCCCTATCCCGTCGTTTCCAAGTTAGTTTCTATAATTAGAATTTTAATCTAGTTCATGAATTGTATATTTGTTCGATTATTTGCCGATGAAGTATGATTTGGTATTTGATGACAATAGCATGAGTTTGTTTTATGATGTAAAGATTAGCATGAGTTCGTTTGATGTTGAAGTATAAGTATAAATAGCATGAAATTTAAGTATAAGATGAAGTATAAGTATAAGATGCAGTATAATTGTATAAGTGTAAATTTATAGTAAATAGCATGAGTTTATTTTATGATGATGATCTAATTGTATATATAGTGTAGTTGTATAAGATGTATATAATTGTAGTAATTGTATAAGTGTAACTTTGATCTATGATGTTAATAGCATGAGTTTATTTCAAGATGTATATATTCTAAACTTTGTAGCAATTGTGTAAGTATAAATTTGGGATAGATGTAATTAATTTCTTAAAGATCTATTCCCCTTGGGATAGAAATTAATTACATCTTAAGGATCATCTCCCAACAATGTGATGTTACTTATTTATGTGAATATATTATGTTAAAGATGCCATTATTTATCATTTATATGTTGGGGATGAACTTAGAACTTTATTGGTGAAAGATGTAATTAATTTCTTAAGGATCTACTCCCTTTGGGATAGAAATTAATTATATCTTAATTAAAGACATTCATATTGGGGGTAGATGTAGACGTTTAGAACCATTATGGTTACTATAGCTGTTGGTAGAGTCGAGCACTTGGTAGTTAGGATAGTGGGGTTATGCTGCCGAAATTTTGGTTTTCGTGAAACAGATATTATGGATCGGCGTAGAGGTTTTCGTACTCCATCTAGCTTGAGCAGTCAGCCCGAGTCGGAGTCCTAAGCTACACGTCTAGGTGTTACTCCCCCTTCTTCACAGCAGGTACCAGATACCCATCCGAAGACACCGGCACCTGCCAGCTCCAGTCGGTCACCAGTTGTTTTTCAGAGAGACAGTACGGGGAGGGTGGTTTTCCAGAGAGAAGACGATGGGTATGTATTTATTTATCGTTATTTATATTAAACATTTCAATATTTATTATATAGATATATTATATATATTTATTATATATGATATATATATATATATGTGTTAATTACTTAATTTTTTTTTGACAAATCGAAAGTAATCTACTGGAGGCACCTGGGATTGCCAGTACTTCCACAGTAATTTTTAAGAGTATTCAAAATCCAGAAGACTTCAATTGGAAGTTGACTCCAGATAGCATCAAGGCTACGTTCTTTGAAGAATTTAAGGTAATACAATTTCTATTATTTCATACTACTTGATAAACGTGAGGAAACCAGTTGAAGATATTCTCTATAATCTTGCTGTATATTTGTTTTAGCCAATATTTCTTTTACCTTATTTATAGGATTTAGTATATTCCTTTGATATGTGTTGTATCTTGTACTCTTATAAATATCAATATACAGCTCCACCCTATTGTGTAGTGAGTGAATACTATTCTCACATGGTATCAGCCTTACGATTCTAAAATATATTATTTATTTTTTTCTCTCTCTTCGTATCTTCTTCTCCCCATGACTGACGCCTCAACTTCTGGGACCTCTATTCCCTTTTCAACTATGATTCATATGTTAACGATTCGCCTCTGCTCCACCAACTATCTTCTATGGCGAAATCAAGTTGTTCATCTTCTCCAAGGCTAGGATCTTTTTGGTTTTATTGATGGTTCGCACCCCTCTCCTCCGCTAATAGTCACAGACGCCGCCGGTACCTCCACGTTGAAACCTGCGTATGCTACGTGGAAACAACAAGATCAGCGCCTTGTTAGTTTATTGAATTCTTCCTTGACGGAAGAGGCCATGTCTGAGGTTCTCCATTGTGATACCTCTAGATCAATATGGCTGGCACTGGAAGCAGCTTTCGGCAATGACTCGAAGCAGCGAGAAATTGGAATTCGCGATCATCTTTTCCAACTCAAGAAAGGTTCTTCATCTGTTCGTGATTATGCGAAGAAATTTAAAAGCTATTGTGATCAGTTAGCCGCTATGGGTCGTCCTGTTGATGAACTCGACAAGTTTCATTGGATTTTGTGGGGGCTTGGCTCTGCCTTTTCTGGTTTTGGAGCCGCTCAAATGACCATCCGTCTTCTTTCCTCATTCCGTGATTTGATATCTAGAGCCGAGAGTTTTGAACTTTTCCTCACATCAATGGAGGCTGCTCCTACCCAGGCTGCTTTTTACTCATCATTCACTCGTCAGGTCTAGTCTCCCCATGGCAGTCGTGGGGGTCACTCAGGCCGTGGCCGTGGAAATTAGAAGCAAGAGGGTCGTCACAATCAGTCTTTTGGCCGTGGAAATGGGCGTGGTAGATTTTCTCCGCGCTGCCAGATTTGTCGTATTGAGGGCTACTATGCCACCGACTGTTGTCAACGCTATGAGCGTCCTTCTGCCCTAGCCGCCAATGTTGCCGATGCTAACATTGCTGATCATTTTGCTACTTCATGCAATCTTTCACCCTCTCAGTCGGATTGGTATTTGGATATTGGCACCTCCGCCCATATGACTCATAACTCTTCTACTCTCGACTCAGTCGAACCCTATTCTGGTAATACTCAAGTTGTTGTTGGAAACGGTGATGCTTTATCTATCTCTCATATTGGTTCTCGTCCCTTATCTGGTAATCTACATTTTTTGGATGTTCTCGTCCTACCGAGCCTAAAGAAGAATCTTATTTCTATTTGTAAACTCACTCGTGATTTTTCTGTTGATGTCAAAATTTTCTAATAACCTGTTTATGATTCAGACTCGAGCAAACGGTCAAGTACTGGCAAGAGGGCGACATGAACATGGATTATATGTGTTGGAGCATGGTCACGCTGCTTTTAATTCAGTTTTACGTACTAGTAAATTACGAGCATCTTTTGCTCTATGGCATTCTCGCTTAGGCCATGTCAATTATGATCTTATTTCGTTTTTAAATAAGACTGGAAAACTTTCCTTGACATCTGTTTTACCGAATCCATCTGTCTGTGCTCCTTGTCAGCTAGCTAAAAGCAAGTAGTTATCTTTTCGTGTTAATGATAAACATTCTGCTCGTATATTAGATTTGGTTCATTGTGATTTATGGGGTCTTGCACCTGTTGTTGCTCATTCTGGTTTTTGCTTTTATGTGATATTTGTTGATGATCATTCTCGATTCACATGGTTATACCGGTTGCACTATAAATCTGATTTTTTCGACATTCCTGTGCAATTCAAGAATTTTGTGAAGAATCAGTTTGCCACCACTCTTAAAGTTTTTCAAAGTGATGGGGGTACTGAATTTACTAGTAAGCGCATGCAAAATTATTTTAAAGTTCATGGTATTCGTCATACCATGTCTTGTCCATACACACCAGCTCAAAACAGTCGGGCCGAATGCAAGCACCTTCATATTACTGAAACAGGGCTTGCCATGTTATTTCATTCACATGTGCCTACTGTTTTTTTGGGTTGATGCTTTCAGTATTGCTGCTTATGTTATTAATCACCTTCCTTCTCCCTTATTGGGAGGTAAGTCTCCATATGAAATGTTATATGGTGTTGCTCCGAATTATGGAAATTTTCATCCATTTGAGTGTCGGGTTTTTCCATGTTTACGAGATTATGCTTCCACCAAATTCTCACCTTGAAGTGCTCCTTGTATTTTTCTTGGTTATAGCAATTTGCACAAGGGATTTCGTTTCCTGGATACTTCAACGTCTCGTATCTACATTACTCGACATGCACAATTTGATGAACTTCACTTTCCGTACTCTGGAAATGCTACTGCTCCATCTCTATCTGAATTGAGAATCTTCATGTATGATGATCCTTTTGAAGTTCCTGCTGCAACCTCATCTCCGTCTCCTGTGACGCCCCCACCCTCATCCCCCACTTCACCTTAACCTTGTGGCCTATGTCCATCTATTCTGTCTGACGAGCAACCTGATGTCGCTCCCCCTAACGATCCTGAGCACCCTGATATAGCTTCTCCAGATGAGCCTGAGCAGCCTGATGTAGATCCCCCTAACAAGCCTGAAGTCACTTCCTCTGCCGAGACGTTCACTGAGCCACCACGAGAGCCTCCCGCCATCGGATCTCATCATATGATCACTCGATCTAAAGCTGGTATTTTCAAGCCTCGTCATTTTGCTGATATTGCTTACTTGCCGCGATCTTCTCTTCTTTGGGTTCTACTCACTACTTTTCAGCCTCGAGGTTTTTAATCCGCTGCCAAACATCCTGGCTAGCTTGCTACTATGCATGAAGAAATAAAAGCTCTTCTTTTGAAACATACTTGGATACTCGTTCCTCACCCATTGGCAAAAATATTGTTGTTTCAAAATGGGTTTTTTCGGACTAAATATCTTTTGGATGGCTCTATTGATCGTTTGAAAGCTCGTCTCGTTGCTCAGGGCTTCACACAGCTCCTTGGTCTAGATTATGATCATACATTCAGCCCGGTGGTTAAAGCATGAACTGTTCGTGTCGTTCTATCTCTAGCCATCATGAACAATTGGCCCTTACATCAATTGGATGTTAAAAATGCATTTCTCAATGGTGATCTTTCTACACCAGTTTATATGGAACAACCGCCTGGTTTTATTGATCCTCGTTTTCCAAATCATGTTTGTCTTCTAAAAAAGGCAATATATGGGCTTAGCAGGCTCCTCTAGCTTGGTTTCAAAAATTCAGTTCCTTTTTGTTGGGTCTTGGGTTCTCTTGTAGCAAGGCCGACACGTCTCTCTTTGTGTATCATCAAGGTCATCAAGTTCTTCTATACTTACTTGTCTATGTTGATGATATAATTTTCACTGGT
This sequence comes from Agastache rugosa, assembly GCA_031470985.1. Classification (NCBI taxonomy): domain Eukaryota; kingdom Viridiplantae; phylum Streptophyta; class Magnoliopsida; order Lamiales; family Lamiaceae; genus Agastache; species Agastache rugosa. Next base: position 27,649,850 of record CM062601.1, read on the forward strand.
AATGATGCCACTCTTATTACTAAATTCATGAATCACCTTCACTCTGAGTTTGCTATCAAGGATCTTGGGCGTCTTAATTATTTTCTCGTGCTTGAGGTTCTTCATTCTCATGATGAATTATTTCTTAGTCAGACAAAATATGCTCGCGACATTCTTTTGCGGGCACAGTTGTTGGACTCTAAACCGATTGCCACTCCTCTTGCCACTGACGTTCATCTCACGAGCTCTGGAGAGCTATTTTCAGATCCTGCGCTTTATCGCTCTTTGGTTGGTGCTTTGCAATACTTGACTATTACACGTCCGGATCTCTCTTATGCTGTCAACTCGGTCAGCCAATTTCTTCAATCACTAACTAATGATCATTTCCAAGCTGTAAAACGTATCCTTCGTTATGTCAAAGGAACTTTATCGTTTGGACTATCATTCACGCATGGTTTCCCTCCTATTGTTCTTGGTTATTTACATGCTGATTGGGCTCATTGTCTTGAGATATGTCGATCTACCTATGGTTACTCAATTTTTCTTGGTGGAAATCTTGTTTTGTGGAGTGCTAAAAAGCAACCTACTGTTGCTGGATCTAGTTGCGAGTCCGAGTATTGGGCTATGGCAAATGCTGTTGCTGAACTTGTTTGGCTTACAAATCTCCTCCGTGAGCTGCATGTTTCTTTGAGTCCTCCGACTTTCCTCTGTGACAATAAAAGTGCAGTCTTTCTCACTCAAAATCTGCGGGTTGCTCACAAACGAACCAAGCACATCGATATCGACTATCACTTTGTTAGGGAATTGGTCTCCTCCAAGAAATTAGCAACTCAATTCGTTCCATTGCATCTTCAACTGACCGATATTTTCACCAAGAGTTTAGCTCGTTCTCTGTTTGAGTTCTTTCGTTCCAAGTTTCGCGTTGGTCCAAATCCCACGCTAAGCTTGACGGGGATGATAAACGTGAGAAAATCAATTGAAGATATTCTCCATAATCTTGCTGTATATTTATTTTAGCCAATATTCCTTTTACCTTATTTATAGGATTTAGTATATTCCTTTGATATGGGTTGTATCTTGAACTCTTATAAATATCAATATACAGCTCCACCCTATTGTGTGGTGAGTGAATACTATTCTCACACTACTATTATCATTATCATTATCATTAAAATGTGATTAACTTATTAATTAATATTTTGTTCAATAGAAATATTTTACTTGGCCAGCTGAGTGGGAAGCAGATGTGTATAAAATGTGGGAGGCCAAGACACGTGTTAGATACAGTGGGTGGGTGAACGATATGAAGAAATTGTGGATCAAAAATCCTGACACAAAACCCCCTTACTTGACCGATGAGTTTTGGACTGGTTTGCAAGAGTATTGGGCCCAACCAGATGTGATTTCCAGATCAGAAATGGCCCGTACAAATCGGTTGGCTGAGCCCGATGGACCCGCTACAGGGATGAGCAAGCATATGGGAGGATCAAGATCCACTCGTCTCCTCATTCAGTCGTTGGTGCGTAATTTTTAATTAACTTGTTAACCACTATATATGTATATATTATATTTTTTTAATTTATAATTAAAACTTATATGTGAAATTTTGTAATAATGCATGAATAGGCCGCAGAGCAGGGGGTCGCACCGAACAAGTTGAATTATGCGACTTTCTGTCGACTTCACGTGAGGGACGATGGAACTTATCTGACGCCGAGAGATGAAAGAATTGATGTAAGTCTTTAATTAAGTTTTCCTAATTGTTATAATTGATAATATATATTTTCTAACACTTTTATATTTATGAATTAGGCCGAGGTTTATCGCCATGCTGTTGCAGATGGACGATCCGATTTGAATGAGATCTATTTGGAAATCACACAGCCCACGAAACAGAGGTGCTACGGCATTGGAAACTTTGGCAGCAGCCAGGTCAGACAGACTGCCAGTGGTAGTTCCGGTTCGACGGCTGCTCTGACACAAGAGATGTTTCAGACACATATCGGCACCTTAGAGGAGCAGCTACAGTAGGAGCGTGAGACACGTGCCAGCATCGAGCAGGAACAGCAGGCAGAGCGCGAGGCACGTGCACGTCTGGAGCAGCATTTTGCCGAGTTCCAGCAGATGCTGGCGTCATGACAATTTTTTCGTCCACCTCCTGGTCCTGATGCGTCATCTTGACTTGTTAGATTATTTTTTAGATTGTATAGTATTTTTATTATTTTAGAATATTGAAACTACTTAACATTTTTATTATTTTAGAACATTGAAAATTAATGCAAATTAATTTTGGCTCATGTTTGGTATTTTGTTGGAAAATTTAATTCGACAAAAATATTGTAAAAATAAATATATATATATAAAAATAAAAAAAAGTTATTGACGGACGTTACTTCGTCGGTAATTACCGACGGATATTCCGTCGGTAATATCCTCATTGACCACTTGGAAATTTACCAACGGAATATCCGTTGGTAACACTGTTCCGGCACCCCGGTAAATGCCGACAGAATATATTTCGTCGGTATTTACTGACAGAAAATCCATCGGTATTCCGTCGCTAAACTCAGCCAACGGAATACCCCCAACAGAACGACAACGACGGATAGTCCGTCGGCAAATTTAATGACAGAACAAAATCCGTCGGTAAATCTTTAGCGTCGACGTATTTAAGGACGACATTTGTCTGTCGGTAATCTATTTACAGTCGGATTTCGCAGATTTACCGACCGAAATATCCATCGGTAAAAGGCAGTTTTTTTGTAGTGGATAATATAGAATCTCTAAACAATATTATTAAAAATAAGTGTAAAAAAGAAGAGTGTTATGTTATTATATTAAACTGTAACATTTTTGTATATACTATATGCAAAATTAATTAAGCTACTCAAATTATTCTATTTAATTGTAATACCTTTTTTTAGGAGAAATTGTAATATATACCTTTTTAATTATACCCAAATGATACGATTTTTTATATCCTAAAAAGTTGCAATCACTATCCTTTGATGTGCACTGGATAAACCCAAACTCATATACAATAAAGTGCATTAGAAAAATTATGGTATGACAAACTAAACATGACATCCTATAATGATGTCGGTTTCGAACATGAGACTTTGGCCTCAGGATTATTCACTCCACCATCAGGTAGCCCAAGGGGTCGACAATGAAATGCTTTGTTGCTATAAATTGTGTATTCGTTATATATTTAAACTAATTAATTAGTATGTCTTAAAACTTAGAAAACTCTACATTGAAATTAATGTAATTAATGCAATATAACCAAACAATACACAACCTAATATATTAGTATGGCCAAGTGTTCAAATCTATCCCAATAAATTGATGTTAATTATATCCCATTAAATATATAATGTTAATTTCTAACCCAATAAATGTATTATTTTATAATCTATCCATGCTCAAATTCCGACATCCAAAAAAATATGTGGCAACCGAAATGACGTGTGACGTCTTATATGACAGTGTTGACGCTGACTATTTATAGTATAATACTTATCAATTGAGTTGCGATTAGTTGTCGTTATATATTAGTACTCTCTCTGTCCCATTTATATAGTTAGGTTGATTGAAATTTTCACAAGGATTAAAAAAATTATTGGAAAAGTAAATTATATAGTAAACTTCCTAATATGCCATATTTATTCCTTGGCTATTTATTTTTCCATGAGGCAGTCAAAGAATTAAATAGGAATATATTAGTAAATGAGCTAAAATACATTACCTTTTATAAATATATACAAGTCTATATATTTGAGTCATTCGAAAAAGAAATACAAGCTTATATAAATGGGAGGGAGGTAGGGAGGGATTAGTATTAACTAGTGTGTATCCCGTCGAAAATCGACGGCGAACTATATTATTAAAATAAAATATATTAATAAGTTTGTTTCTTCGATTTTGTTGTACTTCCTTAACAAATATTTTTATTTTTATTATTATTTGCAATATATAAGCATGAACATTAAAAATAATTTAATATTATTTTAGAGTGATAATATTTCGATAATTGATCAAAAAGAGTGTTTCTTTTATTTTATTTCACTTTCTATAGTTGCAAAAAAATCAATAGAAATCAAACTATTTTTTTTTACTTCACAATATGTCAAATATTTCATTATATACATCGTTAATTGTTGTGTACGTCTGATCATCTCGTGACAAAGTTAAATTTCGAGAATTATCCCTATGTGTATATATATACAAATCCAAGAATTATAATTGAGAATATGTATTTTTGAGATTTTTCTTTTATTTACGTCAATTTAAAAATTTGTTAAATTAAACAAATTAATATTGACAACTACATAATTGATCAACTTAAAATTGCCAATAAAAATAAAACTATTTATTTGGCCAATAAATTAATTTGCCAAATTATATTGGTTGTGCAAAATAATTGCGGAATGAAAAAATACACATGGATTGTGAGTATTTATATAGATTCTCCAAGAATGAAGTTTTATTAAAAATCAATGTGGGATGAGAAAATCTATATTAAATATACATAGAATAAATGAATAAAAATGCTCAAAATAAGGATTAAAGATAAATAAAAATACTAAAAGGAGAGAGCGCCACATAGGACCTCGAAATTAAGGAGAGCTCCCGAATCCGTTATCGTTTTAATAATATATATATGGATGACCTGCATTAGCGGCCGATTAATTTACATGATTATCGGTGACTAATTGATGTATTGTGCGGCGCAAAAAGTCAAATCGAAAAAATTACATTAAATATTACTGCCTAATTTATAACCGAATCGAGGATTACTAATACTGTAAAATATTACTCGTTTCTAAGAAATAAATAATTGCAGACAAATTAAACGACATACTATGTTGGGAGTGTAACTGGTGGAAAGTCAAATTTACTATTTTTAGCAACCAATTGGCTTTGTATATATCATCACCAGCTAAAATTGTTACACAAAATTTAATATATCTTTACAAAAAATTAGATACGAAAAAAAAATATTACAGTTTCTTATATCAAAATAAATAAGACATAAGGATATATTCTATACGTCCCATTGAACTTATCTAATTTTATTTTTTGAACTGTCTCATTTATGTTGTCTCATCTCAATTTTTTTTTGAATGAATTACTAAATTATTAGTACAACATTCTTTTTTTTTTTGAAGGAATTACAAAATTATTCTTAGAGAAAATATAAGTTATTGGTTTCAACTTTTAAGCGCATTAAAAAAAAAAAATCCATAAAGATATCTCGAATCATATTTTTCAGTTTCGGAAAATTGATGTGTCACTTGAGATCGAGGCTGAAGCCTCTGCACTCCTTGTCAATCCAATTTGTAGCTTTAGATTTCACGTGACTCGAAGATCCATTCAAAGAAATATAGTTCATGAAATTTTTGTTATAATGTCTTAAACTTGGGTATAAAAAAAGTTGGAATAATATTATGAGAATACAGTCAAATGTTGAAATAATATTGATATTTTTCCTCAAAATAAGTAAAGATATATAGATATATCAAAATTAAAAAAAAAAAAGTTTTATAGCATACTACAAAAAAACCTGCAGAGCACAAACAAGAATTGTGATGGAAAATATTCCGTCTCTATCTCTAGACGGAATAACAATAGACGGACTAAAAATCCATCGCCGATTTCTCTTAGCGACGCTATTATTTTTGAAGACGGTGGTATTATGTCGCTAACTCGAAATGGTGAGGGATATCATAGGTGTAGAGAAATTTTTCCGTCGCTAATCGACCAGTTTTTTTTGTAGTGGTAGTGATATAATAAGTGTAGATGAACTCTTTGTTAAAAAAAAAAAGTGTAGATGAACTCTAATTATTATTTGTTATCCTTTTTTACATTCATTAGTGAATGAGAATGTAAAACTCATAATTCGTGATAGTATATAGGAGTAAGTTTATCACAAATGGAAGGAAGCTAAAGTAAAGAAACAAAAAGTGAGTAAACGTGTATGACGCGTTGTTGGACTATTCAAAGTTACAGAGATGCATGCAAATCCTATGCACACATTATCAGAATCAGACATTCACATAGAATGACACAACACTCACCAAATTCATTCACAACTATTGCTGCATGATCTTTTTCTTTCTTATTATTAACTATACCGTTACAAGAAAGAATTTTTCTCAAAGACTTAATTAATTACTGTATATCCAAAAGATTAATCCAATTTCGCCGGGCATCCACAGTTCCATTATTGCAGTAAATCTCCAATAGCTAAATAGCATAAAAGCAAAATCTTCAAATTCTTGGTAAAATGCAGTTGGGATTTCAACTACTCCATAGTAACGAATTTTTGATTTTTCCGCAATTTAGGCATTGCCCCCACAAATAGTTTCCACCAAAAAAAGAGAGGGAGCTACAGGAGATGACAAACGAAGATGAAATACGATACGCAAGATCAAACATAGTGACATATTCGAATCATAACTAGCTAGCAAATAAAATAAATATCATATATATATATATATAGGGAGTGGTTCTAGTGAAAAGAGCCCTTAAAATAAGAAATAAGAATAAATCTCAACCCTTGATCCACAATAGATGGATGGCTAGATTTGAAGCGGGTCGGATCCGGGTCGGACCCGGGTCAACCCGTTGACTTTTCAATTTTTTTTTCTATTTCGAAATTTTTTTTTTCGAATTTTTTTTTGTTTTTTTTAATAAAGTGTAGTGCATCTCATTTCATGTTGTGGTGCATCTCATTACACAGTGTGTTGCATCTACACATTGTGATGCATCTCATTATACATGGTGGTGCATCTCATTACACATAGTGTTGCATCTCAAAATGCATTGTGGTGCATCTCATAATACATGGAGATTGATCTCATACACTATGTGTGTGTGTATAACTATATCAAAACGAGGGAAAATCTTGGGGTGATTTGGTATGATGCTTTTCAAATCATTGTATTCATACCATATCAATAAGCAAGTGTTTGAGATTTTTTTTGTCTCCACCTTCGGCTCTGATTTTAATTTATAGATAATGATTGTGGCAACATTATATGTTTTTTAGCTCGCTCCGAGGCCTTCGGCTCCCTTCGCTCGACTCTTGAAAAAAAATAAAAAATAAAAATAGTGAAAAAGAATATTAAAAAATTAAAAAATGGTGCATCCCAATACACTTAGTGGTGCATCTCATTGCACAGTTTGGTGCATCTCATTGCACAGTGTGGTGCATATCATCTGACTCTTAAAAAAAATTCGATTTTTTTTGAAAAGTCAACGGGTTGATCGGGTCTGACCCGTTGACCCGGATCCGACCCGGTTTGACCTGGGTCAAATCTGACCCTCCATCCCTTGTAGATCTATGGTGGAGATCTATTCCTATTTCTTAGGTTAAGATCCATTCTTATATGATCATTTTCCTATATATATATATATATATATTATGAGTTACTATATAAATTATTCCTCTCATGAGAACGTAAGAACATGCTTAAATCTATATATATTCATGCTTAAATCAATATATAGTCATGCTTAATGAGATTCATGATTTTTTGTGTAAACAATTGTGATTATATAAAATCATGCTTAAATCTATATATATTCATGCTTCGAATAATGACAACCATAGATCATACAAAGATCAACGGTTCAGATTGGTTCCTAATTCCCACACTAGGAATAGTTTCTATATGAACCAATGCATGTATATATATATATGAGTTAGTTCCATTTGTTGATTGCATCTAAGCGTGTGACAATTAATATTTATTTTTTTGAACAAGAAGAAGTCAACGGTTAGTGATGGGCGGTGACTGCAGTAACTGTATTTAACTTCGGAAGCATAGTAACTTTTGTTGTCTGAACAAAATAAATCAAACTTATTGGTTTAGTTAGGAGTTCAAAATTCGATTAAAAATTAATTTTTTCTAGTGGTCTCAATTGGAACACATTGATTGCCAACTCTGGGCTTTATATCTAAAGATGATTGAATGATCGACGAAGGTGAAGATGAACATCAACAGAAAGGTCCCCTAGCCCTATGGTAATAACATCTGCACACAACTCGATACAAAACAATAAATAATTTCGGATTTCAAATATATATAAATATAAAAAAGCTAGAAAAGAAAAAAAATGAGATGATGGAGGTGAACAACATATGACCTACCCAATATTGCTCACCTAGTAAAAGAAAATATGTAACTTAATGCATGATCTGTAATTAATGCCACATATGGTCAACCTCCTACCCCTACCCCCCCCCCCCACCTCCACCCCCCATCCCTCTTCATACCACCTTAATTACCACTATAAATTCTTGCATCTGTCCCTATTCTCTTCAATCCTTCCCTTTCCAAAGTTTTGCAGCGTACAACCCTCTAAAGCACAAACACAAATTATGACAGTTTCTATGAGAACCATGGAGTTCCCCATGGTACTACTCAGACTAGCAGACTGGTTCTTGTACCATTTCCTTGCAAACTCATGCTACAGAGCTGCAATGAAGCTCAAGAACCACGGCTTCTTCACTCTCAAGAACCCTTCTCTCAGATCACCCCAACCCCTCTCTCTCTACCCCAGCCTCTCCAAATTCAGCCATCACGGCCGTAAATCTCAGACAATCGTCTGCGACATCCATCGTTGCCTCCTAAGATCGCCCTCTTTCTTCCCCTACTTCATGCTCGTCGCCTTCGAAGGCGGCAGCATTCTCAGAGCTCTGCTCCTGCTCCTCTCTTCCCCATTCTTGCTCCTTCTTGACTACGAAATGAAGATGAGGGTCATGATTTTTATCACATTTTGTGGGCTGAGGTTGAAAGATATGGACAGTGTTTCGAGAGCTGTGCTGCCCAAATTCTACCTCGAAAACCTTAATCTCCACGCCTTTGAGGCCTTGGATTCTGCTGGATCTAAAGTTGTTTTCACCACTGTGCCTAGACTTATGGTTGAGGGCTTCTTGAAAGAGTATCTCGCCGTCGACTCCGTCGTCGGAACTGAGCTGCATTCCGCCGGAAAATACTTCACCGGTTTGTTGTCTTCTTCCGGTTTGCTCGTCAAACACAGAGCTCTCAAGGAATTCTTCGGCGACAAGAGGCCGGATGTCGGCATCGGAGCTTCTACCCTTCATGATCATTTGTTTATCTCTCTCTGCAAGGTACTTGAACCCTAGACCTCTCTCGCTGAACTATTGAAAACATATATCTGACAGTCGGGATTGAACTCTAGATCACGCTCCTTATTTAGTCAAACATGTTTGAAAATGAAATGTACAAAATTTACTAGATACTCCTTTCTTAATCATTATTGACAATATTAATTGCCACAATTTTGAACAGGAAGCATATGTTATGACAAGAGAAGACAACACCAAAACCAGCCAAATGCCGAGAAACCGCTACCCAAAACCGCTAGTCTTCCACGATGGTCGGCTGGCGTTCCTGCCGACGCCCGCCGCCACGCTATCGATGTTCGCGTGGCTTCCAATCGGAATCCTCCTCGCCGTCTTCCGCCTCTTCATCGGAATCTGCCTCCCCTACAACCTCGCCCTCGTCCTCGGCGTCGCCACCGGCATCAACCTCCAAGTCTCAGGCCGCGCGCCGCCGCAGTCCGCCAACGGCAAGGGCGTCCTCTACGTCTGCACGCACCGCACCCTCCTCGACCCCGTCTTCCTCAGCACCTCCCTCCGCAAACCCCTCACCGCCGTCACCTACAGCCTGAGCAAGATGTCGGAAATCATGGCGCCGATCAAGACCGTGCGGCTCACGCGCGACCGGAAGCGCGACGGCGAGACGATGCAGCGGCTGCTGAGAGACGGCGATCTGGTGGTCTGTCCGGAGGGGACCACATGCAGGGAGCCGTACCTGCTCCGGTTCAGCTCCCTGTTCGCGGAGCTCGCCGACGAGATCGTGCCGGTGGCCATGAACACGGAGGTGAGCATGTTCTACGGCACGACGGCGAGCGGGCTCAAATGCTTGGACCCCATCTTCTTCCTCATGAATCCGAGGCCGGTTTACAACGTACGGATTCTCGAGAAAGTGCCGGAGGAGCTAACGTGCGCCGGCGGGAAGACGGGGCACGAGGTGGCGAATTATATACAGAGAGAATTGGGTGATGCGTTAGGGTTCGAGTGCACAAATCTGACGAGGAGAGATAAGTATTTGATGCTGGCTGGGAACGATGGGGTTGTTCAAGACAAGAAGAGAAAGATTTGATGCATGTCATGATTTTTTTTTCCTTTTTTGATAATTTTTTATGTGAAAATATAGTTTCTGGTCTAATATAAATATAGTCTACTAATATTTTGATTGGTGCCCGCTTTTGAAATTGTGAAGTGATGGTGTCTTATTTATTTGTTGAAACATACTATATTTAATTAGAAATTGTTATACTCTACGTTGTTAATTTTTGCATCTTGATTCGCAATATTTTCCTGCTAATATATATATATATAAATATATATATATAAATTAATTATATCGAAATTATATAATTAATATAGTGTTTAACCATACATATATCTAAGCCACCTATGGAAGTTTTGGGATGTCAGCCGGCAACTTTGTATTTGTGATATTGTAGAGTATTAAATCGGTTGCTCTACCTTTGCAGTGAGCTCTGATTTTTTTTTTTTTAATAATAATTTATTTATCAAATTATATTAGTTTGAATTTTTCTTTTTTCTATTCAAGCTCGACAAATCCCTCCTCACAAGGAACACGGAGCTATAAATTTGAAATCATGCAAAAAATATTTGATCTTCTACTTTAATTATATCAATACTGTCCATGTGAATTTATGATACTACCATGTTCTCGCTATATGGTATACTGTTCTCATAAACAACTTTGTATTTAATTTAAACCAATAACACATGATTTTGAGAACAGTTATAAGCATTGGGACTTTCATGTGGAAGTAAATAGTATAAATATTGGGCATGATTTTTAAGAAGATAAAGTGTAGCGAAGATTAAAGAATGACAGAAATAGATAGAGATATACTACATAATTAAAAAGTCAAAACAACAAAAAAATTGATGCGGCTGAACCAACAGCCAATGATAGGATTGTGTGTATATTTTAGTGGGTCGCCTCATGATTATCAGAGTTCAAAGTTTTTATGGGCAAGTAACTTAGGCCGGTTTGCAAAATTTGGGCCATAATTCAGTAGGCTTGGAAGAAAGGGCCTTCGGGCTTGAAAGATATGGGAATTTGAATTTTGAAATTGCAAATTAAAGCCACAAAGTTTTAGAAAAGTTGCAATTTAAGGCCAGAAGTCATCAATACTCACTTGCTTTGGAACAAACTTGGAATACACATCTAAGATAGACTCAATTAAAAATACTCAAAATTTTTATTCTTTACCATTCTACCCTAATATTATGCTTAAAGATCTACGCTTTCAAAATGATATCAGAGCCCTAGGTTTATTAAGAAATTATATTTTATTTATTACTTACTTTATCCTAACGGAGGAGACATCAAGAAAATATGGATCCGGACAATTGTCCGAGATGCGAGTGTTACAGGAATTATCTCCAAAATCTGGAGATAAAAAGAGAAAGAAACCAGATGTTATGGACATTCTGGAGAGAATTATTCGACGCCCGAGTCGTACGTGAAAGAAGGCTTGAATACATAGAGTCTTTCATTCAAGAAATTGAGGCAAGAGAGAGATGTGATGCAAATCTAAGCACTCTCCAGTTCGAGGTGATAAACACCTTGAGGAGAAACCATCAGAACAATCATATCTGATGGATCTAGAAGAATGTCCATGGTGTGGACATTTCCAGGAACATCTCCAAATATTCTTGGAGAAAAGAAGGATAAGATACCAGAGTGTTCTAACACACTGGAGAAATATGTTGAATCTCTTAGTTCAACATAACCAGAAGAAAAAATTAATTGATTCCTGCCTCCAAGGAATCAAAAGAAAAGAAGATCTTCTCCATAGTTATATCTGCCTTGAATGAGAGATATAACATGCCATGAGAAGAGACCATTGGATCCATTTGGGAGTGAATTGGAATCACTGGAATAATCTCTAATGGAACCAAAGAAAGATAAAGGATTATCATCTACTCTTTTATATCAAGAGATTACTCCAGATTCATCCAAGATTTCGGAAGATCTGAGGGAAATACAAAAAACGGTACAATATTATGGTGATAGCTTGTATGGTGTACCACGTGATCTATACAAGATTGCTATGAAATGTTGGTCCCAAGACGGATACCTTGGTGTAGAGGGGGGGGGGGTGAATACACCAAGGTTTAAAAACTTTTCCAAGTTAAAACTCTTTTCAGAGAGCTGGCTGTGTTCGTCCAGCTCGATGGCAGCTTGATCGATACAGCTGGCTGTGTGTGTGTGCGGAATGTGGTGGATTTGGAAAGTCCGTCTGTTGCTTCAAATATATTGCAAAGCTCTGTTTCACTTTTCAGTTAGTCAATTTATGCAGATTGAAATGTATGCTCATGAAGGTTAGTAACATGCATAAAACAAAGCGATAAATAACAGAGCATTTTTAACGTGGTTCGGAGTAACCTCTCCTACGTCCACGACCAGATTCACTGGTAATTCACTACCACTTGGTTTCCAAGTACCAAGCAACTTCACAACTCTAACCTGAGCTGTGTTCCAACAGTTTGCGGGCACTGTCAAGCCTACACCTTCAGTTTCCGGGTACTGAAGAACCTAACCACTCGAATTACACGCTTCGAGCAAGCGTACCTTTACCTAACCTTTCTGGGTTTGGGTTTGGGTATGGTTTTCCAACTATGAACAAGTTCTTACAATGAAGAACAAGGAGTATGATGAACTCGTTCAAACTAGGCTTAAGATATTTATTCTGATCTATTCTGTCTATGACTGAATATGTGAACAACTAAGAACACAGCTGACTGGCTGGGTGTTCTTGAAAGATTTGGCTTTGAAGATCGTTGTTCATTTTTCTGTTTTCTTCTATTTCTTCAGTCGTCTTGCCAGCCTCTCCTCTTCAATGGTGGAGGAGAGATATATGTAGGTGGAGATTCAAACTAGCCGTTGGAAGAGAGCCGTTTGAATCTTACCTACTCTTGTTGACTTCTGTTCTTTACCTACGAAGTAGGTCTGCATTTGCAGAAGCTAGTTCTTCTCTAATCTGACTGCGTCAGATAAGATCTTCTGACATCGGGATCTTGTCTTTGAGAAGGTCTTCGTCTTCGAGCTGCTAAGCGTCTCTACTGTATCTTCAGCGGCTTGGACTCTGCTGTGTCTTGATTCTGAGCTGTGTCTTTAGACCTGTGCTGTATCATCAACCTGAGCTGTGTCTTCATCCTGAGCTGTGTCACTGACCTGAGCTGTGTTTTAGACCTGAGCTGTGTCATCGACACTAAGCTGGGTCTTTTACACTGAGCTAGGTCTTTGACACTAAGCTGGGTTTCCGTCACTGAGCTGGGTCTTGATACTGCAGGATCTTTGACTCTGCTTGGCCTTGCTTTGCTGAGTCTGCTCTGCTGAGTTCTTAAGCTGTCTGCTTAGCTGTGTCTTCTGCTGTCTTCAGCGAATCTACCTGTAAACTAAGAAACTCTATAAGCTCAAACAGGTGAGCTAAAATGCTTAGGCTTGTGCGATCATCTACTCGGTTGGGGTCAGCTGGGTTTTGGTATCACTTCAAACATGTTTATTATTTTCCCAACATGAAACATGATGAAATTTACAATATCCTGAAGGAGATCCAATCACGGATCGAAAAACTGGAACAACAACCTCGTTCCGGTCAAATGAGGAATCCTTTTGGTAATGAACCCACTTATCCATTACCAGTGGGAGAAACCAAGAAGGATCCAAACGTGGAGGCTTTGAAAAGAATGATTCGAGAAAAGAAAAGATGAATAATCTCGAAAGAATCAATCTTGATGACCTCCAGGAGTTAGCAGAATCTTTTGCTAACATGACGATGGTTGATTTAAAAATGAACCAGAATATGGTCCAAAACCCACAGCCGGTGAATCAACTTCCACAAGGTGCTATCGTTGGAAATCCACAGGATTTTCAAAATACACCCAGAGCCATTAATGTAGTCCAGGATTTTCAAACTGGAGTAAGGTATGATCAACATACCCCAAATGATGCATATATGGCGGCAAGAAGGACGAGGGCAAGAAGGCCACAACCAAAAGTGCAGGATACACCTTATGGTAAGGCGACCTTAGATCCAATCAATCCCTACGGAGTAATGCTCGACCTTGATGAAGTTAATTTCAAAGATCGAGAATCTGTAATTGTTGAATGGACGTCAGCTTTGAGAATTGCGGCAGCAACTCTTTATTTAAACAAGGAAGGATTCTTGAGAATCCTCAAAATGAGTCTTGCAGGAATTGTCAAGATAGCATGGGAATTCATGTCTCTTGATATCAAGAATGCATGTTTCGAGAGTGAAAAACTTCACTGAACATGTTCATAATATGGCGGTGATTTTTAAAAGCCATTTTCTGGGAGAAGGATATTTCGAAGGTTTTGATCAAGAAAAGAGAAGGAAATACTTGATGACATTGTATAATCTAAGACTTGCAGTCTTGGATCAACAATCGCTTAACAAGTTTCTACAGCTCTTTACTCTTTATCAACATCAATCTAAAGTTGATGATAGAGTTGCACTGGAAATTTTATTTCTAAAATTTCCAAGCCCATGGAAGGAGATGTTAATTCGGGATTACGAACCAGGAGATCCTGAAAATATGGCAAGAAAGATGTCATATGTACATCGAAAGCTCTCAGAGTGGTGTCAACAAGCAACAGCTCTGAGGAACATGAAGAAATTGAGGAGAATCAACAAATACGCTCCTCTAAACTGCGAGGATAATGATCTTCCAACGATCATTGGAGGAGATCCACCAAGGCTGAAAAGGAGCAAGAAGAATAGGTTTCAGCCCTATCGCAAAGGCGGAGATCCAAAAAGAAATTCTTGGAGACCAAGAACAAGATGATCAAGACAGAAGGCTAGATCTTACAAATCAGGCCAAAGAAGTGGACCATCAAGGAACATGTATTCATTCCAAGGGTCTAATAAATCCCAAGGAAGAACACCTGCAAAGAAAACTTTTAGACGAACTCATACTAGAGTAAATGAAAATTTTAAGGATTGTAACTGCTGGACTTGCGGTGTGAAGGGGCATATTTCCACAAATTGTCCAGACAACGAAAAAAGAGGCATCAACAAATTCGAATCCACTCCGGATATCGAAGATGTCATCTACTACCAAGAACTGATACAAGTATATCAGTTCGAAGATATACCCTCGGATGAGAGTATATATGAACAAGAAGAAGTCTTCAGTGAAGAATATTCAGAATGGTCTGATGGAACTAGATCGGAGTCAGACTGATCCAGAAATTGTTCATCAGGAGAAAGAGGACAGGACTGGATTCTCCAGTCACACAACTCTCTCTCAAAATCTGATTGACAAGATTATGAAGAAGAGTCTGAATATACAAAAGTATCAAGGCTTTTCAGCAAGTAACATAGATCAAGTTCTGAGGAACTTTAATCTAAGGAGCAGGAAACAACAAATCGTCTATGGAATTACTAGACGAGAAATGTCGCTTCCTATAGAGCTTATATGGAATCAAGTGGAGATGCAGTTGATTCCAGCTAGTGACATCAGGGAGGATTTATCAAAGATAAAGCCCGAAGTCGCTGAAAAGGTGAACTGGATCCATATTGGAGCAATCCAGTTGATGTTAAAATCGGCTCTCTTTACAGGAGTTCATACGCCGATCGATATCGCTATATGCGATAAAAGAGTTAGAAATCTGAAAGATTCCGTATTGAGAATGTTGGTCCCAAGACGGATACCTTGGTGTAGGGGGGGAGGGGTTAATACACCAAGGTTTAAAAACTTTTCCAAGTTAAAACTCTTTTCAGAGAGCTGGCTGTGTGAGTGTGTGTGGAAGTTGGTGGATTTGGAAAGTCCGTCGGTTGCTTCAAATTATATTGCAAAGCTCTGTTTCACTTTTCAGTTAGTCAGTTTATGCAGTTTGAAATAATTCTCATGAGGAGTTAGCAGAATGCATAAAACAAAGCAGTAAAGAACAAAACAATTTTGACGTGGTTCGGAGTCCACGACCAGGTTCACTGGTAATTCACTACCACTTGGTTTCCAAGTACCAAGTAACTTCACAACTCGAACCTGAGTTGTGTTCCAACAGTTTACGGACACTGTCAAGCCTACACCTTCAGTTTCCGGGCACTGAAGAACCTAACCACTCGAATTACACGCTTCGAGCAAGCATACCATTACCTAACCTTTCTGGGTTTGGGTTTGGGTATGAGTTTTCCAACTATGAACGAGTTCTTACAATGAAGAACAAGGAGTATGATGAACTCGTTCAAACTAGGCTTAAGATGTTTCTATTATGATCTATTCTGCCTATGACTGAATATGTGAACAACTAAGAACACAACTGACTGGCTGGGTGTTCTTGAAGGATTTGGCTTTGAAGATCGTTGTTCATTTTTTTAATTTCTCTTTTTATTTCTTCAGTCGTTTCGCCAGCCTCACCGTCTTCTTCTCTCTTCAATGGTGAGGAGATAAATATAGGTGAAGATTCAAACTAGCCGTTGGAAGAGAGCCGTTTGAATCTTTCGTACTTTCATTGACTTCTGGCCTTTAACCTACGAAGTAGGTCTGCATCTGCAGAAGCTATTTCTTCTCTGATTTGACCGCGTCAGACAAGATCTTCTGACATCGGGATCTTGTTTTGAGAAGGTCTTCATCTACGAGCTGCTCAGCGTTTCTGCTGTGTCTTCAGCGACTTAGACTCTTCTGCGTCTTGAATCTGAGCTGTGTCTTAGATTTGTGCTGTATCATTAACCTGAGTTGTGTCTTCAACCTGAGCTGTGTCATTAACCTGAGCTGTCTTAGACCTGAGCTGTGTCATTGACACTAAGCTGGGTCTTTTACACTGAGCTGGGTTTTTGATACTGAGCTGAGTTTCCGTCACTGAGCTGGGTCTTGATACTGCTGGGTCTTTGACTATGCTTAGTCTTGCTTTGCTGAGTCTGCTCTGCTGAATACCTAAGCTGGGTCCAGCTTAGCTGTGTCTTCTGCTATTTCTTCTGCTGTCTTCAGTGACTCTACTTGTAAACTTAGAAACTCTATAAGCTCAAACAGGTGAGCTGAAAAAAACGCTTAGGCTTGTGCAATCATCTACTCGGTTGGGGTCAGCGGGGTTTTGGTATCAAATCAAAACTTTATTAATTTTCCCAACAATTTCCCCCTTTTTGATGATGCCAAAACTTAACTGAGAAAAATAATTTACTTCCCCTTTTACAAGAAACGGGGTTTCAAAAGATTAAACATTCATAGCAGGTAAACATATTCAGAGTTCAGTGCCTGGACAAAGAGTTATTGTCATCAGGGTGAGGTTGAGAGCAAAAGCGAACTTTTCATTAATAAAATGAAATTTTACAACTTTACAATTACAAAAATTCAAAAGACAAAATTTCCAGATGGCTGGGTCTTCAACTTTGCTTCCTCTGTTCGTCCATTTGATGGTCAGTCTTGAGACCATATCTGTTGAAGATGAATTCTTCCAAGTTTCTCCATTCATGTTGATTTTTAGACTTGGAGATTTCTCTTTCGCCAGCCCAGTGATGAACTTCTTTGATAATCTGGGCCTTGTCGGTAAGATTCGTTCCAGCTAGAGTGGGAGGCTTCAACTGCTTGCCTTTTGGAGCTTTGAGTTGGATGTCGTTTCTCTTGGCAGCTAGGGCTAATGATCTTGCCATCATTGGATCTTCTTTATGAAGTTCGAGCAAGTATTCTTTGAATGCAGTTTCATGATCCATACCTTTGTATTGATTCAAGTAGTAGAATTCTTTGATGAATTCTGTTTTGCATTGTTCCCAGTTTTCATTGATTTCATCTGGGTTCCTCTTGTCGGATCTTGGAATGCTTGAAGCTGCTTGTTTCTTCCTAGCTTGCCTGTAGCTTAGTCTTTTCTTCCTCTGTTTTTTCTCAGCAGGCTGGAGCGATTCAGCTTTCTTCTTGATAATCTTGTCCAGCTCTTGCATTTCTCTTCTTTGCTCGTTGTGGAAGTTACACAGCCAGTGATAGTCTTTGTATTCTTCTGGCTTATGTCCACAAGCTTTGGCAAGAGCAACCATCCATGTCTCTTTGACTGCTGCATATGGCTCATCCTCATCCAGCTCTTTGGCAAAGTCGTCGATTTCCGATTGAATTGGCTGCACAGGTTCCCCCTTAGTTGTAGCTTTCCTCTTCATTGTTTTTCCAGCTTCATTCTTTTCTTCCCCCTTTTAGGTATTATCAACAAGGAAGGCTGAGAGGTTAATGACTGTTGCGTTGAGCTTGGCGAGAGCGGTTTCAACATCATCGATCTTGGCTGTGTTGTCAGCTATGGCGAGGTTCAGCTGAGCATTGTTGCTGCTTCCAGCTTTGAACTGAGCATCCAGATCTTTATATAGGATAAAAAGTTGGCGGATGTCAGAGTTGTTGGAGAGAGTGGACTTTTTGATGCTTTCCAGCTGGCTTGTAAGATTTGCTATGTCGTCGACCAGTGGAACTTGAAGTCTTGTTACAATCTCAGGAACTCTCTTATCTAAATGATTTCTGAGTTCGAGATCTTGAGAAACAAGAGACTGCTTGAGATCTAGACTTGTACTTTCTTGTACATTTTGAGCAAACTTATGGACTTCATCAATTGTCCGCTGTTGCTCTCTAACTAGACAGTCTAGAGCTGTGAATCGCATGATGACCTCGACTTGAGACTTCAGTCGGTCTTGAAAAAGAATTTCCTCAACCTTTTTAGAGATTGCGTTTTTCATGGCGGTTGATAGCTCGATATCTGAGTCCGTTTGTGTTCCAGATTCAACATGACTGGGTCTGACTGCCTCGAACTCGACCAGTGCGCGAGTGTCATCGGCAATTGGACTTGGTGGGGCTGCTGTCTCTGGTTCAGCTGTTGCATCAGCTGGTTCTTCAATGATTATTACCTCAGCTGTGTTATCTGGTACAGCTTCCTTGGTAATCTCAGCTGAGACTTCTTTGGATATGACATCTCCAGAAGGTGTCTCCCATCCCGCTGCTATTAGAAGCTTGTTGGCTGACTCCCAGACGTCTACTGGGTGTGGCTTGGGGTACTGCTGAGATACTTCGATAATACCTCTGATGAGATCATCTTGATGCAAGTAAGCATCCTCCAGACTTCCAAAGCCAAAAGTGTGCTGGAGGCATGCTTCATCCGTCTTCAACTTCTCGTAGGAGAAGGTCTCTATCAGCTGCTCATTTTGGTACCAAGTTGCCATCTTGGTGGCCAGATAGAATTTGAGATCTCTAACTTTGACGAGGGCGATTGGCAGGTGAGCCAGAATTGGATACTGAGTAAGAACACTCTTGATCCCTGCAATGCGTAGCTCCTCGTACATAGCTTCCATGAAGGCTGTGCCAGAGGAGTTGAATGATAGAGAGGCAGTGGAATCACTCTCCTCTGATTCTGTGGAGATTTGAGCTTTGGGTGATGGCTGGTTTGGGGGTGAGCTGGGTTTAGCAGAAGTGGGTTCAGCTTGGGTGTCAGCTGGCTGTGAAGGAGCTTCAGCCAGTTGAATATCTTCATGCTCTCTTACAGGAGATGAATCTTTGGTTGGAGAGCTAGGTGGAGGAGAAGGCTGTTTGGGCGGAGAGTTGTGAGGCGAAGAGGGCTGGGGTGAGTTCCTTGGATTATCCAGCTCGTCCTCTGAGCTGGATGATGATCCATCATTCAATCCCATATCAGCCAGGATGTTTGATCCGAAATGATTGAAGGCTGATACTGGCTGTGGGGAGAGAATCACCAGTGCTTGACTTGGAGTTGCTTCTGAAGAAGAACTCGCCTCAGTTGGTGGAATGACATCTGTTTTCTTTTTCTTTTCAGCTGGGCCTCCAGCTGGTTTGGGGTCAGCTGTCTTCATTTTTCTCTGTTTCTTCTCAGCTGGAACATCTGCCTCTGTTTCTTCCAGCTGCTTCTTGCCTTTGCTCACAACAGGCTGTTTCCTCAGGAGATCATTGATTTGACTAATTCTCTGGAAGAGAATCTTCGTTTCTGGAAACGGTTCTGAATCAGCCCACTTTACTGTGTATCCTTTTACAGCTTGTTCTATTAAGAACGAAATCTTAGAGCATAGATATAGTGGCTCTGAGGTAGGGGTGTGCACGGGCCGAACCGAACCGAAAAAACTGACCGAACCGAAGGGTTTTGGTCGGTTCGGTTCGGTTCGGTTTTTTTGTTAGTCGGTTTTCGGTTCGGTCCATCATTTTGCAAAAATTCGGTTTTTGGTTTCGGTCCCGGTTCCGCAAAATTTCATCGGCCGGGCACCGAACCTACCGAACATATATAATATATATAATATAATTATATAATAATATAAATATATATAGGAAAAAAACCCTAACTAATTAACTATTCTATTCTATATTCTGCGACTGCCGCCGTCTTGACGCAAGAGTTCTCTCTCATCACTCTCACATCTCTCTCATCTCCACCGTCCGACGTCCCACCGCTGCCCTTCTCCCACCGCCGGCGGCATCCCTCTCGGCTCTCCCACCATCAAGCATCTCTCTCATCTCCTCTCCACCATCCGGCGTTCACCAGTCCACCTCGAGCTCGACCTCATCGACGCCCTTCTCCCACCGCCGGCAGCGTCCCTCTCGGCTCTTTCACCATCGAGCATCTGTTGCATCTCTCTTAAGTTTCATCTCCTCTCCAGTCTCCACTGTCCGACGTCCCTCTCGGCTCTCACACCATCGAGCAGTCAGTACAACCTTTTTCGCCCATTCTGGTTATCTCCAATCTCCTCTACTCTCTGCTCTAACCTCAGCCTCTATTCACGTCGTATCTACTTCAAAAGGTAATAAAAATTCAATCTTGAATTCCTATTTTTGCTAATTCGCACGCGCACCTTGCGCCACAGAGCTCAATGAATTTTCTCGCATAAATCTTGGTATGGGTTTTGAGATATTGAAGAGCTATTTCGCGAGTTAAGAGGCATAATTCTGTAACTTCTGGATTCATAGCTGTTTTTTTCTTCTCCATCATTTCATGAGATGTTAGAATTGGAATTGGGAAATGCCCACTAAATTTCGATTGAGTGCGGAAGCGTAATGTTTATTATTAATCAAGATTTTATCTTTTAGCTTTTTAGTATCTGGGTTTTGGAAAGAATGAGAAAGAAAGGAATAATAAAGTGACAAAGCGTTTTGTGATGTTTTTATTGAGTAATTTTTATGTTTTTGGAAATTGGAATTTTGTTTTTTTTGTAACTGTCGGTTTTTTTATATAACCGACCGAACCGACCGAATTTTTTGGTTTGGTTTCGGTTCTGTCCAAAGGGTGAATTCGGTCGATTTCGATTTTGAATTTTTTGATCGGTTCGGTTTTCGGTTAATGAGATTTTGGTCAGTCGGTCGGACCGACCGACCGATGCACATCCCTACTCTGAGGTTGAATACGTCGTCCTGGTGGAGTTGAACTTGATCTTCTCTGACTCCTTGACCAGTCGGTTGAGTAAGAAATCAAACCAGTTGACGTTTGCACCTTTGATCATGGCAATCATCGGTTTGAGCTTTGGAAAACTGATATCTCCTTGAGATCCAGCTATCTCCAGAATGCACTTCTGTGTGATATCTAGCAGCAGCCGGTACTTTGGCTTGAGTAGGAGCTTTGACATGCTCGCTCTGTACGGCTCTGGAGAGATAAGCATCTCTTGACTGAGGAATTCATCCACTTCCTCACGGCTGTAATCGTCTGGGATGAATCCTCCTTCGCTGGGTAGATTGAACACCTTTCACAGCATCTTGTTGAGTTTGATGTTGACGGTTGCTGAGTCAAATTTTCCGTCATCGCCCTTGACAATCACATCGAATGAGAATGAGTAGAAGCCTTCTTCGTCAATGATATTGAGATAGAAGAGAGCAACATCTCTCTTCAGCATAAGCTTGGGCATGGAGGTTGCCCACAGCAAGAGACCGGAGTCTGCGACGAGATCCACTCCACCATCTCTTTGAGTTCTGAGACTTGAATGTTGGAAGTGGAAAGACAACTTTCAAATGACAACTTTGTCATAAGAACTTCGAACTGGTTCATCCCTGCGGTTGATTTCTTGGGTGCCATTTCTGCAATCTGTTGATTTTGATCGAGCGAAGAACTTGCAGAAAATAGATAGAGGATTTGAAGATTTGAAAATCCGCAGAGATAAAGATGGAAGAATTCTGCGTATCTTTTCCATGTATATCAACTGCCATAATGGATCAACGGTTGAGATTGAGGCAGCTGATTTTCTGATCAACGGTTGGGAGAGATTTACTCATCACGTTTTGCTTACGTGCTTACGGCGAGTGTATTACAACCGCGCGTGAGGCAGTTCAAACGTTTGACGTTCTTCCTCGAAACTGCCGTGCTACAGAACTCTGACTATAATTAATGCTATGGGAAAAGAAACTTATCAAGCAATTTAACTAAGGAATATGTGTCCGCTTAAAATAGGAATTCAAAATAATTGGACTTAAATAGTATATTCATTAGAGAAATAAATTCATGAGACGCAAACCGGTCAGCTTGGACAGAGTATCCAGCTGATATCACGGTGGTCTTCTCTTTTGCTTGATTGAAATATCTCCTCAGCTGAGTATCTGGAGATTAGCTTGATTCTACTTCAGCTGAGTTCTCTTTAGAGTTATGTGTCTAGATGAGCTTGATTCATCTTCAGCTGGATAATCCTTCTGCTTTGGGATCTAGCTGAGTTTGTTCTCCCTCAGCTGGATAAACTTTCTTCATCTGGATTGAGCTGATACCAATTGTTGGTGAATCTGCTACACTGAGTTCCCTTCATCTAGATTCATTTTCTGAATTCTGCGATTTACTCTTGATCCAGCTCTGTTTGTTATCCAGAGGATGACCTTTGATGATTCAGCTGAATTTCTCTCTTTATTCTACACTTG
Organism: Agastache rugosa; assembly: GCA_031470985.1. Taxonomy (NCBI): domain Eukaryota; kingdom Viridiplantae; phylum Streptophyta; class Magnoliopsida; order Lamiales; family Lamiaceae; genus Agastache; species Agastache rugosa. The sequence goes on from CM062601.1 coordinate 27,672,789, forward strand.
AATATTCAGCTGGATTGAATTTGTCCTCAGTTGATATCACAGTTGTGTCCATTTCCAGTTTTATGGAGTTTCCCCCTGAATTTGATAGTAGGTGGTTGTCTTTTCACAGCTGCTTCCTAATTGAGTTGATCGGAGTCTCATCACTGGCTCATTTTTTTGATGATGTCAGCTGTTCCTTGATCAGCTGAGTTCACTGCTGCTTTGCGGGGTAGAATCTTCGATTTTTTGTTCTTTGCAATGCATTCCTGCACATTGAACTTACCAGGAAAACCGTTGTCACAACAATTGGCTGGGACCAGTATGCTTGACATATTCTTTGATGAGCTTTGAGGTGAGTCATGAGCTTCGATCAACAGCTGTCCTTCTTTCACAACATGCTTGATGACATCCTCAATTGCGTCTGTCCCTCCTTGACCTGTTATCACTCCTTCGGCACCCAGTTGTGATTGGGTCCGGCTTTGTAAGTGATACTTCTGGTTGGTCCTTGAAGGGGTCCTTTCTTCTTTGGACCTTGTTAACTGCTTGAACTCCATTTTCTTTGATGAGGTCCATTTCCCAGCTAGAGTCTGTCAGCTTGATATACCTTCTGCCGGAATCTTGATGTGAAACTCGGTTGATTTTTAGCTTTATAACCAGCTGAGATACTTCTCAGCTGTCTTTTTAGTTGACCTTGAAGTCTGTGCTGGATGACATTCTTTCTTTAATTTTGATTCCAGTCAGCTGGATTTATCTGCTGCCTTTGAGCTCTGTGATCAGCTAGGAGTTGCTGCTTTTCTTGGGCTTGGAGTTGCCGAGCAATTTTCTTCTTTGATCGGACTGAGCTCGGAGAGCTGGCTTGGTTATGTACAACCTCTTTGGTACATCCTTGGCTTGGTTCCAGCTGTGTTTTCTTCAAACTCCTGATCATTCATTATTCTGCTTGACTTTCTGATTTTATTGAAGAAGATGGGTCCGTTAGTGATAACATCCCACATTATGTCGTGACGCACGCTCAGAAAGCTTTTGAGTTAGAACTTCCAGATCTGATAATCATCTACAGAGAATGTCGAAAGATTCCTGCACAAGGAAGATTCCATGATAGTATGCAATATAATGATTTTTAAAAAGATTTTGAAGCTTTGAAGGATCTGTTCAGATGACCACTATCAGCAAGGAAATTCTGACTTGACACAGATACAGTGATCTTTTGAACCACGGCTCTGATACCAATTGTTGGTCCCAAGACGGATACCTTGGTGTAGAGGAGGGGTGAATACACCAAGGTTTAAAAACTTTTCCAAGTTAAAACTCTTTTCAGAGAACTGGCTGTGTCCGATCCAGCTGGATGACAGCTTGATCGACACAGCTTACTGTGTGAGTGTGTGCGGAAGTTGGTGGATTTGGAAAGTCCGTCAGTTGCTTCAAATTATATTGCAAAGCTCTGTTTTACTTTTCAGTTAGTCAGTTTATGCAGTTTGAAATAATGCTCATGAGGTGTTAGCAGAATGCATAAAACAAAGCAGTAAAGAACAAAGCAATTTTAACGTGGTTCGGAGTAACACCTCCTACGTCCACGACCAGGTTCACTGGTAATTCACTACCACTTGGTTTCCATGTACCAAGTAACTTTAGAACTCGAACCTGAGTTGTGTTCCAACAGTTTACTGGCACTGTCAAGCCTACACCTTCAGTTTCCGGGTACTGAAGAACCTAACCACTCGAATTACACGCTTCGAGCAAGCGTACCATTACCTAACCTTTCTGGGTTTGGGTTTGGGTATGAGTTTTCCAACTATGAACGAGTTCTTACAATGAAGAACAAGGAGTATGATGAACTCGTTCAAACTAGGCTTAAGATGTTTCTATTATGATCTATTCTGCCTATGACTGAATATGTGAACAACTAAGAACACAGCTGACTGGCTGGGTGTTCTTGAAGGATTTGGCTTTGAAGATCGTTGTTTATTTTTCTGTTTTCTCTTTTTATTTCTTCAGTCATTTCGCCAGCCTCACCGTCTTCTTCTCTCTTCAATGGTGAGGAGATAAATATAGGTGAAGATTCAAACTAGCCGTTGGAAGAGAGCCGTTTGAATCTTTCCTACTTTCATTGACTTCTGACCTTTAACCTACGAAGTAGGTCTGCATCTGCAGAAGCTATTTCTTCTCTGATTTGACCGCGTCAGACAAGATCTTCTGACATCGGGATCTTGTTTTGAGAAGGTCTTCATCTACGAGCTGCTCAACATTTCTGTTGTGTCTTCAGCGACTTAGACTCTTCTGCATCTTGAATCTGAGCTGTGTCTTAGACCTGTGCTGTATCATTAACCTGAGTTGTGTCTTCAACCTGAGCTGTGTCATTAACCTGAGCTGTCTTAGACCTGAGCTGTGTCATTGACACTAAGCTGGGTCTTTTACACTGAGCTGGGTTTTTGACACTGAGCTGGGTTTCCGTCACTGAGGTGGGTCTTGATACTGCTGGGTCTTTGACTCTGCTTGGTCTTGCTTTGCTGAGTCTGCTCTGCTGAATACCTAAGCTGGGTCCAGCTTAGCTGTGTCTTCTGCTATCTTCAGCGACTCTACCTGTAAACTTAGAAACTCTATAAGCTCAAACAGGTGATGCTGAAAAAACGCTTAGGCTTGTGCAATCATCTACTCGGTTGGGGTCAGCTGGGTTTTGGTATCAAATCAAAACTTTATTAATTTTCCCAACAGAGAACAATTGCGGAAGATCTTTGTACAGAACATGTGGTGGGAATCATCTATCCAAAGATTACCTACAATCTTAATGATACCCATTTCAGCAAAGTCCTGACGCTTTATCAGGACTTTAAAAGCAAGGATTTATTGGAGGAAGGAAATAGGCCTTACTCCATTACTTATTAGGTATCATATGCTCTTTCCAACTCACATCACACTAAGTTATTTATGGAAAAGAAGTTCATTGACATACCAGATATCTTCAACAAGGTGACAACAGCTGTTTGTCCCGATAGAGTGAAAATTGCTCGGTTAAGAAACGTTGATATTCAAATCCGAGATAAGGAAGTCATGAGATACGATCAAAGTCTCAGGATAACTTCAGAAAGATTATCCTTCCAAGGAGACAGGATTATATCTTTGCCATATGGGAGGAGTCGGAGTCTCATTCGAGAAGCACAATCTCAAACATCTCAGAGTAACCAAGTTCCAGTGAATCTGAAATGTCCCGAGGGGTGGAGAGAAGTAATAGTGAAATTCGACACTACAAGGTGGGAAACCAACTTCCCTTGTAATGTTCTTTACTATCTACAGCAGCTTGAGATTAATCATTACAAAGGTACCCTGGAGATTGGAGGAAAAGTGATGGAGATTAAGGGCAGAGCTGGAAGGGAAGCAGTCTTGCTATTGGGTTTGGATTTTCTTGAGGATCACAAACCTTGGGCAAATAAAGAATATGGAATGGAAATCACGATTAATGGGAAAAAACTATTATTCGAAAGACAAGTCCATTCTCCATATACATCTCTATAGGGATGTTATATGAAAAATATAAGGCATAATATTTTGCTGCCTATATTGATTCAGGTGCAGGAATCTGTACTGCAAAACGAGGAGTCTTCCCAGCAGAGGTAGAAGAGGATTTACCCCGAATTACAGGAAGAGATTTTTCAAAGAAGATTTTGCTCTTGGCTAAAGGAGTAAAAGAGACGGAAATTCTGATTGGCGGAGCCAGATGAATACCTCAGTACAAGGTTAAAACTCTACCAATTTATTTCCATGATACAGGTGTAGACATTCTGTTAAGGAACAATTTCCTACACATGTTCAAAAGATACATGCATGATAATGAAAGAAGGCAACTGGTGTTCACAACCATGTGCGATCACAAAATCATTGTCCAAAGACTGAATGGAGCTTTTAATCGCCAGATACCATTGAGTTTTCTCAGCAAGCATGGTGATGAAGGAAAACTTCGACACCCAAAGATGAAGGATCAAAGGAGATTCAGCGAAGCAGTGGTAAGCTGTATCAGAGAAAATGATCTAAAAAATGAAGAGGTCCAGATCCTCAAAGCATCCTTAATATCTCATCGAGGTATTAGGGAAGAAATACAGGTGTCCCTTGAAGATGTCAAAAGGAATATTAAAAGGAATTACAATGAGAATCCTTTGGCATGGTGGGATAAAAACAAGCTCAAAGCAACCTTAAAGGTGAAGCCAAATAAGGAGTATGAGTTTGTTAGATATAGGCCAATCCTGATGAACCTCAAGGATCAATAGGATATGAAGGAAATAATCAAGGAACACCTTGATTTAAAGCTGATCGAACCAGGAAACTCGCCTTACAGCCGTCCCGGATTTCTGGTGAGGAATCATAGTGAGATCAAACGAGGAAAACCTAGATTAGTTATTAATTACAAAAGAATTAATGATATTATGGAGTTTGATGGATATTTTATCCCTAGTAGGGAACACCTTAGTAACTGCATTAGAAATGCCAAGATATTCTCTAAGTTTGATTGCAAGTCAGATTTTTACCAGATTCGCATGGAGGAAAGTAGTAAGAAGTTTACAGCCTTCTCTACTTCACAAGGGTATTATGTTTGGATCGTAATGCCAATGGGGTTGGCTAATGCACCCCAAATATTTCAGAGGAAGATGGATAATCTGTTTAAAGATTATTTTTCTTTTATGTTTGTCTATATTGATGACATTTTAATTGCATCTAAAAATATGGAGGAACATATCAAACATCTTGAAATCTTTGCAGATGTTTATTACAAAGAAGGATTAGTACTGTCTGAAAAGAAGGAAGTCGTTGCAACCCGGAAAATGGAATTTCTGGGTATCGAGATCGATGAAGCAGGAATTATTCTACAGGACCATATTGTTCAGAAGGTCCAGAATTTTCCCGAAGATCTGAAAGTTTAGAAACAACTTCAGAGCTTTTTGGGAGTTGTTAATTTTGCGGGATCATTCATTAAGAATCTCGCAAAACATAGAAAGGTCTTCAGTACATTACTAAAAAAAGATATTCCGTTCATCTGGACGGAAGAACATCGACAAGGAATGAAAGAGTTAAAAGAGGTTTGCAGAAATCTCCCAAAACTCTCGATACCGCAGGACGAAGACGACTTGGTCCTGTATACAGATGCAAGTGATTATTGGTGGACAACAGTCTTAACCAAGATCACTCCTAATGGAGAAGAACCCTACAGATACTATAGTGGTTTATTCTCAGAAGATGAAGATGTGCGATGGCACATCAACGAGAAAGAATTCTTTGCAGTCCGAAAAGCGTTTAAAAAATGGCCTTTATTTTTATTAGCAAAGAAATTTACTTTGAAAGTCGATAACACGCAGGTTAAGGCTTTCTTAAGAAACAAGATGGAATCTAAGCCCAAAAAAGCTAGATTAATTAGATGGCAAGCTGAATGTCAATATTATATTTTTGATATTGTCATTGTAAAATGTCACGAAAATGTTCTTGCAGATTTCTTAACAAGAGATGGAGCAAACTGATGTGAACTCCATACTACTGGTCCAAAGGCATCTCAGAGAAAATCTAGAGATGTTAACGGGAGAGTGGGACGAGTGCGTTCTAAATGCTGAACAAGCAGGAAGATTGCAAACTCTCGACAAGACGAAAGTCACCGAGAGAATACGAGCTTATATGTGGTCTTAGGGTCAACTCTGGGCTGCCTGCGAAACACCAATCCTTCGGGTGGCCAAAGATCCTTTGGTAAAAGAAGAGTTTCGAGTACATGGCTCTAAACCTGTAGCAGAGGATTCCAATACCTCTTGCCCAAGTTCTAAGGTGGTGGTATCTTCAGAACCATTGCCCCAAGAAAAATATGATATTCAGGGGTCACACTCTGAACCATCATGTCAACCCGGCACATCTGGGGTAAAAGAGGGAGAGATTAATCTTAGGCCAATGACTGGCACTTCTAAGGTTAATAATGAAAAATTTGAAGTTTCTTCTTCTTGGCAGATATATCAAGCTAACTGGGAGAAGCTCCATACAAGGACGGGAATCAACCCAGAAAAAATAAGGGTTGATGTTTCGGGGAAATATCCTCGAGTGTGGATGATGCCAAATTCGGATCCACACAAAGTCAAAAGATGGTATGAATTTGGAGCACTTGCTTCGGTTTATAGTCTCCATCATTTGTTGAAATCAAGAATCTACCTAAATGGATTCAAGAAGCGGTGTATGATACTTGGGCTAACAATCCGCAGCTTAGCCGAGGTGATATTTTGGAGCTGTATTTTATTAGTGCAGCCCCAGAACCAGCGGGAAAAGTAAACCATGAAGCCTTCCACTATATTAGGCTTCGGAGACCAGATACACGAGCCCTCGAAAAAATCAAGGCGCCTACAGAGAAAGAGACTATTCTAGTCTCTACATTACCAGAAGACCTCATCTCAACCAGAAGAGCATGGGGAATATGGGTATGTCTCACAGAGATGGACAAAGTCAAGTTTCCGTTTAAATTCTTTTAGAATTCGGTAAACGGATCATTCCTGTTAAATACTATGACAGGAAAATCAACAAAATTTGCAGAGGAAGCTTTCGAAAGAAAGAGGGCTTTGCTTTATCATAGTTCTTAGTTTTAATATTCTTGTCTTTAGTTTTATGTATTCCGCTACCATAGGTAGCTAAACAAGTTTGTCTCATCCCTAAAGGAGATATACTTATGTTGTAATAAATTTTATATAATTCCTAAATAAAGTTCGGGCTTTTGTCCATCCCTTCCAGTGTCTGATTATTCTTTGTATACCAAATTAATTAACCTACGCCTTGGGTAGGAAACGATCGAAGGCTGCACTAAGTGTTACTGAAGGAGTCTGCATCTGGAAACCATCGGTTGCGATCGTGTGGTTGGACGGGGTCCCTAAAACTTCCGGCGGAAATACCCGGCAGCATTACGGTAAAAAAGGTATGAATTTGGTATACGTAGGATTTTTATACGGAAGTGTGATGGACCTGATTGCATTAAATGAATTATCTCCAAATTGAAAAATGGATCAATATTTGAAGAAAAAAAATGGTAAACTTGAGTATTTTCTATCGTTTTAACTTGGATGTGTAATCTATCTATGAATGGGCTTTGTGAGTATACTGTTTTCACTATTCGGGCCAGAAACTGGCCTAGGACAACCAAACTTTTAGTTCAATGGCCCAATTTGATCGACCCGAAGAAATGTGGTCCAATATTGCAAACCACCCTAAGATATGGGCCTAGACGAATTTATAACTCTGATTATCAAGTAGGGAAAATTGGGCAGTGATATTTGGTCACCTTGTGTCTAGGTGGCCACCGGTTTTTTTAGAAGAATATATACTAAAGTTAAAAGAATATTTTCAATTTATAATTTTTATAATATTTTTTTCCCGTTCACTAAATTCTTGTCGTTTCTAAATTAGTGGGATATATTAGCATTATATTTTCTCAATCAAATCACATGATCTCATCCTAAATTAGTGGGTTATATTAGGATTATATTTGACTCAATCAAATCTCATAATTCTATCCTAAATAAGAGTGGGTTATATTAGGATTATATTTTTCTCAATCAAATCATATGATCCCATCCTAAATTAGAGGGGAGATATACATTATTTTATTTGATTAGTTTATATTTAAAGAAAGAAATAATTTTTTATTTGATTAATTATGTTACTACGATTATATTTAGATTAAACACGGTTTTTTTTCTTATTTTTTTTATTTCGACGACAATAATTCCAATATTCTCTAATTGTGATACTTCATTATTTGAAAATTTTGAAAGTTGATTTTATGGATTCTTAAGCTGCTACGAACCAAGTGGCGGCTTCAATCTTCGGTGAAATCCCACCGGATTTTGATCCCAACGAGTACAGTACTTCCAACGATAATAATCCTACGTCCGAACAGTATATGCACGGCGATGATCAAGAGGAAACACACCTCGCTATTGAAAATGCTGAAGAACAAACCTTAGAAATTGATGGAACAAATCTCGATCAAGAGCTCAATCACTTGATTGATGAAGGCCCTCAAGTCGGCATGTTGTACGAGAGTAAAGAACATGTTAAATAAGCTTATTAAGTGTTCGTGGATGTGATCGTGGTCGAAAAAATGACAAAGCAAAGAAGTATACAAAAATAGTGAATTGTGAAGCTAAAATTTCAGCCATGTTACAAGACAACGGTATTTGGATTGTGAAAAATGTAACGTTGGTGCACAATCACGAGTTGGATCCGGATATGTCACAGTTCATGGCTGGTCATAGAACAATAACAATCGGCCAGAAGAGACAATTGGAAAAAGTTGATATGTCTGGCATACCAGTGTGCCAAAATATCTGAATGCTACAAACTCAAGCTGGCGGCCCTGGCAATTCAGGATGTACGAGCAGAGATTGCAGAAATTTCATCGACTTGAGGAGAAGATTGAGACTCAGTGATGGAGATGCAGCCATAATCCATAATATTTTCTTGAGATTGCAACAGAAACATCCAAGGTTCTTTCACTTGATGGATATTGATGATGAGTGTAGGCTTCGAAATGTCATGTGGATACATTCACGAAGCATAGCCGCTTATGAAGAGTTTCATGACGTTATCAACTTCGACACAACGTACCTTGTGAACAGATATCAAATGCCATTTGCAATCGTGGTTGGCGTTAATAAACACCATCAATCTATCCTATTAGGATGTGCTCTATTGACGCACAAGCAGTCGAAATCTTTCAAGTGGTTTATCGGTAATTGGTTGCAAGCTATAGGAGGGGTGGAGCCTACAACAATACTAACTGATCAGTGTGACAACATTAAGAATGTAGTGAAAGCAGTTATGCTAAATACCATCCACCTCCACTGTATTTGGCATATTCTATTCAAGCTCCCCGATAAGTTCAAAGACAGTAAAGATTATAACAAGACGGCAACGACTTTAAAAAATGTTATATATGACAGCCTAAGCATTGCCAAATTTGAAAGTAGGTGGGGTGAATTCCTTACTGAATATGGGATGAGCAAGAAGAAGTGGCTCGAAGACTTCTATGCTGTGAGAGATCGTTGGGTGCCAATATACCTCAATCACATTTTTTGGACTGGGATGCTTTCCACGCAAAGGAGTGAATCAATGCATGCTTTTTTTTGATAGTTACATCAACTCAAGGAGCACGTTGAAGTCATTTGTTGAGCAATACGAGATTGCTATCACAAACAAAACACATAAGGAGTTAGAGGCCGACTACCAGTCAAAGTGTACCTATATGAAACGACGCACCCGATATGCAAGGAAGGAACAATTCGGTCTTGTGTACACGAATAACGTGTTTGCGTTATTGCAGAAAGAAATCGACAAGGTCATGAATTGCAATTTGAAGCCAGTCGATGGAACCACTCTAGAACTGCTTGATGGAATTGAGAAGTACGTATGAATTTATATTTGTTGTCATGCATCGAATTGAATAATCTGTTTCTTCAATTTTTATGGTTTAGGGTTTATGTTTCTTCGATTTATTAGTTTAAGGGTTTAGGGTTTGGATTGATATTATTACTTGAATTTATTCGATTTGGTTGTATGTTTTGCTTAATCATGGTCTTCTAGTATTGTTCGAAATATTTTCTATAGTTGAATTCATAATGGCTATTTTGTTCTCTTCTAATGATGCAATGTTATGTAACTGTTCTTATAATTACTAGCAAATAATAATTTCTAAATTTTTAATACTAAATTTGCATTTAGGTATGAAGTTATTGAACTTAGAATCATTAACAATTGGTATCATAAAGAGTATCTATACACGGTTGAGTATCGCACGAATGGTGGTTATTTGAAATACGGTTGTCGAAAGTTTGAGTGTAAGGGTATATTTTGTTGCCATATTTTGAAACTTCTCGTGTTCAAGGAAATTGAAACTGTGAATGAAAGATACATAATGAGGAGGTGGAGGAATTAAGGATGTGTATCGACCCAATTCAAAAATTTTATTTTCCGAAAGATATCCACATATGACGAGAGAGTATATACTATTCCAAGAATTTGAGAAGAAGTTTGAGAAATGCAATGAAATTGCGTTCAATAAACCAACAAAAATGAAATTAATGAAGAAGCGCCTAGATGAATTGGCAAATGAGCTGTCTGAATTATAGTGCCCGTCGGATGAGAATGCGAGTTGTTCTAATGATATGTCAGAATTCCAACCGAGCACAGATATCCATGTTTTGGATCCACATATTACGAAACGGAGGGGAAGACCCAAAACGGGTCGGTTGAAGAGTATAACCGAGAAAAATTGAGAGCGAGCTACGAAGAATCGAAGTAATGCCTCCCGTGGAAGAGCTGGAAGGGATCGGGGTGCCGGAAATAACACTATCATAGGAACGCAATGGAGTGTTGCTAGTTAAGTATGCATGATATGATGGATTAGTTTGATTTAATTTTTTATTCTTTATGTTTGAAAATTTGTTTGGATTTTCATTCTTTTAATTGTAGTGGTCAACAAGTGTGTAATTCCAATTGTCTTATGATTTTGATCCTGCTTTGTTGATTGAACTATTAAATAAAAATTACAATTATATGCAATCCTATGTTATGAATTAAGAAATGTGTTTTCTTTAGTAAAAAGAAACTCTTTTTCTGATTAAAAACAAACGAATGTTTTTCATAAAGGAAATTTTAAAAAGTAACAAGTAAAAAGTCAAAAAACTAATTTCCTATGGATGGTGCTTAACAGGAATCGAACTAGAGACCTATATGACTATATATCGAGTCTTTTGCCACTGAGGTAAGTGGCGACCCGCGACATTTGTTGAAGTTTATAAGTATGTAGCTACTAATATTAGCGACCTTATTAAAAAAATATAAATACTAATTACTTTATATTTTTTTGGTCACAAAATCTATAAATCGATACATCTTATAAATCTATTTTTTTCAAGAATAATTGCATATTGAAATAATTTTCTTTCGACATTGTCTTATTTGTTGAGAAATAATTTTCTTATAATTACTTTTCTGTTTTTTTTATACAAAAAAATCAATAAATTAATAAATCTACGAATATCATCGACCTTATTTCAGAAAAAAATAAGGAATAATTTTGTAAATATATATAAGTCCATAACATATGAACAAATAAATAATAACCATAAACAACTAACATGCAGAGGCTATTCACATTCATAATATTAATCCATAAAAATATTATATAGATCAAACATACAAATTATTGGAGTATTTGGCTCTTGGCCCTATATTACATACCAAAATGAAAATTCTGCATAAAACTACTAATGGATAATATTAAAGTTTATAACTAAATAAAAGATAAACTACGTACGCATAGAACAACCAATTTACCAACTGCTACCAACATCATAGGGCTCCCTCAACCAACGGTCGTCCGACTCACCACCCTTCTCCACCGCCGCGAGCAACCACTCGTCATCTATGAAGCATATATACGCTGGATCAGGGTAGCGTATTCAATAAATATGTATTTGATACGGATGCGTTTAAAATACGCCCAAACTACGTATTTATTAAGTATTTATTTAATTATTTATTTTATTTTATTTTTTAATTAAAATACGTTTTAGAATACGGTCAAAAATACTTTGTAAAATACGTTTAGGCCTTATATCCCTAAATACGGCAGAAGAACACAATCTCTGAAGTCTTCAGCTGTCGCAGCCCGACTTAGAATAAAGATGACCGAGCCGGTGGGTCCCATGACGTACACAATTTATGATTAACCAAGGAATTGATAACGACCAAGTTATCCAACAAAACCGAACATTTGACAAACTATTCTTAACAAACAACGATACCGGGAGTTAAACTTATTCTTGAACAACATCTCAACGAACATGCTTAACAAGAAATCAATAACATGCTCGACAATTCCAACCAACAATTAGTATCGTACGACCAACGATGCCAAGAGATCAATATCGACAAAAAGTCCATTAGATCAAGAAAGTACGATAAAAGAGGGTCGTATGATTTAAAAGATCTCAATAAAGGATTGACAACTTATTTCAAGCTAAAATAAGTTTGCAGCTGAAACCTTAACAAATAACATTAACGATTTCAAAGTCGAGAACATGCTTCATACTTCAACATATATTTCAAAGTATTGCAGCGGAAAAACATAGAGAATCATATGTATGAAGACATATGACTCAACTCTAGTTTAAACAACTTTCAAAAGACTCAACCAACAAAAGTCCGTCCAAGCACACTCTCATTTTCATCCGAGTTAACCTGCACATTTTAGAAATAACATGCAGGGCTGAGTACTTCGTACACAGTGGACACATGCCAAAATATTTGAAAACTTGCTTCTTAGAGCTATAGATTAAACTTGCCATAAAGCATTGCACAAGTAATTTTTTTTTGAAAACAAACTTGTGCTTGCTCAAGCATCTTCTTTTGATATAAGTGACTGCAGTCAAAATACTCATTAAGTATGAACCATATCTTCTATAAATAGTAGTGATGAGAAAGAGGCTTCTTTCTCAATCACTTGTAATCGGTCTATCAGAGAAAGGCTCACGATTACCAATGTAACCGGCCCATCAAAGAAAGACTCCCGATTACTAATGTGTACACAAATCCCACCTTGCGCGGGACCGAATTCGTCCTTCTTTAGTAGATGGTATCATACAAAAACTTAAAACATTTGGCAAGTTAATCAATTTAAAACATCACATATATATAATCATATATATATATAGCATTCATCATTTCTTTGTTTAGAAAGCCCACCTGATAACTGAAGCTTTGGACTTAACCTTTATCGATTCTGAATTCTCGGATTCACACTTCCACTCGATCCTTCATTCGAACTAGAATTCACGAATTCAGAACGAGAATTAACTACTATCGAATAAACGAATTTGATATTCTTAACTTCTAATTTACTTCGAAATTCTACGTCGAAACTCGACGAAACTTGAGAATTTCTAACTTAACTTCTTAAACGCTCTTACTCTATCTTAACTCATCGTTAACCAAAATCACACTTAACATAATCATACATTAATTACTATTCATATCTTCAAATACGAAACGGATTTGACTCGACAAACGAGCTCTGAAAATTCTCAAATTAATTCCTTATTATTACTAAACCATAATAAGCATAATTACATATTCAAATCATCACTTCATATCATACAAACATATCAACCTTCAACTTGGAAAAATTCATCGGAAAATAGAAATTATCAAAACTTCGTATTAAATTTCCGAAAAATTCCACAACACTTAGTTTTTAACATAGAATCCATATCTATGATTATTTATTTGATTAAAAATTAAATAATCTTTATAAATTAAGATTAAAGGGGCTGCCCTTTTTCAACTCTTGGATTAAATATCCAATCTCATTCTAATTACTTCCAAACATTCTTAATTAAATTATAAACTATAATTATAATTTAATTTCTTGGATAACTTGAATAAAAATCATAATTCCACATATATATATATATTTCGGCTTTTTCATATATAATATATGGATGATTACTTTCTCTTCAAATCAATTCATAACAAGCTTGATTAAAATCATAGAGATTAATTATACCTTCAATTAATCCATTTAAGCCTTAAATTAATTATTTCTGAATAAATTAAAAGCTGAAAATTTCTAGAAATTGAACTCCAAAAATTATAATAATATTCTCACATGCTTAAATAAATATTATTGGCTCAATGCTATCATCAATTTCATCATTCAAGATCAAAATCAAAATCCCAATTTTGATGAACCCTAATTTCGAAATTAATTATAAAATTGGAGAATTAATGATTCAATCCATTAATTCTATACATAATCATACTCAATAACATCATATAAGCTTAATTTAAACTTCAAAACAATTATAGAACATTAAAATCAAAAACCCTTAATTTAAATCATATTTTTCGGCCAAAATTAAAAGTCATAGAAGGGCTTTGATTCTTTGATCACTTCCAACATCAAACATGCTTAGAATAATTATCTAAGCTCAATTATTCAATCAATTTGATCATCCAACATCACAATTGAAAACCCCTAATTTTCTTAAATTTTCGAAAATAGCTAAGATTAGGGTTAAGGTTTGAATTGATCATGATTTAATGATCTATCATGCATCCTAAGTATGAATTAAACATCATAATTTAAAATCAAGATCATTTATCATGTTTTGGCCAAAATTTCGAAAATTCTAAAATAATTAAAAGGATGATTTGAGCTTGAATTTTAAGCTACAACTTGAACTAAACATTTGTCTTACCTTGATTAATAATTTGGAATGGATTAACACTTGAACTTGAGCTCAAAAATTGAAGAAAAATGGAAGAAGGTGTGCGTGAGTGTGCTGTTGTGTTGCTGCTGAATTTGAGAGAAAATGGTGAAGGAAATGGCGTGCACACACACACTTAAATAGTCACAATTAGTCAATAAACATATGTCATCTTGCTTATGAAATAATTAGGATTATTTAATTAGTTAAATGCTTAGTTTAATCAATTAATTACTAACTTGCTAATCATAACTTCATTCTTAATTTCTTGATCAAGAAAAATCAATTAGGGCATCTCTAACCCTAATGAAAGTTTTCGGAAGAAAATACTGAAAAACGAATCATTTATGGAATAAATAAGATTATTATTTTTAATAATTAATTGCTAATAAAATAAATTAAGAAAATTAAATTCATAATTTTCTCAATTAAAATTCATGCCTAAATGCACAATTCAATAAACATAAATCTAATTCGTTTCGGTTTACCCGAGACGAAACAAACATAATTAAATTCCACTTTTTCGGCAAAAATTTAAGGTTGCCGAATAAAATTATTAAAAAGGGAATTTTTCTTCATCTTCATTCTCGTAATTTAATTAAAGAAATACTAGGTTTAATTATTCACGAAAACGGGATATTACATCAGCGTAGCAGAATACGATCTTTTTCAGTGCAGCAGTCACTCCGTTCATACCTCGCCGCCGCCGACTGGGCTAGCCTCTCTTCATGCTCTCTCTTTAGATTTGAACTTTGAGGGCTTTGTATTGTGGAATAATTTTGAGTCTTTCGACTGATGTGAATATGTGATTCAAATGAATATGATTATGATGGCTTTGTTTGATGGTTTGATAATTGATAAATATCGGTTGGTAGTACTGGACTATTGTTAGATTATATATGATTCAAACTTTGATCCCTTGAATTGTTGTGGGTTGTAAATTTGTAATTTTACAGATTACATGTGTATGTGTGTTAGACTGGTAGTCATCCGGCTCATTTTTAGTTTTTTGGAACTATTACAGATAAGATTGTGGAACTATTTTCAATTGTAACTGGAAGTATGTGGAGGGAGCTTTGTCTTCTTAGTTATATTGTACTTTTAATTAAGTATTTGCTTTATTTTTAAATGAATGAGTTCTATATGATTTTTCTTATTATTAATAATATATTTATATATATATAAATATAAATATAAACATATTTTGAACGTATCGTGTTTTAATTTTTGGCAAAATAACGTATTATCGTACTCGTATCGTATTGTATTTGTATTTCGTCTCCGTACTCGTCCTTCATAGCTCGTCATCCATCTGATACATGCAGCCGCCTTTTTGGAAGAGATACTCCAATTTGTCATAGTTCCTCAGACCATGCATTTTGAACCTTTTATCTTCAACAGTTTCCTATAACACAACACCAGTAGATTAAATGAAAAATAAATAAAAATATGTTAATGACATATTAAAACATTCTAAACCAAGAAAACTCAATATATATATGAAAGATGAACCTTGACATCGATTATCTTGGAGAAACCTTTGCCGACGATGATCTTCTTGGTTGCCGAATCGAATCGGTTGATAGTTTTCTCCGCATACCTACAATAACTCCAGTATTGATCATGAAGCTGAAGAAGTTTGATGACGATATCTTTTTTTGTCCTTCTACCACCATTTCTTATGACGACATAATGAATTGCGTCATTGACAAATATGGATTTTTCACGTTGTTTAGGGTGCATTTGATGCCATTTATTCAAAGAAAACCATGCTTGATTTTAGCATTATTGCAAAAAGTGTTGTTTTGTGAAAATTTCACATTTGTTTGGTAGTTTTGTTTAAATCTTAGGAAAATGAAGACCAAATTAAAGTGAAAGAAACTTAGAATATTGAAGAGGAGTTCGATACGAAGCCGTAGGAAGAAATAAAAGTCAATTTGGAGTTCGAACGAGGAAGAACGAGCCAAAAAGATGAAGAAGCGCAACATGACTTCGGACCGCGGGAAAAATGATATGCGAAGGCATTTTTGAAGAAGGGCACACGCGGTTCAACCCACAGGCGCGGGCTTCCTTCTTTGTGCGTGAAATAGGCCCGCGAGTGTGTGTTATGACCGCGGTTACTGTGTTGTGCGCGGAAAAATTATATTTTACTCATCTTTTCTCTTTATTTTGACTACACTTTGACCTCTCACTCCTTTTTATCTAACCCAACACTATAAATACCTCCCAAAACTCAAAACCTAGCATCTAACTTACATCCAAGCCACAACCCCCAATTCTTAGCCTCCATTTTCTCTCTCACACACTTCCATCATTTTCATCTTCCACCCACTAACCTAGAGAGAGAAAGTGTGCTTGGGGGAGAATTGGAAAGAAGACATCAAGGATTTCAAGATTGGAGTCAAGACCAAGGATTTGTCTATGAATCTCTTGTTTTTGTTTTTCTTTCTTGTTTATCTTTGTTGGTGGATATTTGCTTCTCATTATGATTAGCTAAATTTCCCTATTTTAGGAATTGGATTAGATGGGTTTGTGATGGATTGATCTTTATCTTAATTAATTATTGATGGGTTCTATTATTTCCTTGTGTTTATTGATTTGGTTGAATATTTGAATGCTTAGCTACCATTTGAATGTTTTTGTTGTGTTGATTTGAGGCTCGAGAGAGGAGGAATCGATACTAGAACCAAACACGAGGCACAATAATGCAATAACCCGAGAGGGTGAGTGGTGTTGTGAGGGCATTTGATCCAAGGAGCCGTGTTAGGAGTTATAGGCTAGCTTAGTGACCGGAGACGACATAACTAGCTTGTAATCTATAACTCAAGTCGCCCGAGAGGGGGCTAGAGTGGAAAAGAGATCGCCCTAGATAATTAAGATTCTATCAATAATTGATTAGTAAAGTGATTTCTAATTGCTTATCCATCAAAATCTAGTCCCTAGGATAGCTTCATTTCCATATTATTCTCCTGTTTATTAGTTTAATTATTGTTATTTAGAGTTTATTTGCTTTCTTTAATTTAGTTTAATCTTCCCAATTTATTGGTGAGTCTAAATAGATTAAAATAGTTTATTAGTAGTATTCATAAGACTTTCGAACTAGTCCTCATGGAATACGACCTTACTTGCCGAATATTACAATAGTCCTGTACACTTGCGGGTTTTATTTGCTTGAAAAGAAAAAGGCGAACAGTCATAGAACCTGTTAACAAGGGCTTTCACATCCCTAATTCATGTCGGGTATTCCTCACTTGCTCTCTCGTGAAACCAAGAAACCAAATAATCTTTTTCCTTAGAAGACCAAATTTCAAGTCGTGTTTCAGATTCATATTTGTGAGCCATGATTTTTGCTTCTGTTGATACGAGAGTTGATGGTTTGAGAGAAAAAGATGGCAATAAAAGAGTTTTAGTTATTGGTGCAATTAAATAGGGGAATAATGAGGGTTGACTGATTAGGAGATATAGAAAGATTTGAATGTGATAGTCATGATTATAACCGTAATTCTGTGTCAATACCCCATCTATCACATCTAATGGGATTTTTTTCCTTAATAATTCTCAATGTTTATTTCGCGTCAACTCGGCTCGATTACACCCCTACTCAAATCTCATCATATATAGTCAAGAATATACTAGTGCCCCTTCCTTAATTAAATTTTTTTTCCTTAAAAAAAGAAACGAAATAGTTGATGGTTTGAGAGAAAAAGATGGCAATAAAAGAGTTTTAGTTATGGGTGCAATTAAATAGCGGAATAATGAGGGTTGATTGATTAGGAGATATGGAAATATTTGGGAGAATAGTAGATATGGAAAGATTTGAATGTGCTAGTCATGATTGTAACCGTAATTCTATGTCAATACCCCATCCATCACATCTAATGGGATTTTTTTCCTTAATAATTCTCAATATTTATTTTGCATCAACTCGGCTCGATTACACCCCTACTCAAATCTCGTCATATATAGTCAAGAATATACTAGTTCCCCATAATCATTTCCTTAATTAAGTTTTTTCCTTTAAAAAAGAAACCCCTTCCATCACATCTAATGGGTTTTTTTTCCTTAATAATTCTCAATGTTTATTTCGCGTCAACTCGGCTCGATTACACCCCTACTCAAATCTCGTCATATATAGTCAAGAATATACTAGTGCCCCATAATCATTTCCTTAATTAAGTTTTTTTTTCCTTCAAAAAAGAAACGAAAAAAAAACTTTGACAGTAATAAAATTTGGTTTAGGCTCTAAGGAGATTCGAACACAAGACGTCAATGCAGAACATATAGTAATTTGCCACTGAGGTAAACGGCGGTCCGCGATACTTTTGGAAGTAAATATTTATTTATCTAGTTTCGCAGTTACGTACGCATTAAAAAATTGTATCAATACGTATGTTTCTTTGTAATTTTTAATAAATGAGTATTTTGTAAAAAGATTTTGTTGCCTTTTATTCATTTTATAATGTAGGTAACTTTTCCATATATACATATATGTTTGTATATGATCGATATTTTTAAAATAAAATATTAGGATCTTTATACCAAAAATATCGTGGTCATTCCTAAAATTAAATCAATAATTTATGATACTACCATGTTTTCGCAATATGGTATACTGTTCTCATAATTAAACACAATTAGCTTTGTATTTAATTTAATGGGTAAATTGCCTGTAAAAATTCTGGTTTTGCTTCGCACAAAAAAAATCTGCGTGACAATTCCCAAACTTTATATTTTGTCTGATTTTGCATCCAAGGTCGGTTTTCCCAAATTGTGTGCTGACTTGGCAGCCGAAAATCCAACGTGTCTTAATCGGCCAACGAGTAAATAATTATCCAAATAACGAATTGCCTATAAATTCCTGAACTTTTATGAAATTCTATTTTTGCTCTCCAAAAAAAATTAATTTGTGCAACAAATTTCCAAACTTTTTAATTTGTCTAATTTTGCATCCAAGGTCGGTTTCCTAAAAATTATTTGAAGTATGACACACATGAACCGAAGTCCTATTTTGCATGCCATTTTTGCTTTTGGCTTAGTGATGTGAACATAAACTATATGCTTGTATGCACATTGCAACATAGTTTCTCCGTCCCAATAGCAAGGTCTCATTTATTTTGGGCACGGTTATTAACAAACAAGAGTAAAAAGATAAAAAGTGGTAGGTCCCAAGTCTTTTGAAGAGTTAATTATTTCTATTTTTGGAATGAGATCTTGCTATTGGAACAGACGAAAAAGGAAAGAGAGACCTTACTATTGAGATAGAGGGAGTATTTTGTAATCAATGGAAGTGATGGAAGTTTGTTTTGATACTTTTTACAGTCTTTTGCATCTTGTACTCATCTTCTTTTGCAATTTTTTGCATTCTTTTGCAGCTTCTAATTTGTGTCATCAATTTGGGAAAAATCGACATTGGATGTAAAATCAGACAAATTAAAAAGTTTGGGAATTTGCTGCACAAATTAATTTTTTTTAGAGAGCAAAAACAGAATTTCACAAAAAATTATGAATTTATAGGCAATTCGTTGTTTAGATAATTATTTACTCGTTGGCCAACTAAGACACGTAGGATTTCCGGTTGTCAAGTCAGCACACAATTTGGGAAAAACCGACCTTGGATGCAAAATCAAACAAAATATAAAGTTTAAAAATTGTCACGCAGAATTTTTTTGTGAGGAGCAAAACCAGAATTTATAAAAAATTTAGGAATTTACCTAAAATTTACCTCAATTTAAACCAATAACACATGATTTCGAGAACAAATAACACATGATTTGGAGAACAGTTAAAAGCATTGGGACTTTCATATGGAAGTAAATAGTATAAATAGTGGGCATGGTTTTTAAAATGATAAAGTGCAGCGAAGATTAAAGAATGACAGAAATATATAGAGATATACATAATTAAAAAGTCAAAACAACAAAAAAATTGATGCGGCTGACTCAGCCAATGATAGGGATTGTGTGTATATTTTAGTGGGTCGCCTCATGATAATATCAAGTAAGGGAAATTCTCGGGAAATTTTATTAGGAAAGTTTTCGTTAAGAATAAATGTATGCAGCTACATAATAACAAAAAAAATTGATTTATTTAAATTTTTTGATTCTAAATGACTTCTAATATTTAAAATATTTAATTTATACAAATTTATCTTGATATATTTGAATTTGGATGTAGCATAAATCTTGATAGATATAATAAAGAGGCAAAATTTGAGATAACCAATATAGATAGTGGAAATTAATAGTTGGCCACAAACTTTATTTGTAGAAATTCTGGCCAACTTTTGGAAATTTGGACCAATTTACCCTTGGAACCACTATTAACCATCCATCCACCCTTTTCATTTTTCAGTTTTCAAATTTCAAATTCTCTGTTTCTTCTCTCTCTAAAAATCATATTTTCTCCACTTCTTCCGTCGTACTTTCATTTTGCCGTCGCCGCCGCCGTCGTACTTTCATTCCGCCGCCGCATCGTCGTACTTCCATCCCTTCCGCCGCACCGCCTTCGTACTTCCAGTCCAGTCCGCCGCGCCGCCTTGAACTTTCACATTCTGCCAGCCATATTCCGGATCCGTGCGCCGGATTCTTCTAGATATACCGCCGCACCAGATTCTTCCAGATCCCGTTGCCTTATTTCACAGCTTTCTCTCCAGAATCCATGGCGTCACATTCCAGATCTAATGTCCTGGATGGTGTTCGTCTTTGGTCAACCGCATCCTGGTATGCCTTGGCACACACAGTACGAATGCAACGTATTCGTACCGGGTGTGACAAATATCTTAGACTTAGCACACAGTACGAATGGTCTATATCGTACCAGGTGTGCCAAGTCTAGGCGCGGTATGCCTTGGCACACCTGGTACGAAAACGTATTCGTACCAGGTGTGCCAAGTCGCGATGCGCCTAGACTTGGCACACCTGGTACGAATGATGTGTATTCGTACCAGGTGTTCCAAGTCTATGCGCGGTATGCCTTGGCACACCTGGTACGAATATGTTGTATTCGTACCAGGTGTGCCAAGTCGCGACGTTCAGTGACGTGAAAAATGCAGGAAGAACACATATGCACGAAGAGGACAACAAGATCTGAAAAATATGACAAGAACATGACAGACTAGATCTAGAACATGACAGACTAGATCTAGAAAACTCAATTAAAACTAATACAGTAAAAATACCTCAAATAAATCACTATGGAGATGAAAGCTATGCCGGAGAAGATGACCGGAAAAAGACTATAAGATAAATAATAAACTGTTCGAAAAAATGTACAAATAAATCAAATCGAAAAGACGACCAAGGAAGAAGACGCGGCGGCGGCGGCAGACGGGATGGAGTGGCGGTGGAGGAAGGGAGTACAGAGAGAAAGAGACATGAGAGGAGAGAGAAAGTGAGAGTGGAGTGGGTGAAAGAGGGAGTACGGTGAGAGAGAAAGTGAAAGTGAAAAAATCTGTAAAGTGATATGGAGGGCATTTAAGTCACTTCAGCTCAAAGTTAGCCACAATTTATTAGAATAAAGTTGGTGGCCAACTATTAATTTCCACTAACTTAATTTGCTAGTCAACATGATTAACTCTATAATAAAAGTGATATAAAGATTTTTGTCAAAAAATAAGAAAGAAATATATTTATACTAATCATAGAATAAGTCAAAAATATGAACACTAACATCTATTACTATATTAAAGCAAAATCATTTGCAATGCATTTTCCTGTCCATTTTGCTTGTCACATGCAAATAATTGTATACTTTTCCATGAAAATTAATGATTGTACGTTTTCCCATGCCATTTCAATTTCAAATATATTAAGCTTTGATGCCTAACAAATTTAGTTCACTATATAATGATATGTATGCTGCATTTCAATTTTTCAAATTCAAATATTAAGCTTTGGAGTAGTAATTAATTTTTGTGTTTGCTTGCTAAATGTATTATTTTGTATAAGAAGATACACAAAGATAAATTTTATTAGTTTGAAATATTTAATTAGATTATATAGATATTATCGACATCTAAAAATGCAAAAATTGAAATACAATCAAATGGTGCAGCGCAACGCGCTGGTAAATCTAGTAAAATATATAATCAAATATTATGGCTAGTCACATTATGGCCGAATAACACCACTCGTTAATTTTATATGCAAATTACAATTACATTTATAAAGATTGACAATACTGTTTATACAACATCCATATATAATACTAAGTACTAATGTGTATATATATGAATCTACAAACTAATATATAATATAAACATTTCCCTTTAAATACAAAAATTAGTAATATGAATCTAAAAAATAACTACAAGCATTCGTGAGGGTCCAATCTTGAACATTAAGATCTTGATTCAGGAGGGTGCAGGCCTCCTCCTTCAATTCTATAATTGCGACAAATGTCACAGTTGTTAAAAAATTTATGACTTTAATTAGTACCTATAATTGAACCTGTCATGCTATTTTTTCTCATAAAGAGTACTAAAGACAATTTTGATCAAAATTTGCAATCTGCATGCATGCGAATTTTAATGTTATCACAACAATAATTTTATGCGATTTTTTTTTTATTGTAATTGTATGATCCCCATCAACTTTAGAGGTAAAATTATGTTGTTTCATAATAAAATAAGGTTGTTTAGCTGTACACATTAATTGAAAACTTCAATGGAACATTCGAGAAGGTTTGCAAAAAGTTAATAGGCAATGTTGTAATTGCAAAAATTTATAAGTCGTGCGAAAATTATAAATTGGGGTATAAATTGTGTTATATGAAATCAGTAACCTTTTAATTAATTGTATTAAATTATAAAAGAAAAGGAGATAAAAATTAAAATGTTATACTGGAGTATGTAGTGGAAACATCTGGTGAAAACTGTTCTCCTACAGTATATGTGGAGTGGAGTGCAGTGCTGCGAGCAACTGCAATCATTAAAACCAATCTGTACTAGCAGTTAATGTTTGTAAACAATTCATTTAATTATTCATGTAACCTTTTAATGCATGTAGCAATGCTCTCTCTCTCTCACATAGAATTATTTCCACTCTCTGATGCTGTTATAAATTTTCTGTCGCGACATATAAATCATAATTCAAAATCTGATATGATGATGAACCTCTGACAGAATTTACTTTGCTCTATATAATATGATGAATTCAATCGCGACATATATATCATAAATTTGCTCTCTGCCTCTCTCTCGTAGAATTAACTTGCACTAGATAACTTTATTAAGCTACTCATAAATCATAATACACATTTTCTATTTAATTTAAATGATTCTTATAAGAAGGGAGGGATGTGATTGTGTTGTCACATATGCATGTGCAGATCTTGTTTTTCTGTTTTGCTGTTTTTCTATTTATTTATTGTTTTTTTTTTTTTTCATTTTTGCTCATCCCGGACGATCCATATTAGAGTATTTAACAGAGATCGGATTTTACTTAATAATTAATATTAGCATTATAAATCCAACCATTCGGTGAGACTTTACTAATTTTACTTTCTTTATATTCAATCTTCCACACTAAAAGTCTAAAAGCATTTGAGTTTCAAATCTTATATGATCCCATTTTTTTTGTGTCTCATTCGTATTCACACCAATGTATCCACATCGTTGTTCTCCTAATTATTAAGAATTATTACAATTGAAAATCGTGGATGATTCCTAACATCAATTATTCAAAAAATAACGTGTATCTAAGTTTCAAACTCAAAGCATCCACAATTATTCTTCCCTAAATTAAAAATTGGTTTTTGCTTGCATTAGCACGACCACATTAGCAACTACTACTACCATTAAATCACCCACGATGGTTACTACTGTTTATAAATGCACTATTCATAGACCTCACTATCTTAAAACTACTCTTATTACTAATATTTATTATTTAATATTTATTTAATTTAATTTAAGTGTTATTTAATTTGAAATTTGAATGTTATCTAGTTATTTTAATTTGAATGTTTTTTAACTAATAAAAGTGGAAGGATCGGAAAAACTGAATAAAAAGAAAGAAAGAAAAAAAATGGAAAAAAAATTGTTTTGAAAAATCGAAAGAAATTAAGGAAAAAAATCGAAGAAAATTATAAAAAAAAGGCAGTAGATAAATTTAGATATATTCAAGCCTAATTAAATACTTCATAAATTAAAGCCTAATTAATTATTTGCCTTGTAAAATTGTATTCTTCATATTCAAAATATACTTATGTCGTTTTAGGCTTTTTTTAATTTTCATAAAATAAATGTCGTTTTAGCATTTTTCAGTTCTTAATTTCATAATTTTGTCCCTAATTAACTCACCTCAAAACTTACATTTTTCATTCTTCAATAATTTCAATTCATCATTTATTAGGGGTATTTTTAGCAATTAGAAATTTCCTTAATTTGTTTATAAAAAGAAATAGTCATACGTGAATAGGAGGGAGTATCAATTATTTCTTCGTGAAACGGCAGTACTGAAAAACTAATAAGTTTTGCCTCGTAAATTAGAGCTTAAGATGAAATTTAATGCACTCATTAAGTCAGAAAAATGCAGAACAATAATACTTTTCGGACATAAATGTCCAGACATAATCCAGCCCATTTAGAAAAATTGAGCGGTTCGACCCATTTTACTTATTTATTTAATTTTGTAGTTAAAAGAGAATAATTCCCTATGACACGGACTATAGTATTCTAACTGTCAACAATAGAATAATTTCTCTCTCATCTCATGAACTCGACTAATTGAGCAATCTTAGTGTGTTTAGGTGTAATTAATTAAATTTATAATTATTTTGATTTAATTTCCTATTTTTTTTTCATTTTTTTGAGGAAAAATTAAATATTACCTCATTAGTAGGAAAATTTAATTTTCACCGCCTTGGAGTTTTTCAGCGTCATACGGCAATTTTAATTTTTCAGCAACAAAGTGACTAAAATTAAATACTATAGTCCGTGTCCGTGTTATGATTAATCTCTTGTCAATTTGGAGCCAAAACATATAAATTTAGAGCCAAAACAGGTAAAGGGTAAAATGGTAACTCTACATATTTCTTTTAACTACAAAATTAAATAAATAAGTAAAACGGGTCGAACCGCTTCATTTTTCTAAATGAGTTGGATTATGTCATGGTAGTAGTATCTGTTCTCTTTTTCACTCTCCTCTAACGGTCTAACCTCTACCCACAAACGCTCATCACAACAATAACTTCCTCTCTCTCTCCCAAAAACTGCATCGTTATGGGTGCTCTCTCTCTCTAAAGATTCTCAAATACGTTGCTGCCAACGACTTATATGTTGGCTTCACAAATATATATATTCATCGTTGTGTTCCGCTAGTTCATAATATATATATATATATATATATATATATATATATATATATATAGGGTTGGGTTAATGTGAAAACCCCCCTAGTGTAGAAACTAGAAACTTATATAATACATAGATCAAGATAAAATAGATGGTCAAGATTTATGGGTGTGGATGAGAAGTAACTTATTTTGTTAATTGTCGTCCATTTTTTATAAAATAATAAGGGTACTTAAGTCTAACAACTAAATCAATTAATCATTCATATTCATTGACGGCGGGGAATCTGGGATTTCAAAACCCAAACGTATCTTCTGAAATTAAACACAATATGCATTATTATTCTGCAATATACATAAATATTTCCGAACCTACGGTTCAACATTTATGGCATCAAGAGAAGATTTTGAAGGTTAGTTTATTGTTCTTGAGAGCTTGAATTTATATTAATTTGATGTGGTATTTGTTTGATACGTCGTTTATGCATTTTTGTGTGATGAACTTGTTTGTATTTTCTTTTTAACTTTATATCGAAAAATGTGGTGGTCCCCAAAAAATTAAGCTTAAATACTAATAGTGGTCCCCAAAAATGCATAAAAATAATGTCGATTTGTGTTAGGCATAAACATTAGCGTATGTATTAGTGTTGTTTTAATTTTTTTTAGATTATGCAGTCGTATTAAATTCAGATTAATAGATGTAGTCCATGTGTTCGACAAAATGGCTAAACGAGAGTTATATATTTAAAAAGATGGCTGAAGTTTGAATTTAGTTTTTTTTTACATTGCCTGGGTGTTTAAAAAAAAAGGGAAAAGATTTTTGGACACTAGGTGGTTGGCCATCCATGGCATTTTTGTAAATATTTGAACTTGTTAATTATTTTAATAAAATCTAAAAATTAGGCTATATTATTGATAGTCTAATTTACCCTTTACCCCTATAATCTAGGAAATTAATTCAAATTTCAAATTTCAAAATTCGAAATTTGAGTTTATTTTCGGAATTCTTTGGTGATTGATTTTTATCCATAATTAATTATTGATTTTGTTTCGATTATTATACCTAATTTCCACCAATTTTGTGATTCTTCAAAATTAAATCATATTTCTAATTTTATTTTATTTCCGGTATTATTTTGTGATTGATTTTTATCAATAATTAATTTTTGATTTTGTTTCCATTATTATACCTAATTTCCACCAAATTAGGGATTCTTCAAAATTAAATCATATTGAATTTTATTTTTATTTTCGGTATTATTTTTTGATTGATTTTTATCCATAATTAATTTTTTATTTTGTTTCCATTATTATACCTAATTTCCACCAAATTAGGGATTTGCTTTAATATCTTTTATTTTTTTTATCTCTTTTAAAATTTAATTTCATATCTTTTATTTTTAAATTAATATCGTCCAAACCCTACATTACAGTTTCTTCAAATATATCGAAACCCTAGATTTTTATTCCATATAACTAATCCCTAAAAAATTGGATCCAAATATATTTTTATGAGTTGTGATATGCATATTAGTGATTTAAATATTTTTTTTGTAAGCTTTTAAAATTTTTTAAAAAAAATCGAATTGCACTATATTATAGTTCATTGTAATTGATAAAAAAAATCGACTTTGGGTTAAAATTTTTTTACAACTTATTGCGCCTAATGGGAGTCGAACCTGAGACGTATATGTTGAAATTAGAGTATTGTGCCACTGAGGTAAGTGGCAGCCCGCGAAATATCTTGCGAAACATATAAATTTACATGGTTTCTTTATGAGACAATTAATAAAAATTAAACAAATTGCGCCTAGTAATAATTTACAAAATAATCCATATATTTTTTTTCCATAATAATTAGGGAATATGATTTCGTTTATTTATTTATTATTATTAATATCAATTATATAGGGATACATACCAAATTCATAACATCTCTTTGATCTATTTTAATGGAATATGTATACGAAATCTTTTACAAATTCATAACAATTCTTTTACAAAAAATAAAATATAAAATTAATCATCCTACATTAAATGGATAAAATTCTCATTAATTGTATTTTTTAATTTCTAAAGTCTTGCATGATTGATATGATACAGTGGTTGTTATTTTATGTTGATATCACATGCAAAATTCTTGTTCTTGTTTGATTAAACAAAACATACAAAAGATTTTTTTTTAATTTCTTTCTTGTTTTTAATTTCCACTATACTAGTCCAATTTGTGAAAATTAATTTGGATTATGTTGATTTGATCATGGTCTAGTGTAATTGTTAATAGAAACGATCGAATTACGATCAATTTCCACTAATACTAATCCAATTTGTGAAAATTAATTTGGATTATGTTAATTTGATCATGATCTAGTGTAATTGTTAATAGAAACGATCGAATTATGATTAATTTCTACTATACTAGTCCAATTTGTGAAAATTAATTCGGATAATGTTAATTTGATCATGGTCTAGTGTAATTATTAATAAAAACGATCGAATTGCGATTAATTTCCATTATACTAGTCCAATTTGTGGAAATTAATTCGGATTATGTTCATTTGATCATGGTCTAGTGTAATTGTTAATAGAAACGATCGAATTACGATCAATTTCTACTAATACTATTCCAATTTGTGGAAATTAATTCGGATTATGTTGATTTGATCATGATCTAGTGTAATTGTTAATAGAAACAATCGAATTACGATTAATTTCCACTATACTAGTCCAATTTATGGAAATTAATTCGGATTATGTTCATTTGATCATGGTCTAGTGCAATTGTTAGTAAAAACGATCGAATTACGATTAATTTCCACTATACTAGTCCAATTTGTGGAAATTAATTCGGATTATGTTGATTTAATCATGATCTAGTGCAATTGTTAATAGAAACGATCGAATTACGATTAATTTCCACTATACTAGTCCAATTTGTGGAAATTAATTTGGATTATGTTGATTTGATCATGGTCTAGTGCAATTGTTAATAAAAACGATCGAATTACGGTTAATTTCCACTATAATAGTCCAATTTGTGGAAATTAATTCGGATTATCATTATTTGATGATCATGGTCTAGTGTAATTGTTAATAGAAAAGATCGAATTACGATTAATTTTCACTATACTAATTTCTAACAAAAAAAAAGACGCCCAAAAAAATTACACTAGTGATTTAAATATTTTTTTGTACGCTTTTAATTTTTTTTTAAAAATCGAATTGCACTAGTGTAGTGTAATTGATAAAAAAATCGAGTTTGGGTTAAAAATTTTTTTACAACTTATTGCACCTAGTTAGAGTCGAACCTGAGACGTATATGTTGTAATTAGAGTATTGTGCCACTGAGGTAAGTGGCGGCCCGCGAAATATCTTGCGAAAAAAATTCCTTTACATGCTTTCGACCTTTCGAATTTTATTTTATTTTCGGTATTATTTTGTGATTGATTTTTAACCATAATTAATTTTTGATTTTGTTTCCATTATTATACCTAATTTCCACTAAATTAGGGATTCTTCAAAATTAAATCATATTTCGAATTTTAGTTTATTTTCGAAATTATTTTGTGATTTGTGGAGGGAAATATAATCATAATATAATCCCACTAATTTAGGAACTAATTCGTGGGAGGGAAAAAATATTATCCTAATATAATCCCAATTTAGGAACTAATACATGAGAGATATTTTGTATAGTATTTCCATGGAATATTATTTTCTTAAATTTTAAATTCATTATAGTAGTCGAAATTAAATTAAATTTAATTTAAATTAAATACGATACTTTGAAATCGAATTAATATACTTTAAAATTGCATTATATATATTAATTGAGAAAACATTATTTGATTTAATTTAATTTATTTTCTTTAATATTCAACTTGTAGTCGGAATATTATGAAATTGAATTAATGAAATTTCATTTGCTTTATAAATATTAATTAAGAAAAAATATATGTTGCTATATTAAATCTATAATTAAATATAAAATGTATTATAATTTTTTAATTATTTATAATGGTAGCAATATTATGAAAACGATTTAATATAATTTTAATAACATTATATATATTAATTGACATAAAAAAAGATTTTTTCTAAAATAATTATGTAATAATTTTATAAATATATTTCGACCATTTTGGAGGGGAAAAAAAGAGAGGGAAAAATAATGTAGATAGATTTTGCGCCTAAATGAAAGATTAAGGAGGAAAATTAGATTAGGGACATAATTGGCACAAAAAAAAAACTAAAAAAACCGACCAAAAAATATAAATGAACCGACCGGTTTTTGGCAAAAAAAACGGATGGTGGCTGGCCGAATATCACTACCCTAAAAAAAATGCAATTTTTTTTTGTCATTATGCATAATTGTACTATGCATTATGCATTATAAACTTTTAATTAGAAATTATGCATTACTCATTATGCATTTTGGAATAATTAATAAGCATTAAATTTAATAATACTTTTAAGTAAAGTATTTTTTTGTCGTAGAAATTGGTGCCATTTTTGTATGCCAGGGAGAAACATGAATTGAGATTAATATGCATTTTCGTCGTTGAGATTATGCATTTTCGTCGTTTATATCATGCATTATTCAAATTAATTTCTAAAATTTTTTTGTAGGTAGAACAAAATTTAAAAATGATAGGGGGCAATTTGAATACAGAGGTGCAAATGAAATGGTAGAGAAATATCCTTCATTTGATGATGATGATGACTGATAGATCTAGGGTTTTCGAAAGTAGCTAAAAGAGACTATAACAGGATGACACAAGGATTTATGTGGTTCGATCGATGTGATCTACGTCCACGGGAGAGAATATAGAGAGCTTTTATTATGCTTGAGAGTACAATGAGTATTCAATCCTACACCTCTAATCTTGCATCTATTTATAAGCCTTGAATTAAGCCCTAATCCTTCTAGGGATCGAACTCCTTATACATATCTAGTTTCTTAATACATGCATATTCGATTCCCGTTCGTGGTAGAATTCTATCTTCTCCCAAAGTAGGGTTTCGTTACTTGGTCTTCAAGGCAGACGTTGACTTTGTTTGGGCCGAACTCTGTGGGCCGAGCTTTAATATATAGGCCCAATTAGCCTTAGGTCGGGCCCAGGGTGAGGTCGGTACTATCACATCCCCCCCCAAAAAAGTGAAGAAGACATGTAGACGCAGACTACGAGGGCTTATTCGAGGTGATTGATCGCGCAAATCACCTGTACGAGCTGAATTACCGAGCTGAAGTAGCAGGGGGAACAGGAGGAGCGATCTGAGTATCAACGACTTTGTTAAGTTGGGTCGGTAGGTCAATGTACACGGCGGAAAAAGTAATGGGCTATTTGAATTTTGCTGAGGGACGGTACATATTCCGAGAAAGGCGGGTCCACGTTCCCACGTGTCAGATGCAATAGCGGGATTGAAATGTATATTCACAGAAGCTGAAACGTTTCTTCCCCTATCACATTATTTCACGTCCGCCGTCGTTAGCAGAAAAAACTCCTGCACAGAAAAGTCTCTTCTTCCACCAAAATCTCCAATATTACTGTTCCTGTACCGCCGGTTTTCCCTCCGTTGTTCCTCTGCGCCATTGCACGAATCACCGACCAGAGCTTTTACCTTCATTATTAACAAGTAAGTATGGCTTCTTATTCTCAGTCTAGTAGTAGTGGTAGCGAATCGCCGCCGGTAGTAGGCTTGAGTAGAAGTGTGGATTTTAGGGTTTTTTCATTAGGGTCTGCTACTCCCTCTGTGGAAACGTTAACAGTGCCCCCGTGTGTAAAGGGAAAAGTGGCTGATTACCCCTCCATGTTAAACGAATCTAGGATTAGGCTTCTTGCCAAAACGTATAATTTCCCTAGCGATGCTGAATTAATAGAGCCTCGCCCAGAGGATAGGGCTTGCTCTCCCCCGATGGGATTTGTGACTATTTACGAGGACAGCCTGCACGCTGGGCTGCGACTACCCCTCCCTGAGTCTTACTCCGAGCTCCAGAAAAAACTTGGCATAGCGTTAGGGCAGATAATGCCAAATTCGTTTAGGCAATTCACCGATTTAGGAGTGGCAGCGGTAGATAAAGGTTACCGAATATCCGCCGAGCTCATTCACGAGCTCTTTGTCTTCAAAAAGGCGAAGTGGTATTCTGTTGCAGCCGGAGGACTGAGTTCAAGGGGCGAACTCAAAATAAAGTGGACAAGTGGCACCAGAAATTTTTCTTTTGCCGCCACAATAGTTTCATCGACCTAATTTGGAGGCTAGAAAAGCCTTGCGAGTGGGTAATAGAAGAGGTCGATAAGGATTTGGAGTCCGCTGTGAAAGCGATGAGGGATCACGGTCCGTTTGAAGCGAGCTATAATGAAGACTTTCTAGCTGAAGCGGGGTTGAGCCCGTATGAGCCTCAAAGTATGGTGGATCCGGCGACGGGTGAGGCCCCGCTAGTGCTATTAAGATAGTTGCTCTGTTTTTATTTATCGTCCTAACTCGTCTCTTGATATGCATTTGCAGTGAAGTTCGGGAAGATCAAGGGAGCTGATGGCAAGGCCGCAGCTCGTGGGGGTAAGAGGCCGAGGTCGTCTGGCCGATCTGCTTCCTCGTCTGATCAGGTTCAGCGAGCTGAGGTGAGAGGTCCTAGAGCGACAGACGTTCGCATTCCTTTCCCCACACCACCTCAGAAACGAGCGCGGATCGGGGACCAAGTCGAGGTGGACATCATCGACGTTACGGGAAGTGACGCGAGCCCAGCAGCTTCTTCGAACAAGCTGGCTGGTCTGCCTTTCCCCGAGGTAAGGACTTAGTGATTTCATGACATAAGTTTCCTTAAGTCTTGCCTGTGTATCTAACTGCATTCCTTCTTTCAGGGCCTCGATATGTTCGTAAGTTGGCTGAAGAACAGCGTCGGGGAGATGTCCTCGAAGCACGAGGACGAGAAAAGCCGATACTCCGAAAAGCTGATGTCAGCTATGGCCCGGGCGAAGAAAGCTGAGGCCGAGCTGACGAAGGTTGAAGAGGGCAGAAAAGCTGTCAAGTCCGAGTTGGTCGCGCAGCTCGCGAGGGTCGAGGCGGAGGCCGAGAAAGCTCGGAGGCTTGAGTCCGAGCTGATTGCGGTGAAGGACCGGGAGGTCAACCTTGCGGCCAACCAAGGTGAGCTCCTCCGGGCCTTCACAAAGAGGTTCCTGTTGTCGGAGAGTTTCTCCGAGCTGGCCAATGAGCTGGCCATGCTTATCAACGGGAATTTCGCCGTGGCTGCTTTGGAGCAGGCTGCCAAGGACTTCCCTGGCCTGGACGTATCCAAGTACGGCTTCGAGCGGCTAGGGGATGAAGCCCTCCCGTCTCGGTACGCCAGGGTGGTTCGAGATCACCTCGGCAAGTTTCCCCTCTTGGAAAATCTTGCCGGCTCGTCCACGCTTCTATCTGTCGAGCAGATTGCTGACTGCTCGGTAGACTGGGACCTCGACCTGGACGCTGTTTTCGACTCCCTTCACGATGAGGAAGAAGAAGGCGAGGGCCCGGAAGAGGAAGTGGAGGAGGAGCAGGAGGTTGGGGCTGGTGAAGATCCGGCCGCTGACAAGGACTTGGATGGTTCCCCCGCCGAGCAGCCACCTTCTCAGGACATGGAGGTCGGCGATGTTTAGTTTAGTTGTTGTTTTTTCTTCTTCTTTTTCATTGTATATCTGTACTGAACATCTTCGAATCAATGAATGCGTTTTCTTCTTCTTGAGTGTAGAGCTTGGATTCTATCGGTATTTCTACTTTGCGCATACAAATAGCTCTCCTTTCTGAAGACCTGGTTGACCAACGGTCCATTGCTCAGCAATGGAGGGAGAAATGCCGCCGAGCTGAGGAGCTTTTCAGCCAAAAGTGTACTCTGCTGAAATCCCAAGAAACTGAGCTGACGGGATGGCAGATGAAGTTCGAGGCACTTTGTGAGGAGGTCGAAGTCAAGCGGCTCGCTTTTCAAGAGAGTATCGACTTGCTTCAGGCTAAGCTTCTTCAGGCTGAGGAGGAGTTGGAAGTTGCCCGAGGTCGAGCTGGCCGCGTTCCCAAAGATTACGAGAAGATCGCCGAGGAGCATGCTGAGTATGAAGATATTATCCGTCGCGGCGGTGGTATCACCATATCCGAGGCGGAATTAAAGGCGAAAGAGAACCTGGAACAATATCTCGCGCTGAAGGAAGCACTTGGGTCCGAGTCTTTTGGGCTTCAGGGTGCTTTTGAGATGCTGAAGGAGAGTGCGAACAGGTATAAGTGCATTTTGGACTGCCGACCTAAGTTACGGGCGCTTTTGGCATGTGGTGCGGGTGCAGACCTTCCTTCTTCTGTTCGGACAATGCCTGCTCGCGAGGTGAAAACGGCTTCGTGGGGACATCAGGTCGGTCCGAGCCAAGGTAGGCGAGCTGTTGGTCGCGGTTCGGCTACCCCGCGAGGTCGAAGTTTTCCTGCTGGAAGAAGTCGAGGTCGGGAACGAGGTCGAATCTCGATTGATGATCTCCTGGGGTCTTCCTCATTTGAAGAAGATTGGCTTAGCTTTAGCAAAAAACATCCTCCCTCATAGATTAGCTCGATTCTGCCTGTAATTAATGTACACACAAACTTTTGCCAAAGAGTTAGAAATAAAAGTGTATATATTGGGTTTGACTTTCCTGTTCTTCGTGAGGATTGCTTCCTTGGTTTATTTGGGTGTTGCACCTTTTAGTGAGTTGAACTCGGGCTTCTTTGTGTTGATGAGGGAACCATGGTTCGGACCTCGTATTTTATCCTCCCGGGGGAACCTGGTTCCGACCCCAGTTGAGGACTAATTATCCTTAGGAGGGAGTTTGACTCGAACCTCGTGGGATCTTCCTTTTTGGAGGGAGACGAGCTCGGACCTCGGAAAGGGTTTCCTTTGCGCATTATAGGATATTATTACCCCATATCGGGTCATTACTGACCACGCAAGGGAACCGTAGTTCGACCTTATGAGGGGATTTTTGATGTTATGGACACTTCGTATAAGCAAATCAAAAGACTCAAGATGCAAGACAAAAAAGAAATTTTATTAAAAATGACCAAAAACAAAGTAAAAAGAGTTTTGACGAGCTCGTTAAAAACAAAACATTAAAAAAAAAAGACAAAAAAGAAAACCTAAGACTCTATATGCAAGATTTTGCTGCTTATACGAAGAATCTCTTTAGATGGGCGATGTGCCACGTTCTGGGTATTAGTTCGCCTGAAAGATAGGCGATTTTGTAAGCTCATTTGCCGAGGACTTCGTGTACTCTGTAGGGTCCTTCCCACGTAGCTTCGAGCTTGCCGAGCTTCTCTGAGAGGCTTATCTCATTGTTTCGAAGCACAAGATCACCGACCTGGAGCGGTGAGGGTTTAACCCTTTGGTTGTAATACCGAGCCATCTGCTGTTTGTACCGAGCTTCTTTTATGCTGGCTTGTTCCCTTTTTTCCTCCAATAAGTCTAGGTCGGTTCGGCGCTGCTCTTCGTTAGCTTTGGCGGAGAAATTGATTGTTCGGGGACTGGGTGCTCCGATCTCGTATGACGGGTATGACCCGTATGCTAAACGGTACGGGGTTTCTCCCGTTGGAGTTCGGGGGTGTAGTCCGGGGTACGACCACGGGACGTTTTGGAGATTGTGGATCCGCTCAGGTTTTCTCCTTCTCTAGGCGGGCCTTGAGTCCGTTCACTATTGTCTGTTGGTGACTTCGATGCATCCGTTAGTTTGAGGTCGGTTTACCGAGGTGAACTTTTGCTGGATATTGAGTCCTTCACAAAATTCTCGGAATTCTCTACTCGTAAATTGCGTTCCATTATCCGAGATGAGGACTCTTGGTACTCCGAACCGGCATACGATGTTTTTCAGGGACGAAGTCAACGGCTTTCTCACTTGTGACTTTTGTGGAAGGTTCGGCTTCTACCCACCGCGAAGTAGTCGACGACGACTATTAGAAACCGCTTTTGCTTGGCGGGTAGAAAGGCCTACGATGTCAATGCCCCACTCCATAAATGGCCACGGACTTTGAATAGTAGAGAGGTCGGTCGGGTGATCTCGTCACTTCGGCATGCAGTGGCATTTTAGGCACTTCTTCACGAACTCTTCCGCATCTTTTGCCATTGTTGGCCAATAGTACCCCCATCGCATGATTTTACGAGCTAGCACCCGAGGCTCCAATGTGGCTTCCGCACGATCCCCGTGTGTACTTCATTTAATATGTAGTCCGCTTCCTTTGGTCCAACACATCTTAGGAGAGTCAAGTATGACTTTCGATAGAGGACCACTCATCGGGGACGTCTTGCGTGGATCTAGCTAGAATTTTTCTAGCCTCCGTCTTGTCCTCGGGCACTTCCCCGTTCTCCAAACATCTTATTGGGGGGTCATCCAATTTGGGTCGTCCTCTATGATCGCATTGACTTCGCCTCTTCTATACTCACGTGTTCGGACTTCGCACACTAGCGTCGAGCTGGTCGGGAGTTCGCCGGCTTGTAGCTCGTCGGCACGGGTATTTTGGCTTACGGGAATGCGGACTATTTTGAAGAAGCGGAAAGGCATTCAAGGAGCTTGACCTTCTCCAGTACTTTCGCCGACTTCTACTTTTCACCTCGTATTTTCCTAATACATGGTTGACCACGACTTGGGAATCACATGGGCTTGGACAGTGCTCATGCTGGAGGGTTGGGCGGGGACACGGTCCGTGATAGAGCTTCATATTCCGCCTCGTTATTCGTAGTGGAGAACTCGAATCGTAGCGAATATGTTAATTCCTTTTCTCCGGGCGATGAGGGAGTATGCCGGCTCGCTTCCTTTCTTTCTGAAGCTCCATCACGTACATCTCCCAGAGCGGTCGGGGGTGTCTTCTACGGGACTTCGCAGGTTCGGTTTTGGCTTTGATTTCTTTTGGTTCCTCGAGGTCCTTATGCGAGCTTCTACAAGGAAGTGCGAGCCGCCGCTTTTATAGCTTGACGGGGACCGAACGATATGGAATGCTCTCCTAGCTCGATTGCCCATTTCGCGATCCTTCCTGAAGCTTCCGGTTTAGTAAGAACTTGCCGAAGTGGTAGATCGGTCAAAACTTGTATTGGATGAGCTTGGAAGTAGGGTTTTAGACGCCGAGCTGCGTTTATCAGGGCTAGGGCGAACTTCTCAAGAGGCTGATACCTCGTCTCTGGGTCTTTGAGAACTCGGCTGACAAAGTACACCGGTAGCTGCCGATCTCCTTCGTCTCGGACCAACACTACACTTATTGCTTCTTTCGATGCCGCGAGGTACAGAGAGAGGGGTTCTTCCTTTTGGGGGACTGACAAGGTTGGTAAGTCCCCGAGATGGAGCTTGAGCTCCTCCAGGGCTAGCTCGTGCTCTCGTCCCCATCCAAATTCCGGTGCCTTCTTGAGAATTTTGAAGAATGGGAGCTGTTTCTCGGCAGCCTTGGAGAGGAAACGACTTAGCGCGGTTATGCACCCTGTCAACCTATGTACGTCGCGGATAGTCCGGGGTACCTTTATCTCCTGCACGGCTCTAATCTTCAGCGGGTTGGCTTTGAGACCTTTTGGCGAGATCCAGCACCCTAAGAATTTTCCAGATCGCACATTGAAAGTGCACTTCTTTGGGTTCAGCTTGAGGTTCGCCTGCCTTAGTATGTTGAGCGTAGTTCGTAGGTCACTCACCGCCGAAGCCTCTTCTTTACTCTTGACGACAATGTCGTCTACGTATACTTCGACAATCTCGCCGATATGATCTCAGAAGAGGAAATCGACCATTCGCTGGTATGTCGCCCCGGCATTCTTTAACCCGAAGGGCATATATTTGAATGCAAAGATCCCGAAGCTTGTTGCGAAAGCTGTCATGATCGCATCTCCCTCATCCATTAGAACCTGATAGTATCCTTTGTAGAGATCGAGAAAGCAGAATACTTTGTGTCCCACTAAGGATTCGATCTTTTCATCGATGTTGGGGAGAGGATAGCAGTCCTTTGGGCAAGCTTTGTTGAGGTCGGTGTAATCTACACACATCCTCCACTCTCCTTCTTCTTTCTTTACCACTATCGGATTAGACAGCCAAATCGGGTACTTGACTTCAAACAGAAGCCCTGCTTTCAACCATTGCTGCACCTCGTTGTAGATAACTTGATTTCGTTCGGCAGCAAATGATCGCCGTTTCTGCTTGACCGGGGTCGAGTTCGGGTTAATGTTAAGCTTATGCGTAATGATTTCCGACGACACCCCCGTCATGTCTGTTGGAGACCAGGCGAAGACGTCTTGATATTCCCTGAGAAGCTGGATTACTTGCGTGCGTGTTTGAGGTCCCCCTGCAAAGCCGACCTTGACGACTTTCGCTGGATCTATTTCGGATAGGGGAACCTGTTCCGCCGAGGTGTCTGGGATCGACGTCGTTTCTTCCAGCTTCTTGGGATACTTTGATTGCTATGCCTGGGGTTGACCTCGGAGAGCAACCTGCATGCACTCCTTGGCCTTAATCTGGTCACCTCGGACAGTAAGGATTCCAGCCGAGGTCGGAATCTTTAACAACAGGTGGTAGGGCGAAATGATGGCCCTGACTGCATTCAGCCAATCCCGACCTAGTATGATGTTGTAGGGGGAGTTCGCTTTAACCACATAGAACTGGATCAGTTTATTGACGCTGGTCGGCGGACTGCCAATGGCAACATCGAGCGCAATGGTCCCTTCGTGTCGCGTCTCGTCGCGTAAAGCTCTTGAGAGGCAGGGGTGTGGAGTTCACCCGAGCTGGGTCGAGGCCCATCCTATCCAAGCAGTGTTGGAAGATGATACTCACGCTGGCCCCACCATCGATGAATACGCGATGGACCATCTTGTTGGCCACTCCGACCTGAATCACCAGGGCGTCATTGTGTGGCGTAGCTGTAGGTACAGGATCATCTTCAGAGAATGTGACGGTTTCTCCCTTCTTGAACCTCTTCTTCCTTTGCTCCTCCCCCGATGGGACTGGTGGTCTGCGAGCTTCTACCTTTAACTTAGTCTTTGTCATACCTGGGGGTAGTCCGGTGATGGTGGAGACCACTCCGTCGTACTGTGGTGCGTCGTACTGAGGGTCGTCCTCATCCTCGTCTTGATCGACCTTAGCTCGCTTACTGTTTGGGGCGCAGCGACCCTGTCCTCCTTTCCGTTTTCCTTTCCTATTTTTCTTCCCCCCGGCTTCGTATCTCTTCAGAGCTCCCTCC
Source organism: Agastache rugosa (assembly GCA_031470985.1). Taxonomy (NCBI): domain Eukaryota; kingdom Viridiplantae; phylum Streptophyta; class Magnoliopsida; order Lamiales; family Lamiaceae; genus Agastache; species Agastache rugosa. The sequence continues at coordinate 27,711,518 of CM062601.1, forward strand.
TGGGCCAACCTCTCTATCTGTTCTGTGAGGTCGCGGCAATCCTCCGTGCGGTGCCCATGGTCGTCATGGAAGGAGCAGTGCTTGTTTCTGTCCCGAGGTTTAGACCCCGACATAGGACGTGGTTTAGTGAACCAATCCTCGTGGAGTGCGAAAATCTCGGCATTTGTTTACACAAAAGGAGGTCGTTGGGAAAGTTCTGGTCCCACCCGAGGTCCAAGCCGGTACTGGATAGGTCCCGATCCGAGCCGGGACTAGATTGGCCCTCTTTGGAGGCGCTCATGAGCACTTCTCCGATCACGATCATTCCATCCTCGATCCCCTTCAGTTCTTCTTTTCTCGGTCTCTTCTCGCTTCAATCGGTCCGCATCTTGGCCATCAGCGAACTGGTATACAATCCTCCACATCTCCTGGGCTGTCTCGGGTTTCTGCTTAGCGAGCTCTTGATTCAGGGACCCGGTAGCAACCCCATTTCGGAAGGCCGAGATGAGGAAGACATCGTCGATTTTATCGACTTTCAAGCTCTCCTACATGAACCTGGAAGCGTACTCCCTTATAGATTCTTTGTCCTTTTGCTTCACCGATAGGAGGTAGGCTGTGTCTCGGCGAGCCTGAACCTTTGTATGGAATCTTTGCTTGAAGATTTTTTCCAAATAGGTCCAGGACCCCACGCTGCCAGTTGGGAGGCTGTCAAACCAAGCTCGGGCATAATCGATCAGCATCTCGGGGAATAGCTTGCACATGTGTTCCTCTCTAAGGCCCTGGTTGTGCATGCTGTACCTGAAACGCGTTAAAAAGTTGAGGGGGTCATCCAGCCCATTGTAGACCGGAATGTTTGGCAACTTGTACACCGTGGGGAGTTTGGTGTCAAGCAGCTCGTCGGTGAACGGGCTGACAAGTCGGGCTGGTTCCTTTTCACATCGGTGTTGGTTTCTCGGGGGATTGCGACTCTCGCTATAGCTCGGACTTCGGTACCTTCTGGGGCTCCGAGGTCGCCTCTGGGTATGATGTCGCCTGGGGCTCCATTGCGAGCTTGGACTCTGACGTCGAGCTGAACCCCGCTGGGGATCGTGCCTCTTCTTTAGCTCCGGTTCCTGCCTCTCGGTGTAGCGAGGAGCTTTAGGTAGAGATTTTTGCGTGGAACTCTCCCTAGCCTCGGGTATGGGAGACATCCGGGTCGTCGCGAGAAAGCGTTTGAAACGCTCCTTGTTCGCTTTAGCGAATTCGGCCGCGGCGTAGGTGGTGGCAAGGTCAAAGTCTCTGGAGAGATCATCCTCCTTCAACTCGGATCCCTTCGGCTCCGACTCGTCGTTGATTTCTTCGACGTACCCTTCTGGGGTATCACCCGTTCTGAAGGACTGTCTATTGTGTGTCCTCCGGTGCCGATTTTGCGAGGGGTTTCTCGCGGGCATCCCTTCGGAGGGGTTTCCTTCCATTGGGTCCCTGGCGTGCCTCTCTTTTGGAACCGAACTGCCTTTCTGGCGATTCTCTTGGCTTATGGGGCAGCTTTCTGCTTCGTTAGGATTCCCGCGTTGGCTTTGGGCCTCCCGCACGCTCTGTGATCGTGTTACCATCATAAATCAGCTACGAACGGACCGTTGATCACGTTCCCACAGACGGCGCCAATGATAGATCTAGGGTTTTCGAAAGTAGCTAAAAGAGACTATAACACGATGACACAAGGATTTACGTGGTTCGATCGATGTGATCTACGTCCACGGGAGAGAATATAGAGAGCTTTTATTATGCTTGAGAGTACAATGAGTATTCAATCCTACACCTCTAATCTTGCATATATTTATAAGCCTTGAATTAAGCCCTAATCCTTCTAGGGATCGAACTCCTTATACATATCTAGTTTCTTAATACATGCATATCCGATTCCCGTTCGTGGTAGAATTCTATCTTCTCCCAAAGTAGGGTTTCGTTACTTGGTCTTCAAGGCAGACGTTGACTTTATTTGGGCCGAACTTTGTGGGCCGAGCTTTAATATACAGGCCCAATTAGCCTTAGGTCGGGCCCAGGGTGAGGTCGGTACTATCAATGACGATGACTTTGAGACTATGAAGCGAGTAAAGAGGCATAAAGTGAATTTTATAAGCAGGAGAAATATAAGATTAAGATAATGCATATATATGAAAACTAAAAATAATAGCCTTATGTCAACTAACTGATATAAGCATAACAAATCCAGCATTTAATAGAAATACAGCATATGAAGACATATCAAAAATGCATTGCGTGGATAATCATAATGCATATATGAAATTATCATGAAAATATCCAGAATAGAAATTCGACATGCGACATGCATATTAATAATGCATTAATTTGTACAGAACTATAGAAGTATCAATGTTTGAATGTAACATTATCAGTAGTTGAAGATGGAATGTGCCACTCTTCACCATCAGAATTATATGCTACTACATACGAATCATGTAAAAACTATTATGAAAATAATAATACAATTAATACATTTAAAAAGAACCTGATAAATTCATCTTGATTAGACATCTGAGATATAGTTGAGCATAGAAAATAAGGATGACTGAAAACTCAGGAAACAATGAAAATTAACATGGCGGTGAATCATGAATAAGAGAATGAATAAATAAGAAATGATTGCAATAATTAAATACCGATGCTTCCATGAATTCATATCCCTTTAATTAAGCAAAGTATCAGTTACAATATTATAATAAATGACATAATCACCCTCATTAAATCCCACAAACATATAAAAAAAATATTTAATATGAATTGATCCTAGACGTTGAACTGATATCATCAATGGCTGATAAAGGTTTATAGTTTCTACATGGGATAAAGTTTTTATATGATTTATCCCATATATATATATATGGAGTGATTTCTGTACAAATAATCATTATTCTAAGAATACAAAATTAAGCACGGCGATTTGATGCATCTACTAATGTTATCCAGTGCATCAATTTTGGGTACGTGATGCATCTCATTTCTTGTTTATTTTAAAATTAAAATCAAATCTTTTTTGTCTTTCCTCTTGTTATCACCACCCACCACCACCAGCACCACTCACTCGCCACCATCATCACTGTCACTCTCCGCCGCGACCATGGCCATTGCGCGCCACTATCGAGCACGAAAGTTAGAAAAAAGTAAAAATTACCAACATAGATATTTTGGTGCATCTCAGATTCTCAGTGTACTGTCTGATGCATCTCGTTACGCTGTCTGGTGCATCTAATTTTTGAACAAGATTAACCCTAATTAAGTCAAAAGAGCGGGTTTGACTAAGAAAAAACGGGTTTGACCATAAGATTAAGTCATATCTGTAAGAGCTGGGTTGAGCTCTTACAGCAAGAGTTCGAAATATTTATTATACCTTCGATTGGATGTGAAATCGTCCGGTTTTGACGAAAGTTTTCCTGCAAAAAAGCCCACTGAGCCGGAGGTGAGCTCCGGCCAAGGCCCTCCGATGAGCAAGTTAGAAAGAGAATGAAGAAAACAATTTGCTTAAAAAGTAAGATTGAATTCAGAAAAATACCCTATAAAAGATACCCGTTAATATATTTATACTAGCTGCCCAAGGATAATTTAGCCCTTTCATGAAATATCTGGAGGGTATATGGGTATTTTCCAAAAAGCCCACAAATGTTAGGATAACACGTGGCTAGAAAGATCTTCAGACACGATATTCTGTTTCTTTGTATGATAGCGACACCCTTTTTAACTTATTGGTTGTAAGTGCGTCTTTCCATTCAAACAATGCCCTGAGATCTGCACACTAAATCATTAGCACTTACACCTTCCACTTCACGATCTCTGTGTCTGTTAAATCCTCTAAGACCTGGTAGATCTGTCAGATCTGGCGAATATTTTCCTTTTAATTATTTTCCCCACTTTTACTCTTTTCATAACTTTCTTGTTATAAAAAAGCCTTCGCTGATAAATATCCCATATCAACCACCATCCCCTACTCCGAGTAATGATTCAGTATTGAAACATTGGTTGGAGTAAAGAAAATTTCTATTTAAATATTTGATTTCTAGGTTTACGCACCATTTTTCTTGCTTTGTGCCGTCATCTTTAAAAAAACTCCTATCCGTAGATTCTAAAACCGCTCATCTTCTTCCATCACAACCGCTCATCTCAACTCCTCGCATTTCTTCTAATAAAATATATTTATCCTTTACACGTGGCTTCATCCCGCCCTTTAGCTTATAGCAGACGCTATATATATATTTTTCACCTTTTCGCTATCATTTTTCTTTCTCTTTTCTCGTAAATCCTTTGAGTTTCTTTACCCAAAATTCATCTTTCATTCCACATTCATCTTCCCTTCCGCCATTGATCCTCGTTGCTTCATTTCTCGATTCCTTTCTCAGGTATCCTCTCTTCTTCTCCTATTAATTTTCAGCATTTTTCACGATGTCTACTAGTTCTTTGCACTCATCACAAGAATCCACAAATAATTCTTCTGTGCGTACCTCTGGGGGTAAATCCCCTGTTATTGTATCTTTCCCATCAATTTCTGCAAATTCATCTTCTTCCTCCAAATATTCCAATCTCGAAGTATTGAATAGTGTCAATGAAGGCAAAGCCTTGCTTCATAGCATATTAGACGTTCCTGTGGACAATTCTCTTGTGAAAGTGGGTGATAATTCTTTACTTCTTCCAAACGAATTTAGATATGTGAAGAAACTCGTGAAATCTGAGGATTTCGTATTTTCCATGGTGAGACCTTCTACTAGGGCCAATCAGCTTCCCTACCATGCCCTAGGTTTTTGGGTTAACTAGATCACCGCCGGCATTCTCATATTCACCCTTTTCTAGTTAGGGTTTGTAATCTGGTAGAGATTATGCCCAATCAATTGACGCCTTCAGCCATTCGAACCATATTGGGGTTCTACGTCATTTTTCCCAACTATCGTTATCCTCCCAAAGCAGAGCTATTCGTTACCCGTTTCGATGTTCAAAAAACAGGACATTTCTACTGTTTCCGCACCAGGGCTGGAAGCCCTGCACAATTTGCTATCTCCAAAGAAAGTATAGACAAAGATTGGATTATGTACTACTTTGTTGCGCTTCCTTGTTCAGGCAAATGGAATTTTTGTACTGAGCACTGGAATTTTAATGCCATATCTCTCCAAAGTCGTCCCTCCGTTAAGCAGATCTCTCCTTTAGATATCCGCGTTATGCAAAGGCTTAAACAACTTTCCATAGATAGTACTAATGATAAGGTCAACCGCTTCAACATTAGTAAGATGCTGAGGTCTCGCTCTGTCCTTGATCATTTTGGTTTTTGGGATGACACTCTGGGCTCTCTCCCCTTAGCTAAATTCGGTAGTCATTTGCTTTTTTCCCTGTCAAATGATTATCGTTCTATGATCTGTCTACTTTTAATTTTGACTTAGATCTTTAATTTTCTCTATCTTCTATACTGGCAGCTATGGCAGATCAACAATGGGTGCACGAATTTCAATTAAACATTGACATCGATCAATTGATGTCTGACATCCCAGAGGAGACACAACTCTCCACTGAGATCCCTGCAGAGGCGACTTTAGCATTGGAGGGCCCGATAAGTGCTGAACCAGTCACCACCGTTCCACCCTTTCAGGCTTCCTCTGGAATACCTTCCTCTGCTGACACTTCTGCAGTTCCTCCTCTTACCTCTTCAAAAGATCAATCTTCTGCTTCTTCTCCCAAGAAAAAGAAGCCCTCCAAAAAACATTCTTCTTCTTCTCCCATAAAGAATCACAAATCTGAGAACCGTCGCAAACATCATCACGACACTAGCTCTGAAAGGTCTCCCAAAAAACTTAAAATTGCCCCTCCTCCTTCCAATACATCAGCTCCTCCCTTCAAAACATCAACTCTTCCTCTTACTGGGAAGAACCTTACTCCTGAAGCTGACCTCCAGAAGATGGTCGAGACTTCTCCAATGATTCCTCAGGCTCTCCCGCCGGCCTCTGTTCCGAGAATGCTCTCACCTGAACCAGAGGGTGTAAAATACATGGAGCTTCCTCCTGCGCAATGCTTAAAATTTCTGAGCAATTTTGCATCTTCTAAAGATAAGAAAAGCCTCAAGACTATGCCTCGAGAAACACGCCATCTTGGCATTGCTCACCGCCTTATTCAGGTGAACTACTTACATTCCCACAACTTTATAAATGTATATGTATTTTTTCACCTTTTCATTCCTGCTCTTTTGTTGTGTGTTACTTTATTATTATTATTATTATTATTATTATTATTATTATTATTATTATTATTATTATTATTATCATTATCTTATTATTATTATTATTATTATTATTATTATTATTATTATTATTATTATTATCATTATCATTATTATTATTATTTCACCTTTTCATTCCTGCTCTTGGAACAGCTGCTAACCCGCAAAGAACAACAAATCTCGGATCTGCAATCTAAAGCATTGGAGACTGGCAAACGCCACCTCGACTAGCTTCAAAAATTGACCAGTAGCATCAGAGTTTTGGAGGATCAAAATGCTATCTTGAAGGAATCCAACAATGCTTTTCTGAAGGAGAAAAATAATTTTGAAACCACCATTGGAAGCCTAACCACTCGCATAAAAGATCTGGAAAGCAGGTTACCCGAAGCCATGGCGAAGGGTTTTGCTGATGGAAAAGCTGCTGGAATTAGGGAGTGCTTCCGTCGTCTTTTCTTAACTGACCGCTGTCAGACCTTCCTTTCTAAACTCCAGGAGGGGCTGATTCAATCCTACCGCAATAGCTCTCAATATCTTCGGGATATGTTTCCCTTCACTCGCTATTTTACCCAAGATGGATATGCCCAAAGAGTGAAATATGCCCTTTTCCTGAGAGGGGCCCGGCCCGTCCAGAAAGATATGATAGCAAAGACCCGCAACAATCCTCCTAGCTGGGGTGGGAATGCCTCCATTGATCAGACCTCCCCCTGGTGGATAGGTCCCATTGAGAGAGCAGTTGATGAATTCCTCAGCGATAAGGAACTTGATATCTCGTTAGTCCCAGCTACTAACCCTACTTTCCGAGTGCAAGGCGAAATAGCCTCCAGCTATGCTCCCGCTCTTCCTAAAAGAAAAAAACTCGACTCTCCTAGAATCAGGAGCTACTTCGCCTCCACCCGTAGCAGCTGCCGCATCCGTTCCTCCTTGAATAAATTTAGTTTTTCTTATTTGGCTAAAATATTTTGTTTATTGGTCTGTAAATATTTTTGTCTGTCCTTCTGAATATTCCCGTTCCATAATCATTTTAATCATTCTTCACAATTTTATTTAAAGAACTTTGTCAAATACCAACGCTATTGAGCTCTTTCTCCTCTGTAAATAACATCCTTGGAATGAGCTATTACCAAAATTACTCTAAAGGAAAATCTGAGACCACTTATCCAGGAAAGTACCACACAGGGCGACCTCTCTATCACTTATGAGTGAATGGTCTTAACCCCTTCTGGCGAGTAGGATACTTTTTCTTCAAAGAAATAACTATTAGACCCGACAAAGACACTTTCGCCTTCCTTTAATATATATATACCTCTAGTTTTTTCCTTGAAAAGAATATGAAGTTGGGTCAGTACTCATTACCTTTCGGTAAGAAACATTATTCCCTTCCTTTTCATATTTCCTTTTCTCAAACTTTGGTTATATCATAAAGGTGACCAAATCCCAAAAGAAATTACTAAAAATTATTAACAGAAAGAGAAATCACGTCACAACTCAAAGTTTCCCACAGACAGCGCCAATTGTAAGAGCTGGGTTGAGCTCTTACAGCAAGAGTTTGAAATATTTATTATACATTCGATTGGATGTGAAATCGTCCGGTTTTGACGAAAGTTTTCCTGCAAAAAAGCCCACTTAGCCGGAGGTGAGCTCCGACCAAGGCCCTCCGACGAGCAAGTTAGAAAGTGAATGAAGAAAACAATTTGCGTAAAAAGTAAGATTGAATTCAGAATAATACCCTATAAAAGATACCCGTTAATATATTTATACTAGCTGTCCAAAGGTAATTTAGCCCTTTCATGAAATATCTGGAGGGTATATGGGCCTTTTCCAAAAAGCCCACAAATGTTTGGATGACACATGGCTAGAAATGATCTTCTGACACGATATTCTGTTTTTTTGTACGATAGCGACACCATTTTTAACTTATTGGTTGTAAGCGCGTCTTTCCATTCAAGCAATGTCCTGAGATCTGCACACTAAATCATTAGCAGTTACACCTTCCACTTCACGACCTATGTGTCTGTTAAATCCTCTAAGACCTGGTAGATCTGTTAGATCTGGCGAATATTTTCCTTTTAATTATTTTCCCCACTTTTGCTCTTTTCATAACTGTCTTGTTATAAAAAAGCCTTCGCTGATAAATATCCCATATCAATATCCATTAGATCTTGTATGATGGATGGCTTAGATCTATTCTTATTTCTCACTTTAAGATCTATTCTTATATGATTCATCTGCTATATATAGGGAGTGAATTTGGTAAGAACACATCTTTATATAAGAACGTGAAAATAATTCATTTTTATTACACCGAAAATGCATAAAATACAGAAACTAAATACATAAATATTTTAATGCATAAACTATAATAAATTAATGCATTAACATTTAAATGCATAAATTACAATAATTAAATGCATGGTTAAATATAGATCATATATCAACAAGGATGAAGTGTCCAGATTTATTCTTATTTCTCACCTAAAAAAATATTTTTATTTGATCCGCACTTTATATTTATATTTATATGTAGTATATAATTGTTGAAATTGTAATAATTAATTAAATCACAACATTCACGCGTATATTCTCTGCAAAAAGCATCGTACTCTAGATTCTGATTGCTTTCCATTTTCAAAACAGTATCATAATTTCACAAATCAATTACAATTGGTTACTCATCCTTAAAAAGAAAAAAATAAGAAAAAAATTGTTTCCTTAGGACATGATCTCCAAAGGGCCGCTATTGTAGCGGTCCAACCGTTTAGTGCTATCTTCATAATTTCTAGTGGAACGAACAGTTTACCGCTAAATGTAGCGGTCAACTATTCAACACCACTTTCCTTTTCTATTTCTCTTTTTTTTTTAATGTTTTGTTCATTTTTATTTAGTTTACTATTAATAATCATGATCTGTTTAAATTTATAAATTAGTTATAAAGTTAATTTTAAATATCATAATGGTATCAAATTATATTGTCAAACATGCTTAATTTCACTTATATTTATAAAATTATATTATCAAATTTTTATTATAAATAAATAAACAAACAATATATTCATAAATACCTAAACTAGGATTACACTCATAAAAATACAATAACATTTAGCCATAAAATTATTTTTTGCACTTGACAATAACATAAAAGTACAAAAACATAAAATACATTAAAACATACAAATACAATACAATAACTAAAAATTAAAATTAAATTCAATATTAAAAGGTATCAAAATGAATTATTCTATTTCAGAGTGAAATGTAAAATTGATGGTTAAGGATAAGTATAAAATACTATGTTGTAGAGTGAATTGTTTGAGATGCTTTTACACAAAAAAATCGTAATTGTAGAGCTATTAAGATAACAATAAATCGTCTCTCAAAAAAAAAAAAAAAAAAAAGATAACAATAAATCGAACTCTGAATAATAGAGTTCCTCAAAAAATAAAATAATAAATCCAATGAAAAGGAGGATTGTAGTAGCAGACAAAAGAGCCCATTAACTGAGTTGGGTGCTGTCCACTCTCATACCCAAAAGTATTTAGGCAAAAATATGGGTACGGTTGTAGAATCTTGTACATTAAAAAAAAGTTAATATTAAATTAAATTCAACTAAAATTTATTTATTCCGAATTAAATAAATATTAATATATTAATAAAGTTTATCCATTATGATCCACCAATTAAATATAATTTAATGCTAAATTGATAAAAAAAAAACTATTAGGATGCGCGTGCAGGATAGCGGCCCGCGCATCCAAGTGTGCCTCAAGTATTTAAGGAGATTTACATAGGGCTGTAATCGAGTCGAGCCAAGCCGAACACTGGACTGTTTGAGCTCGACTCGATTAAATATTCAGGTGTTCGAGCTTGGTTGGAGCTCGAGTCGAGCTGTTGCCATCGCGATCGAGCTTGGCTCGGCCCACAATTAATGAGCCCGAGTTTGGCTCGTTAGATACTTGATAATGAGGTATTCAAGCTCAAGTTCGATCCCGACTCGTCAAATACTCATTTTTTTGTCTATATGATATTCGAGCTCGATTTAAAGCTCTACTTTAGAAACTTTTTGGTTCCATGTACAAAGCTCGATTTGTAGGCTCGCAAAAACTCAATTTGTATGCTTGTGATCGTGCTCAATTTGCAGGATCGAGAACATGTTTGCGAACAAGCTTGATCAAATACGAGCCGAACATGTTCGCTAGCCTCTCGAATCGAGCAACATGTAAGATGCTCGAGCTCGACTCGGTAAATTAACTTATCGAGCTCGGCTCGGATTGTTATCGAATTGAGTTCCGAATGAATTTTTTTTTCGAATTGATCATTGAGTAACTCACGAGTAACTCTTTTCGTTTGTGGCACTAGATTTAATAACAAAGCAAAATAGAATTCATGTGAAGACAAATAACACAAAATAAAAGTACAGTGGTGTGCTCGCATTGGCTTTGCGGTAGAGTGGTTAATTGAGCGTGGCGCGATCTTTAAATTTAGTTATTAATTTTAAAAAAAAAGGAAAATAAGGACCGTGTGAAATCAATTAACCGTTTTTCTTGTTTGTATCAGCTTGGGACAATTTTCGTTTCTTGTCTTATAGTTATATGTACCTCAGTACCTGTATTAATTGAAACCTGCCTCGAAGACTAACCATATTGATATTGAAAAGTCAAACTAATTGCCATTTTCTTGAACTCAACTACTATTGCTTAGTCAGATACCAAAAATACACGTCAAAATTTATACTAATTCGTAAGCGGCACAAACTTATCCTCTTTGCTGGATATATAGCCACCACATACTAATTCTCACCATTATAAATAAATCGTAAAGATCAGAATTCAATAACAAATCTGAACCGTCGTATCTCACCTTCATGTCATTTGGTATGCCATCTCATCCACTCCAATAATTGCTTACTTTTTTTGTGCAATAGGCCAGCTGTAACAATTATATGTGACAAATGTACATGTGGTACTCAAAAAAGGAAAAAAATAAAATAAAATTGAGGTACTGCACGCTTTATGAATTGTACCATAACGACGCAGAAGTTGCACATAATTTGTCAACGGGTAGGCCTAACGCGCCACCCAACTTCTCATCATTCCACCCCTCCTTCATAGCTCGGTTCAACCTTCTGACGAATCCGGGATGGCGGCGCTCGCCGCGTTTCAAGAATTCCGCCACCAATCTAGGACTGTTTGCGTCCCAACATACGGCGGTCGGTTCAAATAGCTCCTCCGCATCAAGTGGAGAGAGGGTTGCTGAATTAATATCTAAACTGTTGACCAAATATTCTACAATGCCGTTTATTAAATTATTGGGGGCGTTACCTCGACCATCCCATAACCAAATACGTGCCACACCTCGTCTTATAGCTAGAGCCACGTCACCACCAAAATTCGTACCTCCCATTACCCTAGGACTTATGTTGAGTACAAATTGATCTTCATCATTACCCTTTTCAACAATGACATTATCGGTCAAATTACGGTCGACCAATTTAAGAATGACACTTTTAATTGGTTTCTTGAGGGAATTATCAGAATTCGGAAAAAGAAAATTCTGGATAATATTACTTGCCTTGATCACCGTACGCGTGGCTTCATCATTGGATACGTAGAAAAGTTGAAATCTCTTTGCAAGGAATGTGTTGGTGGATTCATTGACTATAGTTATGGCATAGCCTTTAGAGGCCTCATGGTTAGCCCATATGGAGACTATGCCAATAAAAGCCACCAATGTTAGCCGGAGAATGATGCCGGAATTTGATGAGATGAACTTGAGGTTGTCCTCGTCGAGAGGCGGGGATGCGGTGGCAGACGGCGGTATAAGTGGTTGGAGGAGGTGGGGGCTGTCCTCCATATGTAGGTGGAATTGGGGAGGAGATTTAGAGTAGGAAAGGGAAGGAAATAGTGATGGATAGAGGCATTATTGTTTTTGGAAATGGCTAAGGTTATGAACAAAAATGGGTGGAGGCCAATATTGTGAAACCTTTATATTAATATAATTTGGGTACTCTCATGTGACACGTTATAATTGTGTCTATCTATCTAGCTGCTCCATGTGATTCGTTGTCTTTCTATTTAATTATTAGTAAGTAGCCCATCGAAATCCGACGGAAAATAACTTTATGTTTTAATTTATATTTATATATTTTAAAATAATTTTATATCTTATTTAAAAGTTGTGATATTGTTCGCGTTAATTATTAATCAAACTTAGAAAATTAATTATTTCACGTATCTAAATTTATAATTAGAAATGATAATGGATCGGGTATACTCATTCATTATGTATTTTTTTTAAAATCTATATTTGTTAAGAATTTTCTACATGTTCGTCATAATTTTGGTTAAAATAGTGACTTTACTGTACATACTCGTCTCAAATCCGTTGAGTAATACTCGATAAAAATATGAACACCCAAGTAAAATTAATTAAAATTAGTAAGAATCCTTCTTTCTATATTATTTGAACCGTCTTGTTGGTTTATGCTAAATTACTCGATAAAAATCTAAACAAAGTTAATATTAATTAAAATTTGTAAAAATTATTCTTTTTAAATATATTTGAATCTTCTCGTTGGTTTATGCTAAATCGATATCTCTAATCTTTGCCAAAATGCCGAAAAAAATGCTTACATCTTCAAAATAATATTAATTAATATTAGTAAAAATCATTCTTTATATGTTATTTGAACCGTCTCGTTGGTTTATGCTAAATTACTCGATAAAAATATAAACAAAGTTAATATTAATTAAAATTAGTAAAAATCCTTCATTTTAAGTATATTTGAACTGTCTCGTTAGTTCATGTTAAATCGATGTCTCTAATCTTTGCCAAAATGCAGAAAAAAATATGTTTACATCTTCAATTTTTTTTGTTTTTTTTTCTTTAGCTACCTATCCCACATTTGATTCAATGTATATATTTTATAGAAAGCACTAATCGAATTTTTAGAAAAACATGAATGAAAAATAAAAAGGATTTCATATAGACATGTTGATTAAATATATTTATTTAGTCTTCATAGGGATTTTCATTTACGAATTTTCCACAGATTATTATATATGAATTAAGAATATATAATTATTCTTTTTTTTAGCTACATATCACACATTTGATTTAATGTATATATTTTCTAGAAAACACTAATCGAAGTTTTTAGAAAAACATGAATGAAAAATAAAAAGGATTCCATGTAGACATGTTGATTAAATATATTTATTTAGTCTTTATAGGAATTTTCATTTATAAATTTTCTATAGATTATTATATATAAATTAAGAATGTATAAAATAAGGATTTATAAGAATGCATTCCGATATTGTTATTATTTTGATATGTATAATAGAAGAAATTAATTAAATAGAGGGAAAGATAAATATGAGATGCGATTAATAGATAAACATGTGATATTTCAAGAATATGAAATTAATAAAATTTTAATTAATAAAAATAAAAATTAGAATATATATGAATTAAAATTAGACAAATTACCAGAATAAAGGAAAATCGAAATGGAGCACCGTGAATGGGACAGCTTAGATAAATATGAGATGCGATTAATAGATAAACATGTGATATTTCAAGAATATGAAATTAATAAAATTTTAATTAATAAAAATAAAAATTAGAATATATATGAATTAAAATTAGACAAATTACCAGAATAAAGAAAAATCTGAACGGAGCACCGTGGATGGGGCAACTTTATTTTCGTATTAGTAATAGATTATTTAAATTCTTGTGATTCATATGGTCAGGTTTAGAGATGGTCTCTGGTGGACCATACCGTAGGATTGATGTGGTCCATTCAATTTTTTTTTATTAAATTTTATTTTACAATTTGTAATTAATTAATATTAATTGAGGCATAATAAATCTTAATCATGATCTAATAAATTTTATTGAAGCTTAATAAACAAGTAAAATTAATTAATTCTAATTGGACCCCTAAAAAATAAGAATTGGAATTAATTCTCTTAATTATCCATTAATTACATTGCATACGGACAAGCGCACAATACGACCGTATACAAGTTTTGTTTCATAGATTCACTTATTTTGTTTATCTATGAAACCACCAAAAATTTTAGTGAAATATACGAATTGCTAAGTTGATGGTCGGTGTGCGGAAATCAAATTAGTTGGGAATGAGATCATTTCGGAAATTAAATAGCTATGTTGCATGGGTGCGTGGGGCGGATGCGGGGCGATACGATACGGGTACGTGGATATGGAATTTTGAAAATTATAGGGTGCGATTCGGCAAGAATACGTTTAGTATTAATATTTTATTATATGTACGTAACACTTATAAAATAATTAGAAATATAAATTTTCATAAATCATATGTATGGAATTCATTTTCTTTAACCCAAAACTTAAGCATTTTCAATTATGTAATTTAATTCAATAACAAAATATCAATTCAAATATCATTAGTGATAGTACGGCCTTATCCCTGTCCGACTTAAGGCTAATTAGCCTATATATTAAAGCTCGGCCCACAGAGTTTGGCCCAAACAAAGTCTACATCTGCCTTGAAGACCAAGTAACGAAGTCCTACTTTGAAGGAAGATAGAATTCTACTATGAATGGGAATCGGATATGCATGTATTAAGAAACTAGATATGTAAAAGGAGTCCGAACCCTAGAAGGATTAGGGCTTAATTCAAGGCTTATAAATAGATGCAAGATCAGAGGTGTAAGGATATTCAATACTGACTGTACTCTCAAGCATAATAAAAGCTCTCTATATTCTCTCCCGTGGACGTAGATCACATCGATCGAACCACGTAAATCTTTGTGTCGTCGTGTTATTATTTCTTTTAGCTACTTTCGCAAACCCTAGATTTATCATTGGCGCCGTCTGTCGGAACGAAAATCGACGGTCCTGTGGTAGCTGATCAACGATGGTAACACGATCGCAAAGCATGCAGGAAGCGCAAAACCAACAGGGGAATACCAACGAAGCAGAAAGTCACCCCGTAAGGAGGGGTATTCGCCAGAAACGCAAGTCGGTTCCAAAAGAGGGGCACAATAATGACCCAATAGAAGAAAATCCCTACGAAGGGATGCCCGAGCTAGAGGACATCCCTCAGAGAGACCCACCGCAAAATCGGCGTCGGAGGGTACATAACGGACAGTCATTCGGAACGGGTGATACTCCGGAAGGGTACGTCGAAGAAATGAACGACGAGTCAGAGCCGAAGGAATCCGAGTCGAAGGAGGATGGTCTCCCCGGAGACTTCGACCTTGCCACCACCTACGCCGCCACGGAATTCGCTAAAGCCCATAAGGAGAAGTTCAAGCGCTTCCTTGCAGCAGCTCGGAAATCCTCAGTACCCGAGGCTAGAGAGAGTTCAACACGGAATTCCCAGCCTAAAGCTCCTCGCTACACCGAGAGGCAGGAACCGGAGCTAAGGGGGAAGCACGACCCCCGGCGGGGTTTAGTTCGACGTCAGAGTCCAAGCTCGCAGCGGAGTCCCAGGCGACATCATATCCAAAGGCGACCTCGGAGCCCCAGAAGGAGCCGAAGTCCGAGCTATAGCGAGAGTCGCAGTCCCCCGAGGAACCAACACCGACGTGAAAAAGAACCAGCTCGATTTGTCAGCCCGTTCACCGACGAGCTGCTTGACACCAAAGTCCCCACGGTGTACAAATTGCCAAACATTCCGGCCTACAATGGGCTAGACGACCCCCTTAACTTCTTAACGCGTTTCAGGTGCATCATGCACAACCAGGGCCTTAGAGAGGAACACATGTGCAAGCTATTCCCCGAGATGCTAATCGATTATGCTCGAGCTTGGTTTGACAGCCTCCCAACTGGCAGCGTGGGGTCCTGGACCTATTTGGAAAAAATCTTTAAGCAAAGATTCCATACAAAGGTTCAGGCTCGCCGAGACACAGCCTACCTCCTATCGGTGAAGCAAAAGGACAAAGAATCTATAAGGGAGTACGCTTCCAGATTCATGCAGGAAAGCTTGAAAGTCGATAAAATCGACGATGTCTTCCTCATCTCGGCCTTCCGAAATGGGGTTGCTCCTGGGTCCCTGAATCAGGAGCTCGCTAAACAGAAACCTGAGACAGTTCAGGAGATGTGGAGGATTGTATACCAGTTCGCTGATGGCCAAGATGCGGACCGATTGAAGCGGGAAGAGACCGAGAAGAAGAGAACTGAAGGGGATCGAGGTCGGAATGATCGTGATCGGAGAAGTGCTCACGAGCTCCTTCAACGAGGACCTATCCAGTCCCGGCTCGGATCAGGACCTATCCAGTCCCGGCTTGGACCTTGGGTGGGACCAGAGCCATCTCAACGACCTCCTTTTGTGAAAACGAATGCCGAGATCTTCGCACTCCACGAGGACTGGTTCACTAAACCACGTCCTATGTCAGGGTCTAAACCTCGGGACAGAAACAAACACTGCTCCTTCCATGACGACCAGGGGCACCACACGGAGGACTGCCGCGATGTCGCGGAACAGATAGAGAGGTTAGCCTAGGAGGGAGCTCTGAAGAAATATGAAGCCGGGTAGAAGAAAAACAGAAAAGGAAAACGGAAAGGAGGACAGGGTCGCTGTGCTCCAAACAATAAGCGAGCTAAGGTCGATCACGACGAGAAGGATGACGACCCTCAGTACGACGCACCACAGTACGACGGAGGTCTCAACCATCACCGGACTACCCCCAGGCATGAAAAAAGCTAAGTTGAAGGCAGAAGCTCGCAGACCACCAGTCCCGTCAGATGAGGAGCAAACGAAAAAGCGGTTCAAGAAGGGAGAAACAGTCACATTCTCTGAGGATGATCCTGTACCAACAGCTACACCACACAATGACGCCCTGGTGATACAGGTCGGAGTGGCCAATAAGATGGTCCATCGCGTATTCATCGATGGTGGGGCCAACGTGAGCATCATCTTCCAACACTGCTTGGATAGGATGGGCCTCGACCCGGCTCGGGTGAACTCCACGCCCCTGCCCCTCAAGAGCTTTACACAGCACGAGACGCGACCTGAAGGGACCATCGCGCTTGATGTTGCCATCGGCAGCCCGCCGACCAGCGTCAATAAGCTGATTCAGTTCTACGTGGTTAAAGCGAACTCCCCCAACAACATCATACTAGGTCGGGATTAGCTAAATGCAGTCAGAGCCATCATTTCGCCCTACCACTTGCTGTTGAAGATCCCGACCTCGGCTGGAATCCTTACTGTCCGAGGTGACCAGATAAAGGCCAAGGAGTACATGCAGGTTGCTCTCCGAGGTCAACCACAAGCATAGCAATCAAAGTATCCAAAGGAGCTGGAAGAAACGACGTCAATCTCAGACACCTCGGCGGATCAGGTTCCCTTATTCGAAACAGATCCAGCAAAAGTCGTCAAGGTCGGTTTTGCAGGGGGACCTCAAACTCGCATGCAGGTAATCCAGCTCCTTAGGGAATATCAAGACGTCTTCGCCTGGTCTCCAACAGACATGACGGGGGTGTCATCGGAAATCATTACGCATAAGCTTAACATTAACCCGAACTCAACCCCGGTCAAGCTGAAACGGCGATCATTTGCTGCTGAACGAAACCAAGTTATCTACCACGAGGTGCAGCAATGGTTGAAAGCTGGACTTTTGTTTGAAGTCAAGTACCCAATTTGGCTATCTAATCCAGTAGTGGTAAAGAAAGCAGAAGGAGAATGGAGGATGTGTGTAGATTACACCGACCTCAATAAAGCTTGCCCAAAGGACTGCTATCCTCTCCCCAACATCGATGAAAAGATCGAATCCTTAGTGGGACACGAAGTATTCTACTTTCTCGATCTCTACAAAGGATACTATCAGGTTCTAATGGATGAAGGAGATGCGATCATGACAGCTTTTGTATCAAGCTTCGGTGTCTTTGCATTCAAATATATGCCCTTCGGGTTAAAGAATGCCGGAGCAACATACCAGTGAATGGTCGATTTCCTCTTCCGAGATCACATCTGCAAGGTTGTCGAAGTATATGTAGATGACATTGTCGTCAAGAGTAAAGAAAAGACTTCAGCAGTGAGCGACCTACGAACTACGCTCAACATACTAAGGCAGGCGAACTTCAAGCTGAACCCAAAGAAGTGCACCTCAAGAAGGCACCGAAATTTAGATGGGGACGAGAGCACGAGCTAGCCTTTGAGGAGCTCAAGCGCCACCTCGGAGACTTACCAACCTTGTTAGTCCCCCAAAAGGAAGAACCCCTCTCTCTGTACCTCGCAGCACCGGAGGAAGCAATAAGTGCAGTGTTGGTCCGAGACGAAGGAGATCGGCAGCTACCGGTGTACTATGTCAGCCGAGTTCTAAAAGACCCAGAGACGAGGTATCAGCCTCTCGAGAAGGTCGCTCTAGCCCTGATAAATGCAGCTCGACGCCTAAAACCCTACTTCCAAGCTCACCCAATACAAGTTTTGACCGATCTACCACTTCGGCAAGTTCTCACAAAGCCGGAAGCTTCAGGAAGGATCGCGAAATGGGCAGTCGAGCTTGGGGAGCATTCTATATCATTCGGTCCCCGCCGAACTATAAAAGGGCAAGCTTTGGCATACTTCCTCGTAGAAGCTCAAAGAAAGGACCTCGAGGAACCAAAAGAGATCAAAGCCAAAACCGAACTCCAAGAAGTCCCAGAGAAGACACCCCCGGACTGCTGGGAGATGTACGTAGATGGAGCTTCGGGAAAGAAAGGAAGTGGAGCTGGCATACTCCTTATCAGCCCGGAGAAAAAGGAGTTGACATACTCACTGCGATTCGAGTTTCCCACTACGAACAACGAAGTGGAATATGAAGCCCTTATTGCCGGACTGCGTCTCGCCCAAACCCTCCAGGTACGAGCTGTCCAGGTCCACTGTGACTTCCAAGTTGTAGTCAACCACGTGCTGGGGAAGTACGAGGTGAAAAGTGAGAAGCTGAAGAAGTACCTGGAGAAGGTAAAACTTCTAGAACAATCTTTCCAGTTCTTCAAAATAGTTCGCATTCCCCGAAGCCAAAATACCCGAGCTGATGAGCTAAGCAAACTAGCGAACTCCCCATCTAGCTCGACGCTAGTGGAACAAGTTCGGAATCGGAGTATAGAAGAAACAGAAATTAATGCAATCGAAGAGGACGATCCGAACTGGATGACTTCCTTAATAAGATATTTGGAGAGAGGGCAAGTGCCCGAGGACAAAGCTGAAGCTCGAAAAATTCTAGCTAAATCAACGCAGTACGTCTTCGAAGGAGGAGTCCTTTATCGAAAATCATATTTACAGCCTAACCTAAACTGTGTTAGACCAAGGGAAGCAGACTACGTACTAAGAGAAGTACATGCGGGGACATGCGGGAGCCACATCGGAGCTCGGATGCTAGCTCAGAAGATCATGCGATGGGGGTACTATTGGCCGATAATGGCAAGAGATGCAGAAGGATTCGTGAAAGAGTGTCTGAAATGCCAGCTACATGCCAGAGTGCCGAGACTACCCCAGACCGACCTCTTTACTATGCAAAGCCCGTGGCCATTTATGGAGTGGGGCATTGACATCGTAGGACCTTTCTACCCGGCACCTAAGCAAAAACGATTTCTAATAGTTGCAGTCGACTACTTCACCAAGTGGGTCGAAGCTGAACCTTCCACAAAAGTCACAAGTGAGAAAGCCGTTGACTTCGTTTGGAAAAACATCGTGTGCCGGTTCGGAGTACCGACAGTCCTCATCTCGGATATTGGAACGCAATTTTCAAGCAGAGAGTTCCGAGAATTTTGTGAAGGACTCAATATCCAGCAAAATTTCACCTCGGTCAACCGACCTCAAACTAATGGCCAGACCGAGGTCACCAACAGGACAATAGTGAACGGACTCAAGGCCCGCCTAGAGAAGGATAAAACGGAGTGGATCTATAATCTCCAAAACGTCCTGTGGTCATACCGGACTACACCCCGAACTCCAACGGGAGAAACCCCGCACTGTTTAGTATACGGGTCAGAAGCAGTCATACCTGTCGAGATCGGAGCACCCAGCCCCCGCACTATCAATTTCTCCGCCGAAGCTAATGAAGAACAACGCCGAACCGACCTGGACTTATTGGAGGAAAAGAGGGAACAAGCCAGCATAAAAGAAGCTCGGTACAAACAGCAGATGACTCGGTATTACAACCAAAGGGTTAAACCCCAGCAGTTCCAGGTCGGTGATCTCGTGCTGAGAAACAACGAGATAAGCCATTCAGAGAAGCTCGGCAAGCTCGAAGCCACGTGGGAAGGGCCCTACAGAGTACACGAAGTCCTCGACAAAGGAGCTTACAAAATTGCCTATCTTTCGGGCGAGCTAATACCCAGAACGTGGCACATCGCCCATCTAAAGAGATTCATCGTATAAACAGCAAAGTCTTGCATATAGGGTCTTAGGTTTTCTTTTTGTTCTTAATGTTTTGTTTTTTTTACGAGCTCGTCAAAACTCTTTTTTTTTTGTTTTGGTCTTTTTTTTTTAAATAAAGTTTCTTTTTCGTCTTGCACATCTTGTGTCTTTTGATTTGCTTATACGAAGTATCCATAATATCAAAAATCCCCTCATAAGGTCGAACTACGGTTCCCTTGCGTGGTCGGTCATGACCCGACATGGGGTAATAATATCCTACAATGCGCAAAGGAAACCCTTTCCGAGGTCCGAGCTCGTCTCCCTCCAAAAAGGAAGATCCCACGAGGTCCGAGTCAAACTCCCTGATAAGGATAATTAGTTCTCAACTGGGGTCGGAACCAAGTTCCCCCGGGAGAATAAAATACGAGGTCCGAACCATGGTTCCCTTGTCAATACAAAGAGGTCCGAGTTCAACTCCCTCAAAAATACAACGTGCAAATAAACAAGGAAGCAATCTTCACAAAGGACAGGAAGTTCAATGACCAAATATATATATATATATATATATATATATATATATCTTTATTTCTAACTATTTAGAACAGTTTGTGTGTACATAAAATCGAGCTAATCTATGAGGGAGGATGTTTCTTGCTAAAGCTCAGCCAATCTTCCTCAAATGAGGAAGGCCCCAAGAGATCATCAATCGAAATTCGACCCCGTCCCTGACCTCGACTTCTTCCAGCAGAAAAACTCCGACCTCGCGAGGTAGGCGAACCTCGCCCAACAGCTCGGCTACCTTGGCTCGGGCCGACCTGATGTCCCCGCGAAGCCGTTTTCACCTCGCGGGCAGGCATCGTCCGAGAAGAAGACGGAATGGCCGCGCCCGCGCCATTGGCCAGGAGCGCACGTAACTTAGGTCGGCGGTCCAATATACACTTATACCTGCTCGCACTCTCTTTCAGCATGTCAAAAGCACCTTGAAGCCCAAAAGACTCGGGGCTGAGTGCTTCTTTCAGCTCGAGATACTGCTCCAAGTCTTCTTTCGTCTTTAATTCCGCCTCGGATATGGTGATACCACCGCCGCGACAGATAATATCTTCATACTCGGCAATCTTCGCATGATCCTTAGGAACGCGGCCAGCTCGACCTCGGGCAACTTCCAACTCTTCCTCAGCCTGAAGAAGCTTAGCCTGAAGCAAGTCGGTACTTTCTTGAAAAGCGAGCCGCTTCACTTCAACCTCCTCGCAAAGCGCCTCGAACTTCACCTGCCATTCCTTCATCTCGGCTTCTTCGGATTTCAGCAGAATACACTTTTTACCGAAAGGCTCCTCAGCTCGGCGGCATTTCTCCCTCCATTGTTGAGCAATGGACCGTTGGTCAAGCAGGTCTTGTGAAAGGAGAGCTATTTGAATGCGTAAAGTAGAAACATCGACAGAATCCAAGCTCTACACACAAGAAAAGGAAAATAAATCCATTGATTCGAGGATGCTAAGTACAAAATTACAATGTAAAAAAAAACTAACTAAACATCGCCGACCTCCTTATTTTGAGAAGGTGGCTGCTCGGAGGGGGGATCCTCCACATCCTTGTCGGAGGTCAGATTTTCACCAGTCCCGGCCTCCCGTTCCTCCTCCACTTTCTCTTCGTGGTCTTCGTCTTCTTCTTCTTCTTTGTCGCGAAGAGAATCAAAAGCCGCGTCCAGGTCGAGAACCCGATCTATCGAGCAATCAGCAATCTGCTCGGTAGATAGCAGCGTGGACGAGCTGGCAAGATTTTCCAGGACAGGAAACTGACCGAGGTGATCTCGGACCACTCTGGCGTACCGGGAAGGGAGAGCTTCATCCCCTAGCCGCTCGAAGCCATAATTGGAGATATCCAGGTCGGAAAAGTCCTTGGCTGCCCTCTCCAAAGCAGCCACGGTGAAGTTCCCATTGATAAGCGCGGCCAAATCATTGGCAAGCTTGGAGAAACTCTCCGACAATAGGAACCTCTTTGTATAGGACCTTGACTACCTGCAAGATTGGCCTTCCGGTCCTTCACCGCATTCAGCTCCGACTCAAACTTCCGAGTTCTCTCGGCCTCCGCCTCGGCCTTCGCGAGCTAAGCAACCAGCTCGGACTTGATGGCTTTCATGCCCTCTTCGGCCTTGATCAGCTCGGCCTCAGCCTTCTTCGCCCGGGCATTGGCCGTCATCAGCTTTTCAGAGTACAGGATTTTCTCGTCCTCGTGTTTCGCGAACATCTCCCCGACGATGTTCTTTAGTCATTCCATGAACATATCGATGCCCTGCAAGAAAGAATGCAGTTAGCTACACAGGCAAGAATTAAGGAAAATTGTGTAATGAAAGCAATAAGTCTTCACCTCGGGAAAAGACAGACCAGCCAGCTTGTTTGGAGGAGCTACCGGGCTCGCGTCACTGCCTGTGACGTCGATAATGTCCACTTCAACCTGGTCCCCGACCTTCGATCGTTTCTGAGGTGGTTTGGGGGAAGGAGAGCGAACAGTTGCCGCAGCAGACCCCCCGAGCTGACCCTGATCAGAGGAGGAGGCAGATCGTCCAGACACCCTCGCCCTCTTAGCCCCGCGAGCTGCAGCCTTGGCACCGACCTCTTTTAACTTCTCGAAGTTCTTCACTGCAAATCGAAAAAAAAGGGGTAAGGACGACGAATCAGCAAACAAAACAACCCAAACAGCACTAGCGGGGCCTCACCCATCTCCGGATCCATCATACTTTGGGGCTCATACGGGCTCAACCCCGCTTCAGCTAGGGAGTCTTCGTTGTAGCTCCCCTCAAAAGGACCGCGATCCCTCATCGCTTTTACAGCAGTCTCCAAATCCTTATCCACCTCATCTATTTCCCACTCGAAAGGCTTTTCTAGCCTCCAAACTAGGTCGACAAAACTATTGTGGCGGCAAAAGAAAAATTTCTTGTGCCATTTATCCACTTTATTTTGAGTTCGCCCCTTGAACTCAGTCCGGGCAGCGGCATAGTACCAGCCCCCCGCCTTTTTGAAGACAAAGAGCTCGTGAATGAGCTCGGCGGATATTCAGTGCCCCTTATCAATCGCTGCCACACCCAAATCGGTGAATTGCCTAAACGAATTCGGCATTATTTGCCCTAACGCCAAGCCAAGCTTCTTCTGGAGCTCGGAATAGGACTCAGGGAGGGGTAGTCGAAGACCAGCGTGCAGGCTGTCCTCATAAATAGTAACAAATCCCATCGGGGGAGAGCATGCCCTATCCTCTGGGCGAGGTTCTATTAATTCAGCATCGATAGGGAAATGGGCAAGAAACTTAATCCTAGCTTTGTTTAAGGTTGAGGGGTAATCAGCCACTTTCCCCTTCACACACGGGGGCACTATTAAAGTTTCGACAAAGGGAATAGAAGATCCTAATAGAAAAATGCTAAAATGAACGCTTCTACTCAAGCCGACTGCCAGGGGAGATTCGCTACCACTACTACTACTACATTGAGAATGGGAGGCCATACTTACTTGTAAAAGGGAGCGGAAATGCTCTGGCGCGATTGTGAACGGAAACCCCAACGGAGTGAACACCGACGGTATGGGAAGCAGAAAATCGAGGATTTCGGGGAAGAAGGAAAAATTTTCTGGGCAGAAGATTTTTCTGATGATGGCGGATGTGAAATAATGTGATAGGGGGAAAAACGTTTCAAATCCTGTGGATATACATTTGAATCCCGCCGTTACATATGACACACGTGTGAACATGGGTCCGCCTTTCTCGAAATATGAACCGTCCCTCGACAAAATTCAAAACGGCCCACTACTTTTCCCGCCCTCTAAATTGGGTATGGGCCGCGCCTATTGACCGTCCAAAACAACATAACAAAGACCATACCGTAGGATTGATGTGGTCCATTCAATTTTTTTTTTATTAAATTTTATTTTACAATTTGTAATTAATTAATATTAATTGAGGCATAATAAATCTTAATCATGATCTAATAAATTTTATTGAAGCTTAATAAACAAGTAAAATTAATTAATTCTAATTGGACCCCTAAAAAATAAGAATTGGAATTAATTCTCTTAATTATCCATTAATTACATTGCATACGGACAAGCGCACAATACGACCGTATACAAGTTTTGTTTCATAGATTCACTTATTTTGTTTATCTATGAAACCACCAAAAATTTTAGTGAAATATACGAATTGCTAAGTTGATGGTCGGTGTGCGGAAATCAAATTAGTTGGGAATGAGATCATTTTGGAAATTAAATAGCTATGTTGCATGGGTGCGTGGGGCGGATGCGGGGCGATACGATACGGGTACGTGGATATGGAATTTTGAAAATTATAGGGTGCGATTCGGCAAGAATACGTTTAGTATTAATATTTTATTATATGTACGTAACACTTATAAAATAATTAGAAATATAAATTTTCATAAATCATATGTATGGAATTCATTTTCTTTAACCCAAAACTTAAGCATTTTCAATTATGTAATTTAATTCAATAACAAAATATCAATTCAAATATCATTAGTGATAGTACCGGCCTTATCCTGGGTCTGACTTAAGGCTAATTGGGCCTATATATTAAAGCTCGGCCCACAGAGTTTGGCCCAAACAAAGTCTACATCTGCCTTGAAGACCAAGTAACGAAGTCCTACTTTGAAGGAAGATAGAATTCTACTATGAATGGGAATCGGATATGCATGTATTAAGAAACTAGATATGTAAAAGGAGTCCGAACCCTAGAAGGATTAGAGCTTAATTCAAGGCTTATAAATAGATGCAAGATCAGAGGTGTAAGGATATTCAATACTGACTGTACTCTCAAGCATAATAAAAGCTCTCTATATTCTCTCCCGTGGACGTAGATCACATCGATCGAACCACGTAAATCTTTGTGTCGTCGTGTTATTATTTCTTTTAGCTACTTTCGCAAACCCTAGATTTATCAATTAGTCCAATAGAAAAGCCATAATTCAAATAAAGTTATAAAAGTCAACCTCATACACTTACTTCACCAACAGGATTCACGAATTTTACACACATGATTCGCGAATCCCATTACTTTTTATTCTTTATTTGGAAGGATAGGCCACGTGGCGAATCGGGTGCGAATCCCACAGGAATCCGACGAGAATCACACCCTAACAAGAATCCGATACGGCAATATAGTATTTTTAGAAGAATCCGTGCATCATAATTGAATAGTGATGGCAAAATAATATAATAAATATAAAGTGATTGATTTCATTATCATAATTGATAGTTACTTATCAAATGCAAAAGATTTTTTTGAGAGAATTATGCAAGGTATAATAAATTACTACACCACCGTATGGGTGAAGCCTCTACACACCTGAAATTAGATATCAAAGCCAGTAGGTCTCACGACTTACACAATTTATGATTAACAAATGGATTAAGATAGCGACCTGGCTATCGATCAATAAGAACAAAGGACATTTATGCTCAACAATTTCTCAAACTTAGAATAAATATGACATGCATGACTCAAGATCAATGAGACAATCAACTGAATTCAATAAAAATATGCATATCAACGAATACAACTCAATTAGCTCGGAAATCAATAGACCTGATCAACCATATTATCAACAAGAAAATAAGAAGATGACAAGTTGATTTTAGAATCAAGAAAGCATGATAAAGAAAACTGTTTCAAGTTCGACAAAGCTTTCTTAAAACAACGAACAACTTATGAACATATGATTCAAGTGGTTGAGATTCAAAAGTACTTGACAAAAAGAGTTTGACTCTAGAATCCAACATTATCAACAACATTATACAATATGAAACTTCATAAACTGGCAGCAGAATACGAGAGAATATATGTATGAAGACATATATTCTAGGCCTAAACTTTTCAAAAACAACTTTATTTCCAAAGACAACAATAACAACGAACATAACAACAACAATACGCCTGACATGCGTCATCTTCATCCTTGCTAACCTGCACATTTTAGAAATAACATGCAGGACTGAGTACTTCGTACTCAGTGAACACATGCCGAAAACATTTGAAAACTTTGCTGAATACAACTATATTTTGAAGACTTGCCGATAAACATAGCACAAGCATTTTGAAAACAACTTGTAAAATGTTGAAAACATTTCTTTTCTTTAAAATATTTGTCTGCAGACATTTAAACAGTATGAACCATATCTACGATAATTAATACTGATGAGAAAGAGGCCTCTTTCTCAACACTTGTAATCGGCCCATTAAAGCAAGGCGCATGATTATATGTAACCGGCCCATCAAAGAAAGGCACACAATCACTTATAACCGGCCCAACAGAAAAAGGCTCACGATTACTAATGTGTATACCAATCCCACCTTGCGCAGGACCAAATTCGTCCTTCTTAAGTAGATGGTAACATACTTAACATTTTAAAACAATTTGGCAAGTATCAAAGCTTTGGAAAAATCATATAATATCATGTTTTTCACATTGTATAGTTAAGAAAGCCCACCTGGATTCCTTAAGTTTTAAACTTTAACTTTAATGCTCGATCTTCTACTTCAGACTTCCACTTCCGCTTGCTCCTTCAATCGAAAGGAATTACAACTTTAGAACGAGAAGCTCTCATCGAAGAAATGACTTCGATATTCTAAATTTCTAAATCGCTTCGAATTTCTATGACAAAACTCGAGAATTTCTAACTTAACTTTTCTTAAACGTTTCTAACTAATTAAAACTATCATTAATCATCAAACATCAAACAATTCACACTTAATCATAAACATGCATGAATCACTATTCATGACAATCGACTAAGTCAATTTTAATCCGTCTAACGGATTCAGAAAATTCTAAAATTAAATCCACACACATATTTTCATATAATGAACAAAATTGCACCTTTATTCCACACATTCGATTTATTTAACAAATAAACTTCTGAATCGGGAAAATCAACCAAAAATAGAAAAGTTTTAATATTTTGAATTAAAATTCTAGAAAACGACACAATACTTAATTTTTATTAAGAAGTTCATAAATGTAATTCATTTATTAATTAAAAATCAAATAATTATTTATTTTATTTATTTAATTTTTGGTATTTTTAATTTTTTTTTATTTCTAGAATTATTTTCTCTTCTTTTTAATTTCTAATATACTTAATTAAAAATTATAAGGATAATTCTCCAATTAATTTCATTCATTTAAGCATTAAACTTTAAACCCTAATTTAAGAACCCTAATTTTATTTTCTAGGGTTTCTAGGGTTAATCATGCTTTTATTTTACTAATTCTTGATTTAACAATCATCATTAACATCATATAACATCAAATTAACCATCAATTACATCACATATTATCAACATTTCAAAACCCTAATTTCAAACTTCATATATTCGACATTTTTACTAAAATGAGATAAATTGGGAATTCATGCTCACTTTCAACATGAAACATACTTAAAATAATTAATTAAACTTATATTTAACATCAATTTAAGCATATAATTCATGAATCAAATATTCACCATTTCTTCATAAATTTCGAAAATAACAAAACTAGGGTTAGGGTTTCACATGCTCAATTTAATCACATAAATTATCATCTAAACATCATATAAGCATCATACTAAGAGATCAAGATCATCCAATTATTTCTTCAAATTCTCCCAAAAATTTCGAAAATATATATATATATAAGAAAGAGATTTCCACCATGGAAAGGAAACTAAGAACTTGAAAGAGAAGAGATTTATCCTTACTTAATTGATTGGAAAGGATTTGCTAGAACTTGATCTTGAACTTGAGCTCAATAGAACACAGAAATGGAGAAACATGTGAATAAATTATTAATGATATTTTTATAAATTTTAATGATACGCATATTTTATATTTTTTATTGTCATGTTTTTTTGGAGTTTTTGTAAAAGTAAATCTTAATGTTTTCTTGTACTTTACATCGATATCAATACATATTCACATTGTAAGTTTGAATCAATAATTACAAAAAAATAAGTTTATAGTCATCATACATTTTTCATTTTCTCATTTTTTTGTACGTAGTTAGCAATGGGTTCAAGGCCAGACCAAAAGTGTTAAAAAAAATGAAAATATATATCAATTTAATTCATCTCTAAAACAAGAAAAGAAAAGGAGAAAAAGAACAGAAATGGAGAAAGGAAAAAAAAAAGGAATTAGAATCTAACTTTAAAAAGAGAAAAAGGAGAAAAAATGATTTAACATATAATAGCTTTTTTTTTTCTTCTTCTTTCAAATATAACATCATAGCACATATTATCGCTTGAAATAAGGAAGGAAGAACAAATAAGGCAGATTTCATGAAATAAAGGCACATACTGCTGGATAATATATGAGAGAGAGAGAGATAGGACGGACGTGTTAATAATTAACTTTGAAAAGAAGAAAATAAATAAGGCAGCTTTTATAAAATAAGGTATACTGGATAATATAATTATATAAACCTGCAATGTTCGAAACAAGGTAATTAAGAAAATTGAGACACGGTAACTTTACTATTTTAACTCTCTAGTTTTCACTTTAAATTAGATGAGTAGTATTTCGGGAGTAAATAACAAATTTAACGCGAAATATTACAGTAAACACAAAATATTGTATTTAATTCAATAAACACAAAATTGCATACAAATATAAGAATTTCGAATATGTGCGGGTTCAATCTCTATTTGATCTTCTGATTCTTCTCTTCAAGTTGACCCTCGAACAATCTTTCAGTAGCCTTTAAAATTTGTTGGATTTAGTATCTCCTTGATCTCTTTGGACTTGATCTTCAAGCTTTATAACGTTGACGCGGAGGACTTTCGCCTTGTTTCCGAAGTAAACGTTGAGCTTTAGACTTTGAGCTTTATAACGCTAACGCGGGGGACTTTCGCCTTATTTCCGGATCAAACCCTACTTTGAAGTAATTCCGATGAAGAGCGCGTTGCTTCCACAAAGAACGCTTGAATCTCGCCGGGACACCTTGAATATTGAGAGAGAAATATTAGAGAATTTCGCCTCAATTCTTGAGCTCTTGAAGATGATTTTTTGGGATGTTTTGAAGTGGTATAGAGATCCATATTTATAGATGTAGGGAGAGAGACTTAAGTGGGCTTTTGGGCTCCATCATGGGCTTTGTTCGCTATTTTCTTTCACACTGCAAGTGCACGGGTGCAATTGTGTACAGGGAAGCAAGGTCGTATCCACGGAGATTGATTTAATTCCAATAAGTACCACTTTCAATTGTTATCCTACTATCTAGACTTCTAAAAGGTGAGATTGGTTTTAATTCTAAAATAAAGAAATAAATAAAAGCAAATAAAAGAAAGCAATTGGAGTTTCAAATAAGAGAAAAGATATCCCAGGGCTTTGATTTCAATGGATAATTAAATTCAAACCTTCATCAATCAATCAATTAACACAAAGACTCGACTCTTCCTAAAACAATCGCAAATTTAGTTCAAACCCACTTCCGTGGCAAATAAACCGTTGATCACATACAAAGATCATCGTTCCCGATTAACATTATATGCATGCAACTCCAAAAAGATTGATTAGATTAAATGTTCTCACACAAGACTCAAGACCTTCCGGCTATATTGTAAAGCATGTCCTATATTCTAGATCATGTGCTAATTATCTTTTTCCGATCTCAAATTAACATCAAATCATGCAAAATTGGTAGCTAAGCAATTAAGCAAACAATCAAACCAAGAACATAATAAAGAAGAGAAGGTCGTAATTGATCAATTAATTAAAATTCAAATTCAATCATCCATCTACTCTCTAACCCTAGGATATAAGAAAACTAGCCACTCATAGTCATGACAAACAACAAATCAAAACAAAAGAAATTCATAATTGAAAACAAAGAAAAACAATAGAAGAAATCAAAAGTCTTGATTGCTCCAATCTTGAACTCTTGAATCTCGTCTTCAAATCTCCAAAAGCTCAAAAGAAAATAAAACTATGCTAAAATAATAAAGAGAATAAAAGATAATGAAAGATAGATGAAAAGATATGTCTAGATGTGTTTTGGAAGACATATATATAGGTGGGGTACAAGTTTGCATCCTAGTAGGGTTATAATACTACCAAAAATAAAAAGAATTGCAAAATAAAGAAAAATTCACTAAGGGGCCGAAATCTGGTGCTATCTCTGGTGCTGGCGCGCCCGGGATGACACCAGTCTGGCAACTTTCTTGTTTTGGCTCGTTCTCCTTCGTTATAGCTCCGATTTTGGATCCGTTTGAACCTACGAACTCCTATCGAGCTGAACTTTAAGTTTGTAATGCTCATTCATGTCAATTATTACTCTTTTTTCCTGTCAATTCATCAAAACATGCATAGAAGTATCAAATTTCATAAAATAATAAAACCTAAGTGCAAACTCATTCAAACTATGATTTTCTAGCATGAAATCAATGTCAAAGAACCTTTAAAAGTGTAGAAAAACCATGTTTGTCAATCCCCCAAACTTGAACGATTGTTTGTCCCCAAACAACAAAAAGAAAAGAAAAGAAAATAGCAAACATGGAAAAGTGAATTGATGACGATTCATGGCTTTAGAATTTTTCAAAATAAAACATCACATGAAAGCATCATATTCAAATATCAACACAACTTCAACAAACTTAAACTTCAAGCCTCCTCAAACAATAAACCCTCACGGCATGGATATATCATGTGTTCTCTCAACTCTCAAGTGTATAACAAAGGAAGTATTTCACTCAATTCAAAACAATGCATGCAATCCACCATTAGCTTGCAAATCGTCTCATCTCTCCATCACTAAACGTATGCCTCGAACAAAGATCAAAAAGGACTTTATTTGGTTGTACGTAGGCTCTTTGGTAAGGTAGGGAAAATTTTAGGATAACTGACTTTTCAAATAAAAATCTCCAAAACTTTTCACTCCATAATAAGCACAAAATCATTCCAACTCTTTCATTGATAAATCAAGCCTCACAAACCAATTTTTCTCAAACAACTACGCATTTATGCTCAATTATTTTTCTAACTTTTTTTTTCAAACTTTCTTTTTTTCTTCTTTTTCTATATTTTTTTTCTTTTGTTTTTTTTTTCTTGAGCTTATATGGATATTACTTTTACAAGATAAAACTTGATATAACTTTTAAAACCAATTTCATCCCACAACATCTTCTCACAAGTTCTACCCTTTCATCATTGGCTAAATTCAAAGAAAATGGACAAAGGCTCAAAAGGGTTAACTAGGAGAGTACATAAATTTTGGAAAATTATTTTGGCAAAGTGGCTAACAAAAACGGCCTTAAATCATCTCCCAATTCTTAGCACACAAGGCAACCTTAAGGGCTCGTTTGGTACAAAGTATGGGATAAGGCCTGATATGTTTGACTGAGATGTCTTATAAATATAAAGAATTAATATTCCGTTTGGTATGATGTATTAAATTCTCTGCAACACATAGTAATTATTGTAATTTATTGCTATAATTAGTTGCAGTATTATTTATACTACCTCATAGGTAGTATACATAACAACAAAAGTAAGTATTATTCATACGAGCCCGAACTTTATAAAGGGCCGTATACTTCATACCAAACAAGATATTAGGGTGTCATAGACATATTATACACCCTAATCACCCCTACCAAACGAGCCCTAAGAAAGATACCAATGCAAGTTCTAAAGATATACACACAAGCTTGAATAATCACACAAGAAAGAAATTAAGACTATAAATAGTCAATGGCTCAAAATCCTCACAAAAAGCTCAATTTTTGGTTCAAGTTCTTAGAGGGAGCTAACCAGCCAAATAGGACCGTAACTTTCAATTTTTTGAGGGCCCGGACTTTATTTAACGGGCCTTGAAAGGTAAGCCTAGATCTTTAATTTTTTGCACCTGAACTCCTATTTCGGGCCCAAAGTAAGTTGTTTGGGCTTTTTTGCACGTGATGCTCACGTAAGTTGACAGCTGGAGCCCATAGCCGACGTGTACATGCCATCTCACTCTAATTTGCCACGTCAAACATATGTGGGCTGTAAATAAAAATCACCCAACAAAAAGACGGATTATTTCACCGCCCCCAATTTCACTTCACTCGAACCCTAATTTCACTCCCCAATTTGAGAGCAACCCCAAATCAAATCGAGCAACAACTTCACCACCCCCAATTTCTCTCTAACCCTAATTTCACTGTAACCCAACGGCTGTGGAAGCGAAGACTGCTTTGGAAGTGACGAAGGCTGTGGAAGCTGGAAGCGACGTACGCTGTGGAAGCAACACTACAAGAAAAAATGGTTTTGATGCCATTTAAAAGTGTAATTTGGAGTTACTTATCGCTACACCTAAGCTGTGGAGGCACTTCTTTTAAGTGCCTTTTATTCCAATGTAACAATAGATAAAGTGTAGAAAAAGAGAATCTGTAACGACATTCTTAGTGTATTCTAATGATGTGTATTGGGGCATATAAAAATGTCACCAAAAGTATGCCTCCATAGAATGTGTATGATGGCATCTGCAAATGCCACCAAAAGTATTTAAATAATGACAAAAAAAAAATTGACGTAATTAAATGACAATTTAAAATGCAAAGACAATAATAAAAATGCCTGCAAAAGCACTTTAATGTGACACCATAAATTATTTTCGTCAATTTGTTTACTACACTTTTAGCATCTAATAATTATTAAAACAATAATTTATGATGCTAAATTTTCTGTAATTAAATAAAATAAAGAATACTAAAATATAATAACTAAATAACATATATATAATAATAGCAAAATATATTACTTGAGCAAACATTTACATTCATTGTACAGTATATATCAAGAAAATTGTGGCCTCTACAATCATCAACCACATCAAAACTACCAAGGACTCATGACATATATTAGCATATATGTTTAATTCAACTATCATCACGGTTATATCATCCAAACTACCCCTATCAACGACAAGGATAAAAAGCTTCTTGCAACCACCCGTAATCAGGTCTCTCGTACATGGCTTTCTTCTCATTAACTGGTAAATGCACATTTATCCTTGTTTCATCAATGACATTCTCCCGAAATTGGATAGAGAGGACTTTCATTTTCACAACGAAGGTCGTCTTCACTTCTTTTCTGTTGAATGATGGGCATTTTATAGCAAGCACCTGACTGTATTGCATTCTTTCTTGCCATTTAACCATGCATCACATCTACTGCTCCTTCATTGCTCACCTATGACCATTCACAAAAAGCAAGTCACATTCCAAATAGTAGTAAAATATCAATTCTTATGTCACATTCCAAATAGTAGTAAAATATCAATTCTTATATCAGAGACTTCAAAGACTCTTTAGCACATTCTCAATATAAGCTAAACTATCTGGGAATTGAGTAGCAAGATTAGCTGTTGAAAAAATTTAAGAATTAATGCAATTTTCACTCACCGATGGTAAGACGAAATATTGCATATCATAGTCAAATATCTAACATTTGCATCAGGCACCACCATCTGAGATGATCATCTCCAACGCTTCTTGAAGTTGTAAGTGTTCCATGAACTTGCTCCAAGTTTTGGAAGAAATCTCCAGATAGCAGGATAATAATGACTTGTCATTCTGAAAATAGAAGCAGTTTAGTTAAAGATAAACTTCATAAACAAATTAAAGATCACATATTGGATAAAAGGCTCTTAAAATGTGAATTATTAAATAAGAAAAATATTAGACATAATTTCAAAGAGATAAATAAAGCTTGATGCGCATGTTACCATTTTTCTAAAGCAATATTCCAGAGATAACAAGTAAAACATTGCAATTAATTCCTTGTTCACGACATCCTTGCTCAACATGGAGAAGAAATCCAATAAACTAGGGACAATCTGCTTGAAAAGGTAATTTATCTCAAGAAAAATTGTTAGCAATATATTACAAAAGAGTAAGTATGAAAACAATGGAGATGACAAAGTGAACTAATATTGCTACCTTATTGGATTCAGTCTAAAACCACAGTAATGGTAGTAAAATATGAACCACAAAATCTAATATAATTATCATATAGAAACGAAAACAGAGACAAGATAACTTATATGTTTGACGCATATCTTAAAATCAATAATAAATTTAAGTCTGCAACTAATAGTATTTCATAATAGCTATCCTAAAATGAAATCCACTAAAAACTTTAAACTTATGCTAACTTGCAGCTACAACTTCCAGCCGTCAATAATCAATTGGTGTCACCTGCATATAAAGTAATATGCTTTAAGAATCACACTAAATTGTATTGAATAATAATATAGTACCAAAATATTTTTAATTGATATGATATACCATTGAGCTCGGCCAAGCAATCATTTCATCAAGTGTTTGGGAAAGCTTTTGGAAATTATCGTAAGGCCTAACCAATTGTTCCTCTGGTTCAATTATCACCTTCACATTTACTGCACACCAATCATGTCCAATCTTTTGTCCCCCAACTTTTGTACTAGGATCGGTGCTATGAACACATCCTTTAGCAACGATTTTATCTGAAGATAAACTTTCTAGAGAAACATATGTTCCAGCCTTAGAATGGAACCAAAAAAGAAGGAAAAAAAATCAGCAAGATATATGTAGCATAAATAGTAATATAAATATGTAATACTTTTTTCCCAATTTCTAAAAAGGGAACTATACCTGAAGAGGTAGAGTCGTCGTAGCATGCGGTAAAAGAGAATCGGAAGTTGGCGTAGTTTGCCTTGCATCTACTTGTGAAGCATAGGATTTTTGCTGTGTTAAAAGCTTAGCCTCTAATTCTGCAATTTTTGCTTGATACTCCAGTAGCAAAAGATTTGATGTAACTCTAGAGGTTTCACTCCATACATCTGAGGAGCAAATTCCTTGTCCAAACATCCTAACGTGACCAGGTTTGTCCTTACCTATGATCTGGGGAAAAATATCATTTGGAGCAATGACATCTTCAGAACTTTCACGAAGTTGATTGCTGCGTTCTTGCATCACGCTCTGTTCATAAAGTTACAAGGATTCAATGTGCACATTATGAATTGAAAAATGAAAATAATTTGTATAATGAATTAAAGATATGACTGAAACGTACATATTTACTTAAGACAACGTCACTTGAGTTTCCATTAGAAGAAACAAAACACGAATTAAATAGTTCAACACGAGATGGGCATCGTCCTTGTTCCTTTGTCTGGGAATAAGGACAATTGAGTATGTTGGCAAAATGTCATAAACATGGTGAAATTAGAAAGAGAAGGCAGCGAACATTACCAATCTAGCTTTAATTTGGGCAAACGATGTCTTTCCTGTTCTTTGATTCATGAGTTTTTTTTTTCTAGCAA
The DNA here is from genome assembly GCA_031470985.1 of Agastache rugosa. NCBI lineage: Eukaryota > Viridiplantae > Streptophyta > Magnoliopsida > Lamiales > Lamiaceae > Agastache > Agastache rugosa. The sequence continues at coordinate 27,747,390 of CM062601.1, forward strand.
CTTTGTTTCTCTGACTTGCTTCCTGAAATCAAATTAAAAAAAAAGAATAAAATTTATTAGTTAAATAAATGAGATATTTATTACATGAACTAAAATGAAGACAAACCTGTGCTTCCTCAGTACTCCAGTGATTAACAAGGTTGATCCATTGATCTTCCAAAACTCTATCGTCCCTGTCAAAGAAAGCTTCCAATTTCTCCCAGTATTTAGTTTTCAAATAATGCTTCCAATTTCTCCATTTATGTCCTATGGAGGTCAAAATCCACTTCTCGGCAATAACAGGGACATTGAACTGTAGCTGTATCAAATGTAGCACAGTGAAAAAATATTATAAACAGTTAAAAATGAATACAACAAATGTGTAAAACAACATGAACATAGTTGACACCAGTAAAAAAAATGAAGGAAAAAGAAAAGAAAAAACGAGAGATAATTTTTTCATGTAATCAATTATAGTAAATTTTTAAAATGGATTACCTTTACAACATCCAACATATCAACCTTTTTAGTCTTTTGCATGTTATGCCAATTCATAACATCTATAGGACAATATTTACCATTTCTTGCAATTGAACCTAAGAAATGGCAAAGCTTGCTACTTTCACCACCTATAGGTTGACTAAACTCATTATATTCAACATGAATAGGCGGCAAATTTGGAGGACGACCCCAAATAGTTTGCATATATGTTAGACCTCTAGTTTGTTTTTCGATGAATTTAGATTGGGTATCATTCCCTGAATCACACATGGAAAATATGGTGAGTCTTAATTAGATTAATATTAATCAATCTATGATACTATTATATTGAGTTTTACCTTCCCCGTCTTCTTGTTCAAAGCTACCATTCATAAGCCCATTCTCTACTCTAAGATCATCTCTAAGTTCACTGTTGGGCTGATTTTCAGTTCTATATTTGCTTGTTAATAGTATGTTCCCATGACTTTGATGACGTATGACCATATTCGGAGAATCTTCTTCATGCACATATCCATTATAAATTCTTCTACCCACTTGAGTCCTAGTAGTAAACCCTGTAAATCATTAGAAAGAATATATTAATTAACTATAAACACACATTTTTTCTTATTTGTCTGAAAAAATAAAACATAAAAGAGAATTTGATGATACCTGTATCCCCACAATTTGGCATAAAACTATGAGAATGGGCAGTACGGGTTTGATTTTTTGTTGTTGCCATTCTTCGTTGTGACATAACTGTCTTATCTTGGATATTTACATTCTTACGTCTGCACTTCAGATGTCATAACTACATACATCATAGTAACATAAATGATTAATAACTAAATCAGTATCCAAAGCTTAGTGAAGCTACCAAGTACCAAGATTTGAAAAATTGAAATTTATATATCTAAGCCCGTGAGTGCTATATATACAATATGGTCATAATTTGAAATGTACAAAACGTAATGTGATGAAAAAAAATGGAATAACATGAAATTATATATCAGTAAAACAAAATGCATAATTGATACTACATATTAACATAACATGACATACAATTATAAAAATTGGATATTAGACAATCAAAAAACTATCTCATCTCAAGATGTTAAAATACCTAATTTTCTCGTATATGAGTAACATCAAATTACTGTGTTTTACTGTATCTAGAAGATGTAAATAAGTTATTTTGGCAATTCACAATGTTTTTATCATAAATTGAATAATACCAACCTTCAAATCAAATTAGTGGTTCTAGGTTTTGAAGAAAGAACCCTTTTTTGCTCGATTACTGGTCGTCGATCGTGTGAGACAACACTGGTCGTAGATGTGTTGGGAAAATTAATAGAGTTTTGATTGGATACCAAAACCCAGCTGACCCCAACCAAGTAGATGATCGCACAAGCCTAAAGCGCTTTTCAGCTCACCTGATTGAGCTTATAGAGTTTCTTAGTTTACAGGTAGATTCGCTGAAGACAGCAGAAGACACAGCTAAGTAGACAGCTTAAGAACTCAGCAGAACAGACTCAGCAGAGCAAGACCAAGCAGAGTCAAAGATCTTACAGTATCAAGACCCAGCTCAGTGACGGAAACCCAGCTTAGTGTCAAAGACCCAGCTCAGTGTAAAAGACCCAGCTTAGTATCGTTGACACAGCTCAGGTCAGTGACACAGCTCAGGTCACAGCTCAGGTTGATGATACAGCACAGGTCCAAAGACAGCTCAGAATCAAGACACAGCAGAGTCCAAGCCGCTGAAGATATAGCAGAGACACTTAGCAGCTCGAAGACGAAGACCTTCTCAAAGACAAGATCCCGATGTCAGAAGATCTTATCTGACGCAGTCAGATCAGAGAACAACTAGCTTTTGCAGATGCAGACCTACTTCGTAGGTAAAGAACAGAAGTCAATAAGAGTAGGTAAGATTCAAACGGCTCTCTTCCAACGGCTAGTTTGAATCTCCACCTATATATATCTCTCCTCCACCATTGAAGAGGAGAGGCTGGCAAGACGACTGAAGAAATAGAAGAAAATAGAAAAATGAACAACGATCTTCAAAGACAAATCTTTAAAGAACACCCAGCCAGTCAGCTGTGTTCTTAGTTGTTCACATATTCAGTCATAGGCAGAATAGATCAGAATAAATATCTTAAGCCTAGTTTGAACGAGTTCATCATACTCCTTGTTCTTCATTGTAAAAACTCGTTCATAGTTAGAAAATCATACCCAAACCCAAACCCAGAAAGGTTAGGTAAAGGTACGCTTGCTCGAAGCATGTAATTCGAGTGGTTAGGTTCTTCAGTACCCGGAAACTGAAGGTGTAGGCTTGACAGTGCCCGCAAACTGTTGGAACACAGCTCGGGTTAGAGTTGTGAAGTTGCTTGGTACTTGGAAACCAAGTGGTAGTGAATTACCCGTGAATCTGGTCGTGGATGTAGGAGGGATTACTCCAAACCACGTTAAAAATGCTCTGTTATTTATCGCTTTGTTTTATGCATGTTACTAACCTTCATGAGCATACATCTCAATATGCATAAACTGACTAACTGAAAAGTGAAACAGAGCTTTGCAATATATTTGAAGCATCAGATGGACTTTCCAAATCCACCACATTCCGCACACACACACACACAGCCAGTTGTGTCGATCAAGCTGCCATCCAGCTGGATCGAACACAGCCAGCTCTCTGAAAAGAGTTTTAACTTGGAAAAGTTTTTAAACCTTGGTGTATTCACCCCCCCTCTACACCAAGGTATCCGTCTTGGGACCAATAATTGGTATCAGAGCAGTGGTTCAAAAGATCACTGTATCTGTCAAGTCAGCATTTCATTGCTGATAGTGGTCACCTGAACAGATCCTTCATCGCTTCAATTTTAAAATCATTATATTGCATACTGTCGCGAAATCTTCCTTGTGCAGGAATCTCTCAAGAGGGGAGCTCTTGAGAAATCATGAATCCAGACAGTTGTCCGAGATGCGAATGTTATAGGAATTATCTCCATGACTTGGGTGTACAAAAAACAAGATATCAGAGTATCTTGGATCACTAGAGAGAGGAATTTAATTCAGCAGCAAACCGGATGGACTGCGATGCAATCATCTCAAGCCACCAGGAGATGAGAAGAACAGAAAGGCTGATTGACGAGGTGGAGCGTCTTATTCTCAGAGTATATGACACCATGAGAGACAACCATCAAAGTCATCACAACTTCTGACGAAAGATTAGAAGAAGATCAATCAGCTCAACCTGGAAGGACCTTCGAGGAGCAAAGAAGATGAAGAAATTCAGCTAGTTGACTGCGACCAGCTGTGAAATAAAGACAGCGGGATGCATAACAGAAGATGCAGCCAGTCATACAGCTGAGCACATTGGTCTCAATGAAAGAATAAAGAAGCAGCAGATGAATCAGCTGGATTTGGAACAGCTGAGTACCTGCTATACAATCAGAGACCTCTTCAAAGAAATGAGCCGATGGTCAGAAGATCCGTTCATTAGAAGGAAGTAGGATGCAACTGAAGAAAAAGCCATCTACTATCAAATCGAGGGGGAACTCTACATAGCTGAAAAGAATCAGCAAAATCAAGTAGAATACCCAGCAGGATGCACTCACCAAGATAGACTCAGCTGGAGTCACCAACTGAGGGGGAACAAACCCAGATGGATCCCAAAAGCTCAGATCAGAAGGATTATCCAGCTAAAAGGAAATAAAGCTCAGTTGGACAACAATCGAAGAGCTAAAGGGAATTCAGCTGAAGAAGCTTCAAGCTAATCACCAAGATACTCAGCTGAGGAGAACCTTCAATCTAGCAGAAGAGAATACAGCAGTGGTATCAGCTGACTACAATGATCAGCTGACGGGTTTGCAGATTTTGTTTATTATATTTCCTGTTGTAACACTTTGTAAGGATAAAATTATTTGAATTTAATTCAAACATCCAAACATTCTTTAAATGGATTATTCTGCAAGCTATACATCCCATCGCATTTAATGAAAAGCATGCAGAATACTGTAGCTCAAGAGAACTGAGTCAGAAGTTAGAACGTTTCGACTTCCTCACACGCGCGTGACATACACTCAATATTCACACGTCATAGGACGTATTGCGCAAATCTCTCTCAGCCGCAGATCTTCAATACAATTGCCAAGATCTCAACCATTAATCAAAATGGGCAAATTGATATATTTATCAAATTTTTGCAAATCTTCGCCATATTTACTATCGCTCATACTTGTCTGAAATTCATATCTCAGATTCTTGATTATCTTTTTGCTAATACGCTCCCCGAGTATCTTCGTCTTTCTAATCTCTTTCTACAGAAGAAAATCATGGCACCAAAGAAGACTATACCAGACTGAGAACTTGATGTCAAAACTTCATTTTGAGAGTTGTCTGACACTCAAGAACTACCAGAACGCGGATTTCCAGGAAGTTCTGGATCTCATCAAAAATGCCGGACTTTTGCAATGGGCGACTGCAAAACCGAAAAACATCATCCGCCGGGAAGTGGCAGAGTTCTTCTTAGAGATATCTAACCTAGATGATCGACTCCGTTCCAACGTCTCTCTACAAATCAAGGAGAAGACTGGACATACAACTCCGTGGGACGTTGACATCAACATCAACCGGATGGTGAACAAGCTGTTCTGCCTGAAGACTCTTGGGGACCGCTCCCCAGATAATTACACCAGAGAAGAAATCCAGATTGAACTGGATAAGATGTTGTTCAAGCCAGAACCGTACATGGAGAGCATGTCCAAGCTCCTGCTCAAGCCCAAGTACAGATTACTTCTGGATGTCACCCAGAAATGCATTCTCGGTATCGCTGGATCTCAAGGAGAGATCAGCATACCCAAACTGAAACCAATGATAGCCATACTCAGAAATGACCCTGTGGATTGGTTCTCATACTTCATGGGAAAATTGGAAAAAGAATCTAAAAAGATTCATTTTGAAGATGACAGCTTCACCCGGTACAACTGTAAAGAGACAATCTATCTATGCACCAAAGTAGCGTGCATAATAGAAAGTTACTCTACTGGAAGGCAAATCAAGTGGCACAACGCAGAACAATTTTCTGTGTCCAGAATACTCTTTGAAAAGCCAAGTCAGCTCACTGACTTGTTGAAGAAAGCAGCCCCTGAAGAGAAGAAGAGGGCGCTAGAGGCAAAGCATCAGACTGCCTCTCCCTCTCAAGCAAGAAAAAGGAAGCAATCAGAGGAGACACAGCCAGCTGGATCTCCACCTGCCAAGAAGAAGCTGAAATTCAAGGCAGCCATCAAACCAGCAAAGAAGACAGCAGAGAAACCAGTTGTTGAGACAGCTGGATCGGAATCCACTCCCACAGCCTCCCCTGTCCAAAAGAAGAAAACTGAGTGGAGACCAGTTACTGAGGAGACAGCTGAGGGATACTCCTCCAGCTCAGAAAATGAAAGGGAGTTCGTGAGAACATTACGAGAAGCGGAAGAATCACAAATAGTGGTCACTGACCCAGACCCAGAGGATGTTATTCCCCTTCGCCAAATTCTTCAAGCATTCTCACACCCCACTCCAGCTGACTACAAATTAGCTGGAATTTCTTATCAACAATCTCTTCTTCCATCCCATCCTCAGGTACACATCTCTGATTCATCTTTCAATTCTTCAGTACCTGAAACCTCCTTGCTTCCACTCACCCAAGTTTCAGCACCCAGCTTTCCTCCCAAAGAACCATCTCCTTTAAGAGAGCTGACAGACATTCAGTTGGCTGAAGCGTCTTCACAGCCAGCTGACTCCCAAGCTAAACTATCTTCTCTTCCCAGCTCACCTAAAGAGCCCCGTCCAGCTGATGTCCCTTCGCAGCTGGATGATGAAAACCAAGCTGAACCTTCAAGTCCCACTACTTCTGAGGAAGGTGAAATCCTTAGTCCCAGAGCCGTTGCACGTGCTGCCACCATCATGAGGTTCGATGACCTCAGGCTTCAAGAAGTAAAGAGCGCACTGCAACAATACCCGTCTCTTGTTTCACTCCCCGCCGCATTAGTCGCCGTAAGCGACTTCAAATTTTACCTCGCTACCAAGATGACTACTTGGTACGCAAATGAGGAACTTGTGAAGCTCTACTCGTTCAACAAGCTCAAAGCCGAAGAAGCTGCTCTACAGGAGATCTTCGAATTTGGAAGTCTTCAGGATGCCTTCTTGCATCAAGACGAGCTTATCCAAACTCTCATCCAGAAGACTAAGTAAGATGAAGTATCACCATCTGAGGAGGTAATCGCAAGAGCCAACTCCTACCTCCACACTCTCAGCTGGATTGTTCCAGTTGAGACTGCCAAGGAAGCTGTACATGCAGACACAGCTGAGGCAATGGTGACTGAAAACGAGCCAACTTCTGCAACAGTTGAGCCCGCAGAAGCTGCACCACCTAGTCCAATTGCCAATGACACTCGCTCACTGGTCGAGATCGAGGCAGTCAAACCCAGTCAAGTCGAATCCGGAACCCAAACGGATTCCAATGTCGTGCTTTCTGATGCAATGAAGGAGGAGATAGCCAAACAAGTTGAGGAAATCCTATTCCAGGATAGACTCAAATCAGATACTGACACCCTTCTGAAAATCACAGCTGTAGAATGGCAAGTCCATGATGAAGTTTACTCTTTTGCCCAGAACTTACAAAGAAGCTCCAGTGAAGATCTCAAGCAATCTCTCGAATCTCATCGCATTGATCAGTCACATCATCTAGAGAAGAGAGTTCCTGAGATCATTTCAAGCCTTCAAGCTCCACTGGAAAGCAACTTCAGCGACTTATCCAGCCAGCTGCAAGCTCTACAACAACAAACCCTCTCCAACAGGACTGACATTCAAAAGCTGTTCAATTTCTTCAAAGAACTGGACACTCAGTTCACAGTTGGAAGTACCAACACAGCACAACTCAACCTTGTCACAGCAGACAACACAGCCAAGATTGCTGATGTTGACAAAGCCCTGGCCCAGCTAAATAAGACAATTGTCAACCTAGAAGAATTAAACGACGACTGGGAACATACAAAATTCGAGTTTATTGAAGATTACTACTATCTGGGAGCCTACCCAAATACGTGTCTAGATGTTGCTTTCAAGACACATCTAAATGAGCTCTTCCATCAAGATAGGATGACTGCGAAAGCATTCTTCAATGCTGCAGAGACCGCAAAGATCCAATTTTCTGCTCCCCAGCTGTATCATCTCCAGCCTCCACTAATACCTGGAACAGATTTCCCTGACAAATCACAAGTAATCGCAGAAGTAAACAAATATGCAATCAGGAGAAAAATTTCCAAGGTAAGTAATGAAGAAGAATATAGGAAGCTGGAACGGATGATCTTCAACCAGTACAGGTTGAGAACGGATGAACAGCTTGAAGAAGAAAGAGGCGAAGAATCGGCGACGGAGAGGAAGCAGAGTTGAAGACCCAGTCAACTGGGAATTTTTGTCTTTTGAATTTTTTGTAAAATGTAAAATTGTAATATTATCTTTTATTAATGAAAGATTCGTTTTTGCTCTCAAGCTCATCCTGATGATAATAACTCTTTGTCCAGGCACTGAACTCTGAATTTAATTTACATGCTGTGTATGTTTAAACTTTAGAAAACCCGTTTTCTTGTTAACGGGGAAGTAAATTGTTTTTCTCAGTTAGGTTTTGGCAACATCAAAAACGGCGAAATTGTTGGGAAAATTAATAGAGTTTTGATTGGATACCAAAACCCAGCTGACCCCAACCAAGTAGATGATCGCACAAGCCTAAAGCGCTTTTCAGCTCACCTGTTTGAGCTTATAGAGTTTCTTAGTTTACAGGTAGATTCGCTGAAGACAGCAGAACACACAGCTAAGCAGACAGCTTAAGAACTCAGCAGAGCAGACTCAGCAGAGCAAGACCAAACAGAGTCAAAGATCTTACAGTATCAAGACCCAGCTCAGTGACGGAAACCCAGCTTAGTGTCAAAGACCCAGCTCAGTGTAAAAGACCCAGCTCAGTATCGTTGACACAGCTCAGGTCTAAAAACACAGCTCAGGTCAGTGACACAGCTCAGGTTGAAGACACAGCTCAGGTTGATGATACAGCACAGGTCCAAAGACAGCTCAGAATCAAGACACAGCAGAGTCCAAGCCGCTGAAAATACAGCAGAGACGCTTAGCAGCTCGAAGACGAAGACCTTCTCAAAGACAAGATCCCGATGTCAGAAGATCTTTTCTGACGCAGTCAGATCAGAGAAGAACTAGCTTCTGCAGATGCAGACCTACTTCGTAGGTAAAGAACAGAAGTCAACAAGAGTAGGTAAGATTCAAACGGCTCTCTTCCAACGGCTAGTTTGAATTTCCACGTATATATATCTCTCCTCCACCATTGAAGAGGAGAGGCTGGCAAGACGACTGAAGAAATAGAAGAAAACAGAAAAATGAACAACGATCTTCAAAGCCAAATCTTTCAAGAACACCCAGCCAGTCAGCTGTGTTCTTAGTTGTTCACATATTCAGTCATAGGCAGAATAGATCAGAATAAATATCTTAAGCCTAGTTTGAACGAGTTCATCATACTCCTTGTTCTTCATTGTAAGAACTCGTTCATAGTTGGAAAACCATACCCAAACCCAAACCTAGAAAGGTTAGGTAAAGGTATGCTTGCTCGAAGCGTGTAATTCGAGTGGTTAGGTTCTTCAGTACCCAGAAACTGAAGGTGTAGGCTTGACAGTGCCCGCAAACTGTTGGAACACAGCTCGGGTTAGAGTTGTGAAGTTGCTTGGTACTTGGAAACCAAGTGGTAGTGAATTACCAGTGAATCTGGTCGTGGATGTAGGAGGGATTACTCCGAACCACGTTAAAAATGCTCTGTTATTTATCGCTTTGTTTTATGCATGTTACTAACCTTCATGAGCATACATCTCAATCTGCATAAACTGACTAACTGAAAAGTGAAACAGAGCTTTGCAATATATTTGAAGCATCAGACGGACTTTCCAAATCCACCACATTCCGCACACACACACACAGCCAGTTGTGTCGATCAAGCTGCCATCCAGCTGGATCGAACACAGCCAGCTCTCTGAAAAGAGTTTTAACTTGGAAAAGTTTTTAAACCTTGGTGTATTCACCCCCCCTCTCTACACCAAGGTATCCGTCTTGGGACCAACAAGATGTGTGGATTAGTTCATCTACTTGTTCTCTTCATCGGGTGGGGTTAATTTTCTACGTTCTTGTTTTGATTGGCGACTGGGTGTGATAATGGAGATGAGATTTTGCACCTGTTTTTTTCCGTCAGTGGGATGAGTGGGTAGTTTCTCATAAGTTGAATTTCATATTTATTTTCTTGTTTTATTTTATTATTAGAACAAAAGGAGGGAGTAAAGAGAGAGTTTGGCGCTAATCTTTTTACCACTTTTTTTTGTAGAAATATTAATATACCTTTATATCCGTATTATACAATAATAAAATAATTTATATGAATATAATAAGTAAAAGTAATTCATATACACTAGTTGTGCTCCATTTACCACGTTTTAACTATAAATAATTCATTTATTACTAATAGGAAAATAAACGGTGCTCCTTCTCGGTGCTCCTTTCCGATTTTCCTTTATTCTGTTAATTTATCTAATTTTAGTTCATATATATTATAATTTTTATTAATTTCATATTCTTGAAATATCACATGTTTATCTATTAATCACATCTCATATTTATCTTTCGTTCTATTTAATTAATTTTTTTATTAATTCATATACAATAATTTATATATATTTAATGGTATAGAAATTTATACGTTTCTATCTTGACTTATGTGCATGGTAGTATATTCATTAAGTTTCCTTTATTATATTATAGAATTATAAAATTATATTGTCAATTAGATTATCTATAAAATTGTAAGTGCTCGAAAGGTATTAGTCAATAAATTTATTTAATTAATTAATGATATATATACACACATTTATATATTCTGATTCGAATCTATCATTATGATTATAAATATTATATTCATTATATTGTATATGTATTTAATTAATATTTGTAATCTATTTGTATCCAACGAGACGATTCAAATATACTTAAAAAGAAGGATTTTTACTAATTTTAATTAATATTAACTTTGTTTAGATTTTTATCGAGTAATTTTGCTAAACCAATGAGACGGTTCAAATAACATGGAAAGAAGGATTTTAATAATTTTAATTAATATTACTTTGAAGATGTAAACATATTTTTTCCGGTATTTTGGCAAAGATTAGAAATATTGATTTAGCATGAATCAACGAGACGGTTCAAATATACTTAAAAAGAAGGATTTTTACTAATTTTTAATTAATATTAACTTTGTTTAATTGTTTAGATTATTATCGAGTAATTTTGCACAAACCAACGAGACGGTTCAATTAACATAAAAAGAGGAATTTTTATTAATTTTAATTAATATTACATGTGTGTTCATATTTTTATCGAGTATTACCCAACAGATTTGAAACGGGTATGTACAGTAAAGTCATTATTTTAACCGAGATTAAGACGAACATGTAGAAAAATTCTAAACATATTTAGATTTAGAAAATACATAATGAATGAGTATACCCTCTCCATTGTCATTCCTAATTATAAATTTAGATACGTGAAATAAAATTAATTTTCTAACAATTAACGCCAACAATATCACAACTTATAAATAAGATATAAAATTACTTTTAAAATGTATACATATAAATTAAAACATAAAGTTATTTCCCTTCTAATTCCGATCGGCTACTTACTAGTTAATGAACATATGAATATTATTACCATATAATTGTAAATAAAAATTAATAAAAATAGAAAAATCTAAGCAATAAAAATTCAAAGAGAGAGAGGGGGAGGCGGATACCGAGAGAGAAAGAGAGGATAGAGAAAAAAAAATTCATTTCTTTTCCTTTTTTCATTTTTCTTTACTTTTTTATGATTAATTATTTTGTTTATTTATTTTTTTTGCACTTGTGAGAAATGTGGCATCCACATTAGTATCGGGCTTTATTCGTCAAGTCACATGATAAAATCGTGCCAAAAATTCCGAAATTATCCTACGGACGGGAAAAAAAATGTTTTTGTCCTAATTTCGCGGGAGTAAAAAAATATTTTAATTTTCAAATATTGAAAAGCTACGGTCCTAAAAAATCGTCTAGGTCAATATATAAGTATCTACATAAACGTTATTTAGGATAGAGTCAATATATATTTTATTCTGCTTCCCTAAAAAAATATATATTCCCTCCGTACCATTCGAAACGTCCAGTTTCTTTTGGGCATGAGTATTTAGGAGGATAATGATTTAATGATAAAGTAGTAGGAAATGGTGGAGCTCACACCTTTTTGTGAGATACAGTTATTTCCTGAAATAGAACGTGGACATTTGGAAATGGACAATCCAAAAAGGAAAGATGGACATTTCGAGTGGGACGGAGGGAGTATGTATTATATTAGGATGTAAATGAATCGAGCCGAGTAACTCCAAGCTCAAACTCATCTCATCAAGTATCGAGCTTGATCCAATCTCTATATTGTGCGGGATCGGCTCGACTCGAAAAATATTTATTTTAATTTCGATGATAGTTTTTTATGACATGAATTTGTACTTATGATAAATATTTTTAATACATGTTTTAGAAACATACGTATCCCTAAAGGATGTGTTATAGAGTAATTTATATTTGAACTTTAAAATTAAAATATACATGAAGAGAGATATTAGTTCTTTTTTAATCTCTGTGCCGACCGATAACAAGATAATATGAGCGGGACGGAGGAAGTAGAATGGAGAGCCAAAAACGATTACAAGAGTAGTATTTTGACAGCAAAAATTGTAGCAGCATTCCAAAATAGATGTTTGGTTGCTTCAAAGGCTGACGTTCTTAATGCATTTTAGTTCACAAAAGTAAATGACATGAATACGATTGTGCCCGAGCCCTCTGCAAGGATGAAAAATTCTATAGGTTCTTCATTTCATGATAACCAGACTCAGTTCAATGCCCAAACAATCTATACCACTATCCATCAATAATCAAGCAAAGTAAAAATTGTATGTTTTCCTGTTTAACAAAATCAAGAACAGAGAGTTTGCCAAATGCTAAAGGAGAGACATCAAAATCAGTATATGGATGGATCAGGCTGCCAAGTGTCTCAACATAGTTTGAATTAATCAGACAACACATATTTTACTATTCAGAAAACTAAATGTATAAAAATATCAAGTAAAACTACAATGGTAGAAACAACGTAACATCCCAGAAAAGTACAGTAATGTAGACTCTCTTAAAATAAAACAAGTCCTTGAAAACTTTTCCTTGGATTTCACATCCCCAAAGCTAGAGCTATCTATTTCTTCCAGTTTCTCAAAGAATTGGATCATCTACAATTACTTGGCTTCTTCGTCATATATTTCTTATAGATTATTGATATCTCATAAAGAACAACAATAAGTATCAAATGTTTCTGCAAAATTGAAAATATATAAAAGATAGAGATACATGGAAAAAATCTTATAAGTGCTCAATTATCTTTGAATAATTATAAGCACAACTTTAAAGAAGCAATTCCAAAGAATCAACAAGTCCTGAGAGAAACTTGTTAAGAAGGCAAGCATCTGGTGAGCATATTCCAAGACTATCCAAACCACTACTATGTTGTATATAAAGAATATTTCAATAACAAAGAGGTTTGTTACACAACTTATCAACAATATCATACCGTTCTTGATTTCACTGATTAATGTCAATCTCAGTTCCGTCGATATCTTCACGGACCCAATCAGAGTCACTTGATTTCACTGATTAATGTCAATCTCAGTTCCGTCGATATCTTCACGGACCCAATCGGAGTCACCAAGCTCAATATTACCGGGAGTATCACAAATACTGCTTTGCAGGTATGTGTCTACATCAATAGTAGATCCCATGTTGTAATGGGCTCGTGCACGAGTAGAGACAACTACACTCCATTGTGGCTCAGTTGGATCCTCAATATAAAAGACCTGATCAGCTTGGGATGCTAGAATGAGTGGTTCATTGTCACGCACCACATTTGAAAAATTAGCTAATGTAAATCCATCAGCATCTTTTTTCAGTCGTTTACCTTTTGACACCCAATCACAATCAAATAATATTACTCTACGTCCATAACCATAATCTAGCTCAATGATATCCGTTAGAACACCATAATAGTCTAACTCACTTAAGATTGGATTTGATCCCTAGTATTAGAAAAACTTGATGTTGTGGCCTTTACACACACTCCACAGTTTTGTGTCTTCCTTGTACTATCCAAATCTTTTGTGTGAAACCTAAAGCCATTCACAAGATACTTCTTATATTTTACTCCAATAAAATTAGGTCGACCATCAAGTAGTTTCAAATCTCGCAATATTAAATTTTCCTCACTAACTTGCAACCCTTCAACCTATAAAAAAAAGCTCGATTATAAAGAATAATCCAAATATATAGCCAAAATATTATATATACACTATTATCATTTTGACAAGATAACTTACATATTTAGCAAACCAATCAGCAAAGCTTTCGCTTTGAATCCGTTCAAGTTGATGACGAGCAACACGAGGATTGGCTTGCTCAACTACTGCTCGATATTTCCTAAAACAAAACAAATCTTTAAAAGAATCATAATTGAAAAATACAAATTGTTGAATAAGAAAAAATAGATTGAATAACTTACTCAATGTATGGTATAACAGCTTCACAATTAAACAAAACATATTGGTGTGCCTTATTTAATGTTTCAGAATCAAATCTCATAGCAGACCCTTTTCCAAGAGAACGACCTGTGATTGTAAATACATCTAATCCAGATGCACTATTGTCATTCATGGTTTCGTTCCTAGATGCTTGATTAAACTTTGAATCCACATAATCAGCTAAATACAAAGAGCAAAATGTCAAACACTCTTCTGCTAAATATCCCTGAGCAATCGAACCTTCAGGTTTGCTCCTATTGCGCACGTAAGATTTTAAGGTGCCTAAATACCTAGTGTATCAGAAAAAATAAAAAGTATTAGATTTTTCAAATATTTGTAAATAGTTTATCATTCAAAAAATTAAATAAAGATGTCTTGAAAAAAAAAACTTACCTTTCTATTGGATACATCCAACGGTAGAATACAGGTCCACCTAGTTTTACTTCTGTAGCCAAATGTATAGTCAAATGCACCATAATATCGAAAAATGATGGTGGAAATATTTTCCAAGTTGACAAAGTATCACAACAATATCTTTCTCTAAACGAAGTACATCAACATGACAAATTACTTTAGAACATAGTTCTCTAAAGTATTTACTCAATTGAAGTAATGGTGAGCGTATTGACTTCGAAAGTGTTTTCCGCAATACTATAGACAGTAATTGTTGCATCAGAATATGATAGTCATGACTTTTCAAGCCTAAGAGTCTTGGAGGTTTTATTTGAACACACCTTGAAATGTTCGAGGCATAACCATCTGGAACTTTAATATTTTTCAAAACCTCGCAAAACAATGTTTTCTCATTTCTACTCATTGTAAAAGATGCTGGAGACAAGTAAACTTTTCCAGACTCATTAGATATAGGATGAAGATCTGGTCTAATTCCCATTTCTTTCAAGTCAAGACGTGATTTATAATTATCTTTCGACTTACCATCCATTCCCAACAATGTTCCACAAATACTCTCACTAACAATTTTCTCTATATGCATGAAATCAAGATTATGACGCAGAACATTATCTTTCCAATATGGCAAATCAAAGAATATACTCTTTTTCTTCCAATTCAAAGGTAATTCTGGATTGTCATTAACTAACTTTCCAAATTTGAACGAAAAATCTTTCAATTCATCTATCACCATATTACCAAATAACGGTTCTGGTGCTTCTCCATGTTCAACTGTGCCATCAAATAGTCGTTTATTCTTCCGAAATTCATGCTCTTTAGGTAGAAATCTTCGATGAGCCATATAGCAATACTTTCCACTATTTCGCAACCTAAGCGAATGTGTTTGTCTGTTGCAAACTGGACATGCAAATTTACCTTTAGTGCTCCAACCTGACAAATTTGCATATCCTGGAAAATCACTAATTGTCCATAATAATGAAGCACGTAATTGAAAATTTTGTTTCTTTGATGCGTCATATGTCTGAACTCCTACTTCCCACAAATTCTTTAGATCAGCAATCAAAGGCTGTAAATAAATATCAATATTGTTTCTGGGCGCTGATGGACCAGGAATTAATAAAGACAACATAAAGTATGGTTCTTTCATGCACATCCATGGAGGAAGGTTGTAAGGAATCAGTATGACTGGCCATGTGCTATGAGTGACACTCATATTTTGAAATGGATTAAATTCATCAGAAGCTAATCCCAATCGAACATTGCGAGCGTCCTGATCAAAATCAGGATACAAACTATCAAATGTCTTCCAAGCTGGGCAATCAGCTGGATGTCTCATATACCCATCCTTTATCCGACCATCAGCATGCCATCTCATATGGGAAGCCGTCTTTGCAGACATGAACAATCTTTGCAGCCTTGGTTTGAGTGGAAAATACCACAACACCTTTCTTGCGATCTTTCTTTTCTCACCTGTAGAATCTTTATTCGATGTTTGCCATCTTAGCTCATGACACGTACCACATGATTTTTTTCTTTCATTCACCCCCCAGTATAGAGTACAATCATTCGGACAAGCATCAATTTTTTCATAACCAAGCCCTAATTCTTTCATCAATTTATTTGCTTTATAGTAGGACTTCGGCAGACCAACCATGGCATCTGGAAAGGCTTCTCCCAATAATTCCAAAAACATATCAAAAACCTTATTATTCAATCTCCCAAGACACTTTAAGTGTAGCAAACGAATGATGAAGGATAATTTCGAGAATTTCTCACATCTTTCATATAATCTTTGTTGGGAAGCATCAATCAACTTATAAAATTCTCCAGCTTGTCCATCAGCAATCTCTGCGTCTATCGGAGAACTAGTGGGATCTTGCATATAACCATCTTCATTTGGAACACCAAAAGCATCATGAACTAAACTTTGCATATCGTCAACATTACCTGAAATCTCTGAGTTATCATGTCGATTTTCAGACCTAGATGAAAGACTATTCGAAAGTTCTCCATGAGCTATCCATTGGGTGTATCCAGGAATAAATCCATCGACTAGCAAATGTTCATATGCATTTTCTCTGCTCACAAATATACCAATTTTGCATTTTTTGCATGGACATAATATCCTATTACTTACGCTTGCATTACGAAAAGCATAGTCCAAAAAGAAATTAAGTCCACTTTGGTATTCCTCTGTTACTCTTGACTTTGTCATCCAACTTCTATCCATTGTGTTTTTAAATAATTACCAGCTGAAACTTTACATATAATATAATAAAAAGAGACGACTTAGTTAAGTTGTACTTTCAATGAGGAAAACACACATAAAAGACTATAACTAATATAAAATTTCATGTGATTGTGCAAACAACTTATATTAACAAAACACAAATCTAACTTAACAAAAATACATATCTAAAAATTTAAGTAAAAATACATTAGACTATGAGCACAAATATAAGCATGACACATCAAGGTATAAGCAAAACTATAAGCACATCAATGTATGACCAAAACACATCAAAATTATTAGCATAACATGAGATAATTCCATAAATAACTATAGAAACACATGCATGACATAAAGTAAGAAGCTAAATTGAAAGTGGAGTCTAACTACTTTACTAACGTCAAAACTAGTTGATAATTCCATAAATAACGGCAAACCTAAAATTTTGCACTATGTTCAATAGTTTACCCATGATCACCTATATTTTCCATCCCCTAGTCAGTCACTAAATAAAAACTACAAAAGAGAATTCCAATTTTTCCATGTAGAGCTAATAAACTTCTTTTTTTATTCCACTTGATCAAGCTTATAATATGATAAAGTGGAGTGTTATATAGTTGACCACAAGATTTTGAGTCAATTGGGATTAAATCTTTGCAGCTTATTTTCCTTTTCAATTAATCAACAATACATTAATTCATTTCTATGCCCAAATTTTTTCACACGATGTTTAACTGTATTCTCATAAATTACATTGGCCAATCAACAATAGCATTTTTAATATTCCTGCAGCTCATTCTAAAATTGCAAATTCACTTTGCAATATTTAAAATTATTTTTCATACTTAAATAACAAAAAATGTAAATATGTCATTGGGGAACTTCATCAAATAGCTTACGTGCATGAACAAGCATTACCTAGTTAAACTAAAGATAATCTTTATGCAACTCCGTGTCAATTTTTCATATAATCAACATCTTTATCAATTGTGTTCCTGCTGTATTTCAGGAAAAAAAAAATTACAGAAAAACTTACCCAATGAAATGGGAAGCAATTCTTTCTCAATTTCAGTGCCTCTACAATAGCTTAGAGCATCTGAAATTTGCTGAATTCTGGTAGGGGAGATGGACAGGGAGTCGAGGGAAAACGACTCGACAAGAGCAGAATTAGAGAACAGGCTCCGCTGATTGCCTCAAAATTTCGAATTTCTGGTTCCTAGAACTTGGGATATCTTTCACAGTGTTCTTACGTTTCTTAACAAACCAATAATATTTTGCTGATCATTAACTTAATACTAAATAATAATGGAGTAGATTTTGAAGTTAAAGAATAATTAAATATTATTATTTTAATAAGTTGTGATATACATCCTAATTTTCCATGAGATTCGACTAATTTCTTTTTCCTTTTCTATTTTGATTTTGTTTTATTTGTTTTATACTATTAAGTAGTTCTTTACTATTATTATTTTATTTAAATACAGTCTTCAAGTAATTTTATTCATGCCAGTAAAAGGATTGTAAAATGACACTTATTTTGAAGTGTAGTATCAACCTTTTAAATAATGTAGTAACAGATGGTGTGAAATTTGTGTATTAATAATATATTTCTGGTGGCACCTACAGTAAAGTGTCCTAAAAAAAGTGTAGTATCAGGCCAATTTTCTAGTAGTGCAAGGTGCGAGAATGGTGCAGTTGAGAGAGAAAAGAAACCTAAATCGGCCTCCACCAAATTATAGTAAGAACTTTTACCGTCTTCCGTTTTCAGTAGTGAAAGTGTTGGTGTGAAAGTGGTTGTTGAAATAGTGGTGGATCTGAAATGGTCGTTGATAGTGTTGGTGGTCCATAAATATTTTATCTTTATGGTGTATGTGGTCCCGAAATTGATGTTATATTTGTTGGGTTGTTGGTCAACATTTATGATTGTTTTGGTTGGTGTGTGTGATTGAATTGAATATTATAGTGTGTTAGGGTTTAAAAATATAGGGTTTGGGTTAATTACTATTATAATGAACATGTTTGTATATTTTATTATGAAAAGTTATATTTTAGCTTAGAAGTGGTCCCTGATGGTCGGGTTTCATGGTTTTAATTTTATTTTGCTTGGTTTTTTTGCTGCAGAACTTGTGAATAAGTATTTAACAGTAGTTTTTCATTATGGGGGCAAGCTCAATGGTAAAAATTATTTACAGTATGTTGGAGGTGATAGATTAATATTGGATTATGTTGAGGCTAGTGAAGTAACAATATTATATCTTAAAAATCTACTTGGTGAGTGGTTGTTTATGGATGGTGATTTAAAGCTATTAAATTTAAAGGACAATTCCTACAACTTGGTTTCCTCTGATGATGAAGTTAAAGAGTTATGTTTGAGTTCAATGGCTAGAAGAGAGGTTATTTTCTTTGTTCAAGAGGTTGGAAATGAAGGTCAGAGTGTGCATGAATCAGAGTCAGTGGATTTGGGGATTGAAGCTGAAAGTGTGGTTGACTATCTTACAAATGATTTAGGGATGGAAGTTGAGAGTGTAGAGGGGACTGCTACAAAAATGAGTGGTTTAGAGACAGTTTTTTGTAATAGTGAATGTTGGGACTTCACAAAATGTGGTCGAAGATGATGTGGAAGATCAAGATGACAATGATTACATTCCAGAAAGTGATGAAGATAGATGTGAGAATGATAACAAAATGTTTGATCAGTTTGTGGATGAAGAAGCTGAGGGGTCTGGTGAAGAATGTAAGGAAGATTATGATGTTGTAGGAGCTGCAGAGCTTCATGAGCAAAGTGGTTTAGGGTCAGTTTTTGTGACAGTGAATGGTATTGGGACTTCACAAAATATGGTTGAAGAAGATGATGTGGAGGATCAAGATGATAGTGATTACATTCCAAGTGATGAAGATGGAAAAGAGAATGATAACAAAATATTTGATCAATTTGTGGATCAAGAAGCTGAAGGGTCTGGTGAAGAATCTGAGGAAGATGATGATGTTGTAGGAGCTGCAGAGTTTCATGACCAGAAACACTCTGATGACAGTGCAAATGAGGAAGATAACTATCCTCATTTCAATCCAGCTGTCATATTTGAGCCTTCTTTCCAGCTGGGAATGATATTTTCCTCAAGGAAAGAGTTTCAAATGGCTGTGCAGTCTTATGCTATTAGGAGTAAGAGAAGTTTGAAGACAACAAAGACTGATCCTAACAGGGTGTATGTGAAATGTGCAGATGAAGAATGTGAGTTTCACATTAATCTGAGAAAGCATCCACATGAAGAGACATATTAGATTAGAGAACTTGAGGATGAACACACTTGTGATGAGGAATATCAGGTGCAGAATTTGAATTCTACATGGCTAGGTAAGAAATACTTAAATAAGATTGTGACTGATCGCAATAGAAAGGTTAGTGTTTTTAGAAGGGACATGATGGCTGAGTTGGGTTGTGACATATCTCTAGATCAAGCATATAGAGCTAAGAAACTAGCACTGCAGACACTGGAAGGAGATTGTGTTATGCAATATGCTAAGCTGTGGGAGTATGATGAAGAAATAAGGAAGACAAATTCTGGGTCCACAGTGATTGTAGGAGTTGGAGATGAAGAGCATGGTGATGGCAGATTTGAAAGATTATACATCTGTTTTGATGCTGTGAAAAGAGGGTTCAAAGTTGGTTGCAGACCCATTATTGGAGTAGATGGGTGCCACTTGAAAGGTCCTTATCAGGGCATAATGTTGATTGCGGTTGGGGTGGATGCAAACAATAACATCTACCCTATTGCTTGGGTTGTGGTGAGTAGTGAATGTAGAGAGACTTGGGAATGGTTTTTAGTGGTTTGAAACAGGATTTAGGGCTGGAAGAAGATATTCAATACACTTTTATGTCTGACAAACAGAAAGGGTTAATCCAAGCCATGTCTTCAGTGTATCCAAATGCTTAACATAGATTCTGTGTCAGACATCTACATGAAAACTTCAAGAGGGCTGGGTTCAGGAGAGATTCATTCAAGAATGCTTTATGGAGAGTTGCCCAAGCCACTACTGTAGGAGAATGGAAGCAAAGGATGTCTGAGCTGAAGAATTTATCTGAACCAGCATGGCAGTGGTTAGATGCTAAGCCACCAAAACAATGGAGCAAATCTCATTTCACTGAACTGAGTAAGTGTGATATGTTATTGAACAATGTGTGTGAGGTATTCAATTCTGTAATACTTGAAGCAAGGGAGATGCCAATATTGACTATGCTGGAATGGATTAGATCATGGTTGATGGTCAGATTTCAGAGAAACAGAGACATTTCAACTCCCAAATGGCAAGGGAGAATATGCCCAAGGATCAAACAATTACTGGAGGTTAATGCGGGAAAGGTATCAGGTTGTATGGCAGTGATGTCAGACAACAATAATTATGAGATTAGATGTCATGATAGTTCTCAGTATTTAGTTGATTTAAGGCTGAAGACTTGCAGTTGCAGAGGATGGGGCTTAAGTAGAATTCCATGCAATCATGCCATATCTGCCATAAATCATCAGAGGCTGAATGGAGAGGATTTTGTTCATGATTGCTACACTGTTAAAACATTGAAGAAGACATATGCTGCCAGCATAATTGGTGTGAATGGTCCCCAGCTGTGGAATAATAGCATGTACATTCCACCTCTGCCACCAAAAATGGAGAAAGGGAATGGCAAGCAAGCAATAGCCAGAAAGAAGGGATCTGATGAGGCAGCTGATAAGAAACATAAAAAAACAAAGCTTAGGAGGAAACAATCCACGGTCACCTGCAACAAGTGTGGAATTCAAGGGCATAATGCAAAAGGCTGTGGAAATGAACAAGTATGAGTATATGTTTTTACATTCTTTGTTTTGTAATATATTTCTTTACATTATTCCTTTAATATATATAGGTGAGTAAGAAGAGAGAAAATGAAGGACCAAGCAGCAGTGGTCCACACACCCAAGTAACCGATGACATGGATGATGAGATTGATGATGAGATGGACTCCATTCCAACTGAATCAGTTACCCAGCTGTCTCAAATTCCAGGTCCTACAATGCTTCAACAACTTCAGGCTGAGAAATTCAAGAGACACGGGCCTCTGATTTTGGCAAGTGAAAAGAGATTTTGCAGTATTGCAGATTTGCAAGCAAGGAAGAATTGACTAGGCAGGAATTTGATCTATTTGAAACATATTTTTTGTGAATTATCTGTGCAGAAAGCATGATATATTTTGGCACTTTTGGAATGACACTTTTGCCACTTTTGTGAATTATCTGTGAAGAAAAACTGAATTATTTTGGCACTTTTGGAATGGCACTTTTGCCACTTTTGGAATGGAATTTAATGGTGTTGTTTTATGGTAGTTTTGTGAAAAGCCAATATCATGTATATATTTGATGCAGCAACAACTTTTTTGGATTCCAACTTTTCTTTTTTCAAATATTGTAGTATTATGTATGATTCTATAATGTTAAAATTTAATATAAATCGAAACAAAAATAGATTAATCCAGTGACGAAGCCAGACTTTCAACTCAGGAGGGGTCGAACTAATCAAAATTTTATACGTACATAAAAATTTCTTTTTTAAAGGAAGTATAAAGTAATGGCAAATATTTTTAAATATTTTAAAATATACACTCCATCCTTGAGAGTTGAGGTTTAAAACTCAATGAAGCATTTCTTCAAACACCTACTGAGCAATATGATCTGACAGTAAAATTTCAATATATATTGATCTAGCAGTTGGGATACTTCACCCTTTCAACTAAAATTTCAATAAATTTTATAAATATTCACAGATTATCAACAATTTCAATTAAAATCTCAATTTCATAGAGTTATCTTACAGAAGTACAATTTCATAGATTATATTTATATGGATTATGCACCTCATTCCTTCAATAACAACATAACAAATAACTTCATTTAAGTTCATTGAATAACAACAAAAGAGTGACATATGAGGCTTATAGATGCCTTCCTTACAATACTATAACTACATACTACATAATCACTGCAATACTACAACTACATACTACATAATCACTGCTACTACATACCCACTGCAATACTACTACTACATAATCACTCCAACATAATCACTCCAACACTACACTTAAGCCATAACCTTCCCAATTAGAAAAACACAAACCGGTGACAAAACAAAAACAAGCAGCTGCAATTTCTTCTTGCTCCATTTTAGCTTCTTAATCTCAGCTTCGCCGGCATTAATTTTCCTCAACAAGCCAGGAATTATTGCTACAGCTCTATAGCACATAGGCGGATCTACCCAATCCCAACACTTGCACTTCCCATTCTGCAAAATCAAAGATTTAGCCGAAATATTGCATAATTTACTCTTCTCTACCCACTTTGTAATCCCTAAAAATCTCCAATTGGACTAAATTAAAAAATCTCCATAATTTACTCAAAATCGAAAACTTACGGGACACATTACATATCTCCTCCCTAGATTTGCAGGAGTCCATGACGTGCGAAGCCAAGCTCTCGTTTCACAGTGACATTCTCGATCGGAATATTGTCGACACATCGACACTGGCATATTGCTTCCTCTACTTCGATTTTAGGGTTCGATTTAGGGGAAATGAGGGGAGGAATGAGGGTAAGATGATGTTGGGTGATTTTTATTTACAGCCCACATATGTTTGACGTGGAAAATTAGAGGGAGATGGCATGTACACATCGGCTATGGGCTCCAGATGTCAACTCACGTGAGCATCACGTGCAAAAAAGCCCAAACAACTTACTTTGGGCCCGAAATAGGAGTGCGGGTGTAAAAAATTAAAAATCTTGGCTTACTTTTCAGGGCCCGTTAAATAAAGTCCGGGCCCTAAAAAAATTGAAAGTTACGGTCCTATTTGACCGGTTAGCTCTTCTTAGAGGTTAGACATCAAAATTCATTAAAGCATGCTTCACTAATCACAATGCCATCATGCAATTTTTTCAACAAAAATCAAGCAAAATTTCATCATAAGCCTCGTCAATCATAATCACCAAAAACTTGCACCTAAAAACAGATCCCAAAATTAAAAATAAAAATCCTAAAAAGAAAAGAAAATAAAATCTAGATATAAAGCAATAAACGGAGACAATCAAAACACACTTCTTCCCTCCCCCAAACTTATTTGACACAATGTAAAAATAAGGTTGATAGAAATAAAGAGTGTTTGATTCTCTCGAACTCACCACGGTATCAAAGTCGAGATGAAAACGGCGAAGGAGGCCTCTGTACTTGTAACGAACGAATCTCCGGCGTCAAGATATAAACCTGCAAAACAAAACTGACTCCCCTCGCCCTCCGTATTTGCATCATAAAACCGACATCGGTCCCCCAAACTTGTGGCTCTCATTGATCAACAAATAGCCCACCAAAACTTGAATGAAAGCACACAAGAGAAACAGGATAATGCAAAACGACAAAAACTCCAAAAACCAAAGCATATCTATAAGCAAAATAAGTCGAGATTATCAAGAACAATGCCAATATAATAAGCAGACCTGAAAAAATACCAAAATATACGCCAAATAATTCGAAAAATATGGCAATTGGATCCAAATAAAACCAAAATTCAGCATAAACTCATGTTCCCCAGCACATAGACAAAAGAAAAGAAGCACATATGCATGGATAGAAAGCGTCGAAATCATGCAAGGAAAGAAATGCCAGAAGAACAGTGACAGAAATTGAAAGAATTACCTGGTACCTTGGTGTAAGAATGGTGAATGGAAGAAGAAAGAAGGAGACGAGAGCTGTACGTGTGCAAGAAGAAAAAATAAAAGAAGAAAAAGAAGAGGGATACTTACCTGGCGGGCTGGAAGCACGTCGCGGGCCGGGCTGAATAGAGGTCAACGCTGCAGCATCAAATAACAGCACCATGGAGCGCGCTGGTGGAGTAACATACGGCTTTGTGATGAGTGGAGGCGTGAATTGCGGCGCTGTCACATCAGGAACGACGCCCATGAACACATCGACATCGGCGCTGCAGCACTGGCAGCAGCATCAGAGAACGCATCAAGCTGGGCGGAGGTACGGAAACAGTGG
Source organism: Agastache rugosa (assembly GCA_031470985.1). Taxonomy (NCBI): domain Eukaryota; kingdom Viridiplantae; phylum Streptophyta; class Magnoliopsida; order Lamiales; family Lamiaceae; genus Agastache; species Agastache rugosa. The sequence goes on from CM062601.1 coordinate 27,772,268, forward strand.
TGAGAGAGCGCACGCAGCGGCGCTGCAGCGCTGAGAACAGCATCAGGGAGCGCGCCGTCTAGAGCCTGTGCGGCGTTTGTACGTGATTTCGTTAATGTTGGGGCGCGGCCGCCGCGATGGTAGCATCGATGATGGCGCCGGCGTGATTTTCAGCATGGGTTTTGAAGAAAGCTGGCGTTCACACAAGTGGGATGGCACCCACGATAGCATGAATCTGTGCATACTCTCTCAATTTTTTATTTATTTTATTTTTCAATTTTTTTATTTATTTTTTTTTGCATATTTTTTTTTGTTTTTTTTAAACAAGAAGAAGAAACACTAAAATAAAAACAAAATTAGATGCTAATATAGCTAATTTTTTTTCGTTTTGAACATAAAAAGAAAATACTAAAATAAAAATAAATCAAGATTAGAGAACAACATAGAAATAAATAAACTAAATAAAATAATAAATAAATAAATAAATAAATAAAATAGCAATTACTTCAAATTAAAACTAACTTCGTTGGGTTGCCTCCCAACTAGCGCTTAATTTAACGTCTTTAGCTAGACGAGGTTGGAGATTTGAGCCTCATCAAGGTGGATGACCAATTGATAGGCAATTACGAACGTACACATTCTCAAGCATGGAAACATGCATGTGGTCCAATATGATCATTATGAATAGAACTGACTTGCCAAAAACTCCTTTGTGGTATAGTAGCTTCCATGTCAACAATAGAGTCAACATTCAAACTCTTGCATTCTTCAAAATCGTTAGAGGCTTCATCTTTATAGAGCTTCCAAGGTCGATAGATAAAGAAAGTTTGCATCTCGTCATTAACTCTAAGAGCAAGCTCTCCTTTTTCCACATCAATAAGTGCTCTTTCCGTCGCCAAAAATGGACGTCCAAAGATCGAAGGAATGTTCTGGTCCTCATCCATATCTAAAACCACGAAATCGACGGGAAAAATGAATTCACCAACCTTTACCAACACATCTTCGACAATTCCCTTTGGGTGTGCAATTGATCTATCCGCCATTTGAAGTGTGATGGTTGACGGCTTGATGGTTCTAATTCCTAACTTATTGAACATTGACAAGGGCATTAAATTAATGATTGCTCCCAAATCACACAAGGCCTTATCAAAAGGCTTTCCTCCAATAGTACAAGGAATATGGAAGCTTCTGGGATCTTTCATCTTGGCAGGTAACTTCTTTTGGAGAATCGCACTACATTCTTCATTGAGATAGACCGTTTCAAAATCCTTCAACTTATTCTTCTTCAAGATCACATCTTTCAAGAATTTTACATAATTAAGCATTTGTTGCAATGCCTCCAAAAGTGGGATGTTGATGTGGATCTTTCGGAATATCTCAAGGAACTTAGCAAATTATTTCTTCATTCTCTCCTTTTTATGGCGTTGAGGGAATGGCATAGAAGGATGACAAGGAGGTGGAATTTTAATTACCTCATCCTTTTGGCTTTGATGCTCTCCTTCCACCACTTGAGGCTCCTTAGCACTTTCATTCTTAGCTTGATTGACTTCTTTGCTTAGATGCTTTGGCTCTTCATACGAAGTCCCACTCCGAAGCGTGATCACCATACATTGCTCTTTTGGATTGATCGCCGTATTGCTTGGAGATTGTCTGTGCTGATGTTGATTCGTCAAGGTAGTGGCAATGTGTCCAATTTGCTTCTCAATAATAGACAACCTAGTCTCCATATCCTTGCTTCTAACATCATTCTACTGCATGTATTTAAGTAACAATTCCTCCACCTTTGATTTCTTCTCTTCATTGATCTCTCTATTGGTGACAGAAAACCCTGGTGGAGGTTGCAGAGCATTATCAGAATTGGCATAAGAAAGGTTAGGATGAGTCCTATTACCTTGATAATAGCTTTGAGGCCTTTGGCTTGTCCCATATGCTTCTCCAGGAAGATAACCATATGGTTGCTTGAAATTTTCATAACTCCTTCGATTGACAAAATTGACTTCTTCGGCCCTCGATGGATCTTCAAGAAGAAGATCGGCTCTCTGAGCTAACATTCCTTCAACCTTTGTCATGAAATTTGACATCTGAGCAGTCAACTTGGCAATAGGATCGCCATTTGTCATCACAGCCACTTTTCTTGGAGGATCCCTGGGCTCCAGCCATTGGTGATTGTTAGCAGCCAACTTCTCAATAATATTTGTCGCTGCAGCATGTTCTCGATCCAAGATATCTCCTTGTCCGGCTGCATCTAACAAATTCTTTATCACCACAGAGCATCCATTATAGAACAACATCACCTTTTCATTGGCTGAAATCCCATGATTTGGACACTTGCAAAACATCCCCTTGAATCGCTCCCAAGCCTCATAAAAAGATTCTCTCTCCATTTGACGGAATTGTTAAATTTCCGACCTCAGCTTCATCGTCTTGCTTGGTGGGAAGAACTTGTAGAGGGAAAGATCCACCAAATCGTTCTATGTAGAGACTGCATCCGCATCCAAAGAGTGGTACCAAAGTTTAGCATCATCCCTCAAGGAGAAAGAGAAGAGGCGGAGCTTTATGGTGTCATGTGGAACTTGGTTGATCTTGATGGTGTTGCAAATTTCCAAGAATTGATGGAGAAGAGCGTGGGGATCCTCTGTTGGTCGGCCTCCAAATTAATTATGTTTCACCATAGATATGAGTGCAGGCTTAAGCTCGAATGAAGTCGCATCAACTCCCTGACCGAAAATTCCTCTTTGTTGCACCACAGCTTGAAACACACCTTTGATAGGGTCTTCAACTTTCTCCTTCTGTGCATTCATGAGTTGTTGAAGTTGCTCTTGCAAAGTCCTGATGGTCTCTTCCGTTGTCGGCTCATGAGGATCCATGTTCTTCTCTTTAGCCCTTCTTCGCGAGTTGTTACGACGACAGGTAGGGCTGGAAATCGGGTCGGGTTGGATCATTATCGAGTCGACCTGATAACGACCCGACCTGTTAAGGCCTAACCTGACCTGTTAAGACTTTGCTAAACTCAAACCTGAACCCGACGCGAAGTGACTAAACCCGAACCCGAAGTTGACCCGAATCTGTTGGGGTTGACACGACCCGTTAACAACCCGATTTGATAAGTTATACAAAATTAAGACATGAAAAAACTCACAACAATAATAATATAGAATCCGCTATTTTACACCACTACTTGAGTTTCAAATCTAAGAAACACATATATCAATATTTTTGCAGAATGTTCAACGATCCAAATATCCATAATACACTCAAAATTAAAATGAAACTTCTAGCTTCAAGGTCCCAAATTGTCATGAATTTACCTATGCATAAGTTGTTAAGATTATAAAAATAATGTTAATTATAGCAAATTAACTATAACAATCAAGAAACCATAACTTTTATAAATTCCACACTACTTTGTTTCCTTTTATGTCGCCTTAATCTTTGAACCAGTATTTCCCTCATTTGTCGGTGTCTTGGTCAGGCATCTCCATTGTATCATCTTCGATTGTATTATCTCCTTTACTGCTATCACCAATCTTGGACATGGTTATCGATTACCTAATTAAATAGCAAAATGACATGTTAAAAATACATTAAATAGTTGTAACTTTTTCAGTATATTCTACTAAAATCACAACTCTAAGGACATCAATTTCACATAGCACTCTAACATTGCAAAATTCAAAAGTGAAACCATCAAAGAGCAGCCCACAGTAACCGTAGACTATATATCACCTATATTGGGGTTTATTTGTTTATTTGAAAAGCCTTTTATATATAACAAATAAAAATATCATGTATATGATGAGTATATCCAAGATCTTTATGCAGAATTAATGATCGAAAAAGAAAAAAAAAAAGATATTACGGAACAACTGTGTTACCATGAGTGCTACTTAATTCCAAAATACACAAAACATTTCAGATTTTTAATATAAGAAAGAGGAAAAATATCATCATTAAAAGTTACATATACACCTGCACGAGTAAACATCTTTCCTAAATTAAAAACACAAAAGAGAAAAAAAACTCGAAGATTGAGAAGAAAAATGAGAGATGATCAACTATCCACAATTTATAAACCCAAAAAAAATAGACATAAGAATTACTTGTGCGGCACGTGACTATGGTGGAGATTCGCAATTTTCACCGGTGGAGACCCGGAATCCCAAAGACAACGAGTCAACGACCGCCACAAATTGATGCAGCAATCCAGTAGAACAAATTTGCTACGGCGTGTAACTGTAGCAGCACTCTACAAAAGGGTGAAGGGGAAAGACGTGAAGAGTGAAGCCTGAAGGGGAAAGAGACGCCGCTGAAGGAGAAAGACGTGGAGTGAAAGTTTTTTTTTGGAGTAACCCTAATTAGAAAGATTAAAGAATGATATATTAAAAATAATAAAATATATTATATATATTAACAGGTAACCCGAACCCAACCCGAACCCGACACGAAATTTTCGGGTTCTTATCGGGTCAACCCGATAAGAACCCGAACCCGATAAGACTAAACCCAAACCCATTAATTTTGTGTCGGTTTGTGTTGGAAAAATTAATAGAGTTTTGATTTGATACCAAAACCCAGCTGACCTCAACCGAGTAGATTATTGCGCAAACTCAAGTGTTTTTACACCTCACCTGTTTGAGCTTTTAGAGTTTCTAAGTTTACATGCAGAATCGCAGGACATAAGTGTGGTCTTTCCTTCAATGGATATGACTCCACTTAAAATTTTACCCTTTTACCCTTTAAAAGTAACTAATACTACAACAAAGTGGGTTTCATTCTCCACTCACTACACATCTACCTAACATCTTTCTTAAAACCCGTGCCCCTTCCTCCGGACCACACTTATCAGGGACGGAGGGAGTAATAATTTACGAGAAGAAAAATAATAATTTATTTCAATGTAACAATTGTCGTAAACAAAAGTAATATTTTTTAAAAGTAATATTTGTCGGGATATAAAGTAATAATTTGCGAGAAGAAAAGTAATATTTTTTTAATGTAACAATTGTCGTAAACAAAAGTAATATTTGTCAGAAAGTAATATTTCTCGGGATAAAAAGTAATAATTCACGAAATTTTTTTTTTATGTAACAATTATCGTAAACAAAGTAATATTTGACGAGTGAAAAGGTAATAATTAACAAGAGGAATAGTAATATTTGGGGATTAATAAATTCTAATTGAAGATTAACAAACATTATTGGAACAAATAATTTTAAAAAAACGAAAAAATTGAAAAAATAAACAAAACAGATAATAGGACACATAAAATGTCCTATCACACAGCTATTAAGACACTTTTAAGTGTCTTAATAGATCAAACAATGCAAAAATTATCGGGATAAAAAGTAATAATTCACGAGAATTTTTTTTTTCAATGTAACAATTATCGTAAATAAAGTAATATTTGACGAGTGAAAAGGTAATAATTAACAAGAGAAATAGTAATATTTGAGGATTAATAAATTCTAATTGAAGATGAACAAATATTATTGGAATAAATGTTGGGAAAATTAATAGAGTTTTGATTTGATACCAAAACCCAGCTGACCCCAACCGAGTAGATGATTGCGCAAACCCAAGTGTTTTTACAGCTCACTTGTTTGAGCTTATAGAGTTTCTAAGTTTACAGGCAGAATCGCAGGACATAGCAGAAGACACAGCTAAGCAGACACAACTGAGGAATTCAGCAGAGCAGACCAAGCAGAATCAAAGACTCAGCAATATCAAGACCCAGATCGGTGATGGAAACTCAGCTCAGTTGATGGTCCCTGAGCTGGGTCTTTGGTGTAGAGGGGGGGTGAATACACCAAAGATAAAGTTCTGAAAACTTTTGCAAGTTTAAAACAGAGTTGGTGAGCTCAGTTATGAATCCAGCTGAGGAGAGTCAGCTGGGCAAATAACTCAGCTGTCGGTGCGGAATGTGGTGGTTTGAAAACTTAGCTCGGTTGGTTAGAAAAACTCAGCTTAAAAAGATTATCTTTACGTTTTTGGCTTAGTCAAGTTGTGCAACTTTCAGAAAGACACAGCTGTCTTTGGAGAGCAGTTGTGTATGCAGTTTTAATAAAATATGCAATGAGATGATAAAGTTAGTATTAAAACTGAAGATAAAGATAAATAAAGAACACGAGATTTTTACGTGGTTCGGAGTAACATCTCCTACGTCCACGACCAGATTCACTGGTAATTCACTACCACTTGGTTTCCAAGTATCAAGCAACTTCACAACTCTAACCCGAGCTGTGTTCCAACAGTTTGCGGGCACTGTCAAGCCTAACCTTCCAGTTTACGGGTACTGAAAAAACCTTACAGACACTTGAATTTCTCGCTTCAAGCAAGCGTAACCTTGACCTAACCTTTCTGGGTAAAGAGGGTTTTGGTTTGGGGTTCCAACTATGAACGAGTTCTTACAATTAAGAACTTTAGAGTTAGATGAACTCGTTCAAGATCTAGGCATAAGATAAACAATAAATTCTGCCTAGGGATCAGACGAAAAACTAAGCAGTTTCTGGAATAGAAACACTTTAAGATAAAGTGTTCTTTGAACTGTGTAGAACTGCTTGAGAGCTTTTAAAGGCTTTGAGATTTTTCAGAGAATGAAAGCTGGTAGAGAGTTTTTCGTTTTTGATCCTGAGGTTGAAGACGGGTTTATATAGGTAAAGATTCAAGACTAGCCGTTGGAAGAGCCGTTTGAATCTTTCCTACTCTTCTTAAATTCGATATTTGTCGTTGGGCGATTCTGCACCTGTCTTCATTTGTGTCACATCCTAGGTTCTGAAGTCTAGGATGCTGATTCGGCAATCCTCATTGGTCGAGGCATGTTGACTTCCTCTGACACCGGGATCTTCTGCCTCTGGAGCTGGCTTTCAGAATCAGAGCTGGATTGGGCAAACTGACTTGAAGTGATGTCTTCAGAGTTAGTTCTCTTTGTTCTGTACAGCTGGACCAGCTGTCATGAACTCAGCTCGATTAATCTTCAGCTGGATCCTGCTCTGTTTTGAACTCAGCTCAGCTGGTAAACTCAGCTGATAGCTGACTTCTGCTGTAAACACAGCTGGGTTGTCTGCTGTCTTCTGCTTCCGCTTCCTGAACCTGTAAACCTAGAAAATCTAGAGCTCAAACAGGCGAGCTGGAAAACACTACTAAGGTTGAATCGATCATCTATTCGGTTGGAGAATCAGTTGGATTTTGGTATTAAATCAAAACTTCATAATTTTCCCAACATCAGTGTCGAAGACCCAGCTCGGTGTAAAAGACCCAGCTTAGTGTCGATGACATAGCTCAGGTCTAAGACACAGCTCAGGTTAATGACACAGCTCAGGTTGATGATACAGCTCAGGTCTAAGACAGCTCAGAGTCGAGATGTAGCAGAGTCAAAAACGCTGAAGACACAGAAGTAACGCTTAGCAGCTCGAAGACGAAGACCTTCTCCAAGACAAGATCCTAGTGTCAGAAGATCTTATCTGACGCGGTCAAATCAGAGAAAGAATATCTTCTGCAGATGTAGACCTACTTTGTAGGTTAAAGGCTAGAAGTCAAAGAGAGTAGGTAAGATTCAAACGGCTCTCTTCCAACGGCTAGTTTGAATCTCCACCTATATATATCTCCTCCACCTTTGAAGATGAGAGACTGGTGAGTCGACTGAAGAAATAGAAGAGAAAACAGAAAAATGAACAACGATCTTCAAAGCCAAATCTTTCAAGAACACCCAGCCAGTCAGCTGTGTTCTTAGTTGTTCACATATTCAGTCATAGGCAGAATAGATCATACTCATGACCATATTTCAAGTTGCATAAAACTGACTAACTGAAAAGTGAAACAGAGCTTTGCAATATATTTAAAGTAACAGACGGACTTTCCAAACCCACCAACTTCCACACACACACACACAGCCAGCTGTGTTGATCAAGCTGTCTTTCAGCTGGATCGAACACAGCCAGCTCACTCAAAAGATTTTTAATTGGAAAAGTTTTTAAACCTTGGTGTATTCACCTCTCCCCCCTCTACACCAAGGAATCCGTCTTGGGACCAACAGTTTGTGTCGGGTTATCGTGTCGTGTCGAAAATTGCCAGCCCTAACGACAGGTAGCTTCAATCTCCGGATTATAAAGTACCAGTGGCAAACCTTGTGATCTTCTTTGCATACACTACCTGTCAATCACAACAAAAACAATACACAAAAAAAAATTAGTAAACTAGTAAAAATAAAATATGTCTAAACTAGTATCAAACAATCTAATTGTAATATCACTAGAATAAAAACAATCCCCGGCAACGACGCCAAAAACTTGTCCGCTATTTTCTTTCACACCGCAAGTGCACGGGTGCAATTGTGTACAGGGAAGCAAGGTCGTATCCACGGAGATTGATTTAATTCCAATAAGTACCACTTTCAATTGTTATCCTACTATCTAGACTTCTAAAAGGTGAAATTGGTTTTAATTCTAAAATAAAGAAATAAATAAAAGCAAATAAAAGAACGCAATTGGAGTTTCAAATAAGAGAAAAGATATCACAGGGCTTTGATTTCAATGGATAATTAAATTCAAACCTTCATCAATCAATCAATTAACACAAAGACTCGACTCTTCCTAAAACAATCACAAATTTAGTTCAAACCCACTTCTGTGGCGAATAAACCGTTGATCACATGCAAGGGTCATCGTTCCCGACTAACATCATTTGCATGCAACTCCAAAAAGATTGATTAGATTAAATGTTCTCACACAAGACTCAAGACCTTCCGGCTATATTGTAAAGCATGTCCTATGTTCTAGATCACGTGCTAATTATCTTCTTCCGATCTCAAATTAACACATCAAATCATGTAGAATTGGTAACTAAGCAATTAAGCAAACAATCAAACCAAGAACATAAGAAAGAAGAGAAGGTCGTAATTGATCAATTAATTAAGATTCAAATTCGATCATCCATCTACTATCTAACCCTAGGATATAAGAAAACTAGTCCCTCATAGTCATGGCAAACAACAAATCAAAACAAAAGAAATTCATAATTGAAAACAAAGAAAAACTATAGAAGAAATCAAAAGTCTTGATTGCTCCAATCTTGAACTCTTGAATCTCGTCTTCAAATCTCCAAAAGCTCAAAAAAAATAAAACTATGCTAAAAAAATAAAAGATAATGAAAGATAGATGAAAAGATATGTCTAGATGTGTTTTGGAGGACATATATATAGGTGGGGGTACAAGTTTGCATCCTAGTAGGGTTATAATACTACCAAAAATAAAAAAAGAATTGCAAAATATAGAAAAATTAACTAAGTGGCCGAAATCTGGTGCTGGCGCGCCCGGGATGGGACCAGTCTGGCAACTTTCTTGTTTTGGCTCGTTCTCCTTCGTTATAGCTCCGATTTTGGATCCGTTTGAACCTACGAACTCCTATAGAGCTAAAATTTAAGTTTGTAATGCTCATTCCTATCAATTATTACTCATTTTTCATGTCAATTCATCAAAACATGCATAGAAGTATCAAATTTCATAAAATAACAAAACCTAAGTGCAAACTCATTCAAACTATGATTTTCTAGCATGAAATCAATATCAAATAACCTTTAAAAGTATATAAAAATCATGTTTGTCAGCTTTTAGGGGTGAGGTGGCACAATCTCATTGGCTCTAAAAAAATTCATATATATCCTTAACTTGTTTCCAAAGAAATAGATATTTATCACCACATAAGATATCTTTATTAATTAAATAACTTATTTAATATGGATTTCATAAGATTCCATAATCAAATAAATATATAAAATTAATAAAAAATTATATGAAAATTTCGATATCTACAAATGCCCCCTCGAGACTTGTTCATGGACGATTTATCGTAAAAATGAATGAGTCTCGATAAATTTGAACTTATTATATAGTTTATACTCATATCATGGAGTTCTTGAACTTCAACTTGTGAATAGTTTATACTCAAATTCAAGAGTTCTTGAATTTGAAATTTACTAGAAAGTTTATACTCGTTTCAAGGAGTTTTTGAATTTAAAATTAAGATTTAGATAATTTATGCTCATATCAAGGAGCGTTCAATTTGTATTTGAAGTTTGATAGTTTATGCTCATATCAAGGAGCCTTGAATTTTGATTCGAGTTTAGATAGTTTATGCTCGTATCAAGGAGCTTTGAATTTGTAAACTTTTTATACTCATATTTACGAGTCTTCACTTGAATTTGAATTCATAGACCTTTTATACTCGTGTCATGGAGTCTTTCTTGATTTGAATTTGTTGACATTTTATACTTGTGTCAATGAGTCTTCACTTGATATGGATTTGTAGACCTTTTATACTCATGTCAAGGAGTTTTTGACTTGAATTTGAATTTGAGTTTAGATAGTTTATGCTCTTATCAAGGAGCCTTGAATTTCTTTGTTGGAAGAGTGTAGATGGTTTTTACTCGCATCTAGAAGCATTTTAGACAGTTTAAGCTCTTATCAAGGAGCAATGCAGACAGTTTATGCTCTTATCAAGGAGCAATGCAGACAGTTTATGCTCTTATCAAGGAGCAATGTAGACAGTTTAGGCTCTTATCAGGAAGTGCTTGGAATTCTTTGTTTGAAGAGTTTAGATGGTTTTTGCTCCCATCAAGGAGCGTTTTAGATAGTTTATGCTCTTATCAAGGAGCAATGTAGATAGTTTAGGCTCTTATCAAGGAGCGTTTTAGATAGTTTATGCTCTTATCAAGGAGCAATGTAGACAGTTTAAGCTCTTATCAAGGAGCAATGTAGACAGTTTAGGCTCTTATTAAGGAGCGATGTAGACTGTTTAAGCTCTTATCAAGGAGCGATTGACTTCATATATTTCGACACATATAAGAATTGACTTGTGACTATATTTGAAGACTCTTCATCATCTTCACTTGGAGTTTTTTCAAGATATTTGCCCCCATGATTTGTTTCTTGATTTTCTTCAAAGTTGTGGGGCTCAAGCATTGTCATATCTTCAATTCCATTTGCAATCATGCTTAACTCCATGACAAACATGGATTTTTCACTATGTTTTGTACGCATTCGATACTATTTGCTAGTGAAAAACCATATTGTTTAACCTTTTTACCAAGTTAAACCTTGTTTTGTCCACCATCTTCATCTTCTACCCAACAACCTAGAGAGAGAAAGTGTGCTTGGGGGAGAATTAGGAAGAAGACAACAAGGATTTCAAGATTGGATCTCAAGATCACCATGGATTTGTCTATGAATCTCTTATTTTCTTGTTTTTCTTTCTTGTTTATCTTTGTTGGTGGATATTTGTTTTTCACTATGATTAGCTGAATTTCCCTATTTTAGGGATTGGATTGGATTAGATGGATTTGTGAAGGATTGATCTTTTTCTTCATTAATTGTTGATGGGTTCTAATATTTCCTTGTGTTTGTTGATTTGGTTGAATATTTGAATGCTTAGCTACCATTTGAATATTTTTGTTGTGTTCATTTGAGGCTCGAGAGAGGAGGAATCGATACTAGAACCAAACACGAGGCACAATATTGTAATAACCCGAGAGGGTGAGTGGTGTTGTGAGGGCATTTGATCCAAGGAGCCGTTAGGAGTTATAGACTAGCTTAGTGACCGGAGGCGGCATAACTAGCTTGTAACCTATAACTCGAGTCGCCCGAGAGGGAGCTAGAGTGGAAAAGATATCTCCCTAGATAATTAGGATTCTATCAATAATTAATTAGTAAAGTGATTTGTAATTGCTTATCCATCGAAATCTAGTCCCTAGGACAGCTTCGTTTCCATATTCTCCTCCCGTTTATTAGTTTAATTATTGTTATTTAGAGTTTATTTGCTTTCTTTAATTTAATTTAATCTCCCAATTTTTTTGTGAGTCTAAATAGATTAAAATAGCTTATTAGTAGTATTCATAAGATTTTCAAACTAGTCCTCGTGGAATACGACCTTGCTTGCCGAATATTACAATAGCCCCGTACACTTGCGGGTTTTATTTGCTAAAATAAGAAGAGACGAACAAGTTTTTGGCGCCGTTGCCCGGGACTAGTAGAGTTTGTACTTTTGATATTATGAAAAACTATTTTGGCCTAATTTAGACATTATCTTTGTTTTATTTTATATCTTTTTGTTGTTATTTTTCTTGATAGAAGGAGACGTGAATTTGGAGAAGATGACATAATTTTTTATCTCCAAATTCAAATAGCGGTGGTGAGAGCGGAATGGCAAACGCCTGAGACTATCAAGATTGATGAAGAGTGGCCACCGCCAAAGTCTCCACCTTGTTTGTGAGTTCGAGTTTACTAAAGCACTTATTCTTTGTCCAAACTTATTCTCTCTTTGTATCGTATAAGTTTGGGGGGAGACAGAAGTGTATTTAGTTTGCTCGATTTTTTTTCTTTTCTAGTACTTTTAATTGTTGAACTTTGAGTTCGTAGTGTCTAGTTGAGTCCTTAATAAAGCATGTGTTGGATGAATTGTGACATGGCTAATGATGAGAATGGAAAAAACTTGGTTTTGATTGACAATTGTTACCTATGTGTTTTGATTGATTTGTTGGAAATGTTTTGATGAAGCAAATTTTAACCTCTTAGGTTGTGGATTAAATGAACCAATGTGAGATTTGAGCCTTTGACTATCCGTTGATTATAGTATTTCTCGCTTCTTGTGTGTGATTATTTGAGCATGTATTAGGATCTCTAGAACTTGCTATGGTTCTTCCTTAAAAATGAGTAGATGTGCTCTAGATTTTGATATGATTAAAGGCCTTCTTTGTTAGCCGAAATTCCCCTCATTCTTGACCATCAAGATAAAGCATGATCCTAGTTTGTCCATTTGAGCCGTTATCTTTTTCTTTGATCTAGCCGAATTGGGAAGGGTGGAACTTGTGATAAATTGTGAATTTAGGAAATGATGAGTTGGTAAATAATTGAGGTCATGATCTTGCCTTGGGCTTGAATTGAACTGTAAATAGCTAGCCATTATAAGCTCTTGAAAATAGTTGAAAAATGAAAAGACAGAAAAATTTCAAATTCTAGAGAATTGATGGAAGTTGAAAAGAGCATTAAATGGTAGAAATAGCAAGTAAAGAGGAAGCTCAAGCAAGAAAAAAAGAAATGGTTAAAAGAGTGAGTGTGATATGTGGTTGCTTTTGTAAAAATTTGGCAATTGTGATTGTTGGAAGTTGATATTGTTAGATTACTTGGGAAGTCACTTTGCCTAAAAATCACTCACACACTAAAGAGCTTCATTACAATCTTGTGAAAGTCCTTTTTTATCTTTATCTTGGAGCACATTGAGCAATAGATAGGTTAGACGAATGGCAAGCCTATGGTAAATTTCATGCATGTTATCAAATTGAGTGAAAAAACACGTCCCATTTATACACTTGAGCGTTGAGTGCTTCATTTTTAAGTCTTTGTGTGAGAATCCGAAATCCCTAAGAGGTTGAATATTTGACTTTGTTATAGCATGTTCAACTTTGATTGAAAAATGCATTTGCAATTTTGTTGTTGAAGTGAATAATTTCTGAGGCCCTTTTAATGTCATCGATTCCCCCTCTCATGTTTGTGTTTTTTTTCTTTTCTTTTTGTTGTTTGGGGACAAACAACGGTTTAAGTTTGAGGGGTTGACAAATATGGAATTTTCACAATGTTTTGGGCGCATTCGATACCATTTGCTAGTGAAAAACCATGTTGTTTAACCTTTTTCCCAAGTTAAACCTTGTTTTGTCGGTTTTTACGCTTATATGTTAGTCTTTGAATAATTGCAGGAGAATGTATGTGGAATTAGAGTGAAATGAGCTTGGAATGAGATAGAGGAGCTCGATACGATAACGTGGGAAAAATGGGAGTCAATTCGGAGTCCAGACGAGAAAGAACGAGCAAAAAATATGAAGAAGCGCAACATGACTCCTGACCCACGAGAAAAATGATATGAGAAGGCATTTTTGAAGAAGGCCATACGCGGTTCAACCTGCGGGCGCGGGCTTGACCACGGGCTTCCTTCTTTTGTGCGTGAAACGGGCCCGCAGGTGTGTGTCATGACCGTGGCTACTGTGTTGTGCGCGGAGAAATTATATTTTACTCCTCTTTTCTCCTAATTTTGACTACACTTTGACATCTCTCATTCCTTTTTCTCTAACCCAACACTATAAATACCCTTCAAAAACACAAACCCTAGCATCCAAGACATACCCCCAATTCTTAGCCTCCATTTTCTCTCACTACCCACTATTCCACACATCTCCACCATCTTCATCTTCCACCCAACAACCTAGGGAGAGAAAGTGTGCTTGGGGGAGAATTGAGAAGAAGACAACAAGGATTTCAAGATTGGATCTCAAGATCACCATGGATTTGTCTATGAATCTCTTGTTTTCTTGTTTTTCTTTTTTTTTATCTTTGTTGGTGGATATTTGCTTTTCATTATGATTAGCTAAATTATCCTATTTTAGGGATTGAATTAGATGGGTTTGTGATGGATTGATCTTTTTCTTAATTAATTGTTGATGGGTTCTAATATTTCCTTTGTTGATTTGGTAGAATATTTGAATGCTTAGCTACCATTTGAATGTTTTTGTTGTATTGATTTGAGGCTCGAGAGAGGAGGAATCGATACTAGAACCAAACACGAGACATAATATTGTAATAACCCGAGAGGGTGAGTGGTGTTGTGAGGGCATTTGATCCAAGGAGCCGTTAGGAGTTATAGGCTAGCTTAGTGACCGGAGATGGCATAACTAGCTTGTAACCTACAACTCGAGTTGCCCGAGAGGGGGCTAGAGTGGAAAAGAGATCGCCCTAGATAATTAGGATTCTATCAATAATTAATTAGTAAAGTAATTTCTAATTGTTTATCCATCGAAATCTAGTCCCTAGGATAGCTTCGTTTCCATATTTTCCTCCCGTTTATTAGTTTAATTATTGTTATTTAGAGTTTATTTGTTTTCTTTAATTTAGTTTAATCTCCTCAATTTTTTTGTGAGTCTAAATAGATTGAAATAGCTTATTAGTAGTATTCATAAGACTTTCGAACTAGTCCTCGTGGAATACAACCTTACTTGCCGAATATTACAATAGCCCGTACACTTGCAGGTTTTATTTGCTAAAAAAGGAAAAGGCGAACACTCCATGTCATGAGCTCTAGTTGCCAATTCTTCGAAGGTCTTTGGTTGAATTCCTTTTAGAATGTAACGAAGACTCCAATGCATGCCTTGGATGCACATCTCAATTGCTGAAGTTTCAGACAATCGATCTTTGCAATTTAAGCTCAAGTCCCTCCAACGATTTATGTAGTCGATGACGGGCTCTTCTTTCCATTGACTTGACTTTGTAAGTTCAACCATGCTCACCGTCCTTTGAATACTATAGAAGCGATTAAGAAATTCTTTCTCCAATTGCCTCCAACTATCAATTGAATATGGCTGCAAGTCAGTATACCAATCAAAAGCATTGTCTTTCAAGGAACGCGTGAATTGCTTCACCATGTGATCTCCATATGTGTCAGCATCGTTGCAAGTCTCACAAAGTGAGCCATATGTTGTTTTGGATTTCCTTTGCCATCAAATTGTTGAAATTTTGGAGGTTGATAGCCAACCGACATCTTCAAGCTTTCAATCCTTGGAGTATATGGCTAACTATAAGTCCATGGAGATTTAAATGTCCCTTCGAACTTGTCCTTGATTGTTCCCATGATGAACTCTTTAAGTTGATCGACATGTATCGATCTATTATAAGAGACTTCAAGCTCCTTAGTCAGAGATTTACGACCGTCTTTTGATTGCTCTTTAGTCGGAGATTTGCCGCCGTCTTTTGACTGCTCCTTAGTTGGAGATTTATCACCGTCTTTTGACTACTCCTTAGTTGGAGATTTATCACCGTCTTCTGACTTCATAAAAAGCTCGGTTTCATGATCTTCCTTCGCTTGTTTGCTTCTTGTATCAACAGACATCGCTTTTTCTAAGTTTGTAATTTCAACATCTCGTTCTTCCAAGCTTCGTCAAGTTCGCGATTTGCTCTTCAAGAGTTGTAGACATCTTCACTTGATGGATTTGGCGAATGAATAGATGAGAGGCAGAGATTGTCCCACTGGGCGTGCCAAAATCTGTAAACACAAAATATTATATTTAATTCAATAAACACAAAATTGCATACAAATATAAGAATTTCGAATATGTGCGGGTTCAATCTCTATTTGATTCTCTGATTCTTCTCTTCAAGTTGACCCTCGAACAATCTTTAAGTAGCCTTTAAGATTTGTTGGATTTAGTATCTCCTTGATCTCTTTGAACTTGGTCTTCAAGCTTTATAACGTTGACGCGGAGGACTTTCGCCTTGTTTCCGAAGTAAACGTTGAGCTTTGGGCTTTGAGCTTTATAACGCCGATGCGGGGGACTTTCGCCTTATTTCCGGATCAAACGCTACTTTGAAGTAATTCCGATGAAGAGCTCGTTGCTTCCACAAAGAACGCCTTGAATCTCGTCGGGACACCTTGAATATTGACAGAGAAATCTTAGAGAATTTCTCCTCAATTCTTGAGCTCTTGAAGATGATTTTTTTGTGTGTTTTAAAGTGATGGAGAGAGACTTAAGTGGGCTTTTGGGCTCCATCATGAACTTTTAGGGGTGAGGTGGCACAATCTCATTGGCTCTAAAAAAATTGATATATATCCTTAACTTGTTTCCAAATAAATAGATATTTATCACCACATAAGATATTTTTATTAATTAAATAACTTATTTAATATGGATTTCATAAGATTCCATAATCAAATAAATATATAAAATTAATAAAAAAATTATATGAAAATTTCGATATCTACAATTAGCAATAATGCATTTGATATAATCATATTAATTCATCGCTTCAATTTTATTTATTCAACAATTTTAATGACAATTTCCAATAATCTACACATTACTATCACTATCTGAACCAAGCTTGAGTTGACTATCTATGTGTTGGGAAAATTCTAAAGTTTTGATTTGATTCCAAAACCCAACTGTTCTCCAACCTAGTAGATGTTTGTACAAACCTAAGTTAAGTTTTCCAGCTCACTTGTTTGAGCCTTAGATTTTCTAAGTTCACAGGTTTGGAAGCTGAAGATTGAAGAAGACCCAGCTGAGTTATCAGCTGGACCCAAAGTCAGCTGAAAGATCTCTTAGCTGAACAGAGCTCCAGAACTGAGCTGAGTCGATCGACTCGAAAAGAAGAATGGATCCGGCCAAGAAGATCCAAGCGAAATTTGAATAAATTGAGCTGCATCAAAGTCTAAGAAAGACAGCTGAGCTGACCAAAAAGAGAACTAACTCTGAAGACGTCACTTCAAGTCAGTTTACACATCCAGCTCTAAATTCAAAGTCAAGCTCAAAAGACAGAAATCCCGGTTTTAGAGGAAGTCAATATACCTCGACCAATGAGGGATTGACAAAGCATCCTAGAAAGGCGAACCTAGGATCTGACACAGTGATGAAGACAGGTGAAGATACACTCAACGGCAGATCGACAGATCAGAGAGTAAGTAAGATTCAAACGGGTCCTCCAACGGCTAGTTTGAATCTCTACCTATAAATACCAGTCTTCAACCTCAGAATCAGACACGAAAAACTCCCCACAAGCTTACAACTTTTCTGAATCTCTCAAGTATTTAAAAGCTCTCCAGCAGTTATCTAACTCTTTAAAAGAGCACTTAACTTCTTAAGTGTTCAATTTCAGAAACTGCTTTAGTTTTTCGTCTGATCAATAGGCTGTAATAATTGTAAATCCAAAGCCTAGATCTGAACGAGTTCATCTTTCAAAGTTCTTCATTGTAAGAACTCGTTCAAAGTTGGAAACCCAAACCCTCCTTTACCCAGAAAAGGTTAGGTCAAGGTTACGCCGTCTCGAAGCGCGAAATTCGAGTGTAAGGTTATTCAGTACCCGAAAACTGAAAAGGTGCAGGCTTCTACAGTGCCGTGGCTGTTAGAACACAGCTCGAGGAAGAGCTGCGAAGTTGCTTGGTACTCGTAAACCAAGTGGTCATCCTTAGTGGATTTACCAGCTAAAACCTGGTCGTGGACGTAGCAGTTTTCTCTCCGAACCACGTCAAAATTCTGTGTTCCTTATTGCGTTATTAAGTCTTTGCTTTATTCTTATTTAAAGAACTAACCGCATTTACACAGCACAAGCTTTCAAAACTTCATCTTTCTGGCTGTGTGACCCAGCCAGCTGCATATTTCTCAAACCTGCTTAAACTGAAAACTGAAACTAAGTTTTTCTGAGCTTTTGTAAAAGGAACGAGCTAAGTTTTTCTTTCCACCACATTCCGCACAGCCAGCTAAGTTATCAGTCCAGCTGACTATCTTCTCTAGAAGTCAGTTGAACTCATAACTGAGCTCTCACTCAACTCCGTTTTAACTTGATAAAAGTTTTCAAAAATCCCTCTTCGGTGTATTCACCCCCCCTCTACACCGAAGACCTCGTTCCGGGACCATCAATTGGTATCAGAGCAGTGGTTCAATCGACCGCTGTTTCTGAATCAAGAGATTTGTCTTGAAACTCTGCGTCAGTGGTCAACTGAACAGATCCGTTTTTCAGAAAAACTCACTCTAGTGCATTCTGTACATCTCTTCATGGATTCCTATCTTAACAGGAATCTTCCCACCTTCTCAGTTAATGACTATGCAATCTGGAAATTCAGATTGAAAAGCTTCCTGTGTGCGCATCACGACATGATGTGGGACGTCATTTCAGACGGACCCATCCTTATTTATAAACAAGGAAATGAACTCGTACCTGCTCATGATGGAGGACAACCAGAATACCGGCCAACTCTCAAGCCAAAGAAAGAATACTCTTCAGAAGAGCGAAAGCAAGCTGGACTAGACAGCTTCGCAAGGAACACCATCTCATCAACAGTCTCAAACGCCTACCTAAGTAAAATCATCAAGTGCGAGACAGCCAAAGAGATGTGGGAAACTCTCGCCAAGCTATGTGAAGGATCAGAAGAGATCAAAGAAAACAAATTCATAATAGCGTGCCAAAAATTCGACAACTTCAAGCAGCTAGCCAAAGAGTCCATTGAAGCGATGGAGCTAAGGTTCTCAAACATAGTCGTCGAGATAGAGACAATCAGAACTGGGAAGTATACCCAGCGGGAAAAGAATCTAATGGTTCTTTCAGCTCTTTCAGCTGAATGGAACACTTACAAGGTAGTTCACCAAAGTCGAAGTGACTTGGGTGATCTATCTACAGAAAGGTTGTTGTCACTCTTAAAAGCCAATGAATACAACTTGAAGATCACTCAAGAAGAATCTTCAAGCAGACAGAATGACGGAGAACTCACCCCAGCTCCAAAAGAAATAGCTTTCAGAGCCAACTCTGAAAAGTTAGCTCATGTCAAGTCAGCCGAGTCCTCCAAGAAGAAGAAGGACAAAAAGGATATGAGCAAAGAGGAGCTACTCGAAGAGATTGCCATGTTGGTGAAAAATTATAACAGACTC
Organism: Agastache rugosa; assembly: GCA_031470985.1. NCBI lineage: Eukaryota > Viridiplantae > Streptophyta > Magnoliopsida > Lamiales > Lamiaceae > Agastache > Agastache rugosa. The sequence continues at coordinate 27,791,697 of CM062601.1, forward strand.
AACACCAGCAAAGCAAGTACAAGAAATTCGCCAAGTCGTACAGAGACAAATACACAGCAGCTGATGAAAAATCAGCTGACACCTCAAAACGGACAGAGGAAGGCTGCTTCAATTGCAAGGAGCCGGGACACTACAAGCAGGACTGTCCCAAACTGTCTAAGAAATAAAAAGATCTTCTGAAAGCTAAGGCAGCTGACAGAAGAAGAGCATATATAGCTGATGAAGAGTCCGAGTGCAACAAAATAGATGATGATATGCCCTTCTCAGATTCAGAGGAAGATGCACTCATGGCCCGTGATGATCAAGACTGGGATGCTTGCTTCATAGGACAGACAGAAGGACTCGACGATGATGAGGTAACTTCTAAAATTCAGAACATATCTAACCCATCACCATCACACGAACACTCTACGCAGGTCTCTGAATCAGAAGGACAACCTGATTGGAATCTGGTGGAGAAAGTCATGAATGACTTCAAGGATTTACAAGAAATTCTTGATGTCATAATGTGTGAAAATGCTGAGCTGAAAGTATAACTGAAAAAGAAAGAAGCATCAGAAGCAGCTGATGCTACACAGCTCAACGAGGAAATAGTGTTGCTCAAGGAAAAGTTAGTCAAATAGGATCAGCTGATGAAGGAGTTCTACTATGAGAGAAAGCAGCTGATGGACAATTTGGAAAAATCCGCAGCTGAGTCAGACAAAAAGACAGCTGAGATCTTGGAGTTAAAAAGGTCAGAAGAAACACTATCCACAAAGCTGGTAGCACTCATCAAAGCTACATCAACGATGGATGAAATAATCAGCGTACAACGACCCGCAGCATTAAAAACGGGATTGGGTTATGATGGATCTAAGGATCTAACAAATGTTGCAACTACAAGCGGAACGAAGGTAACTTTTGTGAAAGCAAAAGAGAATCCAATTCCAGCCGGACAAAAGACTGAGAAACAGAAAACACAGCAAGGTCCAAGAAGACAAGCTGTAAGGCAACCCCAAGCTCAAATCAGACCACATTGGGTTCAGCAACAACGAAGGAATGACGATGGACAACATCGACACCAGCATCATCAGCAGCAAGTGGCAAGATATCAACCGAGATATCAGAAAAGATACCCAGCTGGATATCAGTCTTATGATTACCAGCTGGATTATCAAGTCCAGCCGAGAATCCAAGTTAGACAGCAGAGACAGAAGCAAAGAAATGTCTCAGCGGTACACTCAGCTGGAAATCAACGAAGAACTGAACTATCAAGAAATCAAGCTGGGAGAAGACAGAGATCAAGACCCAGCCAACAGAGTCAAACTAAGAACACAAGGAACGTGTTCATAGACACAGCTGGGAGAATTATCAGATCTAACGATCCAATAAGAGTCATCAAATAAATATGGATCGTAAAGGGATCTCTAACTAACCCATAAGGACCCAATCACAACTGGGGACCTAAATTTTGATTTCTGTGACAGGCTGCAAGAAAGAGATGCATCATAGAGGAATCGATGAGAACACTATGGTACTTGGACAGCGGATGCTCAAAACACATGACTCATCTAAAGCATCTACTCCAAGAATACGAAGAGCGTCCAGGTCCTCAAGTAACGTTTGGTGACAACTCCAAAGGTTTAACCAAAGGTTACGGTACATTTGAAACCTACAATGTTAAAATATCTAACGTGTCATATGTACAAGGATTAAAACATAACTTGCTTTCCATTAGTCAATTCTGCGATAATGGTTTTTCTGTCAAGTTCGATGCACAGGGATGTACAGTGAAAAACAGATAAACCAAGCAGGTATTACTGAGAGGGAAAAGAGAAGCAAATATATACTTTGCTGACTGGAACAGCAGCCCTCCCAACACATGTCTTGTATCAAAAAGCAGCAATGAAGTCAGCTAGCTGTGGCACAGACGGCTGAATCATCTCAACTTCAAGACAATCAACAAGCTGGCCAGAAATCAGCTCGCTAATGGAATTCCAGATCAAGTTTATGACAAGAGTCACATTTGCAGTGCTTGTCAACAAGGAAAACAGACAAGGATTTCATTCTCTCTCAAGCCAACGCCCTCAACTGATCGAGTTCTTCAACTCCTTCACATGGATCTTTTTGGTCCAGTAACACCAGCAAGTTTCAACGGCAGGAAATACACTCTGGTCGTAGTGGATGACTTCTCCAGATTCACTTGGGTTTCATTCCTGTACCAGAAAAGTGAAACAAGATCCAAGCTGCCGGCCCTGCTGGAAAGGTTGACGACTCAAAAGGAGTGCAAAATTATCTCAATCAGATCAGACCGAGGAACTGAGTTTCTGAATGAAACCATATATGATTATTGTGAGAAGAACGGAGTACAACATCAAACCTCAGCTGCACGCACACCTCAGCAGAATGGTGTAGCTGAGAGGAGGAACAGAACACTCAAAGAAGCAGCTACCTGAATGTTAGCAAGTTCAGCCATTCCAAAGAAATTCTGGGCTGAAGCTATCAACACGGCTTGCTTCACTCAAAATAGATCGCTACTCACATCCAGACAAGGAAAGACTCCGTACGAGCTATGGAATAACAGGAAACCCTTCATCGGATATTTCAAGGTTTTCGGGTCTAAATGCCATATCCTAAATAATGGGAAAACCCATGATGGTCCCTGAGCTGGGTACTTGGTGTAGAGAGGGGGGGTGAATACACCAAGTAGATTTTTCGAAACTTTTATCAAGTTAAAACGGAGTTGAGTGAGAGCTCAGTTATTGATCCAGCTGGGGAGGGTCAGCTGGGTAAACAACTCAGCTGGCGGTGCGGAAAGTGGTGGTTTGAAAACTTAGCTCAGTTACTTAGAAAAACTCAGTTTGAAAATATTAACTTATCGTTTTCAGCTTAGTCAGGTTGTGCAACTTTTCGAGAGACACAGCTGTCTTTGGAGAGCAGCTGTGTGTGCAGTTTTGAACAAGTATGCAATGATATGAAGGCGTTAGTACACAGCTGAATATAAAGCAAAAGTAAAGAGAGAGAGATAGAAGCACGCGAGTTTTTACGTGGTTCGGAGTAACACCTCCTACGTCCACGACCAGGTTCACTGGTAATCCACTACCACTTGGTTTCCAAGTACCAAGCAACTTCACAACTCTAACCCGAGCTGTGTTCCAATAGTTTGCGGGCACTGTCAAGCCTATACACCTTCAGTTTACGGGTACTGAAGAACCTAACCACTCGAATTACGCGCTTCGAGCAAGCGTACCTTTACCTAACCTTTACGGGTTTGGGTTTGGGTATGGGGTTCCAGCGCGTGAACGAGTTCTTACAATTAAGAACTTCGAGAATGATGAACTCGTTCGAAATCTAGGCTTAAGATATACAATGAGTTTGGCCTAGGGAACGGACGAAAAACTAAGCGGTTCTTAACTAGAAACACTTTAAGATAAAGTGTTCTTTGATCTATGTAGAGCTGCTTGGGAGCTTTTGAAAGAATAATGAATTCGGATAATGAAAGCTTGTAGAGAGTTTTTCGTATACGATCACGAGGTTGAAGACGGGTTTATATAGGTAGAGATTCAAGACTAGCCGTTGGAGGAGCCGTTTGAATCTTACCTACTCTTCTTAAATACAAGATCCGCCGTTGGGCGTATCTTTTGTCTTCATTTGTGTCACATCCTAGGTTCCGAAGTCTAGGATGCGATCAGCGGCAATCCCTCATTGGTCGAGGTAGGTTGACTTCCTCTCGATTCCGGGATCTTCCGCCTTTAGAGTGGCTTTTGAATTCGAGAGCCGGATTTGTCTCGTCGTGGAGTCTTCGGAGATAGTTCCTTTGTTCGTACGAATTTGGACCAGCTGTGTTTTGAACTCGGCTCGAATTCTCTTCGGCTTGATCGAGCTCTGTGGATCACTCGGTGAAGGTTGACACTTTTCTTGTCTTTGCTAGCGGACTCATTGTGAACACGGTGGTCGCCCGTCTTGTCTTCCGCTAGTGACTCTGCTTGTAGACACGAGTGGGTCGGCTTCTTGTCTTCCGCTTCCTTAACCTGTAAACCTAGAACATCTAAGGCTCAAACAGGCGAGCTGGAAAACACTATTTAGGTTGGCGCGATCATCTATTCGGTTGGAGAATCAGTTGGGTTTTGGTATCAAATCGAAACCTTATAATTTTCCCAACAATTTCTCCCTTTTTGATGATGCCAAAACCTAACTGAGACAACTTATGATGCAGAGAAACTTGTATTTTATTAATGTAAGAAAATACATTATAACACAGGAAAAAGAAAGAAGAGAAAAAAAATTTTCAGTCTTCAATCCTTCAGTCTTCAATCCCAGTTGGCTGGGTCTTCTCTTCTGCATCCGTTGCTTCTTTCTTTTGACTCGTTTCTTCTTCAGCTGATTCTGATTCAGCTGGTTCCTCTAGCTCAACAGTTTGCCTCTTCATTGACTTGTCTCTCTTCTCCCTTACTTCCCCCTTTTTGGCATGATCAAAACAGGGTGGGAGATATTCACCATCGGCTGTTGCGATGTTTTAGTTTGGCGAAACTGTGGTTTTCAGCTCTGAGCAGCGAGGTTTAGAGTCTTAGTGGCTCAGCTGTTGTATTAGCTGGCTCTACTTCAGTTGCATTAGCCTCAGCTGTGGTTGCAGACACAGCGTCCTTGGCCTGATTCAGCTGGGGCAGACCAGCTGAGTGCTTGGAAGGATGAGTTGGCACGGGAGACATCATCTTCTGAGTCGGGCACAATCTTCATTCCTTGCAACTTTTGCTTCTTCAGACTTCTTAGATTGAATGAGAAAGTCTGATACAGCACTTGAGGGATTTGTATTCAGCTCATATCATCATCATCCAGCAGCAGGTGATCGTTGGCTGGGTGAAGTTTCTCATTTGAGCTTGGTGCAGGGACTTGAGCATCTTTTATTGAAAGATCTCGAAGAAGGTGTCCCTGTGGAGCTGAAAGAAACTGAAGAGAAGACGGTTGAAGTATCCCATCTGTCTTGGGGTTTAAGCTTGGTTGTTCAGCTGGAATACTCCGTTGCGGTGTTGGTGATGATTATGTTCAAGCAGGGACGTGAACTTCTCTTCCACCGTAAGAAACGACCGCTTGTGGGCCTTCTGCTCCTCGGAGAGTGATTACGAATTCTCTCATAATGTCGGTGGCTTCTCTGTGCGGATCGAGCACCTTTGACTTGAGTCTTCGGTTTGAAGACGGTGCTTCGATATATTTTGTCTCCTCAAGTTGTCTCCGATTCCCGAGTGGGACGGAGTTAGATGCATCTTGCTTTGTCTCGCATCTTTTACGTGCCTCTGTGGCGGAGCGGGAGCTTTGAAATGATCGCTCCTTAATACTCCGGTTTCATCAACATACGGTCCGGGTACGTTGACGTTGATTTTTGCATCCCGGGGAGTTGTGTGTCCCGTTCTCTCCTTTATGTTGAGAGAAACGATGGGGTTGAGGAGGTCTTTTCCTTTGTCATTCCCGGAAAGTTTTACGCACCTTCGCAGTGGATGACGTTCTTGAGCTTTGCGCTCTCATCGCGCCGACTCGGTTCTCGTCGATGGGCTTCACCTTCTTCCGGACTTCCGTCTTCTTTGAGGTTCCCGAGAGTTAAGCAACTCTTTATCTTGAAGCTTTGACGGATTCTTCGGTTCGATTGGCTTTGGGAGACATCTTCGGATTCCATGTTCTTTTTCTGCATCTTTTGTTAGTAGAAACAAACAATACCAATTGATGGAAATAAGAAAGAATGCAAAAAAAAAAACTTTCTACGTTTGATGCGTATATCTTCTAGCATATTTAAAGAGATTTCTTGAAGAATGGACGATCAAGATTTGTCTGTTGATAAGAAGATCTACGACTGGGAGTGATTCTCGCGTCATGTCAATTTAATGCGAGAGAAAACGGTTGAGGCGCTTTGACTTTTGCCTCGAAACTCCCATTATTCAATTCTTTGCAGACTTTTAATTAATATTGATTAGAAATGACAAGATGTGAATTGACAGAAAGGATTGAGTAGGTGTAATTAAAGTTATTTCAAACCTCTCGGTGATCATTGTAGTCGAGTGATACCTCGGTTGAGTGGGTGTCTTTGGGTCATCGTGGTTCCGGTTGGTTCCTGTTGAATAATCCTTTCCTTTCGGCATCTGGTTTATTGAATTCTTTCTCGGTGATATCGGTGACATTGATTCGATTTTCGGTTATTGCTTGTATTCGGCTTGTCTGCTTTCATTCAATTGGTCTGCTTCCGTTGTTGGTCTGCTTCGTTCAATTTGGTCTGCTTCCATTCGTTGGGTGAAGCATCGTCCGGGTTGAGAAGTCCAAGTAATCCGCACGGCATTTTGAATATTGCTTCTATCGGCGGTTTTGTGAGAATATCGGCCCATTGTATGTACGTGTGAATTTTCTCAACAATCACATCCTTCTTTTCTACGTGATCTACGATGAAATGATGTCGTACGTCTACATGCTTGCATCTTGTGTGAAATCTTGGATTCTACGATATGGCAATCGCACTTGAGCTATCACAGAAGAATTGGAACTGTCCGGTTTTACTTCATAGTCATCCGGTGATGTTTCGGCCAGAGAATTTGTGAGCGGCGGCTTCCGGCGGCCATATATTACGCTCGTCGTGGAAGTTGCGACGCACGTTTGTTTCTTTGAAAACCATGAGATCAACTTGCTTCCTAAGAACCGACAAGTTCCCGAAGTTGATTTTCGTCCAATCGATCTCCGGCGAAGTACGAATGCGAGTATCCAGTCAGTTTGTAGATTGTCTTCGGTGGGTACCACAACATTCGAGTTCCTTTGAGATATTTGAGAATGTTCTTGGCTGCTTGCATGTGTGCTTCCTTTGGATCAACTTGAAATCCGGCACACACTCCGATTGCGAAAGAGATGTCACGGACGACTTCTTTGTTAGATACGGCGGGGATCCTATTATCCCTCTGTATTTCTTTGGAATCAGCTGACTTCCCTTCGGTTCTCGGTTCAATCTTCCAGGTTGGTGTTCATTGGAATCTTCTGATCCGCTTGATTGAACTCCATACTTGGCGATCAAATCTTTCACGTATTTGGATTGATTTATGAAGATCCCTTCGAAGATTGCTTGACTTGAAGTCCTAGGAAGAAACTCATTTCTCCCATCATGGACATTTGGAACTTCTACGACATCATCTCTCCAAATCTTTGGCATAAGAATCTTGATCTTGATCCAAAGATGATGTCGTCTACGTAGATTTGAACAACCGGGATATCTTCTCCGACTTGATGGTGAAGAGAGTTAAATCTACCGAGCCCTTCTTGAATCCTTTGGATATGAGAAAATTTGACGAGTGTCATACCAAGCTCGAGGTGCTTGCTTTAATCCATAAAGAGCCTTCTTTAGTTTGTAGACTTTATTTCCTTCTACTTCGAATCACGGAGGTTGTTCAACGTAGACATCTTCTTTGATTTCTCCATTTAGGAATGCACACTTCACATCCATTTGATAGACCTTGCATTTGTGATGTCTTTGCAAAGGCGAGAAATAGTACGATTGCTTCCAATCGTGCTACGGAGCAAAAGATTCTTCGAAGTCAATTCCTTCTGTGAGTGTAGCCCTTGGCAACGAGTCGAGCTTTGTTTCGATGACGACTCCGGGGTATCCAACTTGTTCTTGAATATCCATTTGAGTCCTATGACTTTGACTTCTTGAGGTACGTCGACTAATTCCCGGACACAATTTCGAGGAATCCGTTCGGCTCTTCTTGCATGGCATTTGTCCAAGGCACACTCTTCAAAGCTTCGAGAATTGATTGAGGCTCGGCACTTGAGCTACGTAACACGCCATTAGAGCTGTGTCTTCATCATAGACCGTCGAGTTCTAGCTCTGCGAGAGTTGTGTGTGTGTGCCTCTTGATGATCCGATGAAGCTTGAGCGGTGAGCTTCGGTTTTGACTTGGTCGGATGGTTCTCCAATGATTGTCGATGATGGATGATCTTCAATCCATCTTCTCCTCTTACGAATTTCTTCTTCCGGTTGATTGATGCTTGAAGTGGCTAAATTTCGTCTGTCTTGGAGTTGTTACGGAGTTAAATCTTGAGAGTTTGGCTCTCTTTGATTTGGATTTTGAGGAGATGTACGTAGAGGCTCGGTGGAGATGGAGTGGGGACTCGAGTTGTGTTTGGATTTCCGGTGATGATGTTCCCTTGATTTGGCGTTGAAGCCTCTTCTTGATTTCCAATTTGGTGGAGCTTCTTGGTTGATTTGAATTTCCTCCTCTGGCTCATTGTCCCAAATTAATGGTTCGTCCAGTTACGATTCTATTCTCTTGAGCCCTTGTTTGAATCAATCTTGAAGATTCTCCTTCGCTTCTTCGTTTGATAGAATCTCTATATTCGAAGGAGGATTCGTCAAAGGTAACATGTGGAGTTACTTCGACTATTTGAGTTCTTACATTGAAGACTACGTATGCTTTACTCACGGCGGAGTAACCAAGGAATACTCCTCGGTCGGTCTTTTCGTCGAACGTCTTGAGCCGTGTCTTCCCATTATTGAGAATGTGACATTTGGATCCGAATACCTTGAAATATCCAATGTATGGTATTACGTTGTTCCATAGCTCATACGGTGTCTTTCCTTGTCTTGATGTGAGTAGGGAGCGATTCGAGTGAAGCAATTTGTGTTGATTGCTTCGGCCCGAACTTCTTTGGAATGGCGAGCTAGCTAGCATTGAGGTAGGCTTCCTTGATAGTTCGTTTCTTCGTTCTGCTACACCATTCTGAGGTGTGCGAGGCTGCGGATGTTTGGTGTTGAACTCCGTTCTTCTCGCAAAAATCATAAATAGTTTCATTTAGAAACTCCGTTCCACGATCTGAGCTTATTGCCATTATCTTGCACTCCTTACGTGTTGATAATCTTTCCGGCGGGATAGGCGGCTTAGTTCTCGTTTCGCTCTTCTCGGTACAAGAAAGATACCCATGTGAATCTTGAGAAATCATCCACAACGACTCGAGTATATTTTACGCCATTGAAGCTTCTTGGAGTAAGCGGACCAAAAAGATCCATGTGAAGAAGTTGAAGAACTCGATCGGTTGATCGAGCCGGCTTGAGAGAGAATGAAATTCTTGTTTGTTTTCCTTGTTGACACGCGCCGCACATATGACTTTTGTCATATACTTGATACGGAATTCCATTAGCGAGCTGGTTCCTAGCCGGTTTGTTGATTGTCTTGAAGTTGAGATGATTCGGCCGTACGTACCCACGGCCAGTGACTTCATTCTTCGCTTTTTGATACAAGACAAGTCTCCGGATTCTTGTTCCGATCGGCGAAGTACATATTTCCTTCTCTTTTCCCTCTTAGGAGTATCCGCTTGGTTTCCACGTGCTTCCTTGTGCATCCTGTGCATCAAACTTGACGAGAAAAACCGTTGTCGCGAAATTGGCTAATGGAAAGCAAGTTATGTTGCAATCCTTGTACATAAGAAACATTTGGGATTATAACATTTCTAGTTTTAAATGTACCATAACCTTTGGTTAGGCCTTTGGAGTTGTCACCAAATGTTACTTGTGGACATGTACGCTCAATATACTCGGAGTAGATGCTTTAGGTGCGTCATGTGTTTGGAACATCCACTGTCCAAGTACCAAAGCGTTCTCATCGACTCCTCAGAGATGCGTCGATTCCTTGCAACCTAAACAAAAAGTTAAAATTCAGGTACCCAGTTTTAATTGGGTCCTTGTGGGTTAGACATAGATCCTTTAACGACCCAGATCTGCTTGATGACTCGAATTGGGTCATTAGATCTGATAATTCTCCCAGCTGAGTCGATATACACATTCATTGTGTTCTTCTTTTGTTGCTGGCGAGGTCTTGATCTTCGTGTCTTCTTGTTTTGTTGTCTGTATTTTGTTTGATTTCAGTGTGTGCCTAGGCGAGACGTTCCTTTGTCTCTGCTTGTCTCGATCTTGTGTTGGAAATGATTATCCGGTGATACTCGTATGAGTGGTATCCAGTGGGTATCTACGATATCTTGGTTGATATCGATCAACGTCTTTAGTCTTGTGGCTTGTATACGTAAAATCCGGCTTGTGGTCTTCGTTGAGGTTGAGCACGTTCTTTGTCGAGCCGAGCTTGAGGTTGTCGCACGGTGACCTTCTTGATGTCCGCTTGTGTTCTCGACGGAGTTTGAGGCTTGTTTCTGTTGTTCTTTTTGACGTCTGCCGTGTCCTCAACGGAGCTTGAGAATTTTTCATGTTGTTCTTCTGACGCCTTTCTTGTGTCCTCAATTGTTGATGCTGAGCTGCTGGGGTTGAAGGTTCATTTGCTCGTACAAACATAACCTTTGTTCCACTTGTGGAGGCAATGTTTGAGGCATCCTTTGATTCGTTGTATCCCGGTCCCGCTTTGAGTCTTCTTTGGACGCCGAGCACTAATGATCTCGTCCATTGTTGACGTGGCTTTGATGAGAGCTACTATCTTTTTAGATAGTACCTCTTCGGTGCTTTTCAGCTCAATGATCTCAGCTGACTTCCTTTCCGATTCAGATGTGACCCTTTCCACATCTTCTATCAGCTGTGTCTTCTCAGTGTTGACTTTCTTCATCAGCTGATCTTGTTTCACTATTCTGTCTTTTAGTGAAACGACTTCCTGTTGGAGTTGAGTTGTATCAGCTGTGTCTGATACTTTTGTCTTTTCCAGTTCCGCCTTCAGCTCGGCATTCTCACACATAATGACGTCAAGGATCTCTTGAAGCTCCTTGGAATCGTTCATTACTTTCTCTACTAAACTCCAATCAGGTAGTCCAGATTCTGAGTCCTGTGTAGAGTGTTCGTGTGATGGTGAGGTGTTAGATAGATTTAGAGTTCGAGAAGTTACCTCATCTTCATCGATGCCGTCTGTTTGTCCCATGAAGCAAGTATCCCAATCAGGTTCATGATTGGCCATCGTGGCTTCTTCTTCCGAGTACGAAAATGGCATGTCATCCATTTTATTGCACTCGATTCTTCATCGGCGATATAAGCTCTCCTTCGGTCCATTGCCTTAGCTTTTAATTGGTCTTTATCTTTCTTGGACAACTTTGGACAATCTTGTCGGTAGTGTCACGGTTCCTTGCGGTTGAAGCAACCTTCTTCGGTTCGTTTGTCGGTGACTTCTCATCGTTTCTTTGCGTACTTATCTCTGTAATTCTGAAGAACTTCTTGTATTTGCCCTTCTTGGTGTTGAGTACGTTATAACTTTTCACCATCATGGCAATTTCTTCGAGTAGCTCCTCTTTGCTCATATCCTTTTTGTCCTTCTTCATCTTGGAGGACTCGGTGACTTGACATGAGTGACTTTTCGAGTTGGCTGCGAAAGCTATTTCTTTTGGAGGTAGGGTGAGTTCTCCGTCATTAATACGCTTGAAGATTCTTCTTGAGTGATCTTCAAGTTGTACTCGTTGGCTTTTAGGAGTGAGAACAATCTTTCCGTAGATAGATCACCCAAGTCACTTCGACTTTGGTGAACTACCTTGTAAGTGTTCCATTCGGTGAAAGAGTGAAAGAACCTTTAGATTCTTTTCCCATTGGGTATACTTCCCGATTCGATTGTCTCTATCTCAATGACTATGTTTGAGAACCTTAGCTCCATCGCTTCGATGGACTCGTTGGCTATTTGCTTGAAGTTGTCGAATTTTTGGCACGCTATTGTGAATTTGTTTTCTTTGATGTCTTCTGATCCTTCACATAGCTTGGCGAGTGTTTCCCACATCTCTTTGGCTGTCTCGCACTTGATGATTTTGCTCAGGTAGGCGTTTGAGGCGGTTGAAGAGATGGTGTTCCTGCGAAGGCATCCGACAGCTTGCTTTCGCTCTTCGGAAGAATATTCCTTCTTTGGCTTGAGAGTTGGCCGGTATTCTGGTTGTCCTTCTTGAGCGGTACAAGTTCATTTCCTTGTTTATAAATAAGGATGGGTCCGTACGAAATGACGTCCCACATCATGTCGTGATGCGCACACGGGAAGCTTTTCAATCTGAATTTCAGATTGCATAATCATCAGCGAGAAGGTGGGAAGGTTCTGTTAAGATAGGAATCCATGAAGAGATGTACGAGAATGCACTAGAGTGAGTTTTCGAAAAACGGATCCGTTCGATTGACCAGCGACGCGAGTGTCAAGAGAGATCTCTTGATACGAAACGGTGGTCTTTTGAACCACTTTGCTCGATACCAATTGATGGTCACGAAAGGGTACTTGGTGTAGAGGGGGTGAATCCACCAAGTAGATTTTTCGAAACTTTTATCAAGTTAAAACGGAGTTGAGTGAGAGCTCAGTTATTGATCCAGCTGGGGAGGGTCAGCTGGGTAAACAACTCGGTGGCGGTGCGGAAAGTGGTGGTTTGAAAACTTAGCTCGATTACTTAGAAAAACTCGGTTTGAAAATATTAACTTATCGTTTTCGGCTTAGTCGGGTTGTGCAACTTTTCGAGAGACACGGTGTCTTTGGAGAGCGTTGTGTGTGCGGTTTTGAACAAGTATGCAATGATATGAAGGCGTTAGTACACGAGTGAATATAAAGCAAAAGTAAAGAGAGAGATAGAAGCACGCGAGTTTTTACGTGGTTCGGAGTAACACCTCCTACGTCCACGACCGGGTTCACGGTAATCCACTACCACTTGGTTTCCAAGTACCAAGCAACTTCACAACTCTAACCCGAGCTGTGTTCCAACGGTTTGCGGGCCTTGTCAAGCCTATACACCTTCGGTTACGGGTGCGAAGAACCTAACCACTCGAATTACGCGCTTCGAGCAAGCGTACCTTTACCTAACCTTTGCAGGTTTGGGTTTGGGTATGGGGTTCCAACTGTGAACGAGTTCTTACAATTAAGAACTTCGAGAGAATGATGAACTCGTTCGAAATCTAGGCTTAAGATATACAATGAGTTTGGCCTAGGGAACGGACGAAAAACTAAGCGGTTTCTTAACTAGAAACACTTTAAGATAAAGTGTTCTTTGATCTATGTAGAAGCGCTTGGGAGCTTTTGAAAGAATAATGAATTCGGATAATGAAAGCTTGTAGAGAGTTTTTCGTATCGATCCCGAGGTTGAAGACGGGTTTATATAGGTAGAGATTCAAGACTAGCCGTTGGAGGAGCCGTTTGAATCTTACCTACTCTTCTTAAATACAAGATCGCCGTTGGGCGTATGCACTGTCTTCATTTGTGTCACATCCTAGGTTACGAAGTCTAGGATGCGATCCGGCAATCCCTCATTGGTCGAGGTAGGTTGACTTCCTACGATTCGGGATCTTCGCCTTTAGAGCCGGCTTTTGAATTCGTAGCCGGACCGTCTCGTCGTGGAGTCTTCGAGATAGTTCCTTTGTTCTGCATACCGACCAGCCGTGTTTTGAACTCGGCTCGAATTCTCTTGACTTGATCGAGCTCTGTGGATCACTCAGTGAAGGTTGACGCCCGTCGTCTTTTGCTAGCGTACTCATTGTGAACACGGTGGGTCGCCCGTCGTCTTCCGCTAGCCGACTCCCCGCCGTAGACACGGTGGTCGACCGTCGTCTTCCGCTTCCTTAACCTGTAAACCTAGAACATCTAAGGCTCAAACAGGCGAGCTGGAAAACACTATTTAGGTTGGCGCGATCATCTATTCGGTTGGAGAATCAGTTGGGTTTTGGTATCAAATCGAAACCTTATAATTTTCCCAACAACCCAGCTGAAGACGTTCGACGCCAAAACTGATCGAGGAGTATTCCTTGGTTACTCAGCTGTAAGTAAAGCCTACAGAGTCTTCAACAGGAGAACACAAACAGTCGAAGTGAACCCTCATGTCACCTTTGATGAAACATCCTTCGAATTCAGAGAGTCGATCAAACAAAGAAACACAGCTGGAACATCATGCTCCGATCCAGCTCAAACAAGATCTCAAGTAATTCGAATCCGGAATCTAGCTGAACCATTGATTTGGGATGATGAACCAGAAGAACCTCAAATCAATTCAGCAGAAGCAAATCAACCAGCTGATGATCCAGAGGAATCCCCAATATCAGATCAAGGGGAAATGCCGCCAGCTGGAAATCAAGACCCAGCTGATTCCCCAACTTCCTCTCCAGCTGAATTCACTCAGTCTACGCCTCAAGATCAATCTAACTCTAATCCAAATCAGAACGAGTCTCAGGATACGACTCCAGATCATCTCCAAGCAAGACGTGACCTAGCAACCTCAAGCATCAATGAGCTAGAAGAAGAAATTAGAAGAAGACGAAGATGGATCGAAGATCATCCAGCTTCAGCAATCATTGGAGAACCATCAGACAGAGTTAGAACAAGAAATTCAATCGCTCAAAACCTGACATCAAATCCGCAAGAACCAAATAATGAAGCTCAAGTCGCAGTAGAGCTAGATCTGACCGTCTACAACGAAGACACAGCTCTCATGGCATGTTATGTAACTCAAGTTCCAGAGCCTCAAACAATTGTCGAAGCCTTAAAGAGTGTGCCCTGGACAAATGCTATGCAAGAAGAACTGAATGAATTTCTCAGAAATTGCGTCTGGGAACTGGTCAATAAACCAGAAGGAGTCAAAATAATAGGTCTGAAATGGATATTCAAAAACAAGCTGGATACTCTTGGAGTAATAATCAGAAATAAGGCTCGCTTAGTCGCCAAGGGATATACACAGCAAGAAGGAATAGACTTTGAAGAGTCATTTGCTCCAGTAGCAAGATTGGAAGCCATCAGATTATTCCTTGCATACACAGCACATCACAAATTCAAAGTATATCAAATGGACGTGAAGTGTGCATTCTTGAATGGGAAAATCAGAGAAGATGTCTATGTAGAGCAACCCCCAGGATTTGAAGTAGAAGGAAACAAAGTTTACAAGCTAAAGAAGGCGCTTTATGGTCTGAAGCAAGCACCTCGAGCTTGGTATGACACTCTGTCAAGATTTCTAGTATCCAAAGGTTTCAAGAAAGGTTCAGTTGACAGAACTCTCTTCACCATCAAGCTAGGTGAAGATATTTTAGTTGTTCAAATTTATGTGGACGACATCATCTTCGGCTCAAGATCAACTTTCTTATGTGAAAGATTTGGAGAGATGATGTCAAAACAATTCCAAATGTCAATGATGGGAGAAATGAGTTTCTTCCTAGGACTCCAAGTCAAGCAATCAGCAGAAGAAATATTCATAAATCAATACAAGTACGTGAAAGACTTGATCACCAAATATGGAATTCAATCCAGCAAAACGGTGAAGATCCCTATGAATACAAATTGGAAGATTGAACCTGAAACCGAAGGAAAATCAGTGGATCCCAGCAAATACAGAGGGATAATTGGTTCCCCGTCGTATCTCACAGCTAGCCGCCCAGATATATCATTTGCAGTTGGAGTATGTGCCAGATTTCAAGTTGATCCTAAGGAAGCACATATGCAAGCAGTCAAGAATATTCTCAAATATCTAAAAGGCACTCAGAGCGTTGGGCTGTGGTATCCAGCTGAAGATAATTTGCAGCTGACTGGATACTCAGACTCAGACTATGCTGGAGATCGATTAGACAGAAAATCAACTTCAGGAACATGTCAGTTCCTAGGAAGCAAGTTGATATCATGGTTTTCAAAGAAGCAGACGTGTGTCGCTACCTCTACAACTGAAGCGGAGTATATGGCAGCTGGAAGCTGCTGCACTCAAATTCTCTGGCTGAAGCATCAGCTGGATGACTATGAAGTGAAAACTGGTCAAGTTCCAATCTTCTGTGATAGCTCAAGTGCTATTGCAATTTCTGAAAATCCAGTTCTTCACACAAGGTGTAAACACGTTGACATTCGACATCACTTCATCAGAGATCACGTGGAAAAGAAAGACGTCATTGTTGAGAAAATCCACACTGATATTCAACGAGCTGACATATTAACAAAGCCGCTGATGGAAGCAAGATTCAAAATGCTGTGTGGATTGCTTGGATTGTTTAATCCTGATGAAGAAACTTCATCCAGCTGAGGGGGAATAAGACTCAGCTGGAAACCTTTTTGGGATATCAAGATGGAAGAATACAGACCCAGTCGTTTCGTGAACTCAGTTCAAGAAGGGAAACCAGCTGAGGGAAATCAAACTCAGCTGGACAGTTAAACTGAAGGAGTAACTCAACACAAAGAAACACAGCCGAGGTATCAGCTGACTACAAAGTTCAGCTGACAGGTTTGCGGTCTATCATTTATTTCCCTGAGGAATATGCTATTTAAGGATAAAATTATTTGAATTTAAATTCAAAATTCACAGACATTCCTTAGAAGTATTCGTCAATAAGCCATCCATCAAATCGTATCCCATCGCATTTAATGAAAAGTATGCAGGGTACTGTAGCTCGGGAAAGTCGAGGCAGAAGTCAGAACGTTTTGACTACCTCACGCGCGCGTGACCTACACTCTACATAAGCACGTCACTTAACATGTTGCGCAAATCTCTCCCAGCCGCAGATCTTCAATTCAAATCTAAAGATCTCAATCGTTCATCAAGATAGACGGTTGATGTATATATATCAAAGATATGCAAATCGTCGCCATATTTTTCTTATTTTCTCTGAAATCTTTCTGCAAATCAAGTTCTTGCTTTTCAAGCTCTCTCTGCAAAACTCTTTTCACTTGTATTCGTCTAACTCTTCAAAACAGAAATATACAATGGCACCAAAGAAGATAACCCCAGGGACGAACCAATCGGAGAACCTCATGTCAAAATTGCACTTTGAGAGTTGCTTAACTCTCAAGAACTACAAGAACTCAGAGTTCCAGGAGGTGCTGGATCTCATCGAGAAGGCACGCCTACTTTAATGGGCGACGGCACATCCGAAGAACATCTTCCGCCGGGAAATAGCAGAGTACTTCATGGAGATGACGAACAGGGATGAACGCCTCCGCTCCAACATCACCCTCCAACTCAAAGAAAAGACAGGGCATACAACTCCCTGGGACGTCGACTTCAACATCAACCGGATATTGAACAAGCTATTCGAATTGAAAACTCTTGGGGACCGCTCCCCAGACAACTACACCAGAGAAGAGATCCAGGCCGAACTGGACAAGATGTTGTTCAAGCCGGAACCCTACAGGGCGAGTATGTCCAAGCTACTGCTCAAGCCCAGTCGGACTACTTCTGGATGTGACCCAGAAGTGCATCCTAGGTATTGCTGGATCTCAAGGAGAGATCAGCATACCCAAGTTGAAGCCCATGATAGCCATCCTCAGGAATGATCCTGTGGATTGGTTCTCCTACTTTATGGGAAAGCTGGAGAATGAGTCGAAGAAGATTCACTTCGTAGATGACAGCTTCACCAAGTTCAGCTGTAGGGAGACCATCTACTTATGCACCAAGGTGGCGTGCATAATAGAACACTACACCACTGGACGACAAATCAAGTGGAAAGACTCAGAAGAGTTCCCTGTGTCCAAAGTTCTTTTTGAAAAGCAGGGTCAGCTCTCTGACTTGATGAAGAAAGCAGCCCCTGAAGGGAAGAAGAAGATGCAGGAGGCAAAACAGCAGACTGTCTCTCCCTCTCAAACTGGAAAAAGGAAACAGCCGGAGGAAACTCAGCCAGCTGGATCTCCACCTGCCAAAAAGAAGCTAAAATTTAAGGCGACAAAGAAGCAGTGAGGAGACAATGAGAGAAGTCAGCTGACAAGCCAGCTGGAACTGAATGGAGATCAGTTGCTGAGGAGATAGCTCAGGATTCCTCCTCCAGCACAGACCAAGGAAGGGAGTTCGTGATTGCTTCATGAGAAGCTGAGGAACCACAGATAGTGGTCCCCCACCCTGACCCGGAGGATGCTATTCCTCTTCGCCAAATCCTACAAGCATCCTCACAACCCGCTCCAGTTGATCTCACATCATCTGGTTCTCCTCCTCAACAACACTCTCTTCTCCTTCCTCCTCCTCCTCAGGTACCTCTCCAAGAATCCTCCCCTACCTCTTCAGTACCTGAAACCACCCATCTTTCAGCACCCAGCTCACCCAAAGAGCCCCATCCAGCTGACGCTCCTTTGGTACCGGATGATGAATACCAAGCTGAACCATCAAGCCCTACTGCTTCTTCTGAGGAAATCGAAATCCTCAGTCCCAGAGCCGTTGCACGTGCTGCCACAGTCATGAGGGTCGAGGACCTCAGACTCCAAGGAATAAAGAGCGCACTGCAACATTATCCCTCTCTTGCCTCCCTCCCTGCTGCCTTAGTCGTTGTAAGCGACTTCAAATTTTATTTGGCCACCAAGATGGCCACTTGGTATGCAAATGAAGAAATGGTGGAGTTCTTCACTTTCGATAAGCTTAAAGCTGAAGAAGCAGCTCTGCAGGAGACATTTGGCTTTGGAAGTCTTCAGGATGCTTTTGAGCATCAAGACGAGCTGATCCAGATCTTCATTCAGAAGGTTGAACAGGATGAAGTACCACCTTCTGAGGAAATCATTTCTCAAGCCAACTCCTACCTACACAATCTCAGCTGAATCGTTCCAGTTGAAACTGCCAATGAAGCTGTCCCTGCCGACACAGCTGAGGCAATGATGATTGAAGACGAGCCAACTGCTGCAACAGTTGAGCCAACCGAAGCTGCCCCACAGAGTCCAATTGCCGATGACACTCGTTCACTGGTCGAGATCGAGGCAGTAAAACCCAGCCAAGCCGAATCCGGGACCCAGATGGATCCTGTTGAGCTTTCTGATGCAATGAAGGACGAGATTGCCAAACAAGTCGAGGAAATCCTTTTTCAGGATAGACTCAAATCAAATGTTGATACCCTTCTGCGCATCACAGCTATAGAGTCGCAAGTCCATAGCAATGGACAGTCCATTGACGACGTTCACAGATTCGCTCTGAATCTGCAGGAAAGCACCAGCAGAGATCTCAAACAGTCTCTAGTTTCTCAATGTATTGATAATTCAAATCATCTAGAGAAGAGAGTCCCTGAGATCATCTCAAACCTCCAAGCTCCGCTGGAAAGCCGCGTCATCGATTTATCCAGCCAGCTGGACGCTCTCCAACAGCAGACTCTCTCCTACAGAACTGACATCCACCAGCTGTTCAATCTTTACAAAGAGCTGGACAATCAGTTCAAAGCTGGAAGCAGCAGCACAGCACAGCTCAATCTCGTCACAGCAGACAACTCAACAAAGATCGCTGACATTGACAAAGCCTTGGCCCAGCTGAATGAGACAGTAGTCAACCTCACCTCCACTCTTATTGATAATGCCAAAAAGGGGGAAGGTAATGACAAGAGAAAAACATCAAAGACGGGCAAAGGAAAAGCTGTAGCTGAAATCCAAGTGATGCAGTCAGAGATTGACGAAGTTGTTCTTGAAATGGATGCAGAAGGAATCCAAATTTGGACGGAAAGGGAAATGGAGCAGAATGATCATCCCTCTTGCCAAAGCTAGCGGAGCCACGCCAGAACAGCTCAATGATATTCATTGGCTCTGCAACTTTGTAACTCAGCAAAAGTAAGAGATGAAAAGCCTCCAAGATGAGCAGAAGAAGAAAGAAAGTCTGCTAAATGCCGAAGAGAAGAAGCGAGAGAAGAAAAGAGCAAACATAAGAGCTGCAAAGAAAAGTCTCGGATGCCGATGAACTGGAGAAGAGTTGATGAATGGATCCCGGAAGAGCTAAATGACGGCGGGAACATACTAAGTTTGAGTTCATCGAAGATTTCTATTATCTGGGAGCTTACCCAAATACGCCCCCAGATGTTGCTTTCATGATGCATCTAAATGAGCTTTTTCATCAAGACAGGATGACGGCAAAAGCATTCTTCAACGCTGCAAATACCGCGAAGATCCAGCTCACTGCTCCCCAGCTGTATCATATCCAGCCTTCATTGATACCTGGAACTAATCTTCCTGACAAATCAAAGATTATCGCTGAAGTAAACAGATGGGCGATCAGGAGGAAAATTTCCAAGGCAAACAATGAAGAAGAATACAGGAAGCTGGAACAGATGATTTTTAACCGGTATAGATTGAGAACAGATGAGCAGCTGGAAGAAGATCGACTGAAGAATCAGCAGAAGCAGCAGAGATGAAGACCCAGCTTACTGGGATTTAATTTTGTTTGTTTTCAGTTCGTTAATCCTGTATCTCTTGTAATCATCTTTTGTGGATTAATAAAACTGAAATATTTTGCTCTCAAGCTCACCCTGATGACAATAACTCTTTGTCCAGGCACTGAACTTTGAATTTAATCTTCTGCTGAAATCTTTTAAAAAACCCACTTTCTCATTTAGGGGGAAGCAGGTTGTTTTTCTCAGTTAGGTTTTGGCATCATCAAAAAGGGGGAAATTGTTGGGAAAATTCTAAAGTTTTGATTTGATTCCAAAACCCAACTGTTCTCCAACCTAGTAGATGTTTGTACAAACCTAAGTTAAGTTTTCCAGCTCACTTGTTTGAGCCTTAGATTTTCTAAGTTCACAGGTTTGGAAGCTGAAGATTGAAGAAGACCCAGCTGATAGTCAGCTGAAAGATCTCTTAGCTGAACAGAGCTCCAGAACTGAGCTGAGTCAGACTGACTCAAGAAAAGAAGAATGGATCCAGCCAAGAAGATCCAACTGAGCTGAATAAATTGAGCTGCATCAAAGTCTAAGAAAGACAGCTGAGCTGACCAAAAAGAGAACTAACTCTGAAGACGTCACTTCAAGTCAGTTTACACATCCAGCTCTAAATTCAAAGTCAAGCTCAAAAGACAGAAATCCCGGTTTTAGAGGAAGTCAATATACCTCGACCAATGAGGGATTGACAAAGCATCCTAGAAAGGCGAACCTAGGATCTGACACAGTGATGAAGACAGGTGAAGATACACTCAACGGCAGATCGACAGATCAGAGAGTAAGTAAGATTCAAACGGGTCCTCCAACGGCTAGTTTGAATCTCTACCTATAAATACCAGTCTTCAACCTCAGAATCAGACACGAAAAACTCCCCACAAGCTTACAACTTTTCTGAATCTCTCAAGTATTTAAAAGCTCTCCAGCAGTTATCTAACTCTTTAAAAGAGCACTTAACTTCTTAAGTGTTCAATTTCAGAAACTGCTTTAGTTTTTCGTCTGATCAATAGGCTGTAATAATTGTAAATCCAAAGCCTAGATCTGAACGAGTTCATCTTTCAAAGTTCTTCATTGTAAGAACTCGTTCAAAGTTGGAAACCCAAACCCTCCTTTACCCAGAAAAGGTTAGGTCAAGGTTACGCCGTCTCGAAGCGCGAAATTCGAGTGTAAGGTTATTCGATACCGGCGAAAAGGTGCGAGCCTACGGTGCCGTGGCGTTAGAACACAGCTCGAGGAAGAGCTGCGAAGTTGCTTGGTACTCGTAAACCAAGTGGTCATCCTTAGTGGATTTACCAGCTAAAACCTGGTCGTGGACGTAGGAGTTTTCTCTCCGAACCACGTTAAAATTCTGTGTTTCTTATTGCGTTATTAAGTCTTTGCTTTATTCTTATTTAAAGAACTAACCGCATTTACACAGCACAAGCTTTCAAAACTTCATCTTTCTGGCTGTGTGACCCAGCCAGCTGCATATTTCTCAAACCTGCTTAAACTGAAAACTGAAACTAAGTTTTTCTGAGCTTTTGTAAAAGGAACGAGCTAAGTTTTTCTTTCCACCACATTCCGCACAGCCAGCTAAGTTATCAGTCCAGCTGACTATCTTCTCTAGAAGTCAGTTGAACTCATAACTGAGCTCTCACTCAACTCCGTTTTAACTTGATAAAAGTTTTCAAAAATCCCTCTTCGGTGTATTCACCCCCCCCCTCTACACCGAAGACCTCGTTCCGGGACCATCAATTGGTATCGGAAGCGGTGGTTCAATCGACCGGCCGTTTCGAATCAAGAGATTTGTCTTGAAACTCGCGTCGATGGTCAGGCGAACAGATCCGTTTTTCAGAAAAACTCACTCTAGTGCATTCTGTACATCTCTTCATGGATTCCTATCTTAACAGGAATCTTCCCACCTTCTCAGTTAATGACTATGCAATCTGGAAATTCAGATTGAAAAGCTTCCTGTGTGCGCATCACGACATGATGTGGGACGTCATTTCAGACGGACCCATCCTTATTTATAAACAAGGAAATGAACTCGTACCTGCTCATGATGGAGGACAACCAGAATACCGGCCAACTCTCAAGCCAAAGAAAGAATACTCTTCAGAAGAGCGAAAGCAAGCTGGACTAGACAGCTTCGTTATCAGTCCAGCTGACTATCTTCTCTAGAAGTCAGTTGAACTCATAACTGAGCTCTCACTCAACTCCGTTTTAACTTGATAAAAGTTTTCAAAAATCCCTCTTCGGTGTATTCACCCCCCCCTCTACACCGAAGACCTCGTTCCGGGACCATCACTATGTAAAGACAGGTTGAGAGATAGAGAGATCAGAGAGCTCAGAACAGTCATTTGTTTCTTCTAAGCGAAACCACATACATATTTTAGAACTGAATGACGCAAAATAATTTAAATATTTAAATATATTACGAGTATCTTCAAGGCTTTTCCTGTGACATGCCTTATAGAGTTATAGTAACAAGATTGGGTGACAGATTCAAATTCACACGTGTATGGAAGTGCAACAAAATTTATTACTCCTTGGTGGCATGGTGTGCTAGCTTTAATATTGTGAAATAAACATGTTAAGTAATTAATTAAAATATATGCTTAATTCTATATATTGAAACTATTAAATAAAGTGTGAAATAATAAAATTGAATAATTGATAATAATTAGATAGCGAAGCTTGTGAAAATATTGTTTCTTTCCTGGGAGGAAGGGAAGCGGTGAAGTTTGAACCTTAGACTTCTTTAGGAGAAAGAGATCTTCACCGCTTGAATGTGTCGGAAGGGAATTTTTTTTCCGAGACAAATTCGAATCAAATTTCAGCTGCAGTTGCTCATTATTTGATTAGCTTTGTTGATAGATATTGCACCCTCACCTTCCCTCTATCAATGGTGATCAATCAGGGTTCCTGAATCTTACTTTTCTTTTCTTTACCACTTTTCTCTATCTTCTTTACCTTTCTACTTTTCTCCAATTGCAGTTTGCTTTCACAGACACAGTCAGTTATGCTGTCAAAATTCATCTACACACACATACAAGACTGCTTTTACACATTTCCCTACCAAGATTCTCATTCCACACATACTCAGAGAGAGAGAGAGAAGGAAACAGAAAAGAACTCATAAAGTGGCACCAATTACTAGCACAAACACCAGTTAATTCGAACAACACTACACAACTTCACCAACTCTAATATTTTTTCATCTATACACTTCAACTAAAGTAAATTTTCATTACAAAATATATAGGTCATCTTGGCAAAACGATTCAAAAAATGAGCACCAATTAATTAACAACAAGTCCTAACTCAAACCAAGAAATCTGCGGCAACCTCGTACCAAAACCTTCTCTACATTCTTACAAAAGACTCCCATTCCCATATCGCCATATCGATCAACTCTATTATCATAACACAGCTACTAATATAATCATCATCATATATGCTAATATGTAGTGAAAATAAGGCACACAACTTCCCCTACCACCTGCTGAAGTAGCCGGAGTGATAGGCCGGTCGCCTCCAAAAACTCGTGATCCGCTCGAATTAGTTATATTCAACAAAGATGAACTTGTGCTGCAAAAATTTCACAACATTTGATTGATCATTAAATATTTCTCTATTCAAAATAAATGTCACAGCTTACATATAGACTATGATAGTAATATTCACCTAGTAGATTGATATTGACATGTATCATAACCTGCACAAAACAAGATATGATCCATAAAAATAAATTAAAAAAACTAACAAACTCAAACAAAAATTAAAGTGAATTTAGCAATGTATATATCTTACTAGGATCAGTGCTTGTGGTAACAGCAGTGCCACCAAAATTGCAGCTAGTAGGGATAGGATTCCTCTGGTAATAGGTGTTGAAGGCGTAGGAGGCGTGGGCCCGGAGCGTGGCGGGGGTGTAGCAGGTCCCACCTTGCTGGATAGGTGAGCAGTCAGCACCATGGCCACAAGCATAGTCCAATGCAAGCTGCAGTGCAGCTTGCGAGACGGAGGAGCTGGCTATGCACCAGCTCCCGCTCGTTGGAGTGGGTGTGTTTGTGGCCAAAGGAGTAGTCATTTGAGGATTAGCAGGGTTCATGACTGTAGGGGATTCATCAGGGTTGGAATCAGTTGGATTTAACATCGGACTTGTTGTTGTTGTTGATGTTGGAACTGTTGTGATTGGGGTTGTTATATCCATCTGCCTAGTGGAAATTCTCACAGATTCTTGCAATTTTCTTTGCTCTAATTGCTCTGTTAATTTGGAGCTTGAACCTGACAAATTATTAAAGAATTCAAGATATCATGTGTAGTGTGTGTAAAATACTCATATCATTGGAGAAATATTTTTGGTTGGTTCATTAATGATTTAATTATTGTCACCCAACGATTAACTATAAAAAGATACTCCTACATTAAAGAGGAAACAAGTGTTACATGTATCAAACTTTAGAAACAAGAATCTCCTAATTGAAATGATAACATTCCAACAAAAAGGAAATACAGGACAGCTATTTCATCAATTCAAAATTCTCAAGGACTATGATTTGATGATGAACAAAAAAAAGAAAAAAAAAGAGCAAACCCAGAATTTAATCAATATCTAAATCTAAAAATTATGAACTGAACTGAATTATAGCAGAACTGCCTTCAAACTCTAAGCAAATCATGCAAAATCTGGATAGTTTGAAACAGAGAGAAAAAAAGAAAAAAACTTACATGCATGATTTCAGAAGTAGAAGTAAACAAATAGACAAGTTAAAAATAATAACTTCATAAGGATAATTTATGTAAATAATTGTTGAAGGAAATTGAGAAGAAAATTAAAAGACAAGTGAATATGAACCTGAAGAGAGGAGAAGAGCAGCCATGTGAAAGAATGTGAAGCAATGAAAAATTAGTCTGCCCATTCTTGTCAAATTGTTAATACTAATATTGTTCCCTTCTCTATGTTCTCTCTCTGTTAACTGGTTCTAGTTTGGTTTTGGAATAGAGAAGAAAGACAGCGGATAAACCATGTCCATCCAAACAAGCATGATTACTCTTTGAAAAGAAAGGACTTTGTGTCATCCATCCATCCTATATAAAAATAGAAACATATGTATCTAGAGAGAGAGAGAGAGAGAGAGAGAGAGGTATGGTATGTGGAAATGGAAGGGTAGTGGGTGTGGTGAAGAGGTGGAAGGAGGAGAGGTAAAGAGAGAGGGGGGGAATAGTTTGGAAATTTGAGTGGGGTTTGCGGCATTGATGATGGTGGTAATGATGATGGATGATATTTGCTTGCTTGCTTTTGCTCTTGTTTTTTTTTTTTTTTCTGCTTTTTATCAACATTAATAAACTTTTACTATCTCTTATGTTGTGGACTGATTCTAGTACCCAGGAGCCAGGATACAGTTTATTATAGTAGTACCCCTCTCTCCCACTGAACATGTTATCTTACTGTTCGGCACGGGTATTAAAAAAAAGGGTAAAAAGTTAAAAAATGGGTAGGTCCACAACTTTTGAAGAGTTAATTGTTTCCTTATATGAAAACAAGACAAGTTCAGTGGAACATCCCAAAAAGGAAAGGAAGACAAGTTCAGTGGGAGGGAGGAAGTATTATTTTTCTTCTGTCCTGGTGCAAAAAATATTTTTAAATGATTTTCTATTTTTTTAAATTATATTCGAATTCTTATTGTTGTACATTTACATTTATTTAGTTTATATATACATGAGATAATGTTTAAATAAGAGATGAAAAACACGATTTAATAATGGTCTAGTCTGTTTTTTTTGTTTCTTTCCGCAGTAGAACAAGTAGATTTTTTTTTCCTTACATTGTTCTTTTCAGTGCATCCTGTCAATACATTGTTTACAAATAAATTAATTCTAAGAAAAGAAAAGGAAAAATAAAAGAGATTACATAGCCAAAAAATTAAGTTTATTGCATTGGAGTGGTGTTCACATATTAACAATTAATGCAATTCTGAATACTGCAGGTTACTCTCATTTGAAAAAATTAAATTAAGTTCCAATTTTAAAGGTAGAATAATTTAATAGTGGTTAGTGGAAGACTCATATCATATCAATTAAAAAAATAAGAAAAAGGGGGAACTGGCCGAAACTCCCTTGGGAACTAACTCTGAGATCACTATCAACTTAATTAAAAAATAGAATTTCCGAGATTTTATTTTCATGAAGTATTATAATTATAATAGCGTGGTTCATTTTGTTATCACTTATACTACCTGTCTAATGACGTTATAAACAAAATAAAGTACCGAATTAAATTAGGAAGGAAACAAAGCTTTGAATTGGCAGCCAACAATAAATTAATGCTACAAAATTATATATATGTTGGCTCGTTTGCTACGAAGTATGAGATAAGGCTTGATATAATTAGTTGGATGTCTTAATACGTATAAAGAATTAATATTGTGCTTGATATGATATATTAAATTATCTGCAAAACATATTAATTATGGTAAGAGGGTGAAATTATAGTAATTTATTCTTATATTTAGTTGCAGTCTTATTTATACCACCTCATAGATAGTAGTATAACATAATAACAACAATATGTATTATACGCCCTAATCACCCCTAGCAAATAATATATTTACAAAGCTCAAATTCTATGAATTGTGATTCTTAGAAATATTTGGTTGACCAATTGCCGATGAGCCCTAGCTCAATTGGCTAGTTGAGGCACCACAAGACTCTCCTTAGCGAGAGGTCTTGGGTTCAATCCCGCTTACGTGCGGTGTAGTATATTTTCCTCCTTATTTTGTGGTGTAGTGGTCCCACCCTGCGTGGTGGTGTAGTGGTCCCACATTTATGTGGTGTAGAGGTCCTGCCTATATGGTGGTGCAGTGTTTGATCAAATTATATATATGTACCTTGTAATTTAAAAAAAAAAGAAATATTTGGTTGACCACTAATTCAAATATGCTGCTACATATATTAAGTTTTTTTTAAGGAATACATAATTAAGTTATTGATTATCCACTTTTATCTTCTTTATCTGGTTGGACAGTCAAATATTGAACTTGACCACTAATTGCAAGGTGCTGATTGGCTAATCTGTTCAGAATTTCAATTCTCCTCCACTTTATCTACATCTCACCTTTTTTTTTCCTTGTACAAATTGAAACAAACAAAATGGGCAAATTAACTATCTTGTTAAGTTTGCCTTTTTAAGCTTGTGTTAATTCGTTTTAAATACATGAACTTTGTTCCATTAATTTTTTATCTTTTCCATAATTATTAAAGTTGTGTTCAAATATATGACCTTAATCCTTAAGTTTGTTTGTAATTTTTCCACACATGTTCTAATTCCGGCGATAGAATTTCTAACTTGGAAGGATGGAATTTTGATGTGGACCGTAAAATCGACGACAAGGATTCTTCACCATCGTTGAGGTTGTCATTTCCACTACCCATCCATGTTCACAAACCTTTGCACTCACAAGTTCGCTCATAAATGAGTCAACTTCAGAACGGGATGAACTCGACGATGTTAGTGAATGAACAAACATTTACGCTCAATCTCACCCCTTTTGTATTGTATGTTTGGGTAATTGTGAGAGAAGAGGGCCGAAAAAACCCAAAATCGCACAGAAATTTTGTAGCCGATGCAACGCATTTTTTATAATTTAATTGTAAAAAACATCGTTCCAATTTACAGAAAATAACGTCGTTTTCAAGTTGCCGCCGAGTGGTCCACATCAAATAATCCAACTATCATGTCAGAAAGTAGATCTCTAGAATTAGAACATGTAGAAAAATTAATA
Organism: Agastache rugosa; assembly: GCA_031470985.1. NCBI lineage: Eukaryota > Viridiplantae > Streptophyta > Magnoliopsida > Lamiales > Lamiaceae > Agastache > Agastache rugosa. The sequence continues at coordinate 27,819,465 of CM062601.1, forward strand.
AATTGAAAAGAAAAAAAAAACTCAAGGTCAAGTATTTGGAAACAACTTTAATTTGAATTCATGAAAAAATAAAATAAAAAAATGGGGCAAAATTCGTGTATTTAAAATTAATTAACCCAAGCTTTGGACAAGATAGTGATTGATTGCACCAAAGAACACGTTGCTAAGGTAGCAAATTAACATTTGGGAAGATCTGGAATAATAATTTTCAAGTTCATATTGAATGTTAATGGTTGAGATTGCGTATTATGATGATCAAAATATCATAATTGAGTTTGGTTAATTTACGTAAAATTTTTGTGGATTCATTTGTATTGGCCGAAGAAAATATGTGGGTCCAAATAGTATTTTATTTGTTTGGCTACATGCTTTGCCAAAGTACAATTTGAGGAATTCGTCACATAATACTTTTTCTTGATTCTTTCTATGTCTTTCTTTCATGATATATTTTACTGAATTATTGCCTCACATAATTTGAAGACAACGATTCTATAATTTAGTCATTTTATATGTTTCATTCTATGTCTTTCTTCTGCTTGAATATATTTGGTTGTACATATAGAATAATAATTTTTTCCTTTACTTATTTTGAAAGAGATTTAGAGAAGATAAAAATTAACAAATGAAAAGGTGGAGAGTAGAGAGAGAAATGGTGGGTCGATCGCAATAATTGCTGCTAACCTATGTACATTTGAAGCTGCTTCTTGATTTTTTGTATTGAGGTAGGGTTACATAACTCCCAAATCCTAACCTAAATACGTTCTTTTTGGCCAATTATATTCAATATTTAAAGCCTACTTAGGCTTGCTTTATAGTATACATTTTTCTTGTCACTTTACTATAATTTATTCATTTATTATGCTTCTTTTTAAAGCTAAAATAAAGTGGCTTCTTGACTGTAGTGAAATTCAAATAATATTGCAATAAAAAACAAAATAATATATTTGAAAGAGACTACTGAATTTATAATTGAGTGTTTGTTGGTATCTTGGATCACCTCACTTCGTTTTGTACACCATTAGCACCATTAAAAGTTAAAAAGAAGCAAATGGTAATAAAATTGGTTTTCTCTCACAAAATATATATATAGATATAATATATATATATAGATAGCTTCTAGTGAAAAGACCCCTTAAAGTAAGAAATATGAATAAATCCCAACCCTTCATCCACAATAGATGGATGGCCAGATCTGAACAGGGGCGGATCCAAACGGGTCGGATCCGGGTCAACCCGTTGACCTTTCAAATTTTTTTTTTTTAGTTTCGAAATTTTTTTTCGTTTTTTTAATGAAGTGTGGTGCATCTCAATACACTGTGTGGTGCATCTCATTACACAGTGTGTTGCATTTATACATTGTGATGCATCTCATTATACATGGTGGTGCATCTCATTACACATAGTGTTGCATCTCAAAATGCATTGTGGTGCATTTCATAATACATGGAGGTTTATCTCATACACTATGTGTATGTGTATAACTATATCAAAATGAGGGAAAATCTTGAGGTGATTTGATATGATGAAATCAAACTACTTTTCAAATCATTGTATTCATACCATATCAATAAGAAAGTGTTTGGGATTTTTTTTTTGTCGTCTCCGCCTTCGGCTCCGATTTTAATTTATAAATAATGATTGTGGCAACATTAATGTTTTATAACTCACTCCGAGGCCTTCGGCTCCCCTCGCTCGACTCTTGAAAAAAAATAAAAATAGTGAAAAAGAATATTAAAAAATTAAAAAATTGTGCATTCCAATACACTTAGTAGTGCATCACATTGCACAGTTTGGTGCATCTCATTGCACACTGTGGTGCATATCATCTGTCTCTTAAAAAAAATCGAAAGTCAACGGGTTGACCGGGTCCGACCTGTTGACCCGAATCCGACCCGGTTTGACCTGGGTCAGATCTGACCCTCCATCCCTTGTATATCTATGATGGAGATCTATTCCAATTTCTTAGGTTAAGATCCATTCTTATATGATCATTTTCATATATATATATATATATAATTGGTTTGATTTGGCTACATCCTCCAATATTGTGTCTAAAACCATAATTTATCAAAAGTTTGTAACTAAATGTGGATTTGCAGTTTACCATTACTATACATAGGCATGCAAAATTAGAAAGTCATGAAAATTCTATAAACTTGTGAAACTTGAAAATAGTTTTGTAGCAATCTTCATGAATGTAAATATTCTACGCCATTTTGATTATAATCTTAGATATTACAACAATTCAGTGCTTTTAAAAATTACAATCATTAAATAGCTACTCCTTTTAAAAAACAGTAGTTCATTTGTTTCGTTATTAAATCTAGTACTTTGTTATTATTGTACATATATAATTAACATTAGAAATCCGGAGAGATTTCAAAGGTCTCGGCCATTGGGCCCAATTCCAAGGGTAAGAGAGTAAAGAGCGTCAGTCCAAATATTAGAAAGCTTAGACTCAAATAGTATGAGGCTTAAATTGGTATAACCAAGCCTAGCATTCGTTCTAATGAGATAAATTGTTCAAATATTAAAGGGTTTATATATATATATATATAATATTTAATTTGCATTTTTTAATTTTTAATTCATTATTAAAGTTCATTATTCCAAATTTAGGGTATATAATTTTTAAATTCAAATTTTTTATAATTAATGTTAATTAAGGTTCATTATATATTACTAAACTTTTATTTTTAAATAAATATTTTTAAATATTGAAATTAATAGTGGGACACGGAGAGTGAGACACAAGTTAGGGAAAGAGGATCTCATCCGATTATTAAAAATATATGTGTAAGTAATGATTTAATGAAATTATAAAGGGCAAATTTGTAATTAAGCTAAAGCTCCGTTAAGCTTGTGAGCTTAGTATTGATTAGCTCATCTCGACTCAATTAATTTTTTTAGTTGGGAAAGGGAGGTGAAGATTGAATCCTGACCACCATAAAAACAACACACAAAAATTTTTGTGCGGGTAAACCGCACGGTGCAGTCGTCCGACGCACGCTCCGCTCCGCCGTCAATGCCCAAGTGAAAACAGACAAAACGGAGGCTAATCTCCTCTATATATCATGCACACACACACACACACACACTACATACCTTATCCATTAACACACAGAGAAAGTCTGAAACTAAGCCCATTCTTTCTTCTCCATTCACAAAGCTCAAACAATTACAACCAACTGAAGCTATGCTTTCACGGTACGTAACAATCCTTCTTCCCTCACCTTAATTAATATACTCGAGATGCAATTCTTGTTCTATTACAGATTCATTTGACACACAACAAACAACTACAGAGAGAGAGAGAGAGAGAGGAATTAATGCCACCATGTTTCTGCTCCTTCAATCCACCTTCAACCTCTATCTCAAAGTTTATCTCAGACCAACCCTTCCTCTCAATGCTGGAAACCAGCTGCCACACAATCACAGACCTCAAAAAAATCCACGCTCACATCATCAAAACCGGCCTCGCCACCCACACCATTGCTGCTAGCAGACTCTTGACCTTCTGCGCCACCTCCCCCGCCCGCGACCTCCATTACGCCCTCTCCCTCTTTCGTCGCATCCAAAAACCTAATCTTTTCACTTGGAATACTATAATCCGAGGTTTCTCTCACTCTTCACACCCTCATCTCGCAATATCACTCTTTATCGAGATGCTGACCACCTCACAAATTCACCCCACAAACCTCACCTATCCCTCACTTTTCAAGGCTTACACTCAGCTAGGACTGGCCACCGATGGAGCTCAGCTCCATGGGAGAATCATCAAACTAGGTTTGGAATTCGACCCCTTCATTCGAAACTCGATCATTCACATGTATGCAAACTGTGGGCTTCTGGGAAATGCAGGGAAACTGTTTGATGAAATGCGAGACCTTGATGTTGTGGCTTGGAACTCAATGATTATGGGACTTGCAAAGTGCGGGGAAATTGAGGAATCCTGGAGGCTGTTCTGTAATATCCCATCTAGAAATGAGATATCTTGGAATACTATGATTAGTGGTTTTGTTAGAAATGGGAAGTGGATTGAAGCATTTGATCTTTTCCATGAGATGCAAGGGAGAGAAATTAGGCCAACAGAATTCACTCTGGTTAGCATGTTGAATGCTTGTGGGAAATTGGGAGCTCTCGAGCAGGGGAAATGGATTCACGACTACCTCAAAAGGAACGACGTTGAAATGAATGTGATCGTTGTCACTGCAGTCGTAGACATGTATTGCAAGTGCGGGGACATTGAAATGGCCCGCCAAGTTTTCAAGAACTCTCTGCGAAGAGGGCTTTCGTGCTGGAATTCAATGATGTTAGGCCTTGCAACCAATGGATACTACGAAGACGCGTTTGGAATGTTCTTGGAGCTCGAATCTTCTTCAAATATTAGGCCGGATGCAGTGAGTTTCATCGCTGTTCTGACAGCCTCGAATCATTCAGTTAGAGTGGATGAGGCAAGAAAGTACTTTAGATTGATGACGGAAGCATATGGAATCGAAGCAGAGATCGAACACTATGGTTGTATGGTTGATGTGTTAGGCAGGGCAGGGTTGATTGAGGAAGCAGCAGAGTTTGTGAAGAGTATGCCTATGAAAGGTGATGCTGTTATATGGGGATCTTTGCTGGCAGCGTGTAGCAATCATCGTCCTTGCAATGTCGAGGTTGCTGAATGGGCTGCACGGAACTTGAGTGTTTTGGATCCCAACGACACGAGTGCTCATGTCCTGATGTCGAACGTGTATGCAGCCTCAGGTGATTTCAAGAACGCGGTTGAGGAGAGGAGGAAGATGGGGAAGAAGAAGATGGAGAAACAACCTGGTTGTAGTTTGATTGAAGTGAATGGGGAAGTTCATGAGTTTTTAGCTGGTGGGAACTGCCATTCCCACCTGCAACTCGAAAAGGCCTTAGTCGAAACTGACTTAGCTGTTCGTGTATTTTAAGGCAATTATATATCACATCTATACGAAATAATATTGCTTTATCTGTTGATTTCTGATTTCTGAATACTGAGATTGATATATATAGAAAGATAAAGAGAGACCAAATTTACATGATAATTGAACATCAGCTTGTCTAGCCAAAATCTCCTAGGATCGATCAGAACATTTTTTGCCCATCACCTTTTGCATCCTAGCTCCTTAGTAACTAAGAGAGAGAGAGAGAGAGAGAGAGAGAGAGAGGCATCTAGCTAGAGACAACCAGCAGGGATCTGAGTTCCAAAAGAAGAGCCCAAGACATTAACGCAGAGGGCAGAGGTATCCCTTGTGCGGCCATTGTAGGCCAAGGAGATATCGATGAGCTTCACATTCTTGCAAGGCCGAGCTCCGCTGCACTGCAATTTCAACGCGACTTTTGAATTCGACGTCCCCCATATGTTCTTAAACACCACATCCTCTATCTGCACCGCCGACTCGCCCTGCAAATCCAACAAAATAGTACTCCTATATCAAAACTATATATATAGGGGAAGGATTCTATACAAAGCACTTTTTCAGTAAGAAAAACACATTTTCAATTCAAACCATGATAATTACCTCCATGCAGTGCTGCAGGGGGCAGTAATCTTGATCGATGACGATGGGGTTGGTGACGGCCATCATGTTGATGTCCTCGAAGGTGATGTTGGAGGCCGAGCTCATCAGCGAGGGGGCCCACGTCTTGATCCGGACGCCGTTGCTGGTGCCGACGAACGTGGTGTTCCGGACGGATATCCCGGACACGGGCTGCTCGGCGTGGCTGCGGCCGAGGCTGCCGATGCTGATGCCGTGGCCGGGGCCGCAGCGGACGCTGGCGATCTCGATGCCGCGGCTGCCGGAGACCATGCCGACGCAGTCGTCTCCGGTGCGGATGGTGGAGTTGAGGATCTTGATGTTGGTGGAGGAGCCGATGTGGATGCCGTCGGTGTTGGGGCTCTCCGCCGGCGCGTCTATCCTCACGTTGCTGATTGTCACGTTTTCGCATGCAAATATGCTGAAATGAGTGTTCTTGCTGTTGATTGATCTCAAGTGGTGGATCCATGAGTTTTTCACGAAATCAAGCCTCATTGTCTGCAATCGAAAAAAAAAAAAAAAAAAGACTTGTTTATTTATTCATATATGAATCATAATTCTTGAAAATTATGTTCATTTCTGAGTTTAGCTCATCTTAATTGAAAGGACAAAAAACAGAACTCAGCTTATGAGAAGGGTGTAACAATAATTACTACTTATAACTGTAACTTTCATGAGTGTACGAATCATATACTCCTCCGTCCCATTTCATTTAGTCCCAAGGCTCGGGCGCTGATGTTAAGAAACAAGAGAGAAGGTAATTTTTTTTAGGGTATATTTGTCAAAACAAGTAAGAGAGAGAATTATTTGTGGATGAGGCGGAATAATTATTTGTGGGTCACAATGATATATGATGTAAATAATGATTTATATTGGGGTGTTTGTTATGTGTTAAGTTTTTATTATGAGAATGAGCCAATTGAAATGTGATGTCCAAATAAAACAAGGTGACCAAATGAAATAGGACGAGAAGGGCGTATAATTCAAGAAAATTATGTTGATTTTTAGGTTTAGCTCACCTTAGTTGAAAGGAAAAAAAAAACTGAAGTCAGCTTAAGAAAAGGGTGTCATAATAATTTACTGGTAACTGAAACTGTCATAAATTGTGTGTAAAACAGGCCAATAAACAATAAGGTCACGTTTACTAAGAATAAATCACAAGATCCTAATTCAGATCTAATAATTAATATATAGCCTAGAAATAGGAACGTGCTTCTCTTAATAAAATATTTTTAATCGAAGATTTACTACAATTTAAAGGCACTTTGGATTCTCTTCCCAACATTAACTTTTACGTGTCTCACTATTAAATTTATTAATTTAATATAAAAATAAAAATTATCATAATATTATGAAATATAATGAAAATTAATTACTAAAAATGAATCTTAGAAATATTATGAATAATTTCTATAATAATAAATTATTAATTAAAGAAATTAAAATTATACACTAAAAAATATTTGTATATCCTAATTGAATATAATCAACCCTAATTAACATGTACAATATTATACTAAAACACATGAAATTAAATTAAAATTGAACCAAAAATGGAAGTAAAACTAAAAAAAATTAAAAGTGTGAAACCGGTGGAACACAAAAAAATTGGATAGAAGATTCCAATTGATTTAAATGGGGCCGGAATTCAGCTTTCCAAATTTAAGCAAAAAAAAATCTTTTTCAATTAGTGTATTGTAACAAATTTCTTTCCTCCCAACAAAAATATATTATTTCTCTCTACAATCTCAGCTAGCAGGAAAGCTATTTAGAAAACACTTCAGCTCACGGCAATAAAATCCTTTACAAAAAAAAAAAAAAACCAATAATCTCTGAGTAAAATAACAAGAAAGAAGAAAACACACACTTACAGCAGGAAGAGGCTTGCAGTTAGAATTGGTATTGCAGTCATTATAGTGCCATGCAACATGGCCTTGGCCGTCCAAGTAGCCGCCTCCCTTCACCGTCAAGTGCTCGACGTATTGGAAGCCGATCCACGTGTCGGTGAAGAAGAAGTGAGGATCAACGGGAGCTCTGAGATTGCCATAGATGAGAAAACTAATGTTACCCTTGCAGTAACCCCTGAATGTCACCGACCCTAATGCATACACTCCTCGAGGAATCACAACCCTACTTCTCCCTTCGTATTCGCATGCATCCTTCCACGCCGCAACAAATGCCTGTAAAAAACTTATTTCATCCGTACGATCGAGGTGTCATGAATGAATTAATTAATTACCTTTGTGTTGTCTGTGCTGCCGTCGTTGATCGCGCCGTACGACATCACGTTCAATATTCTTGGTGGTAAAGGTGAAATGCTGCGGCAGTTCACGGACCATAACACCACAACTAGTGTAGCAATCCTTAACATTGCCATTTTTCTTCCTTCTTTTTTTTTTTTTTTGTTTCTTTGTGTGTGTGTGTGTGAAGATATATATATATATAGAGAGAGAGAGTGGTGTTTTTGGCAGTGTTGTTTATATAGGGGAAATGGGTGGTCGCCACGCATTAATTTCTCTTACCATATTTGTGAATATGGGGTTTTATTATCTTTTCTGTTTTTTAGTTTTAGAAAAGAAAAGGACAAAAAAACTCGTTTTTTTATTATTTTCCACGTATAGATTACATGTGAAGAATGAAACGGCAGTAATTGTTGCCGTAAAATTTCATGAATTGAGTAATTTCCTTTCCTGACATGTGATTTCAAAGGGTTTACCAAAATGAAAAGAATTACATTTGTTTATGAAAGTTAATACTGAGATTTTTGGAAATCTCATTTCCAGTTTGAGGGGGATCGCAGCAGGATTGTGAATTTCGTTACTTTAAATATTTACTTTAGTCCGTACGATTCATAGAAGTTGGAATATATTGGATTTTTTTGAGAGAGAATATATTGGATTAATTGCACAAAAAAGAAAATGTAGTCCATACGATCTACCGAACTTGGAAATTAAAATCATACTATAAGTTAGTTTTAAGATGGATGTTCCATTTTATTTTCTTAGATCAGTATTTTTGAGGATTATTATTAACTAGATTAAATTAAATACATAAATCTACTACACTTTACAGGATTATGAATTTTGTGGTGGATTATGTCTCCCTTTTTATCTTTTTTCTTTTTTTTTTTGAAATGGGTAGATTATGTATTTTGGGCGTTTACTTTGCGTGATAGGATAGATTGACTATATGAATATATGAAGGATTAGATGATCAAACAAATTCAAAAATAATCAATTCATCAAAGTAAATGGTGGATTGACTTATACTATTTTTATTTATCTATGCTATCATACAAACGCCCCTTAGGTAAATATTTAGTACTTAGCAATTTGAAGTTATAACCCATAAAAGATGTTTTAGCCAATATAGAAAAGACTGTCTTTTACGGTTTTCTTAGTTGTTAATATTCTCTTGCACGGATATAAATTACAAAAGTTTTAGCCAATATTTTCCCTCATTTAAAAAATAAAAGAAAAACAGTAAAAATACTTTAATTATATGAATTTTAGAGAATCCGAACAACGCTATATTAAGATGGTGGTGAAGTATCTGTTTGAAAGTTTGTATTAAAATGATTTAATTAATTTGAGAAAAAATAGTACATAGGTGGACAGTTAAGTGTTGATAAGCACTCAAATTTGGCACTAGGAACTTAATTGAAGCTACAAGGTTTACTAAGTACAGGATAAAAATTAATTTACTTAATTGATAGTAAAGGTGTGCAAAATTTATGTCCTTTAAGGACACCAAATAAAGTGGTAATCTCGCTCCTGTAACAGCAAGATTTCTCAAGTTCAATCCTCATTGCTTTCTAATATGCAACGCCAGGCAGTTCCCGCTTTCTCGGTCCGAGAAATGCATTATTGGGACTAGGTTGGAACGACAAGCAGCTCTAGATTCGGGGGCTCTTGCTATAGCAAGTTCTCTTTAGAGAATTGAGATCTCCTTTCGATAGCGAAGTATGTGGCATTCCTTCAATTTCCTTAACGAGAATACCTTGCTAAATTGTATCTAAGGTCTGAGTAACTCGGCTTTAAAGCACCCCTCGGCATTGAAGGTTCTTCGTCGATTTCCCCAAAGAACGTGAATCAAACCACTAGGGCTAGGTTGTTGATCTACGGTCTTCCTAAACAACCCCTAGGGGAAAGAAAGTGAAGCCCCGTTGCAAGGGTTCCAGTGTCTTCCTCACATCGGTATGTGCTGCTAAAGCGGATGTTGCTAATACGATCAGTATGCCAAACTCAAACTGTAGCTCTAGTTCTAGAAAAAATATGGGTCTTCCCGTTCCGTCATCTGGCTTATGTTCTTCATGTAGCATTCAGACCGAATGACTCTATGAAATTACGTCGATACTTCCACCCTCCCATTAAAAGAAAGGACAAAATATATAAAAACAAGGATTAATTTGATATAAATTCATAAAGAATTCTCACACTTTTGTGAATTTTCTTCAGATTTGCAATGAAAAAATATCAGTTAAATTGTTCTCGATTTATTCTCAATTTTTTTTAGGACAAAAAGCATATAAATTCCCGACCTTTTTTGAAATTCTGTTTTATTTCCTCACCTTTTAATTTTTTGCCTAAAATCTTCACCTTTCAATTTGTCTGATTTTTCTCCCGAAAACAATTTGGGAAAAAAATCAATGATGACATGTCCAATTCACGTTGACATGGCATTCAAAACGACGTCGTCTTGACTAAAACGACGTCGTTTTGATTTAAACAATTAAAAAAAATAAAAATCAAATTACAATCACGCCACCTCATCATCCCTTTCATCTTCCCTTTTTCTTTTTCTCTCTCTTTCTAACACTGTAAGTCTGTAACACAATCTGCTGCCTTCTCTCTTTCTTAACCCTGATTTGCTCAATGAAAGGGATGACGGCGGCAGGAATAGCTTCAGGAGGAGGTGGTCACCGATGGGGTTCTTGCACGGTGCTGCGTGTGACCCCGTCACCATAAAGATACGGTTCGTTGCCCCGTCGGCGAATGACAGGTGGTGCTTCAGCCACTCCCTCTCTTCTCGACCCACTTCTTCACCGGAAGCGAGTCCACGGTGTAGCGTAGCTTCGGGTCGTCATATAAATTATGCTCCGACGGGTCATGCCCGGGTTGGGGCCCAGGTATCCGGAGCAGCTTGCTGAAGGAGCGGCGGCGGCGGTGGATGTTTTTTCGGGAAAAGTGGCGGCGGAGAAGCTGGGGACGGAGATGGGGGCGGGCTGAATGAAAGCCCAAATAGTCTAGACCACCATGAAAACCACCAGGGCTCCGGCGGCGAGACGGAAGCTCTTAGTAAAAAAACGAATTTGCTCAAATTATTAACTAAGTGATTTCACGAGATGGTTCACTTCAGGCATCTCTATTAATTGCAAGTTAAGAAGGAGAGAAAGCAGCAAAATAGGTGCTGCTACGAGAGAGGTATATAGTCAGTGTTAGAGAGAGAGAGAGGAAGGGGAAAGATGAAGGGGATGATGACATGGCGTGATGTGTAATTTGATTTTTATTTTTTTTAATTGTTTAAATAAAAACGACGTTGTTTTAGTCAAGACGACGTCGTTTTGAATGCCATGTCAACGTGAATTGGACATGTCATCATTGATTTTTTCCCCAAATTGTTTTCGGGAGAAAAATCAGACAAATTGAAAGGTGAAGATTTTAGGCAAAAAATTAAAAGGTAAGGAAATAAAACAGAATTTCAAAAAAGGTCGGGAATTTATATGCTTTTTGCCCTTTTTTTATCGTTGAATTGTTCTTTAATTATTCTTCATTCTTGAATTGTCTCGATTGTTCCCATTTCCCAACTCCTAATTCTTGAATTTTTCTCATTTTTGTTCAATCAGTTTATTGACTAAAAAAAAGATGAAGAAACGATGTCGTCCCTTAATGTGCGTGGCATTTTTAATTCATTTCACAACCTCCTAATTCCACGTCAGTACCATGTATTAAAAAATCTACACGTCACCCATTTCCGGTGCCATATTGGCCAGAACTCAGTCTTTGGAACATTTCGGAAAAATCAAAAGTTTATAGATATAAAAACCAAATTAGAAGTTCATAGCAAAAATCGAAATTTAAGAATTCTTTATGAATTTATGCCAAATTAACAAAAAAATAAATATTGATGTCTTTAGAAATATAAATACGTCGAAACTAACTAAATAAGAGAATAAAAGTGTCATACTTTATTTCAATCTAACTAAAACACAACATAAGAGACTTTCTACTTCTCATAAGTGTGTTTAAGATACAATTTGATATAATTAAAACTTAAATCGGATGTCATAACTAGGCTAAACTAAACTAGAAATGCAGACACCAGTTCTCATCCGAATTGTGAAGACTGACGAATTTTAAAAATCAAGTGAATTTAAATTATACTTCAAAATATGGAACGATGAGTATATAATAGATTTTTTAATATAATGTCATATAGTAGCAAGCCATCATCATATATGTACAGGAACAAAATGAACATTCTATTAAAAAATTCTTTTCTTAAAATAATGATAATAAAAAGCAACACAATTCTCTACAAAAACCTAGATTATATGAACTCCTTTTATGTGGAAGAAAAAGTACCTGCATCCTAGGAGAATAATTGATGAAGATGATCAAAATATATCTCCCACATGAGCTCAGCAGATATTTTATCATATTCACATTTCAACTCTATACTAGTTTATCTGCAATCAACTCTTCCACCAAAAAAAAAAAAGAAGAAGAAGATGAAGATGAAGATGAAGTGAAAAAGAGAGAAAAAATAAAAATAAATAAAAAAATGCAACTTGCCTTCACCATGTCATTTTGCTGAAATAAACAGCATCATCAAAATGGCACTTTCGCTAGAGCTCATTTTGTTTGCTTGATAGTGGCAATTCTGTTAAACATAATTCGACAAAAAAAAAGAGATCAAATTAGACGGAAAACAAAAAAGGATCAGGTGAAAATATTGAGGTCTTTAGCAATAGTTACCTTTCTCTTATATGACAAACACCCTCAAGAATTTCCGTTGCATGTTGCACCTTCGAATATTCTGGCCTTTCTTTGCTTTCCAGAAGTAAGTTTGAAACCCTTACGAATGTTTCAAGCTCTTCTTGGATTTTGTTGAGTTGTTGATCTAGGTTTATCATGAAATCCTCATAAGTTGATTTTTCCCTCAGATCCTGGGCATTGTCAGCATAACTCAACAATTTTTCACTGCAAGAATCCTCTAGGCTAATACAATCATTTTCAACATCGATGTTTCTTTGACTCTCAGCTGAAACTTGCATTTCTTGATCCTCTCCGAATTCCATGTTATCCGTACCCAAGTGCAGGATATCATCTGTAATATTTTCCTCTGTCGGTGATACAATTCGAACGGGGCTAGCAGCTTCTGCGTCACTAACCTCAAGATCCAGATCCATATTCCCAATTAGTAGACTTTCCTTCATGGAAATTGCCTGAAACGTAAAGTGTTCTTCAGATACAAAAATTCATAACAGAAAAAAATTCTCTCCATCTCCTCGGCCCAGAAAAAATAAAAATAAAAACAAAGCTAAAAGAGAAAAAACATAAACATGCATATGCATAATCATATTCAGACACCCTTAACTTTCCATCGGAAATAAAAACTTTGTACAGTGTAATATGATTTTAAGGCTTCATTGAAAATGTCAGAACCTAAATACAAGAAGCCTAAAGAATCTACGAGAGCTATGCTACTTGGAATTAACTACCAAAATGAAAATGGAACATCACACCTTCATAACTTATATGTGACTCAGCCAAAAACAATCATCTATTTCCAGTTTTGTTGAATTTCTAGTGGTAAATGATCCAGAGGATAAAAAACGCATTGAGTTGGTTTCTAATTTATGACCACTGCCACATGTCCAACAAAACAAACCATACCCTTCTTCGATTCTTAAGTTTCAGACATACGCACTTCTTCCACTAGCAGAGTCGCACACAATTGCAGATATAAAGGTATACCTCATTCAGTTTTACAGAAAGCTGATCAAACAATTCAATACGAGTCTTCAACTTCTCGAGGGCTTGCATAACTTTCTTCTTTTGGAACAGCACATCCCTTGCTTCATTTTCCTTTCCAGTCTGTACACAAACTGCTGCTTGACGTCTAAGCTTCTCAACTGCTTCAGACAACCGGATGAGTCTCAACCTTGCATTACTGGCTGGCAATACAAAGTCAGTCAGTGTTTTCCAAAGGGAGGAAAATTCCCCAGCTATACATACCAGAAAAGGGGGATGACAGAGTGTGAGGCCTCTTAAACCCAATAGAGTATATTGACGTAATAAAGTTGCTTTTGACATCAAGCATTCTTGTGTATTTTAGCAGGTGATTTCCTGTAAACTAACAGTTTCAGTCTCGGCTAGCCAACCAAAACATCTTTATTGGGGGAAGAATTCGCCCTCTCACTAACCCTGCAGTCTCCTTTTCACTAGCCTTATGAAGGAATGCTAGAATCCTAGTGATGTCATCCATTTCATTATAGAAATATAGATTGATCCAATTGAAGATTCCTTCACAAATTGAAGAATCAAGAAACAAGATAAATTCCTGCCCCATGGTGCATACATTGAAAAAGCTTTCAATCAATAAAAATCTGGTTTGCTTAAGAATGGCTTTCTAAACCAGAAAAATATGCAAGCCACCTGCTGCCAAGAAAGAAAGACCTATGCAATTGCAGTTGAGAAGTATAATTTTGTGGACTGCCCAAAAAATTACCAACAAAATGGGTCCAAGATAGATCTTGAGGTCCAGTCTGCCTCAAAACTTAAAATATATAACGTCTACCAACACATTCATTCTAAGTTTCTGATTTCAGGCTATTCCTTCAATAATTAACCTCAGTAACTCACTTCCATATGTGAGCACCAACATCTCCTACTGTGGAATCACCTTTAACCTTAACAGTATCTTACGTGATAGCTGAGAACAACTCAATTATAAAATACATATTGTAGTTTACATTATCCTACATTGCCACCAACTCATTGATAACCTAGGTATTGCTAGAACACTCCATTTAAGATTTAGCCACATCTTTAAACCCCAGATGGCAGCACCATCCTCATTCCAACACATTCTCTAATCTCCTCAAAAGGCAGCAGCGTACACGTTTTTTTTGCCTCAACGCCACTACATCCTATATCTACTACTCTGGATAACAACATGATGACAATTGTAAAACATAACCACCAAAAAGAAAAAAGAATAAAAGAATAAAATTGCTGAAGATTTATGTTAGGTTCTTTTATTTAACCTGAAAGATTAATCAAAAAAAATAAAAGTAGCCGCTAAAGATCCAAAAGCCCTCAATAAGCCTTAGGTTATCACTAAAGAATTCAATCCAAGCATCAATGTCAAAATTTCTCGTATATAAACACGGAACATATAAGATGGTCTCTAAGCCATGCAACTATTTGTTCTCTATGCTGAGATCAATATACCCAAACTTAGATACCGAATGACTTCTCCGCATGCAACTTAACACCAACACAGATCTCTAGATGTTGGAAATTATAAAGTGTACAGTACTTCATGTGTACCAAGACCTGTTTTATTTCTTAAAGAAGAAATCCTTCATTGGATGAAAGCTGGCTTTGGTAGAACCATGTAAACCTTGAAGCATACTCATGTTTAAGATCATCACCCTTAATTTGCTTCACCTCAATCAGCATGTACATCGTATTTAAAGTTAGTTCAGAATTAACACCACCAATAGAACTACAATTATACAGGCTCGAAAAAACATCATATTACTCAAAAAACAGAACGGAACCAAATGCAGCTAACATCCAAAAAGTAAATTAATTGTTATTGACACTATATACATATATGTATAGAGAGAGAGAATATCATCAACACACATAACAACCAATTCAGTCATGAAGAAACTACAAGAAAACCCTAGCTGCTACAACGTCGATTGATGCACCAATGGCCGATAAATTGCCAATTGAAAAAATTAAAAAGGAAATACGGTATCTTGATATAATTTTTCTTTTTAAGATAAGTATCTTGATATAATTTTGAAATGACGAAGAAATTGACCTTTGATTCTTGTTCTGTCCGCCTCCTTATGAAGAGTATCAAGCTGTTGGCGCAGCTGCTCCGCCGTTACAGACGGAGAAGCCAAATTACACGCAATATTGATGCGCCAACGCGGCCGCCATTGAACTAACAATGCTCCGCAATTCAGCATCATCTCTCTTTCAACGACTCTCAAAATTAAACAACTGTAAGATTTAATTTTGCTGTTTGGATAACAGCTTTGGGAGGAAAAAAAAAAGAGAAAAAAAAAATTGAGGTCATTTTCGTAATATAATAAAAGGGCGTTTACGTTGGGTGATAGGATAGATTGATAAAACATAGGATTGACTATATGAAGGATTAGATGATCAAACAAGGTCAAAAGTAATCAATCCATCAAAGTAAACGGTGGATTAACCTATATTATTTTTATCTATCTATCATATCACCCAAAGTAAACGCCCCCTAATAGTTCAGGATATATCACAATATATTTTTGTTTTTCTTTTTTTCAAATTTGCATTTTTTATCATATAATATAAGGATTGAAGAAAGAATTAAAAATCAAATACTTAGATTAGAAAACTTCTATTTTCAAATCCACCGTCACGCGGTCTTTAAAATTTATTGTAATGTTTGTTAAAAAAAATTAAATACTTACAAATTAATTGTGATTGAATAAGATTGATCTGGTTTTTTAATGGCTTAATATATAGTATAATTATATAACTAGTGTGTGACCCGTCGAATCTCGACGGGAAATCACTTAAATTGTAATTTATAGTATAAATTTTAAAAATAATTTTATAAGTATTTTATATTGAAGTGCTAGTATTGCGATAATTCATTGGAATAATATTACACAACTATATAAAATTATAATATAAAATACATTAAGGAGGAATAACGTTACTCGAGTGATAGTACCCATTGAAATTATTTTCTTTTTCTTTTTTGGTTGTTCCATTTAAATTGTCATGTTTTCCAAAAAGGAAATAATTAACCCTTCAAAAGTAATGAGATCTGCCCATTTTCTCTCTTTTATCTTTTTCTTTAATAACCGTGCCGAAAATGAATTGAACGGAGGGAGTACAACAATTCATAGCAAGTGGAAATGACAATAACAAAACTCTATCCCTATTCATACAATTATGCAATCTATAAAAGAGAAATCGAACTGCTCATACACTAAAATAAACATTTTTATATCCATCATTTAGTATTTCCATCTCCTACATCTTTAATAGTTATTGTTTATTTCAAAATGGCTCTTTAAACCCAAAAAAAAAAAAATCCACCACCATCACTGCCTACGCTAACCAACTCAGTCTCTTGCGGCACCGCAATTTCCTCATGTTGTTAAAGAAACACGGCCCGATCATGCTCTTACACTTCAGCTGCGTAACAATCCTCATCGCCTCCTCCACTAAAACGGGATTTTATCACTCGTCTATCCAACCTCGTATAGTAATATTTGATAATTATCCAAAATCATTTAAATTTATAAAATATCTAAATAATTAAATATATGTTGTTACAATAATTGATTATTTGTCCATGCTTAATTTTGAGATTTTGATGTAGGACATTTTTTAGAAGGCTTTATCTTTAATATATGTATAATTAATGTACATATACATACACATATATATATGTGTGGATAATAATAATAATAATAATTGTTATTGTCTCTATTATCATTTTAATAGCCTATATTTTAGACGAATACATTTGTATATCAAGTTAATTCGAGCATCATTATTAAATCAAAATATGCAGTTCTTGTATTGAGAAAACGATTGAACATTGTCTTTGTAACTTCCTGTACTAAATGGTAATTGAGTAATATTAATAAATAATTATTACGTTTACCACGATTTATGCATTGGTATATCAAGTTAATACGTTGACCATGAATTAGGTATTTGTAACTTCCTGTACTTAATGGTAATTGAGTAATATTGATAAAAAAATTATAAAATAGTACCATTAATAAACATGAATTATGCATTTGTATTTTCCAATATATAATAGTAATTGGATAATATTAATAAATAATTACTAAAATATACCATTTATACATATTATTTCCATGAACATAAAATTAGATGGGTTTGAGATTTTAGATAAATAAAAAAGAAAATTTCTAGAAATTCCACCTAGACATGAAAATAGATCATGTGATGCTCTCAATCTACTTTGCTATTAGTAATTGATTATATGTTCAGTACATTAAGATTTAAATCATATATGGAAAGTGTAGAATTATGCTTAAATTTATTCAGTAAAGTATTTCCTTAACTTTTGTATATTCATACATGAATTTGTTATTTGTAGTTTCTTTATTACTAAACTCAACAATTTCTTTTAATATGAAGTATATATATATATATATATATATATATATATATATATATAGGAAAATGATCATATAAGAATGGATCTTAACCTAAGAAATAGGAATAGATCTTCATCATACATCTACAAGGGATGGAGGATCAGATCTGACCCAGGTCCATCAGGGTCGGATCCGGGTCAACGGGTCGGACCCGGTCAACCCGTTGACTTTCGGTTTTTTTTTCCGAATTTTTTTTTTAATTTTTGAATTTTTTTTAAGAGTCAGATGATATGCACCACACTGTGCAATGAGATACACCAAACTGTGCGATGAGATGCACCACTAAGTGTATTGGTATGCACCATTTTTAATTTTTTAATATTCTTTTTCACTATTTTTATTTTTTATTTTTTATTTTTTTTCAAGAGTCGAGCGAGGGGAGCCGAAGGCTTCGGAGCGAGCTAAAAAACATTTAATGTTGCCACAATCATTATCTATAAATTAAAATCGGAGCCGTAGGCAGAGACAAAAAAAAATTCCAAACACTTGCATATTGATATGGTATGAATACAATGATTTGAAAGTAGTTTGATTTCATCATACCAAATCACCCTATGATTTTCCTTCGTTTTGATATAGTTATACACACACACATAGTGTATGAGATAAATCTCCATGTATTATGAGATGCACCACAATGCATTTTGAGATGCACCACTATGTGTAATGAGATGCACCACCATGTATAATGAGATGCATCACAATGTGTAGATGCAACACACTGTGTAATGAGATGCATCACAACATGAAATGAGATGCACCACATAGTGTATTGAGATGCACCACACTTTATTAAAAAAAACGGAAAAAAAATTCGAAATTTTTTTTTTGAACCCTAAAAAAAAAGAACTGAAAAGTCAACGGGTTGACCCGGGGTCCGACCAGTTGACCCGGGTCCGACCCGCTTCAAATCTAGTCATCCATCTATTGTGGATCAAGGGTTGGGATTTATTCCTATTTCTTAGTTTAAGGGCTTTTTTCACTAGAACCACTATATATATATATATATATATATATATGGTGTGGATCTGGTAGGAACTCATTCTTATATGAGTCCGTAGGAACCATGCATTTTTATGACTTCGGAAATGCACAAAATACAGTACTTTAATGCACAAATATAGCAAAGCAAAAAAAAATTTGTCTCCGATTTTAATTTATAGATAATGATTGTGACAACATTAATGTTCTTTAGCTCGCTCCAAGGCCTTCGGCTCGCCTCGCTCGACTCTTAAATCAAAACATATGTTTATGCATTTAAATAATGCAATTTATGCATTAACTTGTGTGATAAAAATCCATGGTTCCTACAGACTCATATAAAGATGAGTTCCTATTTGATCCTCTATACATATATATATATATATATATATATATATAGAAAAAGGATCAAATAAGAATGAATCTTAACCTAAGAAATAGGAATAGATCTCCACTATAGATCTACAAAGGATGGAGGGTCATATCTGACCCAGGTCAAACCAGGTCGGATCCGGATCAATGGGTCGGATCCAGTCACCCCTTGACTTTCTAATTTTTTTTTTTTTAAGACTCGGGTGATATGCACCACACTGTGCAATGAGATGCAGCAAACTGTGCAATGAGATGCACCACTAAATGTATTGAGATGCACCATTTTTTAATTTTTAATATTCTTTTTCACTATTTTTTTTATTTTGATTTTTTATTTTTTTTCAAGAGTCGAGCGAGGAGAGCCGAAGGCCTCGGAGCGAGCTAAAAAATATTTAATGTTACCACAATCATTATCTATAAATTAAAATCGGAGCCGAAGGCGGAGACAAAACAAAAATCTCAAACGCTTGCTTATTGATATGGTATGAATACAATGATTTGAAAGTAGTTTGATTTCATCATACCAAATCACCCCATGATTTTCCTTCGTTTTGATATAGTTATACACACTATGTATGAGATAAATCTCCATGTATTATGAGATGCACCACAATGCATTTTGAGATGCACCACTATGTGTAATGAGATGCACCACCATGTATAATGAGATGCATCACAATGTGTAGATGCAACACACTGTGTAATGAGATGCATCACAACATGAAATGAGATGCACCACATAGTGTATTGAGATGCACCACACTTTATTAAAAAAAACGGAAAAAAAAATTTCGAAATTTTTTTTTTCGAACCATAAAAAAAAGAACTGAAAAGTCAACGGGTTGACCCGGGATTCGACCCGTTGACCCGGGACCGACCCGGTTTGACCCGGATCTGACCCGCTTCAAATCTAGCCATCCATCTATTGTGGATCAAGGGTTGGGATTTATTCCTATTTCTTAGTTTAAGGGCTTTTTTCACTAGAACCACTATATATATATATATATATATATATGGTGTGGATCAGATAGGAACTCATTCTTATATGAGTCCGTAGGAACCATGCATTTTTATGACTTCAGAAATGCACAAAATACAGTACTTTAATGCACAAATATAGCAAAGCAAAAAAAAATTTCGTCTCCGATTTTAATTTATAGATAATGATTGTGACAACATTAATGTTCTTTAGCTCGCTCCAAGGCCTTCGGCTCCCCTCGCTTGACTCTTAAATCAAAACATATGTTTATGCATTTAAATAATGCAATTTATGCATTAACTTGTGTGATAAAAATCCATGGTTGCTACAGACTCATATAAAGATGAGTTCCTATTTGATCCTCTCCCTATATATATATATATAGATATAGAAAAAGGATCAAATAAGAATGGATCTTAACCTAAGAAATAGGAATAGATCTCCACTATAGATCTACAAAGGATGGAGGGTCAGATCTGACCCAGGTCAAACCAGGTCGGATCCGGATCAACGGGTCGGATCCGGTACCCCTTGACTTTCTATTTTTTTTTTTTAAGACTCAGGTGATATGCACCACACTGTGCAATGAGATGCAGCAAACTGTGCAATGAGATGCACCACTAAATGTATTGAGATGCACCATTTTTAATTTTTAATATTCTTTTTCACTATTTTTTTTATTTTGATTTTTTATTTTTTTCAAGAGCCGAGCGAGGAGAGCCGAAGGCCTCGGAGCGAGCTAAAAAACATTTAATGTTGCCACAATCATTATCTATAAATTAAAATCGGAGCCGAAGGCGGAGACAAAAAAAAATCTCAAACGCTTGCTTATTGATATGGTATGAATACAATGATTTGAAAAGTAGTTTGATTTCATCATACCAAATCACCCCAAGATTTTTCCTCATTTTGATATAGTTATACACACACACATAGTCTATGAGATAAACCTCCAAGTATTATGAGATGCACCACAATGCATTTTGAGATGCAACACTATGTGTAATGAGATGCACCACCATGTATAATGAGATGCATCAGAATGTGTAGATGCAACACACTGTGTAATGAGATGCACCACAACATGAAATGAGATGCACCACTCAGTGTATTGAGATGCACCACACTTTATTAAAAAAAACGAAAAAAAAATTTCGAAAAAGAATTTCGAAACTAAAAAGAAAGTCAACGGGTTGACCCGAGTCCGACCCGTTTGACCCGGATCCGCCTCTGTGTAGAGGGGGTGAATACACCAAGGTTTAAAAACTTTTCCAATTAAAACTCTTTTTGAGTGAGCTGGTTGTGTTCGATCCAGCTGGAAGACAGCTTGATCGACACAGCTGGCTGTGTGCGGAATGTGGTGGGATTTTGGAAAGTCCGTCTGTTGCTTCAAATATATTGCAAAGCTTAGTTTCTCTTTTCAGTTAATCAGTTTATGCAGCTTGAAATAATGCTTATGAAGGGTTAGCTGGATGCATAAATAAACATGAAAGAACAAAGCAACTTAACGTGGTTCGGAGAAACTACTCCTACGTCCACGACCAGAAACCTCTGGTAATCCACTAAGAATACCACTGACTTTTCGCGCAGTCAGCAAGCGTTGCAGCTTAGTTCCTCAAGCTGGATACAAGTTTACGCGTACTGTATCGAAACGTAACCAGACTGTTTACGGGCACACGTTTGAAGCCTAACTCCGTAGTTTACGGGTACTACAGAACCAACACTCGAATTACGCGCTTCGAGCATGCGTACCTTTACCTAACCTTTTCTGGGTTTGGGTTTGGGGGGTTTTCCAACTATGAACGAGTTCTTACAATGAAGAACTTTGAGTATGATGAACTCGTTCAAACTAGGCTTAAGATGGGAAGGATTATATGCCTAGATATTAGTGGGAGAGAGCTTCAGCAGCCTGAGAATAAATAATAACTCATAAGAATGAAGGCTGCTGGATCTTTGAAGCTTTTCTGAGAGATCTCTTGATCTTTGGTTAGACTTCCTTCAATGAAGTATGTTGATCTCTCTTGAATATATTCTCTCGTCACTCCTCCTTTTCTGATGATGAAGAAGACTTCTATTTATAGGGAGAGATTAGAACTAGCCGTTGGAAAGAGCCGTTCTGAATCTCTACCTAACTTCTGACAGGATTGACTAGTCTTCTTCCTTGATTTCCTCGTAAAGCAGTCCTAGGTTTGACTTCTAGGTGCTGAGGTGTCGAGTTCCTGATGGTCCGCATCGTATCCGACTTTATCTCAAGTTCACTTCGACTCTGCTGTGCTGGTGACTCTGAGCTGTCTTGAACTCTGCTGGATCATTGACGCTGAGCTGAGTCTTGAACTCTGATGGGTCTTGACGTAGAGCTGAGTTGTCACACGAGCTGGGTCTTTCCTACAGCTGTGTCTGGAAGAACTTTATCGTCTTTGAATCTGGATAACGTTACTTATCACTCGACTTTGCTTACCCTGCTGTGTACTCAGCTGGGTCTTCTGCTGTCTTCAGCGATTCCACCTGAACTTAGAAACTCTATAAGCTCAAACAGGTGAGCTGAAAATACGCTTGGGTTTGAGCAAACATCTACTCGGTTGGGGTCAGCTGGGTTTTGGTATCACTTCAAAACTCTATTAATTTTCCCAACAATTTCCCCCTTTTTGATGATGCCAAAACCCCAAGTTGGAAAAACAAAAATTGCTTCCCCCTTAACAGGAAATGGGGATTCAACGAATTAAACATTCACAGCAGGTAAACATATTCAGAGCCTGGACAAAGAGAGATTGTCTTCAGGTTGATTTTGATAAAATGAACTTTTCATTAATAGGAAGAATTTTTACAATTATCTAAATACAAAAGTTCAAAAAGAAAATTCCCAGTTGGTTGGGTCTTCAGCTTTGCTGCTTCCTTTGTTCATCAATCTGATGGTCAGTCTTTAGACCATATCTATTGAAGATGAACTCTTCCAGCTCCTTCCATTCAGCTTGATTCTTTGATTTTGAAATTCCTCTTTCACCGAGTGATTAATTTCTTTGATGATTTGGGCCTTGTCAGGAAGGTTCGTTCCAGCTAGAAATGGAGGCTTTAGCTGTTTGACTTTTGGAGCCTTCAGCTGGATGTTGTTACTCTTGGCATAGAGGGCAATTGACCTTGCCATCATTGGATCTGTCTCATGAAGTTCGAGGAAATAGTCCTGGAAAGCAGCTTCTGGATCCATGCCTTTGAACTGATTCAAGTAGTAGAATTCTTTGATGAATTCTGATTTGCATCTTTCCCAGTTTTCATTTATATCATCTGGGTTCTTCTTGTCAGCTGAGGCTGCTTGGATTTGTTTCTTCTTGGCTTTCCTGTAGCTCTGCCTTTTCTTCTTCTGCTTTTTCTCAGCAGGCTTGAGCGATTCAGCTTTCTTCTTAATGATCTTATCCAGCTCTTGCATTTCTTTTCTTTGCTCGTTGTGGAAGTTACACAGCCAGTGATAGTCTTTGTATTCTTCAGGCTTGTGTCCACATGCTTTGGCCAGAGCAACCATTTTCTCTCTCCATGTCTCTTTGACTGGTTTGGCTGAAGCAGTTGGCTCTGTCTCTTCTTCATCCAGCTCTTTGGCGAAATCGTCGATTTCCCTCTGAATTTGCTGCACAGGTTCCCCCTTAGCTGCAGCTTCCTTCTCACTTGTTTTTCCAGCTTTATTCTGATCTTCCCCCTTTTTGGCATTATCAACAAGGGAGGCAGAGAGGTTGGCAACTGTTGCGCTGAGCTTGGAGAGAATACCTTCAACATCAGCGATCTTGACTGAGTTGTCAGCTGTGACGAGATTCAGCTGGGCATTGCTGCTGCTTCCAGCTCTGAACTGAGCATCCAGATCTTTATATAAGTTGAAGAGTTGGCGGATGTCAGCGCTGTTGGAGAGAGTGGTTTTTTTGAGAGCTTCCAGCTGGCTTGAAAGATTTGCAATGTTGTCAACCAGTGGAGCTTGAAGGTTTGAGATGATCTCAGGGACTCTCTTCTCTAGATGAATTGACTGATCAATTTGTTGAGAAACAAGAGATTGCCTGAGATCTTGACTGGTGCTTTCCTGCAGATTCAGAGCGAATCTGTGAACGTCGTCAATGGACAGTCCATTGCTCTGGACTTGCGACTCTATAGCTGTGATGCGCAGAAGGGTATCAACATTTGATTTGAGTCTATCCTGAAAAACGATTTCCTCGACTTGTTTGGCAATCTCGTCCTTCATTGCATCAGAGAGCTCAACAGGATCCGTCTGGGTTCCGGATTCGGCTTGGCTGGGTTTTACTGCCTCGATCTCGACCAGTGAGCGAGTGTCATCGGCAATTGGACTCTGTGGGGCAGCTTCCTCTGGTTCAGTTGATGCAACAGCTGGTTCTTCAATGATCATTACCTCAGCTGTTTCATCAGGTACAGCTTCCTAGGTACTCTCAGCTGAGACTTCTTTAGAGTTGTCAGCTCCAGAATGTGTCTCCCATCCCGCTGCTATAAGAAGCTTGTTGGCAGATTCCCAGACTTCAGCTGGGTGCGGCTTGGGGTATTGCTGAGACACTTCTATAATTCCTCTGATGAGATCATTCTGGTGTAAGTATGCATCCTTCAGGCTTCCAAAGCCAAAAGTGTACTGGAGGCGTGCTTCATCCGTCTTCAATTTTTCAAAGGAGAAAGTCTCTATCAGCTGCTCATTCTGGTACCAAGTTGCCATCTTGGTAGCCAGATAGAACTTGAGATCTCCAACTTTGACGAGGGCAATGGGCAGGTACGCCAGAATTGGATGCTGAGTTAGAACACTCTTGATCCCTGCAATGCGCAAGTCCTCGTACATGGCTTCCATAAAGGCTGAGCCAGTAGAGTTGAGAGAAGGAGAGGTAGTAGAATCACTCTCTTCTGATTCTGAGGTGTTTTGAGGAGCAGGTTCAAAAGGGTTCACAATTGGCTGTGAAGAAGTATCAGCCAACTGCGTGGGAATTTGAGCTTTGGGTGATGGTTGTTTTGGGGGTGAGCTGGGATTCGTGGAAGAGGGTTCAGCATGGGTGTCAGCTGGCTGTGAATGAGCTTCAGCCAGTTGAATATCTTCCTGCTCTCTTGCAGGAGATGGCTCGTTGGTTGGAGAGCTGGGTGGAGGGGAAGGCTGTTTCGGCGGAGAGCTGAGAGGAGGCGAGGGCTGGGGTGAGCTTCTTGGATTATCCAGCTCGTCCTCTGAGCTGGATGACAATCCATCATTCAATCCCATCTCGGCCAGGATGTTTGATCCGTATTGATCGAAGGCCGACACTGGCTGTGGGGAGAGAATCACCATTGCTTGACTTGGAATGACAGCTGTTTTCTTTTTCTTCTCAGCTGGACCTCCAGCTGGTTTAGGGTCAGCTGTCTTCCTCTTTCTTTGTTTCTTCTCAGCTGGAACTTCTGCCTCTGTTCCTTCCAGCTGCTTCTTGCTTTTACTCACAGCAGGCTGCTTCTTCAGAAGATCATTGACTTGACTTATTCTTTGAAAAAGAATCTTCGTTTGTGGAAACGGTTCTGAATCAGTCCATTTTACTATGTGCCCTTTCACTGCTTGCTCTATCAAGAAAGAAATTTTGGAGCAGAGATACAGTGGCTCTGAAGCTGAAAACGTCGTCCTGGTGGAGTTGAACTTTATCTTCTCTGACTCATTGACCAGTCGGTTGAGTAGGAAATCAAACCAGTTGACGTTTGCGCCTTTGATCATGGCAATCATCGGCTTGAGTTTTGGAATGCTGATCTCTCCTTGAGATCCAGCTATCCCTAAGATGCATTTTTGTGTAATATCCAGCAGCAGCCTGTACTTTGGCTTGAGCAGGAGCTTTGACATGCTTGCTCTGTACGGCTCTGGGGAGATAAGCATCTCTATGCTGAGGAATTCATCCACTTCTTCACGGCTGTAATCATCTGGGATGAATCCTCCTTCTCTGGGAAGGTTGAACACCTTTCGTAGCATCTTATTGAGTTTGATGGTGACGGTTGCTGTATCAAACTTTCCGTCTTCGCCTTTGACGCTCATGTCAAATGAAGATGAGTAGAAGCCGTCTTCGTCAATAATGTTGAGGTAGAAAAGTGCGGCATCTCTCTTTAGCAAAAGCTTGGGCATGGAGGTTGCCCACAGCAGGAGACCGGAGTCTGCAACTAGATCCACCATCTCTTTTAACTCTGAAATATGGAGGTTGGAGGTTGACAGAATACTCTCAAATGATAGCTTTGTCATTAGAGCTTCAAACTGGTTCATCCCTGCGGTTGATTTCTTGGGCGCCATTTCTGCAACTTGGTGAATTTGATTGTGCGAAGAACTTGCAGAGAATAGATAAAGATTTTGAATCTTTGAAATTTGCAGAGATAAAGATGAAGGAAGAAAGAATTCGCGTATCTTTTCCATATATATCAACTGCCATATAGGGTCAACGGTTGAGATTGAATCAGTTGTAATTCTGATCAACGGCTGGGAGAGATTCACTCATCACGTTTTGCTGACGTGCTTTCGGCGAGTGTATTACAACCGCACGTGAGGCATTTCAAACGTTTGACGTTCTGCCTCGATCCTGCCGTGCTACAGTACTATGCAGACTTTATAATTAATGCGATGGGAAAGGAAACTTATCAAACAATTTAACTAAGGAATGTCTGTCCGCTTAACATATGAATTCAAAATAATTGGACTTTATATAGCATATTCCTCAGAGCAATTATTGCATGAGACGCAAACCGGTCAGCTTGGACACAGTATCCAGCTGATATCACAGCGGTCTTCTCCTTTGCTTGATTGACAGTTCTCCTCAGCTGAGTATTTGAAGATTTTGCTTGAATTTTAGTCAGCTGAGTTCCCTTTAGCTCTTCGACTAATGTCCAGCTGAGTTTGTTCCCCCTCAGCTGGATGGATTTTCTTCACCCGGATTGAGCAGTCCAAATAGTTCACACATCATCTTGACTTGGATTTCAGCAGTTTGTGCTTTTGTGTGAATTTTCCCAACAATGGATTCCTTCAGATGTTGAGAAATCTCTTGGATGCTTTCTAAGTTGTCAGCTGGATTAGAGAATTATCTTGATTTTACCACTGGATCAGGTTTCTCTTCGGCTGAAGACTCCAGCTGAATCTTCTTGATGAGTGCATCCTGCTGGGTATCCTTTGCACTCTTTCCAGCTACGTAGAGTTCCCCCTTGATTTGATAGTAGGTGGCTTTTTCTTCAGCTGCATCCTACATCAGTTCATTTCTTTGATGAGATCTCAGTTTGTATAGCAAGTAGACAGCTGTCCCAAATTCAGCTGATTCATATGCTGCTTCTCTAATCATCTCTTGAGACCAATGTACTCAGCTGTATGACTGGCTGAATCTTCAGATAAGTATCCAGCTATCTTTATTTTACAGCTGGTCCCAGTCAGCTAGCTGGGTTTCTTTATTTTCTTCATCGGTTGATTCAATAAGATGTTTCGGACATCTTAATCAAAGCTATCATCCTCATCTGAGTCGGAGAAGGAGATTTGATCATCATCCATTTCACTCGATTCGATCTTTTTATCTTCTCTCCGGGAGGATGACTCAGCTGGGTTGCTCTTTGGGTAGAGTTGCTTGTCGTGATGAACCTTCACGATATTCTTGTACTTTTCCTTGCTTTGTTCCAGCTGATTAATGCTTCGTACAAGCATGGCAACTTCTTCGTTCAAATCTTCTTTGCTCATAAATCTGAGCTCTTTGTTGGTTCTTCCAAGCTGAGCTGATTGAACTTCTTTTCTCGGCTTGATCTTCAGCTCTGCTTTATTCATTCGGCTGGATGAATCTCTGCTTGTGATCCCCAGATCAAATTCGTTGGCCTTCAAGATGGAGAACAATTTTTCCGTCTCCATGCTGCCAAGATCAGTTCTGCTTTGGTGAACCACTTTGTGTGTACACCATTCTGAGGAGAGAGCTGAAAGAACTTTCAAGTTCTTGTCTCGAACTGTATATTTTCCAGTTCGGATCGTCTCGATCTCGATGACGAGGTTGGAGAATCTGAGCTCCATTTGATCAATGGACTCATAGGGGAGTTGCTTGAAGTTGTCGAATTTCTGGCATGCAACTGAGAATTTGTTCTCTTGAATTTCCTCTGAGCCTTCACACAGCTTGGCTAGAGTGTCCCACATCCCCTTAGCTGTCTCGCAGTTGATGATCTTGCTGAGATAAGCATTCGTCACCGTTGAGGAGATGACGTTGCGAGCGTAGCTGTCCAAACCAGCTTGTCTTCTTTCTTCTGGAGAGTACTCCCTTTTGGGCTTCACAACTTGCCGGAGTACTGGTTCAGCTCCAGGTAAGGTTTCTGCTTGTCTTTCTGATTTCATGATGATGATGGGTCCGTCAGTGATAACATCCCACATCATGTCGTGATGCGCACTCAGAAAGCTTTTGAGTCGGAACTTCCAGATCTGATAATCATCGACAGAGAATGTCGGAAGATTCCTGCACAGGGAAGATTCCATGACAGTATGCAATATAATGATTTAAAAAAATTTGAAACTTTGAAGGATCTGTTCAGGTGACCACTATCAGCAAAGAGGCTGACTTGACACAGAAAAAGTGATATTTTGAACCACTGCTCTGATACCAATTGATGGTCCCAGGACGGATACCTTGGTGTAGAGGGGGGGTGAATACACCAAGGTTTAAAAACTTTTCCAATTAAAACTCTTTTTGAGTGAGCTGGCTATGTTCGATCCAGCTGGAAGACAGCTTGATCGACACGGTAAATTTGTTGTGCGGAATGTGGTGGGATTTTGGAAAGTCCGTCTGTTGCTTCAAATATATTGCAAAGCTTAGTTTCTCTTTTCAGTTAATCAGTTTATGCAGCTTGAAATAATGCTTATGAAGGGTTAGCTGGATGCATAAATAAACATGAAAAAACAAAGCAACTTAACGTGGTTCGGAGAAACTACTCCTACGTCCACGACCAGAAACCTCTGGTAATCCACTAAGAATACCACTGACTTTTCGCGCAGTCAGCAAGCGTTGCAGCTTAGTTCCTCAAGCTGGATACAAGTTTACGCGTACTGTATCGAAACGTAACCAGACTGTTTACGGGCACAGCTGAAGCCTAACCTGTAGTTTACGGGTACTACAGAACCAACACTCGAATTACGCGCTTCGAGCAGGCGTACCTTTACCTAACCTTTTCTGGGTTTGGGTTTGGGGGGTTTTCCAACTATGAACGAGTTCTTACAATGAAGAACTTTGAGTATGATGAACTCGTTCAAACTAGGCTTAAGATGGGAAGGATTATATGCCTAGATATTAGTGGGAGAGAGCTTCAGCAGCCTGAGAATAAATAATAACTCATAAGAATGAAGGCTGCTGGATCTTTGAAGCTTTTCTGAGAGATCTCTTGATCTTTGGTTAGACTTCCTTCAATGAAGTATGTTGATCTCTCTTGAATATATTCTCTCGTCACTCCTCCTTTTCTGATGATGAAGAAGACTTCTATTTATAGGGAGAGATTAGAACTAGCCGTTGGAAAGAGCCGTTCTGAATCTCTACCTAACTTCTGACAGGATTGACTTGTCTTCTTCCTTGATTTCCTCGTAAAGCAGTCCTAGGTTTGACTTCTAGGTGCTGAGGTGTCGAGTTCCTGATGGTCCAGATCAGATCTGACTTTATCTCAAGTTCACTTCGACTCTGCTGTGCTGGTGACTCTGAGCTGTCTTGAACTCTGCTGGATCATTGACGCTGAGCTGAGTCTTGAACTCTGCTGGGTCTTGACGTAGAGCTGAGTTGTCACACGAGCTGGGTCTTTCCTACAGCTGTGTCTGGAAGAACTTTATCGTCTTTGAATCTGGATAACGTTACTTATCACTCGACTTTGCTTACCCTGCTGTGTACTCAGCTGGGTCTTCTGCTGTCTTCAGCGATTCCACCTGAACTTAGAAACTCTATAAGCTCAAACAGGTGAGCTGGAAATACGCTTGGGTTTGAGCAAACATCTACTCGGTTGGGGTCAGCTGGGTTTTGGTATCACTTCAAAACTCTATTAATTTTCCCAACAATATAATATTGCCACAGTCATTATCTATAAATTAAAATCGGAGCCCAAGGCGGAGATAAAAAAAATTCCCAAACACTTGCTTATTGATATGGTATGAATACAATGATTTGAAAAGTAGTTTGCTTTCATCATACCAAATCACCTCAAGATTTTCCCTCGTTTTGATATAGTTATACACACATAGTGTATGAGATAAATATCCATGTATTATGAGATGCACTACAATGCATTTTGAGATGCAACACTATGTGTAATGAGATGCACCACCATATATAATGAGATGCATCACAATGTGTAGATGAAATATACTATGTAATGAGATGCATCACAACATGAAATGAGATGCACCACATAGTGTATTGAGATGCACCACACTTTATTAAAAAAAACGGATAAAAAAAATTTCGAAAAAAAATTTCGAAACATAAAAAAAAATTAAAAAATTAAAAAGTCAACGGGTTAACCCGGGTCCGATCCGGTTTGACTCGAATCCGACCCGCTTCAAATCTAGCCATCCATCTATTGTGGATCAAGGGTTGAGATTTATTCCTATTTCTTATTTTAAATGCTCTTTTCACTAGAATCACTCCCTATATATATATATATAACGTAATTAAGCAATGTACAATTTATTATATTTTTATTTTTAGATCACGACTTCTTTGAATTCCTCCACTTTTGCTAATTACAAACTAACAAACGTAACAAATGAGGATAATTTAATTTAAACAATAAAATATAAAGTGAAGAAAAATCGAATATAAAAGGTATAAAGAGTTCTCTGCATCTAATAAAACGAACGATTAAAGACATGAAAAATTGTTAGAAGATTAATAAAATTATATATATATATATATATATATATATATATATATATGACCATTGCAAATTAACTAACAAATGAGATCCAAACATATAAAAATTCTTGATATAAAAAAATATAAAGAGCATTGATGCCTAATAGTATTCTTGGAAAAAAAATAACATGAAGATCATCAATTCCCTATCGTATTCTTGATTAAAAAAAAGAGGTCCAAATAATTTGGTACCAAAACTTAAAGAGGATAAGTTTTTTAACCCTAAACTTAAAACTACAAGTTTTATATACCAAAATTGATTAAAAGACTAAAATACCCTTTACTATTTTAAATTTTGTCTCTCTCTCTCCATCTATCTGTCCCCCCACCACAAACCCACATTCTCTCTCTTATCTCTCTCTCGACCGAAACCACGAAGAAGAAGCACGAAGAAGAAGAACGCTCTCGACGGAAGACTTGCGGGCACGATGAGTTCGTCCGAGACACAATCTGACCACGATGGAGAGGCGTCGTCGTCGGCGGCGCATCACGAAGAGGAAGAGTTCCTAAACGAGCCGCCGGTTAGTGCGCCCTAATTTTCGAAATAAATTGAAATTTTTTGGCAAATTTCGATGTTTAACCTAAGGTTGTGTTTGCGGGGCCCATCAAGAACAAGGGCAAGATCAAAGTTACGACAATGGAGAAGATGAAGGCAACCTTTGGAAAGGTGTCGAAGCGTCGCCGAGAGAGTAGTCCTCTCACCCGTCCTCAGACAGCAGAGCGAGTGTACCAGGAGAGGCCGGAAGATAGGGTGTGTTGTTTGCACGGACAGCCTTGTCCGGACCACAGAGTCAGCACTGACGACGTTGTCGATTGCCGCTTGAAGGCGATCTTGCACGACGACTCAGGTTTCCTTGCTCGAGTAGCTGATAGGGTCTTCACTAAGATCGTGGACTACTTCGGTCCTAGACGGAGTAGGAGTTATCAGCAGCACTCTGCGACTAGCCACAGGTCGCAGCGTGACCAGCCCCGCCACTCCGCTGCCACAGCCCCTAGTCACCACTCTGCGGCTAGCCACGGGTCTCAGCGTGACCAGCCCAGCCACTCCGCTGCTGCAGGCCCTAGTCACCACTCTGTGGGTAGTCACAGGTCTCAGCGTGACCAGCCACGCCACGACTTCGAGGCGGATCGTGATCGAGCAGGAGATCTGCTACACCACCAGCCCTTTCAGCAGCCTCTGCTTCCCACAGACCTCACCCAGCAATTTACAGCAGCACTTTCAGAGTTGGCTAGCTTCGAGAGAGAGGAGGAGGAGCAGGGTAAGTTTGGTGAGAGTAGTCCTCCTCCGAGACACCCTAGGTCGTCGCTGCACTACGTACGTCATATATTGGTGAGACGCCCAGCTCTCGTGCACAGATCAGTCAGCAGTACGCTGCCTTCAGACATATGGACGACAACACTGTCTGCGTGATAAAAGAGATTGACCACACGGTGATGCAGGCGTTTTTCGATCATGTGCAGAACGTCGACGAGTGCTTCACTGCAGAGGTAACATTTCTTGCAATTTAACGTCTTCACATATTTAAATTATTTAAATTGATTTATATATCGTCATGTAATGTAAAATGTTTGAATACAGGATATGGACTTGTACGTGCTCTTCACTAGGTCTAAGCAGCGAAGGGGGGTTGCAGGAGTTGTGACCACTATTAATTAAGGGTCTACGTTTTTTGTAAGTTTTTGTTTGACTTTTATTTGTTGTATTAGTTGGTTTATAAAAAATTATTTTTAACTTGTTTTACTTTTTTTAGGCACTGATGCTTAAAGAGTTTCACGAGCTAAGTCCAAAGGGCAACCAAGTGAAGGGAAACAAATGGATATTGCCACAACCTATATTGGATCTCTTTCATGGCATGGACACACCAAACGGGATCTCGTGGTTAAACTGCAACACAATAAGTGAGTTTAAATTGATTTTAAGTTGCTTTTTCTTTCAAATTGTTAGTATTCTTGATTTGCAGTTGTACTAATATTTGTTATTTGAATAGATTATTGCCTTTTGTTGTCTTGATGAGTATTGGGTCACTGCGAAGATCAAAATAGATGATTGGTGCATCGAATTGTATGACTCATTGTCACACCAACATGACGCCAATAAATCTCCTCGGATAAAGTAGATGAGGCCCCTCACTTGTCTCGTTCCTAGGCTACTAGCTCTGGAGAATTACTGGACGAATAACCCCCGCAAGACAAGAAGAGAAGACTTCATGCCATTGATCATAATGCCACCTAGTGAGCAGTTCGCCCAGACGGATGAGGTCAGTTGCGGTCCTTTTTGTTGCATGTATCTAGATCGTATGGTGTCCAAACATCCAACAAGAAGGCATACAAAGAATATTGATGTGAGATACATTAGGAGCTATCGTAAAGAGATAGGTGCTAGGATATTTAGCTTGTCTTTTGATTTGTGATTTATTATACGATTGACAATGCCACTCTTATTTATAATATGTTATTCATTTGTCCTAATTTTATTTATTTGTTGAGTTTCAGTTTCTGTTGTGTTTAGAAATTGGAAAATGTAAAAAACAGGGCCAAAGCGGGTTTTCTTTGTAAAGCGGGTGCACCCGCTTCGGCGGCTCACCCGCCTCGTCGAGGTACACGAGCCTGCCAATTTTCTCCATCGCCCACGAATGGAAGCCCCCATCTTGCCCATCGCTAGAGGTGGCAAATTTCCGGGCCGGGCCGGCCCGGCCCGAGCCCGGCGGGCTTTTTGGAAAAATCGGGCCGGGCCGGCCCGGCCCGAAAATTCACCGGGCCAGAAAAATATGGAGCCCAGCCCGGCCCGAAAAATCAATTTATAACACATTTTTACCGGGCCGGGCCGGGCCGGCCCGAGCCCACCGGGCTTTTGTCTATTTCGGGCCGGGCCGGCCCGGCCCGAAAATCCGTCGGGCCTGAATTTGCTGAGCCCAGCCCGGCCCGTCGGGCCGGGCCGGGCCGGGCCTGTTTTGACAGCACTACCCATCGCCCCCATCTTGCCCATCGCCCCCATCGTGCCCATCGTGCCCATGATGAAGAGTCCTCATCGTGCCCAGAAGAACATACATCGATAAGTATTTTTAATACCTTAATGTTATTCCATAGTATTTTTTTATACCCTATTAATAGTTTTTTATACCTTACATACATAATTATGTTCAATCTGAATGTTTTTTGCAACATCGATGATATACAGCCTATAATTTGAGAATTTGAAGTAAATATTCATTGAGATCCTTTTCATTCTTAAGATATGATATGATTCATAATCATATTAAAGACTACATTAAAATTATTTCAAATGTTCGTTTTTACTTATGAAATTCTTAAATAAGCAATTACAAATCAATATATCAGCACCACAACAAGATAAAGTCCAAAAATGTCTATAAAATCAAAATTTCTTGAGAGGGCGATGGGACATGCATCGTGATGGCGATGGCCACGATGGGGGCGATGGGGTGAGGGGGCGATGAGAGCGATGGGCACGATGGACACGATGGGAGTGATGGACACGATGGGGTCTCCCAATCGTGGGCGATGGAGAAAATTGGCAGGTTCGTGTACCCCGCCGCGGCGGGTGAGCCGCCGAAGCGGGTGCACCCGCTTTACAAAGGAAACCCGCTTCGGCCCTGTTTTTTACATTTTCCAATTTCTAAACACAACAGAAGCTCAACAAATAAATAAAATTAGGACAAATGAATAACATATCATAAATAAGAGTTGCATTGTCAATCGTGCAGAAAATCATAAATCACAAGTGCATCGGACATCTTGTGATTGTGTGTTCTTCACTACCACAATTGCTGCATTTCTTCTTTCGTCGCCGTCTCTGACTCGATGGTTCTCTCTCCGGGGGAACATTTAGATCGACATCTAAAGCGAGTGGTTCGGTGCAATTCTTTCTATTGTGGCCGGTCTCCTTACACTTAGAGCATTTTTTGCTACGGCGTGTTGTGTGCGCACCTTCAACTGCTGAACGAACACG
The DNA here is from genome assembly GCA_031470985.1 of Agastache rugosa. Lineage (NCBI taxonomy): Eukaryota > Viridiplantae > Streptophyta > Magnoliopsida > Lamiales > Lamiaceae > Agastache > Agastache rugosa. The sequence goes on from CM062601.1 coordinate 27,854,620, forward strand.
TTGTGTCATCGGACGGCTGGCTTGACGAACTCCCACCGGCGGCAAGCAAACGATTCTTGCAATATCAGGCGGGACATTCCACTCCTCGGGATGTGGTACCGGCCTAATGGATTCTCTGTAAGTCTCGCGCAAGTCGTGTTGCTTGTAATACCGACTTACGAAATCAAACAAATTGACAGTGTTTCCTTGGGTCCTATAATGAACAAAAGTTGGAAATATTGAGTCATGAAAATACAATTTAAGTAAAAAAAAAAAGCTATACATACCTGAGGGCGGCAGCTGCATGACGACATGGCATCTTATCCTGATCGAACTCACGACACTCACATGTCCAATTCCCAAGGTCCACCTCGAAGACCATCTTCTTGTCTTTCACTTTATAAACATTGTCCGTGGTAGGTTGAGCAACGAGCTGATGACCTGCTTCCACTGTCACAGCAAGCTTGTTGAAGGCCTCGAGTGTAATCTCATGCTCTCTCTCCCTAGCTAATGCCCTTTTCTCGTCGAACCATTTATCGACAATGCAACGATACACCTCAAGTAACGAGCAAATAGGTAAACGTCTAGCCTACAATAGCCGAGAGTTCAAGCTTTCAGCGGCATTGGAGGTCATGAAACTGTACCGTCGAACTGGGCAATGCGACCTAGACCACCTATGAGCACCAATTTCGGAAAGTCGTGTGTGAGCACCCTCACATGAAGCTTTCAAGGTAGAAAAATTCTTCTCGAACTCTTCAACATGATAAGCATACGCTGCATTTTGAAAGATGGCAAGAGCTCGACGGCCGTATCGCGTCAGATTCTTCTGCATGTGGTGAAAGCACAATCCGTGCGCTGCAGTCAGATAGATGGCTTTCACTGCATTTGCAATGCTCTTATGTTGGTCAAAGACGATCAACAACTCATCCGGAGGGTCGAAACACCTGCGCAGATTCGAAAGAAACCAAGTCCACGACTCATCGTTCTCTATCGGACCAATTCCAATAGCTATATAAAAGAGCTGCTCATTCCCATCTTTGCTAACAGCCACAAAAAGAACTCCCTTGTTCCTTCCCTTAAGGTGGGTCTCCGTCCAACACAATCACTGGCCTCAGATAGCGCTCGAAGGCACGAATACACTGTCCTAAGGCGAGAAACATGTGACAAAATACTCACTCACTACTGATCTGCATGTTGTACTCAGTACCGGGATTACGCTGCCTCAATAAATGCAGATACGACGGGACCATCTGATACGACTTGTCAAAGTCACCGTATGTCTTTTCTATCGCTATATTTCTCGTTTCTAGAGCGAGGCTGTACAACATGTGAACACCAAACTCTCTGCGCATCTCTTCCATCATCTCTCTCGGCTTCAAATACACACCCTCGCAAACCAACCTACGAGCAAAGTACACGGCTGCAACTTTAGCGATCCGCCGTACGCTCGGCAGTACGAATCACGTTCAAGTGGCAGCTGTGATCCAAAGTCAACTTCATAATGTACCAAATCGAGTCGCCCTCATCTTTTGGCCCCTGAGCACACAACCTAAACGTGCAATTATTCCTACCGTGCTTGCAGAGAAAGACTATACGATTTCTGGCGGAACGATCAATGACATACTCTAGCATGTGCTCCAGGTGATACATTCCCACAGCCATCTTCAATTCATACTTGGACTGAAACGTAGCCCCACTACAAGTTCACTGGTGAACGGTCCGGGCTGCTCAACCCACCCAAGTGGCAGCGCGCTGTCACACTCGACTAGTGGAATGCTCCAATTGCCTAGGCTGCTGCGTAGTTCATCATCATCACGACCAGTCTGATGCTCAGATGTGAAATTCTGGTGGCCGAAGATCCTGTTTACTTGTTCTGGCTGTCTAATCCAAGCAAGAAACTCAGTAGTCACAGATTCAATTATATTCTTACGGCGTTCATCTTCTTCGTCGTCGGAGATGTGAGCACCCTCTGCTTCTGGTGGCATTCTATCATCATCATCCTTAAATAGATCCCGTCGTCCACTGCCTTCCACGTCCACCTCAGGGGCAAAAACACTGTCTCATTCAAAGACATAAACCATCGAATCCTACATTTTCTCTTACACTAGCAATCGAAGTAAATCCGTATCACTATTTAATAAAGCTCTACATCTGCTCCCATCCCTCAACACAGTCAAATAGGATAGCACATACTCGAAATCTCTTCGACCACACAAAGCATCTCTAATCAGATTCATGAGATGATCTCGATCATCATTCGTATCGTCCATGTGCACAACAACAGTACTCCCGCCTAAGTAAGCCAATCCCTCCCACTGACCTCCAAAACGTACAATAACATGCCGCCGCCCCATCTAAAAATCAAAGAAAGAAGAGAGATTAGGGTTACAATACGAAAAACAGAAATTTACATCACAAACTGCCAGGGCACGAAGGCACCATCGTGGGATTGATAGAAAGGCTCGATGGTGATCGAGCTGGCCATCGTGCCCATCGTGTCCATCGTGTCCATCGTGGGCACGATCGTGCCATCGTGGGGAGAAACCCTTCGCCCCCGACAGAAAAAAAATATCATAGTTTCCAACCCCTTACAAATCACACAATGCGAGTTATTTCAACTATTTTTTCTCCTAAACATATTACTAAACTTCAAGTTATATTCGAATTTAAACAAATATCACTTAACATCTACATATTCCATGCAAATCGAAGACAATTTTGGGACACGATGGTCAAGGCACGATCGTGTTTACTTGGTCACGATCGTGCCTTGCCATCGTGAGTTAAATAACACGCACTAGTATATGCTTTTCGGACGAAGATTTCGGGTGCATACCTTCTTTATGAAGCCAGAAACGCGATGCCGGCCTTCCTTGATATCTTTTTCTTCTTTGGTTTCACGTTTCGAGAGATTGGAGTAGCTTTTTTCTCTTCTTTCTCTTCTTCTTTCTTTTTAGGGTTTTGTGGTTTTTGGTGTTTTCAATTGTAGTGTTGTGATTAATTCGAACCCAACTAGGAGTTCTAAACCTTGTCAACAACCTCTCTTACGCAAACTTTAATGAACTACCTTCATTAAATTCCTAGTTTCATCCGAAAATCTTCAGAGAATCGGATTTGGTAGGGTTCAATAAATGAAACGCGAAAGAATCTGCATTAAATATTATTTTCCATCGTGTCCAATAGCACCATCGTGTCCATCCATCGTGTCCACCCATCGTGCCCAGCCATCGTGTCCAGTCCTCCCATCGTGTCCAGAAGAAATCTGGCCGACGACGGGAGAGAATTGAGAGAGATTGAGGCTATTTTTTCAGATTTTTTTTTTACTTTTTTAATTTAATTCATAGGTGTATTATTTTTTTTTAGTTTTTGTTAAAGGGAGGGCACTTTAATCTTTTAAATGATTTTGGTATAGAAAACTTATAGTTTTATGAATGGGACTAAAAAACTTATGCTTATTAAATTTTGGTATTTTTTTGTCCAATTTCACTAAAAAAAAATTCAACATAAAGTGATTGACACTGCCCAAATTCAAAATCTTGTTTGACTACATCAAGTTCTTCATCTCGTCTTTGCTTCTAGTTTGTTTCCATCTCATGCTATCATAATAATTATATTTCCTTAATTACAATCTTTTTTTAGGTAACCGTAATTGCAATCTTAATTATTGTAGTTAATATGTTTCTATGATTACATTACATTTTTTTTTAGCTAATTACATGATTGCCGTAATTAGAAATGCAATACATATACACACCAATCAATCAATTAATTAATTGAGAAAGTATATAATTTAGTCAATTGCAGTTACATATATTGAAAGTGGATGCCTATTGAAGATTTTAGATAAACATAAAACAAAAATTCTAAAAATGTCACATAGGCATAAATAGGGGTGTAAATTCGGGTTACGGGTTTCTAGGTAACCCGAACCCGTCCCGTAATGTTCCGGGTATTGGGTACCCGTTACCCGAATTTTTCGGGTACGGGACGGGTTACGAGATAGAGGATTGAAGTTGTTCAGGGTAACGGGTTATCCGTCCCGTCCCGTATACCCGGTCAACCGTTTATATATTATATTCTTTTTGTATTATTCTTAATTATTTTATGAAATGTTTTACAAAATAGAAAATATGCACGTTGCATCTTTCTCTCTCTCTCACGCTCACACTTCCAATTCACAATTTCTCATCTCCTCTCTCTCACACCTTCGCCGTCGTTCCACTGTCATTCAACACATCCCTCTCTTATTGTCGACGTCGCACCACTCTTTAGATTTCTTTATTGAAAAAATATGAAGAAAACAGGTAGGAAAATGTTCAAAAACAAGTTTTGATATTTTTATTTTTTTAAAAAATGGGTACATACGGGTACCCGATCCCGACCTGCATAAACCCGGTCCGGGTATTGGGTACCCGTTTTTTTAAAACGGGACGGGTACGGGTAGCAAATTTTGAGAAATTTGGGTACGGGTACTCGGAAATTCCGGGTAGGATATTCGTCCCATCTCGAATTTACACCCCTAGGCATAAAGATGATTGTGGTGTTTAGAATGTGTTTTACTATTATATATTGATATTAATTAAAAATAAAAGGAATGACCTAACCCAAATTTAAAATAAACAAACTCAAACTTGAAAATTAGATAACTTCTATTTTCAACAAAATAATAAAGGAAAAAGTAGCATTTCCCCCCTAACGTATAGCCCCTTATCGTATTTACCTCCCCAACAAAAGTTGACGGACTGTCAGCACCCCAACGTATCCTAAATTGTGCACATATACCCTCTTGTCAAACGTCCGTTTGACGCCGTTGATAATTTCCTTTTTCTTTTATTTTATTTTACATGAGTCCCCATTACAAAACATTCAGAATGACCAAACGAAAAAATAAAAATAAAAAAACAAAAATAAAACAACTCATCGGCCACCTCATCTCTCCTCTCTCTTCTCTCTCTCCCTTCTTTCTCTCTCTCTCCTATTGCTATTCCGTAGGGATGTAAACGGGTCGGGGCGGGGCCAGGTATTGCTTTCCCATCCCCATACCCGCTTCAAAATTTCATACCCGTCCCTGTCCCCATCCCCGTTTAAATCGGGGTGGGGCGGGACGGAGATTACCCGTCGGGGAAAAGGATACCCATCGAGTACCCGTTAGATAATTTATTTTATTTTTAATAATTTATTATAACAAAAAAATTAACACCATAAACAACAATTCATATAAACAACAAACCTATAAAATTCATTGTATCAAATATAAACTCCATAAAAAACTTAAAAGAAACAAAGAAAAACATCCTGATATGATTTTTTCTCTAAGAAAGATTCAAAGAAGTACAAATGTAAAAAGCCAAATGTCAATTCTCTAAGATGATCCTGACTTCCTCTCAAAAAAAGTTTCAAACAAGATTCATGATGAATTTTCTCCCAACAAAAACCTCCATCAAACTTGAAGATTTATTTGATGTTTTCCAGCACAAAAAGCAAAAAGCTCCATCAACATCAAGTTTCAAAATCCACATAACTTGGTCCCTGCAATAGTACCACATGAAAAAACATGTCAAAACTCATAATTAAAAATATTAGAAACATTAGAACAATTCAAGTAATTTACCTCTCCATCATCTTTTACATCTTCACTTATTGTGGAATACGGCTTTTTGTAGACAAATCTAACAATAAGAATAATTATAAAATTTATTATAAATACTTACAATGAAAAAAAGAAGATAAGTAATTTATCATAAAATATCATACCTTGACTCTCATTCCATAACCAATCTTGAGCACACACTAAAGCTTCCAAAGTGTCGGGACGTAGCCTATTATGAAGAGGAGTCACATGTCTCCATTGATTTTCCGCCTTTTAAAATGCTCCCAAACAACTGAAGTTAATTTCCTTTTTCCAGTGTGTTCCTCTAGATCAATAGTTGGTGGTGTGGGTTTATGTATATTACTCTGCCCTTCATTTGATGGGATTTCTTTTGGAATTTTTTCAGAAGTTTCTACTATCATATATTCATATGCAAAATTTCCTAACAATATAGAATACAATAGTGTCATATCATTTCAAAAAACAAAAAGATGTGTGAAACAAAGATGTAGAAATATTGGCTGCAAATCTAGAAAAATGAAAAAAATAATATAATTAATAAATAATAAGATTAATTTGAATTTTTATTTCCAAAAAATTTCTATAAACATACAAATTACATTTCGTCATTGTGGATTTGTGGAGTCTGCAAAGTGATTCATCAAAAAACAAGGGTTAATTGTTAATTTTGGATTAAAATAGAAAAATCTTAATTTTCTCAACTTATCGTCATTCAATCCCTGCGCCAGTGCCATAGTAAACATGCTGCTATAATACATATTAAATTCAGAAAAGCTTCATAATCATCATGAACAACTTATAAATGGAATAAAATATCTTGCCTGTAAGAGTTGCTACTTTCTTGCTAACCTTGCTTCCCTCCTTGTTGTGCTGCAGCAGATGGATTGGTGTCCGCTCAAGTTTAAGATTTTTTAAATTTTAGAGAAGAAAGAAGTTGAGAATTGTAATTGTGTTAACTATTTTGTTTTAATGAATAATGATCAGAGAAGTTGAAGAGTCTGCGTCTTTTCATATTCTTTGTTCTTGAAATTTGGCTAACAAAATTAATAAATATTGTATATAATTATTAAATATATATTATATATAAAATAATAGAATAATTAATCGGGTTGGGTTCGGGGCGGGGATCTATACCCCGTACCCGACCCGAACCAGATTCGGATCTTATGATTTAAACCCGTCCCCGTCCCCGACAACAAAAGGTTTCACCCGAACCCGGTCCATTAGGGGCAGGTACCCGCTAAACCCGACCCCGTAGGTAAAATTGTCATCCCCACTTGTGAACCTAAAAATGGAGAGAACTCGTCAGATTCTGAATCCAAAAATGGGGAGAACCCAAACACCTCACCAAGAAGCTTTGCAACTCTCACCTGCTCGGCCCGATGAGCAACACCAGCCTTCAAACATTACCGTCACCACAACTTACCTTGTCGCAGCCGCCGACTCATTCCCGATCAACACCGCCATCCACCGTCGTTCGACATCAAACTCCACAAGACTCACCACCAAAATTAATAATTGTGAATTTACAAACCAAAACCAAAACCAAAACCAAATCCTGAAGTTTGAATCGATTTAGGAAGCTTCCCAATCAACACCACCACCCCAAGCCGTGAATCGGTTCTCAATTGCGCTTTAATTTTCAGATTTAGGCAACTAGAAAGAAAGAGATGAGAGGGAACATTGCCGGTACGGGTTGGAAGAGAGATACAATTTAACTGAATTTATATTGGAGTTTGTTGTTTGAATTGGAAAAAAAATAAAATGAAATAGTAGTTTTATTTCTTCGACTCCCTCCCTCTGTCTGTTTTGTTTTAATTTATGGTCTTCACCATTTAATTTGTTTCAATTCAAATCATGAGATGCAAGAGAGATATTATACTTTGAAGATGTATAAATCTGTTCGATAGCAAGAGAGAGAGAGAGATAGGGGGAAGAGGGAGAGGGAGATGAGCTGTTTTTTTTGTGGGGCCCATATAGGATAAAATAAAAGAAAACGAAAATTTAACATCCGTTTGATGAGAGGGGATATTTGCATAACTTATGTTGGGGTGCTGATAGCCCATTAACGTTCGTTGGAGAGGTAAATATGATAAGGGCTTATACGTTAGGGGTGAAAATGCTACTTTTTCCAATAATAAAAGAAAATTAGATACTTTTTGCAGTGATCTAAAAATGTACAATAAGACCAGATTACCAGAATGGGCTTGTTATCCTTTACAATAAGAAGATTTATTAATGGTCAAGGACCCAAACAATTAAAAATCTGTCTCGGGTTGATATTCAAACTTATTTATGAAATCATGAACTAATCGTGTGTTTTATAATGTGTTTGTGTTTGTTTGTTTGATAAAATTTGTCACCCCTATAGGTTCTTGATGATTGAACTTTTACTTCTCGGGCCCTTAGTTTGCATTCTTCTATGAAATTATAGATGTGTTCTCTTTGATGAAAAAAGATTAAATATGTATATTTCACTCCTTTTTTCCCTTTTTATTTTTATTGTCATGTTGAATTTTAAATCGCCATTGATGACAGTTGACGTAGGCTTAGAATTCTCCATGCTTTTTGTGATACTCAAATTTAAATTAACCTACTTTTCTTCTTTCTCCGCAGCAGAGCCTTTATCTACTTTGGTGGATTTAGATTTTTATTTGATTGGCTGGTTGTACCATGTGTTGAGACATAAGTACGTTCATTAGTATTTTTATTTCCTTTCCTCTTAGCCCAAATTATTTTTACTATTTCTTTTGGGCCGTCCCAGCATAGATTAAAATCCGTCAAAATTAGAAAAAAAAAAACTGTTTTAGTTCTGCTTGTCTTGACCCAAATTATTGACATATAAAAAGTGTATATATATCTTTACTATTTCTTTGGACTGCCCCTGCATAGATAAAAACCCTTCAAAATTAGGGAAAAGGGAAAAGAGGAACGAAAATCAGAAAAGAAAAAGGAGACGACCTTACTATAAAGGGCCCAAATGTGAAATGTCTTAGTTTCTTATGTGTTTATCATGTAATTTGATCCAAAAAAATATTATTTAGTAATATATTTCACTACAAAAAAACACATATTTAACGACGGACATTTCCGTCACCGCTGCCATAAATTCCGTCGCCGATTTCACGTCCCGACGGATCGGCGACGGATCAATTTCGACGTTGATTTCTTGGTCGCCGTTGAAATTAACGACGGATTTCGTGTCCGTCGGGAGATGGGACGACGGATCGACGGCGGAAAATTCCGTCGTCGAGAACGGTCACCGGTTTGGTCGTCCTAGAATCTGCGACGGATTGGCGACGGACCGGTCCATCGTTAATCGACGACGGACAATATTCCGTCGGCGATTTAAAGGGATTAACGACGGAATATCGGTCGCAAATCCGTCGGGGATCGACGACGGAATTTGTCCGTCGTTAGATTTGAGCTTGTTCGTACTGTTACTTTCCGTCGCCAGTCCGTCGGGAATTTCTATTTTTTAGGCCAATAATTTGTTTTATTTTATTTCCAACCACCTGTTCATATTTTTTTTAATGATCCGCTGTAGTTTCAGTCTAGCAAAGAAACAGAAAATATCAAAACATTCAACTTCAAATATATGAAATATACAACACGAAAACTATTTATATATCCACAAGAAAAGTAGTATAATTAAATTTGTTAACTTAATACATAGAGTGAATTCGTACATTGAACTTATTAAAAACTATAAGCAAACTAATGTACTAACAAGTATTCTAAATTCAGTCGGTACATAAGAATGGAGAGAGCTTCAGTCAACCAAACATTTTCTCCCTCGCCATCAGCATCTGCCAATGGTGTTGTCGTTGCCCTTCCCATCATATATTTGAACAAACAACAATTCATCTGCATACAAATTAGATAAGAAAAAAAAAGGAAAAAAAATAAATAAATAAATAGCAACGTAATACTATCTAACATTTCTATATCCTCTTCCAATTATCAATCAGAGCAACATCTAAAGCCAAATTATGCACTACAAACACATTAACGCAACAAGTAAGAGTTCATCACAACCAATTAAATCATCAATGGAGATTATCTCCATTAATCCAACCCCACTGTAATACACACACATACATATATATATATATATGTATGTAGAAAATTCAACTCCCAAATTAATTAAGCACATGCATGTTCATAGGTTTTGCTGACATGTCACAATTTTTTAAACACGTTGAATTCCAATACGAAAATATGAAACCAAACTTCCAACTTACTTTAATTCAGCATATATATAATACTACAACTTTTGCTGGTCAAATTAGTGCATTTGTACCAATAAATCCGATAATTTCTCCATAAACCATTTTTAACCTTCTTAATCCTAATTGTCTTTTCATTTGGAAAATTCAATTCTAAAAATTTTAACCCTTTTTACCTTGCCTAATCCTTCGGCCTAACAGAGCCTACTTCACATAACTTTCTGGCTAAGTATACTTAATTGACAAATGAACATACGGAAAAGAAATAGGCAAAGAATCAAATACCTGCGACTCCAGCGGAGTGATGAATTAATCACTGAGAGAGAAGGAGCTCCGGCAAAATAGGACGGCGCCAGCGGCCGGTGACCACAGTAACTGCGGAGAGAGAGACTGTAAGAGAGAGGGAGAGAAAATCAGAGAGATAGAGAGGGGGAGAGAGAGACAGAAAGAGAGAGATAGGAGGACTTACTCAGCGAGAGAGAATAAGCTTCGGCAGAATGTGCACGCGACGGCGGCGGCAGTTCTGGTAACTGCAAAAAAAAATAGAAAGTCAGTGTGAGAGAGAGAGACAGAGAGAGAGATGGGGAAAGAATGTGACTGACCTGAGACGGCAGTGGTGCGGCGATGGCGGGAGAGCAGCCCTACGTGCGGTGAGAGAGAGAAAGAACGTGAGAGAGAGAGGGCGGTGACTTACGGTGGCAAACGACCGGCGAGAGACGGCCGACGACGTAGGAAGGGAGACGGCAGCGGGAGACGGCGCGTTGAAGGAAGGGCGCGGTGAAGGGAGACGGCGGCGAGGAAGAAAGGGCGAGGAAGGAAGAGCGCGGGAGATGGCGGGTTGAAAATGAAACTCGCTAGGCCAAGAGTCAAGTGGTATAAATTAATAAAACAATTAACGACGAACCACTTCCGTCGCCAATTTAAAAAAAATGAAAATTATTTTCCGATTAACGACGGAATATTCCGTCGTCGACGTGGCCGGCAAATTAACGACGGAATAATCCGTCGCCAATATTAAACATTAAATTTTTGCGAAAATTATTTTCAAATTAACGACGGAATATGTCCGTCGTTGTCATTAACGACGTCAAGTCCGTCGTTAATTCCGTCGTCACAGCTGGTATCTTTTTTCCGTCGTCGTTCCGTCGTGTGTCCGTCGTCTAGGGACGACGGAGGGTTTTCCGTCGCGATTTTGGTGTTTTTTTGTAGTGTTTTTCGTTTATAATTTTTTTATTTTTTAACTATAAATAAAGAGTTTAAATTAATTTAAAATTTTTCACAGGACCTACGTTGCCTGACTTGTGCTTCATCATTTGAGCGAACGCCATCGTTTCTTGATTCTGAATCGCCACGTTTTTAGTTCAGATAAAAATTAGTTAATGCGTTTGTTTGATGATGATGTTTGTTAGAATTCGGACATTAATTAATTTATATGTGGTGAGAAGAATTAAGTGTATAGGTGCATGCATATGATCGTGCATGGCGCGGTATGCCCGTAATTTACACATACGCGTGTATATATAAGCGTCGTTTTGATTGTACCTCGTGCTGGGACATTAATACCTTAATTTTTTTTTCCCTGTTTTCGATATAATTTTGTGAGGGATTTTATTTATATAATTTGATTTGTTTTGAGATACTAATTTGATTTGATATATCTTTTCCTAGTTTTTCGATTAGATTTTGTGAGGGATTTGATTTATATTACTAGTTATTGAATTTGAAATACGATAGGTTAGGGTGGAAGAAATCAATAAATTTTACTCCCTCAGTCCCATTTATATAGGCAGATTGAAATTTTCACAAGGATTAAGAAAAATTATTGGAAAAGTAAATTATATAGTAAATTTTCTAATATGCCCCTATTTATTATTTGACCATGTATTTTTTTATGAGTTAATCAAAGAATTAAATAGGGATATATTAGTAAATGAGCTAAAAACTATTACTTTTTATGGAAACAAGCTTATATATTTGGGACATCCAAAAAAGGAAAACAAGCCTATATAAATGGGACGGAGGGAGTACTTTTGAAGAGAACCTTTTCCTATTTAGATAAATCATGAATCAAATACCTCGATCCAAATATACCGGCCGTTCACCTTCCGAGCTCACTTTTCGTGAATACCGCTAACCGTTTGTTCATATTAGTATTATTCTTTTTAATTTTTTTTAATTTTTTATATTTTATAAGTACCTAGAAATTAATATTGAAATTAAATCTACAAAATATATATAAATCAAAGGGAGAAATGAGATTTTAACACTTTTTAGATTGAAAATACTAATAATAGCACTACTTTTTAAAATATATAAATTCTAGCACTTTTGTACATTTTTACCCCTCCTTTTTTCCAATCATTTATCAGATTTATTTTTAATAAAAAAATGCTTAAAAATTTAATTAGGAAGAATACGCTAAAATACAAGATTTATGTTTCACTTTTTACTTTCTACCATTCAGTCATTTTTTCATTCATCTCCCCAAACAGTCTTCGTCTTTTAGGAAACCCTCTCTTCCACCGTCAAGCCATGGTCTTCTCCGCCGAGCCATAGTCACCGCCGCCGTCCTATTATTTCGATCTAGACTGGCTCTTTCTCCTCTCCCAAAATCGACGCCACAAACAGGAAACCCTAGATGCCGCCGTTAAGCCATAGAGTCTGCCGCCATCAATCATAGTCGTCGCCACAGTTATATTATCTCGAGCTCGATCCAGACCGGCTATTTCCACTGTAAACCATGACAGATTCATCTTCAGTTGGTATCTACATATAGGCACACCATAAGCCTCGAGCCATCCCATCGCCGCCTACCACGGCGGAAGAAGCCGAGACTAGTCTCCATGAGGGAACAAGCCACGTCTGGTCAACCAACTTCTAAACCCAACTTCCGCTGCTGCAATTCACTTGAAAAATAATGTGAATTCACATGAAAAATAATGTGAAATCACATTATAAGTTGTGTGATTTCATATATAATTCGTGAACTCACATGAAAAATAATGTGAATTCACATGAAGAATAATGTGAAATCACATAAAAATAATGTGAAATCACATTATAATCTGTGTGAAATCACATGAAGAATAATGTGAAATTATATGTAGATCTGGATGGTTGCAGAGGTTGAGCGGTAGGGCGACGAATGCGTGGTGGCGTCGCCTTGAGAAGGACATTCTCCTGCAAGGTGGCGGGACCGGCGGCAAATTTGAAGACACGATAGTGGTGGAGGCGGCGAAGGTAGGGATCTGGAGGGTGGAAGATGAACAGGAGATGGAGAGTGCTTTGGTGGGGGAGGTGGACGACGTGTGGGAGAGAGTGGTGGAGAAGGCGGCGAGACGGCGGCGAGACGGCGGATGAGACCAAAGATGGCTCCACCAGAACAGATGTGGCGCGAGAAGGAGAGGCGGTAGCACGGCGGCGTTGCTGGTAGACGACCACGGTGGCAGCGGTGATGACCCCTGCCATCGTTGCTTTTGCCGGAATCCGAGGGGAGATAGGAGGAAATTTTCAGAAATTAATTGGGGGTCTAGGGTTTAACAATTGGGTTTTCAGTGGTGGTTTGTGCATGGAGGTGGATAAGAGGTGACAGAGCACCATCGGCGGATGCGTCTCGCCGGAGAATGGGAGCAGTGGCAGTGGTTTGCTGTAATTGAGTTGAGGGAGAAAGCGGTTAAGAGAGAGGGGATTGCAGACGTAAATATTTGGAGAGAATTGGGATGCAAAAGCTTTTTAATATACTTAATATACATTTATTAGAAATTAAAAAGTATTTTAATTCATTTACAATAAAAGATATTTTAGAAAATGAATGAAGGGTAAAAAAGTCAAGAAGTGCTATTATTTGTATTTTTAAAAAGTAATACTATTATTAGTATTTTTTTTTTCCTGAAAGTGCTATAATCATACATTATCTCTAAATCAAAACTCAATTTATTCTCTGTCCCTCTAACTTTAAGAAAATGAATAATAAGATAAATCGAGATTTGATTTTTATGTGTTTTGTAAATTTAATGACTTTCAATATTATTTTTAGGGTATTAGAATATAAAACAATTAAAAAATTAAAAAGAATAATGCTAACACGAATAAACGGTGCTCACGAAAGGTACTCATGGAATATGAAATCATGTAATCGTATGTTGCTCATGATAAATCTTCCCCTATATTAAATCATGTACTATGGTTGGATTTTGAAAATTACCAATACATTAGCTAGGTAGCAAGTTAATTATGTACTCTATTGTTGTGTTTAATCTTACGATGTCTCACGTGTACAGTATATTTAATCAGCATTTAAATCTCGTCAATTGTAATACATAAATAGGGATCTTGTATAAATGTAAGAAACCAAGCTATTTATGAATTTGCGAGCATCCATTGAAAAAGTTTCTGAACTTTTTTTCTTGCTTAGGTTTTGAGTGATATGATTCGGAATAAAGATGGTATCCAATTTCGTTCAAAGGATGTTTCATCTTATGTGGCTATTAGTAGCATCCAAAAAACAATCTCGCTTCCATATGTCAAAAAATAGATCTAAATATATATAGATTGAGAGCCACGAGAATAAGCAAAAGCGAGGAAATCATTAAAATATTGACCAACTGATATGTAGGGCTGTGCATTCGGTTCCAACCGAACCGACCCGCACCGAACCGCCCAAACCGAAAACCGACGAGCCCAAAAAATTGGCACCGACCCGCACCGATTATAGGATTCAAACCGAGCCGAAACCGACCGAAACCGAGGATCGGTTTCGGTTCGGTTTCGGTTAAAACCGACTTGAAATCGTGACGCATAAATTACGATTGTGCAGATTGGGTTGGGGTGAAGGCGACGAAGAAATCATGGTGGGTGGAGAGTGTGGTAGAGAAAGACGGGTATGGAGGGGCGCGGCGGAGGGCGGTGGTTGTTGAGAACCTTGGTGGAGGCGAAGGAGAAAGCAAGATCTGGTGGTGACTAGTGCAAGAAGAGTGCCGGAGAAAGCGAGATCTGGAGGCGAAGATGGAGTAGGCCGAGTAGCTGCGGAGGCAGAGGGTGTTGACGGCGAGGAAAGCGGAAGAGGTCTGTGCGGGGAGGGTGTCTGGGGCTGTGCCGCGGTGAGAGAACGAGAGGCCGGTGGGCTGGGCGGTTGCCGGTGAGATGAGAGAGAGAGAGCAAGAGGTAGAGAGAGAGAAAGATAGAGAGAGGGAACCAAAGAGGCAGAGAGCCAGAGAGTGGAAGGAGGGAGGCGCAACAGTAGATTAGAAATTTAGGTTTGCATTAATTATATACTCTATGCGGGTCGGTTCGGTTTTCACGGGTTTGAGATATTAAAACCGAAACCGACCCGAAAACTTTTCGGTCCCCATTTTTCAACCCGCCCCGACCCGATATGACTCAATGACCGAACCGACCCGCCCCGAACCCGTCGGTTCGGGTCGGTTTGGCGGGTCCGGGCCGGTTTTGCTCACCCCTACTAATATGCTCCTTTTTAATTATTTTTTTTAATAGTCAAAGAAATAATTGAAAGTCAAAAAATAGTGGAAAAGTTGAAAAGAAGAGAGAGAGAGGAGGGGATAGGTTCAATGAACAAACCTTTTATATCAAATCAATCAAATGAGTTTTTAGGTTGAATTCCATAGTGTGGGCCTTTGTTTATATCTATCTTCAACTGAAATGGATATGCTCTTCACACCTTTTGGCCCACTTCTTAAAGTGGACTTCTCACAATTCCTACGCCTGTAATTTCATTTTCATTTAACCAATTATTTTTTATAGTCTTTTTCAGTCGACAAAAAAATTGTCACATTGTGGTTTACATAGATTTTAATGAAAGCTGGTGAAAAGTTGTGTGAGTAGAGAATGGATTCCACAATATAAATAGTGAGAGAAGGTTGTGTGAGTGAAGTTGTGGGGTCTATTATTAGAAATGAATGTGACAAATTTTTTATGGACAAATCGAAAAGAAAATTGTGTCAAACTTTTCGTAGACGCGGGGAGTAACATTTATTTTGTTTCTGGTTTAATCAATAGTCCAATCATTCCATTTAGTCCCCACGGAAAATACCAACTTGTGATTGTGTGACCGCTCATGATAGCAAAACCACCCTACAAATAGACCCACCATTTTTGGGTTATTGAATATTATGTCCTTTTCTTGTGTGTGTTTTGTTTTGCTAAATGTATTTATATGCTTATTACCGTGTTTTTTTTTTGTGATTTGCATGTTATAATACAAAAACAAGCTAAATTTATATAGTACGCACCTATAATAGCAGCCTCCAACTTATTACATAGATTTCGGGTTTAGGTTTAATTAATAAAAGGTTGTTCCACATAAGCCAAAACACGTTGTAGATTCCAAATCTCTCATTTTATTTTCATTAAATTGCAAATGAAACATTATAAACAAATATGATTTACAAAGAACATTATGCCCCATGTGGATGCAAAACGACCTTAAAAAGTGTGACAAATATATATCCAGAGTTCAAGTCTCCCTAATTGTCCCTTCAAATAAAAAAAATAAAAAAGAAATAAAGAAATTATCTAGCGGTATAGTAATTAATTTATGATTTTATTGTAGAATACAAAAATTCTAATGTTAGTTATCTAGTTAAGTAGAAAGTCAAATATATCCAGACGATTTAGAGAGTCAAAGCGTACACACTTAGAAAACCTATTCTTCATAAAATATGACTTCTATTAAAAATGTACTCTGATGTTCGATTGGCCTAATTAAAGAACATATCATCTCCAAAAGCTATATATGCGCATCATGTGCGTGTAATGTAAGACCAAATATATTTAATTTTGTTTAGTAAAATTTATTAAAAGCATGCACAAAGGATACAACCCATAAACTAGCTACAAAGTTCATGAGGAACAAAACAAAAAAGCTTTATCCCAACAAATTAAGGTATAAGACAAAATTATGGATTGTCATGCATGAAATTATTTAGGGATTAACATGGTAAGACTGTCTCACACAAACTTCCTCCATATATTATCAAATTAAATATCCCGTTTGCAATTACTTAGTACGACATGTGGAAGACCAAGTAATTAACGACCAACAATCTATATTAAGTTTTAATTAATATTGTAGCAATGATTAAGCACTAGAAAGTATGGGGGCTTTGTTTAAAGAGTAGGGTAGGTAAGCTACTTTGATACTAATTAGATTTGAGAAGCTCTTTTACCTAACAATAACATGGGATGGAATGGTATGGTCACTATTTCTCACTAATTTGTTTACACACGCTAACTATACATCAATCCTTGTCTAATTAACTATTCACCTCCATTATTGTTGTTTAATCGCTTTGATTAATTAAATTCATCGAGTTAATTATGCGATTAACTTTATTCACAGACTCTAATATTGTTTTTTGTGGTATCTTTGTTCAATTTCTAATAAACAATTGGAGAGTAGACTAAATTAAAATAACGAAGGAGTAAGAGAAAGAAGTAGAGGATCAAAAGCATAGACTTTATATACTAAAGCATGCGTGTTAATTCAAGCTATACCTAGATAATATTAATTAACTATAATTAAGGGCGGAAATCCCTAACTCGTCGTGATAACCCAATCAATAATTACAAAGAATAAATTGTACCCGCCTAATGCGAATTTGATACCTTTTTTTAAAAGGGAAGTTGCATTAGAATCAAATAGCATCATATGATACAATCGTACTTGGAACTTGAGCGCAGCCAATCGCGCTAGAAATAAGCCGCCTATCATAAAAATGTAGCTCTCTCTATTTTCATATATATCATAAAAATGTAAAAATAAAATAAAATTAATACTAGATCTACAAATAAATTTTTATGCTAACCGGAAAAGATAAATTAGATAATTAATTAAAGACAAAACAGAATTTAAAATATGATAGTATTGTGAGTTAAATAAAAAAAAATGATAGTATTGTATAAGCCAATAGTACGGACAAGTGGAATTTGACCCTTAATCTAACATTAAGTTTTGACCAAGGAGCATCATGTGGACCAATCTTCCCTATGCACTTCCACATATTTGAAATTTGTTATTGGCGTTTGACTAACTTAATTTCAGAAATATTATATTCTCTTAGATATTTTTGGAGTTCAATCATAATTTATTATATTTAATTTTCAAAAACATTTTTTTATTTAAGTATGTGGAGACATATGAATAGTCTAAACTATAGCCCAAGTTTAATTAGAGCCAAATAACCACATAAGGTATTCCATGAACGGCCTTATAATTCACTATTTAAAAAGGGTTAAATCAATATTTAACTGACAGTGTATGAAGACATTATCTATTTTTACGAACAACGTTAAAGCAGACACTCACGAGTCATGAGTCACGTACGTTTGATATTTTTTACCAAAACTATCCACAAAAAAAAAATCACAATTAATACGATATCCACATCACATAAACCCTACAATCATCCTGCCTTCCATCATCCTTTTTCTAGCTAGGTTTCTAATTTGACATATAACACATGGAAATATTCCACCCCCTCAGTTATTAATTGACTACTTTAATTAAGAAAAATAAAATCATGAGTAAATTCCCAACATATATGTAGAGATACATATCAGTATTGTATTAAAAATTTACAGAAGATGGTTCATACATGTAAATGTAATAATAAAATGGTGAACAATATCAAGCTTTTGAAGAATCGCTTCACGCAACAAGAAATCAAACGTGCCACCACGTGTTATGATATGGTAATTAGTTGAAATTATTTATTATTCCATTCGATAAGACCTTAATTAATTGCTAATTACTAGAAGAGAACTCACCGCCCTAATTAATAACTAAGGCTAAAAATAGCATGTCTAGTTATTGAAAGAAACACAGTCACACTCTACATGAAGGTCCAATTTGGTTTTCCATTTAACACGTGTGTATATTGTGGTGGTCATGAGAAGAATATGTTAGTTAAATAATTAATTACTCGTATACCTAGAATAAATCAAACTAATTTGTAGAGAACTCCACTCCATGTAGAGTAGAATAAACATTTAATTTATTAAAGTCTCCATCAAGATGCAAAGGTGAGCAAAATAACCATAAATCGAATATTCCAACCGAACCAAATCGAAATTTTAAATTCGATTATGATTTTTTCAGATTTTCGAATCGGTTCGAATTTTATTTTAAAATTTCGTATTGGTATGCTAAAAACTGGAAAAATCCGAAATTCGAATTATATATATGTGTATATATATATATATATATTTATACTATTTATTAATTTAAATAATTCAACATTTTTAATTGTAAATTTTTAAATTGTGAGTTTCTAAATTAATTGCTTGTGATGAGGTATAACTTCTTTGACGAACAATCCGTCGGTAAGTCGGTCGATGGGTTTTTTTGTCAACCCGTGTTTTTTCCGTCGATAATCCATAGGTAAATACCAACGGAAATGTTTCCGTCGGTAAATTGCCTCTTTTTTGTTGTGGAATAACTAGCAATTGCCCAAGTATCCAGCGTGTTACATTGCGCTGCATAATGTAGGAAATTTGATATGATATGCCTTAGAAATGTGCTATATTGCAGGTTTTTGACAAATGAGATGGAAAAAAAGAATGAAAATTATATTTATTTCCCATTTTTTGGATTTTTTTTGGAAAATTTCGATTTTTCAATTTAGATCGGATTTAGGTCTGAAATTTCATTTTTTCGGTTCGAATGTTCGGATATTTCGGTTCGGATGGAATTTATTTTTTTAAGAATTTCGAGTTCTTGAATCGGTTCGGATTTAGCAAAAATTCGAACCAAAATCCGACTACTCACCCTAGATGCAAATGCATTAAAACGATATATATACATATCAATATTTTAATTTATTAATATACCTCTCTGGATTTGGTCATGATCAAAAGCTTCAATTTTATTTAATTGGATATAATAGATATATAATTGGGGTAATTTTATTAATAGCTATATATTTTGGATAATGAAAAACTTTTGCATAATTGAGCCAATTAACACTTTAGAATATAGTTTTCTAGCCATAAATAGAATGAAAAAAAAAACTTTAATCGTGTGCAAATATGTGTTGATGCACGACTACTATTTCATCCATGCAGTCTTGAAGATTCTTGACTTTCCGTGCAAATATGAACAACATGAATATCAAATCTAATTAAGTTTTTGATAAAAAAAACAAACATTAATAACCAATATATCACGTCAAATTAAACTACAAGTCCAATTCAAACATATGAAACATCAATTCTAATTAAACATGAAAATATTATTTAATTCTTTCAACTCATGATAATTTGAGCAAATAAGAGTGTGTTTACTTTGGTTGTAAATTTATCATTGGAAAATAAGGGAAATGAAAAAGTAGGAAAAGCTAGAATGTTTGTTGAGTGTAGAAAATGACCCACATATTTGATTTGTTATTATGAGACATAAAATATTAGAAAGTTAGTGAGGTCATTTTCATTTATGGAAACATCACATTTAGGGACGGCCCAGAATAGCAAATTAACCACACTTTTGGGGGATCGATGGAGTATCATTTCCATCCTTTTATATCACATGTTTACTAGAGTGAAAAAGAAAATTATATCACATGGTCCCCCCATCCCCTTTCCATTTTTATGCCTTTTGTCCCATGAGAAAATATTATCACATCTCTCCTCTTATGTTAATATTTTCCACAATTTGAATGAAAATGATGGAAAATAGGCTGCCCAGAAAAATTATCTATCATACCGGGAAAAATTAACACTTATAATAAACATGTAAAAAATGATGGAAAAAGTATGAAAGTATTTTCATTTTCATACTTTTCAATCAAAATAAATACACCCTAAATCAAATCCGAAACATGCAAGAAATGAGTGGATGAGTGGAGAAGGAATTGAGGCTCGTGGAGTTGGTGGTTCACTTTTTGTTTTTATATATCTTAATTTTTTTTCCTAAGTAAATGAAGGACATTCTAATCCGTTAACAGGAAAAGTGACTATAATAGCACAATTTTTAAGTTGTTTGTGAGTTCTTGTAAAAGCATGGTTTTTTAATTTGTGGCTAATTATTTTATCTTCTATATATCCAAAATGGGTATCTTTTCTCATATTGTCAGTGTACAGTCTTCTCCCCACAGGCCTAGCAAATCTTGCATTTGCTTTCTCTCTTATTCATATATATTATTTCGTCTCATTTAAAATGACCTATTTTTTTTCGATACATGTATTTAGGAGAAGATGATTAAAGAATAATGAGATAGAAGTGGTGATCCATATCTTTTTGTGAGAAAAAACGGTTTCAATTTTTGAAGCATGTCATTTCAAGTGGAACACTCCAAAATGAAAAATATGTCATTTTAAATGGGACGGAAGGAGTATATGTCACGTACAGAGAAAACAAATATATCCATGCACATTTCTTGAAATCTACCAGAAATATTCAATATATATGTCCCAATAAGTCAGAAGAAATTGCATATTAAACGCTTCAACAAATCCACCAATGCAAGAAGCTAGTCAGAGAGATTAAAATTAGATACAATTTTGAAAATCAAGATCGAGATGAACACATACGTACCGAAGCTCTCTTTGATCATTCATGGCTCCGGTTTGTGGAGGAAAGAAGAACTGATGGCGGCGCCGGGCATTAAGAAGCTGTATTGATCAGGAATTTCCGGCGACTGGTGGTGGCGGCGGGAATCAGATAGCTGTGTGTAGAAGGCGGTGGGGTTTGTGTGGCTTCTCTGAGCCGCAGCTGATGGGAAAAACATGTCTTGATGATGGAAACTGGGAAATGCTGCTGCATTAGGTGGCGGCGAGAATAAAGACGGCGCCAACATGGCGGCGGCGCTGCCCCGTATCGCGGCGGGGCTGTGGTGGTTGTGCTGCCCCTCGTAGGTGGTGATCACCACCGATGGGTCTTGGTACGATCTCTCTATGCGTTTCTTCACGCTGCACTTCTGGCTAGTGCATTTGTAATAACTCCTATAAAAATATTTATGTATATTTTCATCTCATATGTTAATATTATCATCACATTTTTAGCCAAAACATTTGTTAATTTTAGTTATCCTAGTACTCGATCAAAATCAATTCAAGAAATGAAACTAACTGAATTGAAATTTATTTCACTAGCTAGCTAACAAAATTAATACATAATTAAATTATACCTTGGAAAAGGGCTATTTTTGACAGCCTTTTGGCCATATTTTCTCCATCTATATCCATCTTCAAGATTATCTACCTCACTTTTAGTCATGAAGGCAAATCGCGGCTGTCTTTGCCTTTTCCCTTCCTTTTCTTTTGCTTTGCTGTTGATCAAAACGCAATTCACGCACACGAATGTAAATTTAAATTTCATGACTAACAGATTTTGATTAATTGATATTTATTGTTGCAACTTGCATGACCACAAATGCAGCACTAGGGTTTCTTCTATTTTCCCACACCAATTTCATTTCAATAACTTATGGTGATTAATTATATGGTATTTTTACAATCATTACATTAATTAGTATATATTATGTCCAATTATGAATTAATATATCTACCTGCATATTATTGAAGTGGGAAATTAAACTGTGAAGAATCCTGTTATCTTCAGCTTTGAAAATAAGCTAATTAATTAATAATCACCAAACCTACCAGTTAGAATAAAAAAAGTCCACCTTGACTGTAACTAACGCATGTTCACCTATTAATTTTCCCAAATCAAGATCAAATTAATAAATGATAAAAATAAAAATAAAATAAAACAAAAACATACACATTCTTAGATTTGGCATCTCCTTCTTCACAAGATTCTCTCTGAACATGATCTTTCTTGCTCTTGGAAGAATCCTCTTCAACTCCAGCCTCCTGCGACGAAAACGATGCCGCCGGCGAATTGGGCGTCATCGGAACATTATCACCACCGCCACTAGCGGTACTAGTGTTATTACAACCTGCAGATGGTGCTGCTGATAGGGTGTTGTACTCTACTGCATCTTGCAAGAAGTTTGAGAAGCTGATGAGGTGAGAAGAATGGTGGTCAAATTCATTAGGGTTTTGCAGAGGAGGCTGCAGCTGCTGTGGGTGGTTGTACATAAAGCTCGGATTGAAATTATTGTGATCTGTAACTATGGGAAATGCAAACCCTTCTGATAAAATGGTGTGATGATCATGGTGAAATTCGTACAAGGGATCGGAAATTTTGTTTTGATCATCAGACATGGGGAGAAAAATAGGATTATGATATTATGATATTATCAGTTTTTTCAGAAATTGATTGTTTCGGAATTTTGGGGTTAAGGAAACAGAAATAATAATAATAATATTCTGGGAGGAGTTTGGACAAAAAGACTTTGGTTTAATTGTGTGCTGGAGATAGCATAGCTTGTGCTTTTTCACATACTTTATGCCTTTCTTTTTCTTCTCTCGTCATTTTTTTCTAGAGAGAGAGGAAATTGTGAGAGGGACAGATGTAGATAGTGATGTTGAATACTATGCGCTTCATTGTAGAATGAAAGAGATTTAGAAAAAAATAAAAAAAAATAAAATTGTTTTATATTTTTGGTTAGGGGAATAGACTACAAATAATGTATTTCTCCTTTTCTAGAGAAACAATGACCCTTTTGATATAGTATAATTTAGAAGAGAGTAGTACTACTTCATGTGGAAAATTTTCTATATGGAGATAAATTGGCTGGATAAACAAGAAAACTAACCAAATTTTTATATATATCTTTATGGATAGATTACAGTTTAAACTATTGGCATTTTTATTCGGGCGTCAAAGTTAATTAACGATTATAGGCATAACTAATTAATAATCTCTTTAAAAAAAGAAATAGGTGTAACCAGTAATGTTCTATGTATATGTTGTTATGCATTAGGGAAAACTCTAAATTTTTATATAGTCTAGTATTTCAATTTGAGTATTAATTTTAAACCGTCCAGTATATATATATATATATATATATATATATATATATATATATATAGAAGAGATCATATGTAAAATCATTTTTCCGTAAGAAATAAGAAACAATCTGGACCATTGATCCTTGTAGATCTACGGTTATCATTGACCAATGCATTATAATTAAACATGAAATGCATTATCGTAACAATGCATTGTAATAAATCAGAAAAGCATTATTATAACAGTGCATTGTAATAAGACATAAAATACATTATTTTAGTACATAAAATGCATTATTATTATTTTTTATGGAAAAAGTATTTTGTATGTGAACTCACCCCTATATATATATATATATATATTAATCAACAAAAAAAACTCAATACAATTAAGATTGAAAATATAGAATGATTCAACATGACTAGCAATATGAAGAAAATACGAATGGTTTTAGTGGATTCCAGATTAGTGTTAGTTAATTCCCGTAGATAGATTATGTATTTACATAGTAATGACACTAGATGTTATAAGATAAAAAAAAATGTGTCATTAGGTTGTTTTTTTTTAATTTTGATATTTTTATTTTGATTATGCCCCTTTCATTATAAAAAAAATTAAACAAAAATGAAAATAAAGTGTGAAGATGTAAACTAGGCCGCAAGGCGTAAAAGACATAGTGAAGTCAACAAATTAGAACCGCAAGCCTACATGACAAAACAAGAGTCCTTTAATTTACCATTAGAGTGCCAACTAGAACTGTAAAATAGTCGGGTCGAACCGAGTCTATCGGACTAATGAGTGAAATTGGGTAGGGTGTGCCAAAAATATAGTTAAGTCTGGCTTTTTTGGGGTTTAGATCCATTCATAAATACAATTTTTTTCATGAGACGGACGTTTCAGTTGGCTCATGGAAAAACCGTGTCTATATTGACATAATCCTAACTATTCAGACTTCAATTAAGCGATAGTAAGTCAATCACCGCGCTTGATTTATGTTATTAGCATCTGATGCTAGTTTTACAACATTGATTATTTTTATCATAATTATAAATTATTAATCAAATCTTTTTAGATCGAGAAAAACTATATACATTAAATGTGTAATTATCAAAAGGGAATCAACATAGTCATCTTGACCAGTTCATAGTTTTTTAAAGAAATTATCGTCAATAAAATGATTAAAGCACGAGTTTTTTACTTTTATGTACGTGTATTTCATTTTACAGAATACATTAATGCTTCAAGTTTCATATTTACGTATTTAATTTGATTCCCAAATTTGATAACACATTGTCTAGAAATAGTTAGAAATGTAAATCATTAGTATATTTAAAATTAACTCGACCAAAATATACCAATATATGTCAAGTTCGAAAAGTGTAGAATAAAATTCATGAAGACGTAAGTTCGAGAAAATTGAACAATTTTGTCCGAAAGTCGCAGGGGGTATATTAGTGAATACACAAATTTATTTGAAAGATGTATAAAAATTGTAAGTCTAACCAAACGCCTTCTTTTTAAACATGATTCAATCTTTAGGGGTACAGACAGCACAGATTAATGTAAGAACAATGCTTCTGCAATAATTTATACAGCAGATGTGGCGAGACAAAAGGGGGCTAACGAAACAGGATATCTATAAACGGGAGGCCGTAGAATCGGAGAACCTCACCATTCTGTTAAATCAAAACCAATGAAAGACAGAAATGAAGTCATTAAATAGAACGATATAACCATAATGTTACAAAAGATATTTGCCTACCCGACTTTCCTCAGAGCAACACTCTAGCCACCATGGTCTCACATATGCACGAGACGCAAATGTTTCTTCGTTATTTTTGGAGATAGATGACAAGTGATGCCCTAAAAATAGATGCCAATGATTCAACATTCCAAACTGGGCCATCCTGTTCTGAATCACTCTGTCTCAATGAAGAAATCTTTTCCAGAAACAAACTGCAACCTCTAAAAAGTCATGTTTCCTGCCAGTTCCTATCCATTGTCTTAGAAGTATGGCTTTCTGATTGCTCCACCCTGCTTTCCAACTCAGCCGAGCCACTAGCCTCCTTCATCGACTCGATTTCCATGCTCGTTGTCCTACTTTTCCTACTCCGACGATCCTGCAGGTAATGAAATTAGGAAGACTAAGAAGGGGCTCTCTCTATTGTTTTATTTCTATAATATCTTTCTTAGATAGCTAAGAATAATATAGGCTCGTCGACCACATATTTTGATGGATTAAACAATTTTGAGCTTGTTTGATCATACAATCCTTCAAATATGCCGGTATTTGCATATTCTTACATTAATCTGTGCTGTCTGAGAAAATTGAACAAGTTTGTCCGAAAGTCGCGCGGTATGGGCATACCCCTAGAAAAGAAAAGGTGCAAAAACGGAGATAGGAACAACGGATCGCCGTTTCTACTGTTTTGGAGTGCAAAATCGGCGACCCAATCGGCGACCATCGGCTAGATCACCGAAATTCTCTGTTTTGGCGTGACACTACAAAAAAAAATGAGTATTTGCAATGAATTTTTTTCGTCACAAAAAGTTATATGTGATGGAAAAAATTCGTCAAACGTGTCGTCACTATAGGGTCCTCACATATAGGTATATGTGATAAAAATCTAATTTCCTCACATATGAGACCCATGCTTAAATGAGGAAAATTTCCTCACATTTAACCCAATTATTTGTCACATAAACCCCTACTAAATAAAGCATGATTGTTTTATTGGCACAAAACCCCTATTTATTAGAACGTGTATTTTGTTTCTCTTCCCGGCCACTCAAAATAACAAAAATTTCATTCACATTCTATAAAACTTTTGATCAAATAAATGCTACAAAATATTGTCACCAATTTATATATACTATATGTGTATCAAATATAACTGTAAAACCTGTAAATGTAATACCCAAAAAAAAAAAATATAGAGAAATCCTTGCTCTACTAATTCACTTCTTAGCATTAACATTTCACCCTAAACAGATGGTCCACATTCCACATTCTGTTGTCTTCTTCACAATATTCGTGTATCATACAGCTCCAACATTGTGCACATTCCACAATTTCCATACCTGAAATATAATTATCATGTCAAAGCCATAAACATCTCATTTCTCTGAAAATTTTCATTCTATTGCATACTCAGAAGTAATAAAAATTTATTGCTAGAAATTTATAGCTACACAACGAGTTCTTTGCCAATTGATCTAGTGAACGAACACAAGACAAGGACTAAACATCATTGCTATATGTATCAGTTACCTTAATATGCATTCTGGTAAATGATCACTATTCATATGGCTTGCATGAATCTGCACAATCAAGGTATGAGATTTATCAATTGCTTTGTTTTCTTATTGAATGAAGCTTGACTTTCAATCACAAAAATACAGAGGGTGCAGTTGAAATTGATTGTTTCAGAAAACAAATTTAAAGGATGACACTTCTCAAGAAAAAGAATTTGGAAAAATGTCGGGAATATGCTGTAAAATTTGTTGCATTTTGGTCAATCTACTTTCTAGTTCGAACGCCTTCTCCTTCAATCAATGTCAGCAAAGACATTTGATTCACGACTACGAAGAACTTGCACTCCATGTCCCATTCCTTTTATATATCCAGATCGATGTCCAAGTATAGATTTTACTATCATGGCATCTGCAGGTGCTTCTTTATCCTGTTCTGCAGCTTTATTTTTCATGTTAACCATCTTGTTATGTACACATACATTATTCAGATTATAAGTGACATAAAAATAGCACCAAACCTTCATTTGAATCAAAATTGATATTTAAAACATACATATTTAAATTCAGCAACTGCATTGACGAATTTACCTCCCATTGCCTTGCTCACATGTGTCTTCCTAAAGAGCTCGATCTCACTTTTTTCCGTCTTTCACATATAAAGGCATGCATCAAAAGTCAGGATAATAAGTTACTACACGAATGATTTAACCGTGTTTTCTGAAAAGTAAACATACAAAAAAGTACCATTTCCTTGTAGTGACTGAGCATTGTTCTTTTTCCAGATGTGTGATTGAATGGTTTTCTCTTACGATTTTCAGAGTTAACACATGACTTTTTCTATAAAATCACAAATAATATTTAGAATAACACTTCACACCGTAAGAAAATATTGGATAAAAGAAACTATTAACTCGAAGCTGATTTAATTACTTAAACTGGAAGTCATTATCCTCAATGAAATCACATGCCTCCAACCATTTTTCCATTGTCAAGTCTGGCCTTACACATACTTCTCTAGGGTCGATGTCTTCGGTAAGTAGATTATTATAAAGCTTGTGTAGTGTACACTTCCATCTTGTAAAAGCACTTTTGACCAATCTTCAATTTCAAACCATTCCTGCAAAACAAATTAATTTTATAAGCTTGATTAAACAAGCACATACACACATGAACACAACAACTAACTAGCCAAGATTAACGATAATCATTTTTGTAGTATTTAGTACACTTACAAAAAGTCTGGTACAACAGATGGCTTTGCTATTCTCTGAAACATCGCCCCACCCTGTAGCTTCGCATCAGTTCTAACTATAATTCCAATTCCATTACTCAAATCCATATTGAATTCCAATACATCATTTTATCCGGGTAGAATTAAAATCTTGTACTTGCCATAATGAAAAATATCATGGAAAATATAAGGTAAATTCCAATTCATAACAAATAGGCATAATTGGTACCTTTTTCACTTGTTGGTCTAGCTTTTGGTCATTTGCCGGACCACGACCTTGTTTTTGAATCATCATATAGAACATAACAATGTCTGCTTATTAATTAGAGGAAATGGACAAATCTAGCCACTTTTCAAAAGTAAAGAACAGATATGGCCACATATTTTTAAACGAGCAAGAATGACCACTCTTACTAGATTACCCTTACTTCCTTATTTTTTAAATTAAAAGGAAGGAAAAAATAAAAGTAAAAATTAGAATAAGAGATTTAGTTTCACTTTCAAACGCAAACCCTGCTAACTCATCTCCTCCATCCGAAGATTTTTGCCACCGCTTTCCATTCGATCGCCGACGTCGTACATCCTCCGGCGGAGCCATACATCTTCCACCGCATAACTGACGTTGCCGATCTCGCCATCATCGTTGTAGCAATCAAATCCCCGATGTAAAATACTACGTCGACGTTGTCACATTCTCTATGTTGCCGCCCTCAGTCATCAAATCTCCTACAAAAAATACTACGCCGCCGTACATTCACGATATTATCACCTTCACGGATCTGACGACGCTGCTGTCTTTCCACCGAGACTCGCACTTTTTGCTATTGTTGTTGTAGTTCCGTTGAGAACAGCTGACTTCCGCTGCTCTTCATCTCAAGAATAAGCTAAGGGAGTTGGGAATCGCAAGAATGGAGAAGTCCTCCATTGAATTGAATAGGGTGAGAAAGACAGGTTCGGAAATGGCCGGATTAGCAGGAGGAAGGTTTTTGACTTCTCTATTTGGAGCCACTAGGCGTTTATCGAGGTCCTGCCCTGCCGTCTCATTGACTAAACGATCAGGTATACCAGGCCACGTATCATCCCCTCTTTCCATAGAGGAAAGAAGGTCTTTCTCAAGCTAAGTACGTTCAGTTCAATCGGTCCTTTGACTATTGCCGAATGCCAAATTGACGCTGCTAGCCATATCATCGCCATTTCAGCCAAGTGCGTTCCTTTTCTTTTTTCAAAAAATTTGTTTGTGATTTTGTTATATTTAAATTTTGGAATATGTGTTCTATTTTTTGTTATCCTCTCGAATTTGTTAATCGTTGATTTTTTTTTGTCGTTTTTTTCTTTGTTTGGCTTGACAGATGGGTATGTGATATTGATGATGATTATGGAGATTCGCCTAAATAATTTACAGATTTCTGATCGATCTCTTTTTCATTTGTTAGCTGAGTAATTTTGAATCCTTTTGTCGTAATTTTGAATCCTTTTGTCCCATCGCTGCCTCGAACTCGTGTCTTCTATCGTCGCATAAATTTCGCCATCGTCATCGCCCATCTGATCCTATGGATGCAACTGACGACAGTTTTCAGGAGGATGGTCGTCCAACTACTCCGACTGTCATATCGTCTCGATGGAAGAGGTCATTCTCTTCTTTTTTTAACTCCACCTCACAACCTCTTCGATTTAAGTACATACACGACCTCATAGTCATGTATGAAATGTATAGTTAACTTGTGTCTTTGTTCGTAATTATCTTTTTCTGTAGACCTCGTAGCCGTGTATGAAATGTATAGTTAACTTCTGTCTTTGTTCGTAATTATATTTTTCTGTGGATCAGTGTTGGGATTGGTATGCTGAAATTAGTTGATCCTTGATTGAATATATTATACTATGTTCTCCAATTGTTTGTGAAAAATCACAATACAAAGTACTCTGCATATCTTTCTCTAAATTTGAGTAACCATAAGTTGTACTCCTTCAACTAAAGGAATTCCACAAGACATACTTATTAATGAGATCAGTAAACATGAAATTTACATTAGTTTAATAAATGATTTTGCTAATTTTCATTTGGATTGGAATTTCCAGAGCATTAATTATTAAGAAAAATAGTCTGGAGCATGCGTAAATGTTAATTGTTGTTAAATATGGGTTTATGTTTTGGAATATTCAGTGATAACAGATATGTGAGTAAGATTATCAAGCTATGGTTTGTAGTAATTAAATGAATAGTGTTGTTTATGACAAAAAAAAATGAGATGGATGCCATTGAATAAGGCTGGATGTTGTTTCATGTGTATCATAACTTTCAATATTTGGTTATCTTTTAGCAATGTGTGTTTGCTATAAATTGATACAGTGAGGATTTCAGTGTGCATCACTTATTCAATTAAACAAGCAACAATTACTATTGTATAATGAATTTTGATGGTAGCGATGCATCATTTATTTTCAGGATGATAAATTTGTGGTTAATGGTGGTGTCTTTGCATTGAAGTATGCATAGGCAATCTTGACTGAAAAAACTGAGAGGTTTGGACAAATAGATTTGAAAGCATATAAGAGTTGGCTAGCGAAGACCCTGAACTTAAATAGCAACAGTGCAGAGACTCTTCTAACTTGATTGTTTGTGTAAAAGTTGGTTTTTTGGATTATGTAAACAATTCTAAGTATTTACTTTTTAAACACTTTGTAATTTGATAGTAGTGTATCTTGATGTCATTGGATATTAGATTGCATTTTTTGTGCTATTACCTGATATAAGAGTAATCTTTTAATATTGGTCGTGTGTGCTTCGACGGAAAATGCATATACTACCATAGACACACGACAAGCACACACGACCATGCATACACGACCATATTAGCACACACGACCATGCATACACGACTATATTGGTCGTGTGTCCTTCGACAGAAAATGCACATACGACCATATCAGCACACACGACAATTCATACACGACTAGCACACATGACCATGCATACACGACTAGCACACACGACCATGCATACACGACCAGCACACACGACCATGTATACACGACCAACACACATGACCATGCATACACGACCATATTGGTCGTGCATGCTTCGACAGAAAATTTTCGTCTGAAAAAATTTCGATGAAAAAAAGTTACCGAAAAATTTGCACACACGACCAGCACACACGACCATGCATACACGACCAGTACACATGATCAGCACACACGACCATGCATACACGACTAGCACACACGACCATGCATACACAACCATATTGGTCGTGTGTGCTTCGACGGAAAATTTTCGTCGGAAAGTTGCCGGGAAATTTTTGCCGGAAAAAAGTCACCTGAAAATTTGCACACACGACCATGCATACACGACCATGCATACACGACCAGCACACACGACCATGCATACACGGTCATATTGGTCGTGTGTGCTTCGACGGAAAATTTTTGTCGAAAAATTACAGGAAAATTTTCGCCGGAAAAAAGTCATCGGAAAATTTGCACACACAACCAGCACACACGACTATGCATACACGACCAAGAAGGACAAAACAATAAATTTACCAATAAAATCCCAAAAAGTGGCCATATTTGATCGTTTTTAAAAAAAAGGCTATAGTTGCACTTTACTTTTGAGAAGTGGCTATATTTGCTTTTCACCCTATTAATTATCATATTATATAGTATAAAAGTCACACAACGGCATGAATAAGAAGAAGGGGCCAAATTAAGAAGAATAAAGTGTTGAAGAGAATTAAAGAGAAAGAGGTAGATTATGACCTGGGATTGACTCCTTTCACTTCAATTCTAGTGATTTCTACTCATATTTGAATATGTTGGAGATCAATTAGCACGATCCTTTAGAAAATATAGTATCATCAGATCTAGTCTAGAGAGATAACAAGCAGAACAGAACATATAAACAAATTAATAACGACAACACTTTATATACATTAAAATAAAATCATTTCAGTATAAATAAAAGCAGCAAATATATATATAGCAAACCATGAGCAACAATCTTTATTACATAACACAACCTCTCATAAATTGATCATATACATAAACACACAGACATGAATAAAAAGATGAAGAGAAGTACCATTTTTCAGAATTTAGATTCCACAATATTCTTTAACAGCAGCTGGAAATTTATTTTATATTGTTTATCAATTACAAATCAAAATCAATATAACAAGGAAACAGAACATAATTAATCACTTCAAAGAGAATTCTAAAGAAGGATACACAAGGTCCTCTCCGTTTAAATATTTAGGAAGGGAAATTTGAAATTGGATTCTGACCTAGGATTGACAGCTTCGAATATGATGCCGATAGTGTTCCTTTCACTTCAATTCAGGTGGTTTCTATTTTGATTCGAATATAATGTGTTTGAGATCTTTAACGAAATCCGGCGGCCAAGGTAGTCGACAATTATTGGCGTTGGCGGATTCAGATAGGTGGCGCGATGACAGTTACGGTGGATCGCCGGTGGAATGTACGGGATTGTTACTCCTAGAATATGTTATGTTTGAGATCTTGGACAAATCCTGCGGAAAAGGCAGTCGGCGATTGTCGGCGTTGTCGGATTCAGATGGATGGTGCGGTGGCAGTCGTGGTGGATAGGCGGCGGAGTGTACAAGATTGTTACTCGTTTTTCCCAAAATTAATTAAGAATATTTTTGTATAGAAGATGTGAGGACTTTTAATTTGGGCTAACAAATATAAATATTTGGGCTTGTATATCATAAAAGAGGAGAAATAAAAGTTTGAATATAGAGTCAGTTTTATTTTTTCTTTTTGAAGTTTTGGGAATAAGTGAGGAAACTAAATTTCATCACATAAGATAGTTAAATGTGATGAAACAAAAATTTGTTACAAAAAATGGTCACAAATACTGATTTTTTTTGTGGTGTGATTTTTACAAAACAGTTAACCAAGCCTTGGGTCGTCATTTCCGTCAAAATGATGAACAAAAGCAGCGATCCACAAGGTTGGTCGCTATTTCCGTTAAAATGATGAACAAAAGCAGCGATCCACAAGATTGGTCGCCATTTTCGCATTAGATGGTTCAAAGTCCGAATTTTTGGTGTTTTTCTTTTCTTTTGTTCTATGTTGTGACCTTCCATGTATTAACCTTCATAGATTAGTTTGAGGCAACTGTTACATTATCTTACATATTGTATAATTAGGCCCTATTCAGTTGCCTCAACAAGGCATGATTATAGGCCACATAGGATATAATTTGATGTTCGGTTCACAAGATAAAAAAATGCTGAAGCCAGTGAATTAATACCATGATTACATGGCCCGTTGTTAATGTCACGACTACATGTCGGAGGGCACCCCCAGCGATAACTTTTGTCATGGCAAGAATACCAAATTGTCTTTCATATTTGCAAGTCCATATCAACATATTTCCTTACAATTATCACACCTTTTCTCTCTTGCCATTGTATTTGATGGTCCCGGAACGAGGTCTTCGGTGTAGAGGGGGGTTGAATACACCGAAGAGGGATTTTTGAAAACTTTTGTAGATTAAAACTGAGTTGAGTGAGAGCTCAGTTATGAATCCTGCTGACTTCTAAGGAAGATGGTTAGCTGGACTGATAACTCAGCTGGCGATGCGGAATGTGGTGGTTTGAAAAACTTAGCTCGTTCCCTTTAAAAGACTTCAGAAAAACTTTGTTTTAGTTTTCAGTTAAGCAGCTTTGAAAATTAGTGCAGCTGGCTAGGTCACACAGCAAGAGAATTTTGAGCTTGAAAACTTGTGTTGTGATGATGCAGTTAGTTCTTTAAAGAGATAAAATACAGAGAATAAAGAAAGCAATAAAGAACTCGAAATTTAACGTGGTTCGGAGAAACAACTCCTACGTCCACGACCATATTTAACTGGTAAATCCACTAAGGATTTCCACTTGGTTTACGAGTACCAAGCAACTTTGCAGCTCTAACTTGAGATGTGTTCTAACAGTTTACGGGCACTGTAGAAGCCTATATCCTTTCAGTTTCCGGATACTGAAAAACCTTACACTCGAATTTCGTACTTCGAGATGGCGTAACCTTAACCTAACCTTTTCTGGGTAAAGAAGGGTTTGGGTTTGAGTTTCTAACTTTGAACGAGTTCTTACAATGAAGAACTTTGGGAGATGAACTCGTTCAGATCTAGGCTTTGGATTTACTATGATTTCTGCATAGGGATCAAACGAAAAACTAAAGCAGTTTCTGAAAGTAAACACTTGAAAATTTAAGTGTTCTTCGAAGAGTTTGAGAACTACTTGAGAGCTTTTTAATGCTTGAGAGTTTCAGAGAAGTTGAAAGCTTGTAGAGAGTTTTTCGTATCTGATTCTGAGGTTGAAGACTGGTATTTACAGGTAGAGATTCAATACTAGCCGTCGGAAGAGCCGTTTGAATCTCACCTACTCTCTGATCTGTCGATCTGCCGTTGAGTGTATCTTCACCTTTCTTCATCATTGTGTCAGATCCTAGGTTCGCCTTTCTAGGATGTTGAGATGTCGATCCCTCATTGGTTGAGGTATTTTGACTTCTTCTGACACCGGAATCTCTGCCTTTGGAGCTGGTTTTTGAATTTAGAGCTGGATTGGGTAATCTGACTTGAAGTGATGTCTTCAGAGTTAGTTCCCTTTTGTCTGCTCAGCTGAATCTTCTTAGACTTGAGTAAGCTTGACTTACTCTACTCCGTTGGATCTCCTTGGCTGAATCCAATCTTCTTTGCTTGATAGAGTCAGTCTGACTCAGCTCAGTCTTGAACTCTGTTCAGCTGGAAAACCTTTCAGCTGACTTTGGGTTCAGCTGGGTCTTCTGCTGTCTTCAGCTTTCTTATCTGTAAAGTTCAAAAATCTAAAGCTCAAACAGGCGAGCTGGAAAACATAACTTAGGTTTGCGCATTCATCTACTAGGTTGGAGATTAGTTGGGTTTTGGTATCAAATCAAAACTTAGAATTTTCCCAACATTATTTATCCCATATGCTATTTAATTAGGGAGATTGACGGCAGCGGCGAAGCTGTTGTAGATCGGAAAAGGTAAAGGAAAGAGAGGAAAGAGCGATCTGTGTGAGGCGGCGCCGCAACGATGTTTCAGAAGACGGTAGAGGACGACGCGGTTGTGGTGGCAACGACAGCGGCGTGGGATGAGATAGTGGCAACGAGAATATAAAATATAGAATTTGTGAAAAAAATGATGGAGTTGCGAGATGACGTCGGCGAAACTTTTGTGTGTGTGTGTGAGAGAGAGAGAGAGAGAGAGATTTGTTAAGAATTGACTTGCACATCCAATTTGCTAAAGAAGAAGAGTGAATTGAGAAGAAGGAGACAGTATATTTTAAATTTGTTTGTTTTATTTGTACTCAAATCTATAGATGATGAGGAGATTTCGAGTGAGAGAGAGAGAAAGAATGATGTGAGAGAGAGTCAGAGAGAGAGAGAGAAGGGGTTATGTTGTGGCAGCAGGGGGTATATTAGTGAATACACAAATTTATTTGAAAGATGTATAAAAATTGTAAGTCTAA
The DNA here is from genome assembly GCA_031470985.1 of Agastache rugosa. Lineage (NCBI taxonomy): Eukaryota > Viridiplantae > Streptophyta > Magnoliopsida > Lamiales > Lamiaceae > Agastache > Agastache rugosa. The sequence goes on from CM062601.1 coordinate 27,890,306, forward strand.
CCAAACGCCTTCTTTTTAAACATGATTCAATCTTTATCTATCTCATATTGTATCTCGCTATTATTTAGTCTAAGAAACCAAATGGGACCTTAGAGGATAACTCAGGATAAGTAAGGTTCTAATTAAGGTTTTGGTAAAATAATATCACTACAACTCCTTAAAATACCCACAATGGAGTGCACAAAAAGATTGTGTCCACCATTAATTTAATTAGTATTTGTGGGTCCAAGTGGACACTTATATTTTGTCCGCAATGGTGCCCACTAAACTTGGTGGCTTCTATCCATTTTTTCATGTTTTTATTTTATAATTAATTTTATTCAATAATTTAAATAACAATTATTTTATTTAGTTTATTTTAGTTATGGAAAGTAAATAATACTTTGAATTTTGAAAGGGAATTAAATTAGTTAAGCTAGGAAGAAAAATAAACGAATAAAATAGGCTATCAAAACCAAAGCCAAAAAAATGAATAAAAAGAAGGGAAAAAAAAATTCATCGAATAAGGTTGTTGCTTTCTTCTTCTTCCTCCTCCTTTTTTCTTCCTCGCCATTTCTGCAACTTACTTCTTCCTCCTCCTCCTTCTTATACTTCTTCTTCGCCCAATAGGCTGCCGCGCCTCAGCTTCACCATTCCAGCGCTACAGCTTGCAAATTAAAGGGCGGAACTCCGCCCACCACCCGCGGGCGCCATCGCTGAGCGCCCGCCTGTGTCCTCGCCCACCCTCAAACGCCCACCTATGTGAGTGCTCTTAGGAACGAGATATCATATATTCCCAAAATCAACATATTATTTTGACAAATGACATGGAAAAAAGATGAGACCACAAGGCATAGTCTGAACCGTGGCCAGTCTCATTATTAAGACAAAAAATAATTTATTATTATTATTTTTTTAAGTAAGGATGTGGTGGTCGACCACACCATTGTGTGGGCGCCTAATAAGTTATTAGTAGGGCTGTCAAAACCTACACCAGCCCGGCCCGGCCCGGCCCAGCAGGCCAAATACATATATTCGGGTCGGGTCGGGCCGGCCCGAAATTCCATCGGGCCGCTAAAATGGATGCCCAGCCCGGCCCTTCACGGGCCACCGGGCTGCCACCGGGCCAAAATGGCCCGAAGCTACAAAATATAAAATTTAAATCACAACACCACAAATACATAACCAATAAGGCAATAACCGCACTGTAAACTACAAAATAGCATAAGTCCTAACAGATATTTCAAATCTCCAACAAGTCTAACATAGTAAAAAGATAATCCATAAATCTATGAACTAATTCCAAAACCCACAACCACAAGTCTACTTAATTCCAAAACAAACGTGAAACGACAGATAAATAAATGAAATTCCACAAGTCTCCAACTCTCCATGTTACTTGAATCTTCCTTAGAAGAGATTATTTCCTCCACCTCTTCTTGTTCTTGCATATCTATAATTTAAAAAAAAAAATTAATGAAAAACAAGTTAGTAGCTATAATAAATATTACAAGTGAAAAAAATAAAATTAATATGTCATTACCCGAAGTGAAATTACCACTAACAATTAATTTAAAAACAAAACATACAAATTAAAATAAAACATACGAACTGAAATTACAAATAATATATTTTAATTAATTAAAATTTAAAGTGACATTTGTAAAGGTAATACTCTTAGTCTCTTACTAATTCTCAGCATGTTAGTCTTTGTAAAGGTTTTACTGAGCAAGAGATAAAGGAAACCATGTTTAGTATGAATCTTCACAAGACAAGATGTGGATTCAGTGGGTTAGGTTTTTGAGTTTCTGATCTTGTATTCAGTAATCACATCACTTTGGTAATAAAATCTCTATTTACCCCCAAAAAAAAAGTGTTGTAGAATGGATCCTAAGATAGCACAATTTATTCTACATTACTACAAGAAATTTATATCTACTTACAGTTAGAGACTTATTCTGGGGAGGGGTGACCGGTGGTGGCTGGAGTGGTGGCGCTGGTGGAGCGGCGGTGGCGGATCGACGGTGCGAATCGGGATGGGTGGCGGCGGTTGTGGGCCTGTGGCTGTGCTGCTGTGGGGTGGAAGTTTGGTTTGGGTAGGACCGTAGGGGTGACCGGTGGCTGGAGCGGTGGGGCACTGGTGGAGCGGCGGTGGCGGACCGCCGGTGCACAGCGGTCGGGATGGGTGGCGGCAGCTGTGGATGTGGGATGGGGGTTTGGTTTGGGTAGGTTTTCTATTTCTACAGAGTACATAATAGAAAGAGGAATAAATGCCTAAAACTAAAAGGCTAAACAGTAAACCCTAATAGACGGGCCATTTTGGCCCGAAGCCCGGCAGGCTTTTTCGGCCCGCGGCCCGGCGGGCTAAACGGGTCGGGCTTGGTAGGCCCGAAAATTTTCGGGCCTCTAAAATTGAAGCCCAGCCCGGTAAAAACAACGGGTAGGCCGGGCTGGCCCGTCGGGCCGGGCCATTTCGGGCCCATTTTGACAGCCCTAGTTATTAGCAGTCAGAAGAGAGCAATCTCTTTCCTAAGGAGAGCATCTCCGATGGTTTTCTTAAAATAGAGCAGTTTTTGCATTTAAATAGTGTAAAACTGTAATTTATTTCCAACAGTTTGCTCTATTTTTACACAATAAAAGAATATTTCTAAATATTTTGTTTTTATTTGTTTAATCATGTAAAACTATATAAAATCTCAATTAATAAAGAATTATAACATAAATTCATTACATTAATCGATAGTAATGCGTTTTTGTACTTGTGTCCATTTTTGAAAAATTTATGTAATTGTGTTATTGTTTTTATTTTATATTTAAATATGTCTTATTATTAAAGTTCATTTTATCACATTATTATACGATATAATATTATTTGTAATAAGAAAAATCGGAAAATAGAATTGAAAACCGAACAAAAATTATAGAGCATGAACAGTTATGCACTAACACTGTTCATTTCTTTAAAATAGAGTAGACAAATAGCGTAAGAGGAAAATGATGCTTCAAAATAGGGAAAAAGTGGTTTAAAGCACTCTACTGAAGATGCTCTTAATGTGATGCCATTGCCCGGAACAGTGATTGCCTTTCTTTTAGTTTTCTTTTTTTTTTTATTCTCATCGAAATAAAATTTCTTTTGAAAAACATAGGAAAAAAAAATTTGGAATTTTTTTGAGAGTAGTTATCATATATGTACATGCATACACAGGAAAGGAGCTCTACGGTGTTAATAAGCACTAAATATAGCCTCTGCGTTATACCATATGTGTGATGCATATGCAAGCAAAAATATTTATTTTAATTCTATTAAAATAAGAAAATTCATCATCATCATCATCATCATCATCATCATCATCATCATCATCATCTTTAAATGTATTTTTTCATTTTCTCCTGTGCCATGTAAAAAGTATCTACTAGCATTTCTATATATAAAGAAAATAGAGGAGGAAAATAGAGGAGTATATATCCACTAGTCTATTTCGAGAAGCAAATACATCAAGAATGGAACATTGAGGAAAAAATATAAAGAGAGAGAAAAAGAAAAAGAAAAAGAAAAAGAAAATAGAAATAGATTATGTATGTGGCATCCACCAATAACATAGCCGTTGCTAGTCAAATACATTCAAATTAGCACAAAAAGTCAACAAATGAGGGCCCTAATTCAGACATAGTAGGGCACTAGATACTCTGTCTGACCCCACCCTACCCAATCCCATCTCTGCATAATCAAACCTCAGATTCAACAACAGTTTCAAAACATGATTCATTACATTCAATAGTATTTTAGATATATAATATACCCCATATTTATGCATCTGCTACTTTTATCATCTACCACGTGACCAACAATCAAACCCTCTCTCTCTCTCTCTCTCTCTGGCCTGTCCTAAATTATAGGACTTCGATTTGGTACAGACAGCACAGATTAATGTAAGAACAATGCTTCTGCAATAATTTATACAGCAGATGTGGCGAGACAAAAGGGGGCTAACGAAACAGGATATCTATAAACGGGAGGCCGTAGAATCGGAGAACCTCACCATTCTGTTAAATCAAAACCAATGAAAGACAGAAATGAAGTCATTAAATAGAACGATATAACCATAATGTTACAAAAGATATTTGCCTACCCGACTTTCCTCAGAGCAACACTCTAGCCACCATGGTCTCACATATGCACGAGACGCAAATGTTTCTTCGTTATTTTTGGAGATAGATGACAAGTGATGCCCTAAAAATAGATGCCAATGATTCAACATTCCAAACTGGGCCATCCTGTTCTGAATCACTCTGTCTCAATGAAGAAATCTTTTCCAGAAACAAACTGCAACCTCTAAAAAGTCATGTTTCCTGCCAGTTCCTATCCATTGTCTTAGAAGTATGGCTTTCTGATTGCTCCACCCTGCTTTCCAACTCAGCCGAGCCACTAGCCTCCTTCATCGACTCGATTTCCATGCTCGTTGTCCTACTTTTCCTACTCCGACGATCCTGCAGGTAATGAAATTAGGAAGACTAAGAAGGGGCTCTCTCTATTGTTTTATTTCTATAATATCTTTCTTAGATAGCTAAGAATAATATAGGCTCGTCGACCACATATTTTGATGGATTAAACAATTTTGAGCTTGTTTGATCATGCAATCCTTCAAATACTCAAAGTTAGTGCATTAGGCATCCAATTAGGCGTACGATTTTCACCTCATCTCTAGTCAAACAATATGTAGTTCCTTAGTAGATCTATTGAAACATTGTTCAGCTGTGAAATCTATTTCGTTCTGAATGTAGTTTCAAGGCAAATCCTCGGAATGGGAACTTATTTGTGTGTGGATATGAAAGACTTCGTGTATAGTGATTTTACTTGAGCTATATAACAATGATCCATTTAATTAGGCTTACTAACAAGTAATGCAAGTAAATATGTTCGATATGTGTAGCTCTAATTCTAAGAGAGCAAGATGTAACCTTTTAGCTTCAACAAATTCCAGATCAGAGATAGATTCTCACCTCGCGATAAGGAAAATCATCAGTTTCCAGCATACGGACAACATGACTCATTTTGGGCCGTTTCTCCGACTCAGGATCTACACACCTTAGTGCAACAAGAAGTGCACGTTTCAAGGCACGGGTAGTAGGCCTAACTTCAAGGTTAGGGTCCACAACTTCCTCTGCTCTCCTGTTCCCTACCATGATTTTGAGCCACTCAACAAGATTAACCTGCCACAGACACAATTATGGCTTGTTACTGGAATGGGGTGGCCAGCTGTCTGGATAAGTTACCCAATAAAAGAAATTAAATTAGCACCTCGTTGGCTGGACGTCCGTAATCAACTGGGTCTCTTCCAGTAACAGATTCAAGAAGTAGAACACCAAAACTGTATACGTCACTTTTTTCATTCAACATGCCGGTATTTGCATATTCTGGAGCCACATAACTGAAATTAACAAAAGCGCCCGATTATTATGAGTAAAACTATGATAAAAATGGATTAGAAAATCCGATTGGAGAAAACTTCAACAAGAAAACATACCCGAATGTTCCCATTACTCTCGTTGTTATATGGCTCTCTCCAGATTCCAGCAGCTTAGCCAAACCAAAGTCAGAAACTTTAGCATTGAACTCGTCATTAATCAAGATATTACTTGATTTTATGTCTCGATGCACAACTTTTGGTTCTATAGCTTCATGCAAATAAGCTAGTCTGCAGAACAAAAACAGTTATCATTTTATTTTGGGGGATGGTACTTCAATCTTCTGGACATAGATTTTTTTTTCTCCGAACTATTCAATCTGATACGTGCTTCGAGGAATATAAATAACCAAACGAACAAACATAGCCAGTTTGTGGAACAGCAAACTCCAATTAATGGTTGAAATGTTATGTTTTAGACAGTTTTGAATGTCACAGTATTTTCTATAAAAGACGGTTGCCGAAAGGAAAAATTAATGCATGCTAAAGGAGTTGAGAGATTAAAAAAAAATTGAGTCCACTTACGCCTTTGCAGTATCAAGTAGAACCTTCATTCGGGCTTCCCATGTTAGGGTGCCGTGCTGCCTCATAGCCCCATGAAGCCACTGTTCCAGATTTCCATTATTTACATACTCATATACCAACATTCTGCAAATACAATTCATGCCACCTCATCTCAGAATGCAAACAAAATACAGCAAACAAACAAAGAAAAACAGCAAGAAAACAAGAACTCAAAGCTAAATTATAGCAGTTTAGAAGCTAACCGCTGAACTCCTTCTATGCAGTAGCCAAGAAGCCTCACTAGGTTTTTATGCCGAACATGACCAATGGCCTCTACTTCGACCCTAAACTCTTTCTCCGCTTGACCTCTGCAATGCAATACGTACGTCATTTAACAAAAAAACAGAGTTCACATGATCTTTAGGATAAGTTAGGAATGTTTTCAGATAGGAAACGTTAAAAGGATACTCACAGATTATTAAGAAGTTTCTTAACTGCCACCTCTGAGCCATTGACCAATCTGCCCCGATAAACAACCCCATAACCACCTTCCCCGATGATATTTTCTGCTGAAAAACGATTTGTTGCAATTTGAAGATCTCTAAGTGTGAACCAGTGGCCCCACCCAAGATGAGATATTTCGGGCAAACCAATTAAAGGAGATGCCATGGCAAGACCATACGACATTGAAGATTGTTTTCGGGCATTACCAGAACTTCCCTCCTCTCCTGATTGAGAGCTACAACCCATTTCATTATGATAAACCGAACTGCTCTGGCTGATATTATCGGCATCACTTGATTTACTCCTACCCAAATGAACAAACATCTTATCTGTGTTCTTATCACTAGATTTATTATCATTAACAGTCAAGTATAAAGTTTCTGGATGATCACGTGTGCTTTCTTCCGCAACTCTATCTACCCTGATATCCTTTGAGAAGTTAGGAATCTGGCTATGAGAGTACTTGTCCGAGGTTCTCCTTGATCTCCGTTGAAACATGATCCATATTGATAAGATTCCCAGAATTAGAACTATAAATGCACCCACGCATATGCCAATGAGAACCCACAGTTTCAGAGCCCCATATTTCTTCGATAACTCGGAATTTAAACTTTCAGAAGACATTTTCTGCAATTTCAGTACTAGGAAGTAATTCTGCACTCAGTAAGTCCTGAACAAGGACTACTACATTGAACCCTGGATTCAAGAAACACATCACATTCTCAGTAAACACCAAAAACCTAAGAGTTCAGTGGTTGAGCCGTAAGATCCCCTACTAAGATCTCAGAATAATCGCAGCATCGACAAATACGATGCTGCTAGACTCCTAAGTTCCTAAACAAACTCAGCCAAACAAACAGCATCAAAACACACATATTTCTTTAATTTTTTCAGAATATGAGCAACCAACCAACCAACCAGCCTGCAGTAATATCTTTTCAGGCATTTAACCAATTAACAGAAGCCTTCTCCACATATAAAAGTCACAAGCTTAACACAGTCTACAGCATTACAAAAATTATATGAGCTAACAAAAACAAAACTAAACCACCATTGATCTGCACCAATTACAGGTTCAAATATAATCCCAAATTTAAATGACTGAATCAAAATCAAGAAAATGTATGACTTTCCATCCAAGCAACATAAAGATAAAGAGAGGGAGAGTGAGAGAGAAACACATCCACATTCCAGGAAAACGAGAACTAGAGAGAGAAAGCCCTCACCTCGGCGAGTGATCTGAACTTAACCCCCTTGATCTTCCTCCTTGAGAACCCAAAGAAGCAAAGAAAGGGCACTTTTTTGTCTCAACAGAGGCCCAATGAGCATAGATGCGCCAATGCAGATATGAAATGCCACAAACCCACCAAAAATTTTAAAAAAAAAAATGAAAAAGAGAAATAAAAAAAGAAGAAGGCAAAAGTGTATCACGAAAGAAAGGATAAGCAACACAAAGAGTAGTTTAGAAGTAGAAGGTAATGGTGTACAGTGGGCCAAGAAAAATGATAACAATCATGCAAATGACTGAATGAGAAAGCAATTTTCTTTTTCTTTCTCGAAACAATGCCAGACAAAAAATCCAATCTTTATGAGGCAGAAGTGTTAATCTTTCCCTTATTTCCAATGATGGGAGAAAATTAGAGTTGTGGGATGTCCAATAAAAGCAGAGATGAGCGAAATGGTGGGTAGGGTTTTGCGAATGTGGGGGAAAAGAGGCACATCAGTAAAGCTGTAAAGAATGCTTGGTTTGCAATGGAGGAAACCAGAGGAGGGAAGAAAAAGAGAGGGGGGAGAGAGAGAGAGAGTGAATAGTAAAGGGAAAGCAAAAATGAGGTTAGAACTTAGAAGTAAGACTGCATTTATAACAATGGTGTGAGAAACTAAGAAAAAATTATACTCCTATATTAGATAAAGCGAGAAATCCAGACAAAAGAGGAATGTGAATATAAGAAAAAAAAAAAAGGATTTATGATGATGAGAGAGATCAGGGAGGGTCAACAGAAGGAACAGTAAATCTAGGACTACTATTGAGGTGCATTTACAAGTTTGTCCTTTTTGAGGATGTGTGTGATATGAGAGGAGAGGATGATCTCATGATCTGAAAATCTGAATTTTTTACACTTTATAAGGACAGAAGTATTTTTTTCTTTTTTTACCATTAATGTTTTATTGGGTTTCGTCGGTACAGATTTTTCAGGTTTTTCTAATGCAATCCATCTATTTTTGTAAGATTTGCGAAGAATTATATCAAGTGTGAACCCTCTAAAGTAGATAATAGACAAAATTTGCGCATAAGAGACAAAATTTGGAATAGTCAAATTAGATAGTGAAACTAATACTTGTCCATCAACTTTATTTTTATAAATTATGTCAAAGTTTGAAGATTTTGAATAAAATTGTCCCTAAAAATTGATGGCGCATTGTGCCGGGGTACACTTCGAAATGGATGAGATCCATTCTTACCAATCATACCAAGTTATAGCATTGCAACGTGGTATACTTGGACGAATGAGATCCGTTCGGACCAGTAGTATCAAGTTATGGCATTGCAACGTGGTACACTTGGAACGAATTCGTACAATTGTACCAAGTTGAAAATAAGGGCATTCTCTAGATCAAAGTTGGCTACAATTTACTAGAATAAAGTTGTTGGACAACATTTAGTTTTCACTAACTATTTTTAAAATTTCGTACCATTAACTCACGGGGGGCGGATAATCATTGAAAAAAAATTACTATTATTGCATAATAATTTGAATTATTTTGTCATAAAAATAAAATTATACTCCATCCGTTCCAAGTTAGTGTGGTTCAACTAATATTTTATACCTCACAATAAATTAAATATGCATCACACTTTTGGGGACGGATGGAGTAATTTTTTTTCGAGATTTATGTAATTCCAACATTTTTCACATTATGATACATCTATCTTTTATGTTAACATAATACTTTTTATAATATTTTTCAGATTTTGCAAGCAGAAAATATATATATCCAATATGTTGAAAGTTACAAGATGTCAAATTCTCAATAACTTATACATATTCAGAAACTAAAAGAAAATTAAGTGATTAATATTTGTATATCGTATACTAAAATTAAGTCAACGTGAAATTCAATAGTATTATTCTATTTCAATCTTATGGAGTAATTATTTATTTTTCGTTGTTTTGCAATGAGGGATGTAAAATGGAGTGCTCAAAATGAAAAAAATTCAGTCTGATTTTCGCCAAATTATAACGTGCATTTAGGTTTAATAATAATTCATTATGAACAGTGTTTCTACTTTATATAGATAAGCATAATTTTCTTTTATTTTTTTAGAAGTGATAAAATTTTCTTTTAGAAAACTGCATATTATATCACGACAATATTAATCTAGTGACAAAATATTACTATAAAATAAATTTCAAGATTATAATTAATTTGCACAGGAAAAAAAGAGAGAAAAAACTCTAGTTAAGTAAGAAGATTCTACAAGAGTGATAAAGAAAGCCAACTTCAAAAAATTAATGTATTATTATATTAATATATAGTTTTCAACAAACCGGTTCGAGTATTTTCTTAGTTCTAATTATTCTGTCACTCTGCTACCTCTCCATTATCTCTCCATACTACATATATTAATATATATATATATATATATTATATAATGAAGAAAATTGAATTAGAATTTGTTTTTTTTTTAGTATTTTATTTCAGAGAATTACTGAAGACATGACGACGCCTGTGTAGTTTGAGGCTTTGAGCCATACGTTGTAGTAGTAGTTAGATAGATGATTAGTGTTGGCCGACACCCACAAAGCCACGATTTGTTTGGCATTTAATGTGAATAAAAAAAAGGAAAAAAATGGGTAATTATGTTGTTGATTTGTGTTTGATAACATATACTCCATCCTATTTTATATGTAGGTCGTTTAAGATTTTTTCACTTTTTGTATATTACATGTCGTTTTAGCTTTGTATTCCTTAATTGACCTCAAATCATTAATTACTTTCATGTTCATTTCCTATATTAATTACTTGAGCAATGTAAAATCCACTTAAATGTTTAATATTGAAAGGAAAAATGAATGAAGAAAATGGTCAAAATAATTATAATGTCACTTTATATCACATAGACGTGTGTGCATGAACTTAGGAAGACAAATATTATGAATAGGAGGGAGTACTAATTAAGGTATTAAATCGCTGTAGTCTGTAGAGTCACAATAATATATTCTCAATCTTTCTATATTAACAAAATAACAAGAAAAATAAAATAAAAAATCTAAAAATCTATATGTGTTTAGCATGCCTAATAATTAGATACTTCCATACTAAAAAAACCACAAAACTTGTAGCTACGACATATTATTCATCATTTAATGTAATGCGTTATAAGTAGGGCGGACTCAGAAAAAATTTATGGTGGAGTCTGCGTTTTCTAACTTTCGAGTTCGATAATTAAAGAAGATAATTTTCTTACAATTCATTTTGTTGATGGAAGCTTTTGCATAATAATAAGCTTTGCATAATAATTCACACAAAATACCAATAATCTGATGAATGTAAAAACAATTCTTGGTGGCGACTTAAGTAAGCCCTTGCTGTGTTTACAAGGTTTTGATCCATAATTCTTCATCTAGCTAAAAAAAATCAAGAAATAATGTTTCGAAACATGCCAAAAGATTAAATACATTAATGAATTATAAATTGAATAGGCACGGGTTCCTTTTTTTTTCCCCTTTCAGTTGCATTGACACTTATTCAAATACATACATAATCGTTTAAACAAATACATACATATCAATACTATATCTATGTAATATATATATACATATATACACATACAGGTGGGCGAATTTGTGGAGAAAGAAAGATTGATATTTTTCTCTTAAATATATATATATAGGGATGAGTTAGTATAAAAATCGGTCTTCCCGTACAAACTACAAACCATGTTTTTTTCAATATATAATCATGTTTTTTAGTATATACAATGATGTTTAATACTGATATTCTCGATTCATGCTTTTTGTATAAAAAATTATGCTTATATAAAATCATGCTTATTACATACTATTTTCATGTTTTGATTATTAACAACCGTAGATCATACCATGATCAACGGTTGAGATTAATTTGTAGTTTTTACATGGGGATTAGTTTTTATATGAACCAAATTCTATATATATATATATATATATTATTTTATGTAGGAGAGATCATTGTAATTCAAACCCTTCAAATGAAAAATAACAACGTATAATATACATTCAGAGTTGAACATTTTCTATAACGGTACTCTAGCTAGGATAATAAGGTCATTTTCCACTGAGTAAATAAAAGGCTAATTTCTTCTTGACTGTGATTATGGAGATAAAGAACAAAGAATAAAGTCTTTGATTTGAAGCATAACCTATTCATAAAGTATGACATGCAGATCCCTTTCCATCTTTACATCATACTTTATTATAATAATAATTAATTAGTTGAAGGGTACCATTTTTATTTTTAATTCAATTTAGTTACTGTGCCCCACTGTTGTGGCTCATCACTAAAGACTCTACTAGACTTTTATTTATCTATAAAAGGGGTAATGGCATAATACCTATAATGTGCTTCTAAGAGCACTCATAATAGCTCACTTATAATCACTTTTAATTCTAAATTTATGCTAAAATAACAAAAAGTGAGATAAAAAGTCTATCCAATAGATCTCCTAAATTGAGTGGACCCCACAAAAATATTTACACCTCCTTAAATTTTTTCTCAAATTTACACCTCCTTAAATCTACTTTTATCTTACAAATTGAGTTAGACCTACCATTTTTATAAAATAGTTAATGGAAATAGGAGAACTGTTGTATGCATTTGTAAAATAGGGGAAAAATATAGTATAAGGGAAGCTTTAGAAGGAAATTTGTGAACAAAATTTTGAAAATTCTGCTTGTAATGCTCTAGCATCTAATGATTTTTGTCCTGATCTTAGATCAATTAGCATTAATTGATGTTATTAAATCATATGGCTCTTATTGGGCCAAGCCCAATAAGGTCCAATAAAGCCTAATGCTAAAAATAAAGGCTTAAATATCAATCCGGCTTACTTATGACCCAAATTAACACGTGCAAGTATTTCTATAAACACATTTATTTTTTACGACTTTGACTTTAGGGTTTGACAATTATAAATAGGACCTCCATTTACAAAAACAAGAGACCATCCTCTCAATAATTTCGATCTCAATTCAATACAAAGTTTTAACTCTTTCACTCTTATGCTTTCATTTCTTCCCACTCTTATGCTTTAATTATAATAATAATTAATTAGTTGAAGGGTACCATTTTTATTTCTAGTTCAATTTAATTACTGCGTTACACTGTTGTGGCTCATCACTACAGACTCTACAATACCTATATCTATACTTCTAAAATCTAATTATTTTACCCTGATCTTAAATCAATTACTAGAATATTAATGATAATAATATTTATAAAGTAACTAGAAAAAATCCACTCCGACTGTTCTCCATTTTTGTTGCATTTTTGTGTTTACAGAACAAGAGACCATTCTCTCAATACTTAGTAAAAATTCTGACCGGTGTTTTATTCGTGTAAGATTATTCATTTAATTACACATAATTGTGTCTGTGAATGTACAAAATAGACTTTAATCTGAAATACTATTCACCGATTTTCATTTGTTTTTCAGTGACCAAATTATGTCCTTTCTTTTCTTGTTTTTCTCGCTTCTATATTTTTTTACAAGAATTTTCTTTTTCTGAGTTCTATGCTGGATCTTGGATGGGAAAATATGTGGCTTAAAATGAGGAACGTATATAATTAATCAATAATACCACTCCATAAACATGTTAATTAGTTGGCCACCATTATATTATTTTTGAGCCAAAATCGTAACTTTTAGATATATCGTAACAATAGTAATAAATATCCTTGTTTCCCTCCTATAAATATGAAATGACAGCAGGCAGCGGCGCACCCTGTTACAATATTTGATTTTTTATTTACAAAATTATTAGAAAGGAGTAAAATTTCATATAATTACTACATATACTACTATACCTGATTTAATTATCTCTGCTACGTACTCCTCTTAAGTTCTACATCCATGCCTCTAACACAAAGTCACAAACAATCGTGCAATTATGTAGATGTAGGAAAAATCCTAGTTAATTAAAAAATAGACATCTAAAACCTTAAAATATTTGTCATAAAAAAACTTCTTTGTCATCGTGCTTAAGAGTATCTCCTAACACAGGACTATTGTGATGTGGATTTTTGGTGCAAAATGGTGCAATTGTAGCATAATTTCATTTACTTCATTTAATTAACCAAATACTAAACAAAATAATGTTCTCCAAAATATATCATTGGCATATGATTATTGATATGCAAATTAAGAATATTTCTAGAGTGAGACAAAATAATATTCTCTAAAATATATAATCATTGGCGTATAATTATTAATATGCAAATTAAGAATATTTCTAAAATGTCTCATTAGCAGCAACACCAAATTTGATGTAGTGCCAAGTTAAGTTTTGCACCAAAATTTGATACGAAATTACCAAATTGGAGTGAAATGGTGTGAAAATGCATGAAATTAATATTTTGGTGCAACATCGAAGTTGTTGAGGGCCTAGTAACCTTTAATTTGTTGAGAAAGTGACTCTTAGAAACATTTATTAACAACCATAAAGTAAGAAAACAAAACGTACATCTCATAATGCCTCTCGTACAAAATGGTTAAGTGAATATGACATATTTTTACGGATCAAATCTTAATTGAAACCAATACGTTTGCTTGTCTTTTGATTTTGGATGATTATTTAAAAAACTATATATATAAACTAGATATATATATATATATATATATTTCAGTAGAAATTAAACATGAAATCAGCAATAGCATTATATTTATATTGCCTCCACGTATAAGTGGATGAATTTAAATTAAAAAAATTATGAGTTCAAATTAAGATCTCCATTGTACAAATTTTGTGATTTACGATGAGTATATCAAAGCACAAATTAAACTTAATTAAACTCGTATCGACTATAGATTTCATCTAGTCAATAAATTAAAAAAAAAAGGAATAATGCTATCCGTGTAAGGAAGTTTTAACTTATAACTTGATAATCTAGTTGTTTAAATTCAAAGGTTAAAATAGGTCAGATTTCTGATAAAACCATAATTTTCAGGGTTTAACAAAAAAGTAATTATTTAAAAACAAAAAAACAAAAAAGTAATTTGATCTTACAAAATTTACGTCTTAATATCCCATCTTTCGAAAAAAAAAACTTTAAAACGAAGCTAGTCACGTAGGATGAAAAACTCAAAAACCAATTGGATTCCATGTAAAAATGATTTTGAAAATTTTGGTATATATTAAGATGAAACTTTTTTATCCTTAACCAATTTTTGCGAGAGTGGGCGTGTAAGATTTTAACATATGGAGTATGTCCTAAAGCTAGAAAAATTGTCCAAAATTGAGTTGGACAGACGTGTTAATTCATTTCAAAATACAAAAAAGTAATGTGGAAAATTTTAATACACATCACCACGTCCATAATTCGGGACATATTTAGTTAGAACTATCAAAATTATTGGAGCAAACATGTTCGAACTCGGGTCAAGATAGAATATGGCCTGCCCCAATCTGTCCCGAATAAAAAATGGTAGCATCGCCCGACCAAATGGGGTTGGACTAGACCAAGGGAAAAATTAGGACTAGATATGAGGCCTAAAAGTTGGTTGTTCTATAGGACTGAGCAGACAGATTTTGACACCTGTATAAATAGTTGAAGATAGAGACATTTTCATAAAAATCATAAAAGACAAAGATAAAAAGTGTTAAATTGTTAAATATCATATCATTTCTAACAAATTTGAAAGTTCAAATCTTTTCAACATTATTTCTGTTTTTCATTTTCTCTTTTAGGAATACATCAATTTTCGGACAGAAACTCGCCGCGCATACTATTGTTTTTATTTTAAGTACCAACAAGAGGAGAAAAGGAAATTGCCCTTTTTTTTGTGGTTGATTAATTAATCGCAAAAACAGTGGATAAGGTAAAGAAATAAAAGGGTAAATTAGTAAAAGACAGAAGTAAGCGCATGGGGTCCACAAACATAATTGGCTGTCACGAACAATTCTACACCTACGAAGTATAACTACAGTTTCATTTTTTGTATTATTAAACACTCATGACTCATAATCCGTTTTTAAATATATAAATCGCAGAAATATTGGTGCACTGTAGAGTCATGAGACTGTTTGAGAATTTCATAAATTTTTGTTTTCTTCTGTCCATTCTGCACTATGCAATTAGATTCTCCCTTTTCTTGTGCTATGTTTGGATGTCATTCCAAAATAATTTTATACTTCCTCCATTCTAAATTAGTGTGGTTCAACTAATATTTTATATCTCACAACAAATCAAATGCGCACATACTTTTTGGGGACGAAGGGAGTAATCGATATTTCACCACCGTAACCTATTTCGATATCTCTATCTTTTTCATTGTTTAAGCACCTTTTTACAAACATAGCCAAACATGGTCCAAGTGTTTCAAACTTTCAACTAGAATCTGAATCTTTTATTATTAATGGAATTGCATATTTAATTTATTATTGATTCGTTTCAATTTAAAAATATTCTATACACGTCGCATAAAAAAAATAAAACTTCATGATATATCATAAATGATACAGAGTGTTCATCGAATTCTCTTCATGGATTGAATATTTTTCAATCGCTCCAACTCTTTACATTACATTTTTTATATTTTATGTTTTGTTTTCAATTTTTAATTTTGTATACCTTGAGCGGCAGGGATACAATTGAGATGCAACAAAACCAAAAAAAGAAAAAAAAAATTACGAAATACTTTACAAATAAACTGAATGAACTAGGTCAAGTTGGATACGGCGCAGTGTAAATAAATATTTTTTGTGTTGGATACAATAATGTCTTAAAATAAATATTTTACATATATATTGCTCATCAAGTATTCTCCATAAATTTTGGTATATTTTAATTTGTTACAAAACAAATGTCTATAGCTATGAGATTATGCTACTTCACATGATGGAAGAAACAAAATTGAGATGAGAAAGGTACTTGTCTCAATGATTCTTACGAGCAACGAATGAATTTAACTTTTATTTTGATAAACCATTGAACTATTAGTGTATGTTTTATGTCTTCTTTAAGAAATATTAAATCTGTCAAAAAAAATACCTATCTATTACTATATTAAAGCAAAATAATCTGCATGCATTTTCCTGCCCAAACTACCATTTATCCCGCCTAAAATGCATGCATGTTCAGTCTATTAATAAATTCACGCGTCTCTATAAATTTTAACACACCGACTGTGGCTACTAGCACTGCTGATAAGTCTAGGGTTTGCGAAAGTAGCTAAAAGAGACAATAACACGATGACACAAGGATTTACGTGGTTCGATCGATGTGATCTACGTCCACGGGAGAGAATATATAGAGCTTTTATTATGCTTGAGAGTACAATGAGTATTGAATGTCCTACACCTCTGATCTTGCATCTATTTATAAGCCTTGGATCCAGCCCTAATCCTTCTAGGGATCGAACTTCTTATACATATCTAGTTCCTTAATACATGCATATCCGATTCCCGTTAGTGGTAGAATTCTATCTTCTCCCAAAGTAGGGTTTCGTTACTTGGTCTTCAAGGCAGACGTTGACTTTGTTTGGGCCGAACTCTGTGGGCCGAGCTTTAATATATAGGCCCAATTAGCCTTAGGTCGGGCCCAGGATGAGGCCGGTACTATCACATCCCCCCCCAAAAAAAGAGGAAAGAAGACCTGTAGACGCAGACTATGAGGGCTTATTTTCGAGGTGATTGATCGCGCAAATCACCTGTACGAGTTGAATTACCGAGCTTATGTGCCGAGCTGAAGTAGCAGGGGGAACATGATGAGCGATCTGAGTATCAGCGACCTTGTTAAGTTGGGTCGGTAGATTAATTTACACGGCCCATACCCGATGTAGAAGGCGGGAAAAGTAATGGGCCATTTGAATTGTGTTGAGGGACGGTACATATTCCGAGAAAGACGGGCCCACGTTTACACGTGTCAGATGCAACAGCGGGATTCAAATGTATATTCACAGAAGTTGAAACGTTCTTTCCTCTATCACATTATTTCACATCCGCCGCCCTTAGCAGAAAAAACTCTTGCTCCAAAAAAGTGTTCTTCTTCCCCAAAATCCCTAATATGTTGTTCCTGTACTGCCGGCATTCACTCCGTTGGTTCCTCTGCGCACAGTTGCAAAACACCCGCCGGAGCATTTACCTTATTTTTTAACAAGTATGGCCTCCCTTTCTCAGTCTAGTAGTAGTGGTAGCGAATCTCCTCCGTTAGTCGGCTTCAACAAAAGCGTTGCATTTGCCATTTTTTTATTAGGATCCCTGGTACCTACTGTTGAAACGTTAATAGTACCCCCGCGTGTGAAGGGGAAAGTGGCTGATTACCCCTCGACCTTAAATGAGACTAGGATTAGATTGCTTGCCCAAACGTATAATTTTCCTATTGACGCGGAATTAATAGAGCCTCGCCCCGAGGATAGGGCCTGCTCTCCCCCAATGGGGTTTGTTACTATTTATGAGGACAGTCTGCACGTTGGTCTTCGATTACCCCTCCCTGAGCCGTATTCTGAGCTCCAGAAGAAGCTGGGCTTAGCGTTAGGGCAGATAATGCCGAACTCGTTTAGGCAGTTCACCGATTTGGGTGTGGCAGCAATTGATAAGGGTCACCAAATATCCGTCGAGCTCATTCACGAGCTATTTGTTTTCAAAAAGGCGGGGGGCGGTACTATGCCGCTGCCCGGACTGAGTTCAAGGGGCGAACTCAAAATAAGGTTGACAAATGGCACAAGAAATTTTTCTTTTGTCGCCACAATAGTTTTGTCGACTTGGCTTGGCGGTTGGAAAAGCCTTACGAATGGGTGGTAGACGAGGTGGATAAGGATGTGGAGACTGCGGTGAAGGCGATGAGGGATCGCGGTCCTTTTGAGGGGAGCTACAACGAAGACTCCCTAGCTGAAGCGGGGTTGAGCCCGTATGAGCCTCACA
The DNA here is from genome assembly GCA_031470985.1 of Agastache rugosa. Taxonomy (NCBI): domain Eukaryota; kingdom Viridiplantae; phylum Streptophyta; class Magnoliopsida; order Lamiales; family Lamiaceae; genus Agastache; species Agastache rugosa. The sequence goes on from CM062601.1 coordinate 27,908,880, forward strand.
ATATGGTGGATCCGGCGACGGGTGAGGCCCCGCTAGTGCTGTTAGGGTTGTTTTGTGTGCTGATTCGTCGTCCTTACAGTTTTGTTGTTTTCTTTTGTTTTGCAGTGAAGAACTTTGGGAAGCTAAAAGAGGTCGGTGCCAAGGCTACAGCTCGCGGGGCTAAGAGAGCGAAGCTATCTGGACGATCTGCCTCCTCCTCCGATCAGGGTCAGCTCGTGGGGGCTGCTGCGGTAACTGTTCGCTCTCCTTCTCCCAAACCACCTCAGAAACGATTGAAGGTCGGGGACCAGCTCGAAGTGGACATCATCGATGTCACGGGTAGTGACGCGAGCCCGGTAGCTCCCTCCAACAAGCTGGCTGGTCTTCCTTTTCCCGAGGTAAAGATTTATTCCTTTCATTACACAGTTTCCCTTAATTGTTGCCTGTGTAGCTAACTGTATTCCTTCTTGCAGGGCCTCGATATGTTCGTGGGATGGCTGAAGAACAGCGTCGGAGAGATGTCCTCGAAACACGAGGTCGAGAAAAGCCAATACGCAGAAAAGCTGATGTCGGCCAATGCCTGGGCCAAGAAGGCTGAGACCGAGCTGATTAAGGCCGAGGAGGGCATGAAAGTTGTAAAATCCGAGCTGGCTGCTCAGCTTGCGAAGGCCGAGGCGGAGTCCGAGAAAGCTCGGAAGCTTGAGTCCGAGCTGAATGCGGCGAAGGACCGGGAGGCCAGCTTTGCAGCTAGCCAAGGTGAGCTCCTCCGGGCATATACAAAGAGGTTCCTGTTGTCGGAGAGTTTCTCCGAGCTTGCCAATGACTTGGCTATGCTTATCAACGGGAACTTCGCCGTGGCTGCTTTGGAGAGGGCCGCCAAGGACTTCCCCGACCTGGATGCCTCCAAATATGGCTTTAAGCGGCTAGGGGATGAAGCCCTCCCTTCCCGGTACGCCAGAGTGGTCCGAGATCACCTCGGTCAGTTTCCTGTCCTGGAAACCCTGGCCAGCTCGTCCACTTTGCTATCCGCCGAGTAGATTGATGAATGTTCGGTAGATCGGGACCTCGACCTGGACGCGGCTTTTTCCCGACGAAGAAGAAGAAGAAGGCGAAGCCCACGAAGAGGAAGTGGAGGAGGAACGGGAGGCCGGGGCTGGTGAAAATCTGACCTCTCCCAAGAATGTGGAGGACCCCCCCGCCGAGCAGCCACCTTCTCAAAATAAGGAGGTCGGCGATGTTTAGCTAGTGTTTTTTTTTTTTACATTGTGTACTTGTACTGAACATCTTTGAATCAATGTATATGTTTTCTTCTTCTTGAGTGTAGAGCTTGGATTCTGTCGGTGTATCTACTTTGCGCATACAAATAGCTCTCCTTTCACAAGACCTGGTTGACCAACGGTCCATTGCTCAGCAATGGAAGGAGAAATGCCGCCGAGCTGAGGAGCTTTTCGGCAAAAAGTGTACTCTGCTAAAATCCCAAGAAGTCGAGCTGACGGGATGGCAGATGAAGTTCGAGGCACTGTGTGAGGAGATCGAAGTCAAGTGGCTCGCTTTTCAAGAGAGTACCGACTTGCTTCAGGCTAAGCTTCTTCAGGCTGAGGAAGAGTTGGAAGTTGCCCGAGGTCGAGCTGGCCGCGTTCCCAAAGATTACGAAAAGATCGCCGAGGAGCATGCCGAGTATGAAGATATTATCCGTCGCGGCGGTGGTATCACCATATCCGAGGCGGAATTAAAGGCAAAAAAGGACTTGGAACAATATCTCGCGCTGAAGGAAGCACTCGGGTCCGAGTCTTTTGGGCTTCAGGGTGCTTTTGAGATGCTGAAGGAGAGTGCGGACAGGTATAAGTGTATTTTGGATCGCCGACCTAAGTTACGTGCGCTTCTGGCATGTGGTGCGGGTGCGGACCTTCCTTCTTCTGTTCGGACAATGCCTACTCGCGAGGTGAAAACGGCTTCGTGGGGACATCAGGTCGGTCCGAGCCAAGGTAGGCGAGCTGTTGGTCGCGGTTCGGCTACCCCGCGAGGTCGAAGTTCTCCTGCTGGAAGAAGTCGAGGTCGGGGACGAGGTCGAATCTCGATTGATGATCTCCTGGGGCCTTCCTCATTTGAGGAAGATTGGCTTAGCTTTAGCAAGAAACACCCTCCCTCATAGATTAGCTCGATTCTGCCTGTAATTTATGTACACACAAACTTTTCCAAATAGTTAGAAATAAAAGTGTATATATTGGGTTTTTGAACTTTCCTGTTCTTCGTGAAGATTGCTTCCTTGGTTTATTTGCGTGTTGCACCTATTATATCCTCCACATCTCCTGGGCTGTCTCGGGTTTCTGTTTAGCGAGCTCTTGATTCAGGGATCCGGGAGCAACCCTATTTCAGAAGGCCGAGATGAGGAAGACATCATCGATTTTATCGACCTTCAAGCTTTCCTGCATGAATCTGGAAGCGTACTCCCTTATAGATTCTTTGTCCTTTTGCTTCACCGATAGGAGGTAGGCTGTGTCTCGGCGAGCCTGAACCTTTGTATGGAATCTTTGCTTGAAGATTTTTTCCAAATAGGTCCAGGACCCCACGCTGCCAGTTGGGAGGCTGTCAAACCAAGCTCGGGCATAATCGATCAGCATCTCGGGGAATAGCTTGCACATGTGTTCCTCTCTAAGGCCCTGGTTGTGCATGCTGTACCGGAAACGCGTTAAAAAGTTTAGGGGGTCATCCAGCCCATTGTAGGCCGTAATGTTTGGCAACTTGTACACCGTGGGGAGTTTGGTGTCAAGCAGCTCGTCGGTGAACGGGCTGACAAGTCGAGCAGGTTCCTTTTCACGTCGGTGTTGATTTCTCGGGGGACTGCGACTCTCGCTATAGCTCGGACTTCGGTACCTTCTGGGGCTCCGAGGTCGCCTTTGGATATGATGTCGCCTGGGGCTCCGCTGCGAGCTTGGACTCTGACGTCGGACTGAACCCCGCCGGGGATCGTGCCTCTCCTTTAGAACCGGTTCCTGCCTCTCGGTGTAGCGAGGAGCTTTAGGTAGAGATTTTTGCATGGAACTCTCCCTAGCCTCGGGTATGGGAGACATCCGGGTCGTCACGAGAAAGTGTTTGAAACGCTCCTTATTTGCTTTAGCGAATTCGGCCGCGGCGTAGGTGGTGGCAAGGTCAAAGTCTCTGGAGAGATCATCCTCCTTCAACTCGGATTCCTTCGGCTCCGACTCGTCGTTGATTTCTTCGACGTACCCTTCTGGGATATCACCCGTTCTGAAGGACTGTCCATTATGTGTCCTACAATGCCGATTTTGCGATGGGTTTCTCTGAGGGATGTATTCTAGCGCGGGCATCCATCCGGAGGGATTTCCTTCTATTGGGTCCCTGGCGTGCCTCTCCTTTGGAACCGAACTGCCTTTCTGGCGATTCTCTTAGCTTATGGGGCAGCTTTCCGCTTCGTTAGGATTCCCACGTTGGCTTTGGGCCTCCCACACGCTCTGTGATCGTGTTACCATCATAAATCAGCTACGAACGAACCGTTGATCTCGTTCCCACAGACGGCGCCAATGATAAGTCTAGGGTTTGCGAAAGTAGCTAAAAGAGACAATAACACAATGACACAAGGATTTACGTGGTTCGATCGATGTGATCTACTTCCACGGGAGAGAATATAGAGAGCTTTTATTATGCTTGAGAGTACAATGAGTATTGAATGTCCTACACCTCTGATCTTGCATCTATTTATAAGCCTTGGATCCAACCCTAATCCTTCTAGGGATCGAACTTCTTATACATATCTAGTTCCTTAATACATGCATATCCGATTCCCGTTCGTGGTAGAATTCTATCTTCTCCCAAAGTAGGGTTTCGTTACTTGATCTTCAAGGCAGACGTTGACTTTGTTTGGGCCGAACTCTGTGGGCCGAGCTTTAATATATAGGCCCAATTAGCCTTAGGTCGGGCCCAGGATGAGGCCGGTACTATCAACTGCTACCAAATTAATAATAATTAAGCTTTTTTATTGGTAATTGTACATATTTTCATATTTCAAACTAAAAGCAACATAATATATATTTAATTTTCATAGATTATTTACAAATATGCGTCCATGTTGATTTATTCAATTATAGAATTTGACGAGTTCAAATATATGTATATTTACATAAAAAAATATACTTTCATATCCACGTTAAATATGTCATTCTAAATTTCTGATTAACAGTTTTTTATTTTAGATATTTTAAAATAATAATTCTTGAGTTCCATTGTATAGAAACTCAATTAAATAACTGGATACTTGCAATGTGTACGTATTTTAACATGAACTAAAACCATTTAACTTTTTTTTTTCTCCCGAAATGACCATTTATCTATTTTGAATTACATATAAGTTGAAGGAAATATCCAATTATATATAAAACAAAATATCAAATTGAATTCGTGTTGGTCTAAAATTTTCTAATTATCCAATATAAATAATAATAATATATAAATTTTCTATATATATAAATTTGAGACACTTCAAAACAACACATTAATTATTTGTCATTGTGCAGCGCAAAGTGCGCGGGTTAATCTAGTTGAAATTAAATGTACAAATATAGGGACTCACAAAAACGAAAAAATAGGACAAGTATCTATTGATTTTTTTTTTTAATATATAGCATAAGGATTATGCATGTCTATTTATATATCTCTAAAAAACATTAATAATGATGGTCATGCTTACATGTTAGTATTGCATATCTCGAATTACTTATTGACATGTGTTCCGCTATTTGAAATAAGTTGACTCGTCATAATAAAACAAGGCGAAATAAATCTTTAGATCCTTGTATTTTTTAAGGTTTGTTTTACTAGATCCATATATTATTTTTATTTTACTAGGTCCATTTACTATTAATTTTCATCTCAAAAGATCCTTGTACTATTGTTATGTTTCACTAGGTCCTTATATATTATTTTGCATCATAATAAATTTCTTTTTGCATTTATCAACTAAAAATTCAAAATGATTAAATAAAAATACAAAAAATAATTAATATGCTACGTCCGACCTTGTGATTTATGACTATATTTCCCTTAAAAATGCTAACTACAAATGGCTCGGTGAGATTATATGTTAGGGGGACTGGGGAAGCCCAAGCCCATATGTGTCTAATATTACTACAAGTTTATAATGTAATATTTCATTTAAAAAAGAACATTCTTAAATATAATATAGTCCATATAAAAGATAATTGACAAAAAATATAAAAAATTCATTTTACTTAGTAAAGTAAAATACTGGCCACAACAAAAAAATTTATAAATAATAGTCACTCTTACCAAAATGTCTTTGCGGTTCACGTCATCGTATTATTTGCGTCTTCGCGCCTTTGTGCATTGCTGCATTTGCGCTTCTTGTCCTCATATAATCTAATTATTCGCGTGTTTTCGCATCTTCGCACATTAGCATCAATTAGGATAACTTTATCCTTTTACACGAAAAGTGACTAATATTTTATATAGTTTGTTAAGTTATGGCTGTAATTTGACTTTTACTAAGAAAAATGACCATTTTATACCATTGACATGGAGATAATTTACATTAACTCTATTTATTTTCCAATAAACAAATGGAGACTCATTTTACAAGCATAAAGTTTGTAGAATAAGGCATTGTTGTTGACTGGGTCAGCAAACTGTTCAGCCAAATTCTCCAAAGTCCCTTTCCCTGTCACAATTGCCTACGCATTCAACACAAACATCGAAAAAATATTAATAGCATAGTTTTTCGAACTTTTTAATAATTAAATATTTGAAATATAAGAAATCATGCAAAATTATCAACGGTCGATTTTAAACATTCTCCCTTAACAAAAAATATTTGAATTAAAAAGAAAAACATAAATGTTTGAAGTTCCTTCATATAATTGGCAATGGCATTTGGTAAAGTAGCAGGTAAAGAAAAGAGGTGACACTGAAATCCAAATTAGGAAAATGATTGGTATGAGAACCAAAGAAAATTCGCCACGCAGAAATGGCAATGGAGTCGGCGCATCAGATACAGTCCTCCTCTTCAAGCATTCTTCGTCAAAGTTTCCTTCCTCGTATCAACCAAAAATCCAAACCAAGTGCGCTTCTGATTAAACAAATCCCATAAAGCAAAAACACTCACTCACATTCAAAGAAAAAGCAAAACCCAAACCACAAAAAGCACCCATTTTTATGCACACATGACACATCAAACTCACATTTTTCACTCTGCTTACCCCACATTCTTTCCTTCCTCCCTCAGAAATCAAAAGCAGAAGAAAAAGCACCATAAAAGAATGAATTTTTCCCACTCATCTTTATATATATATACAGTAAATTGCCATCTCCATTACTCTTCCCCAAGCACAACCACAACTACTGTGCGGAAGATATTCTTCAGAGCCACAAATCATGGCGAGTTCCAGTGGGACCAAGGGTGAACTCAGCCCGCGATTGCTCTCGAGGAGGGCGACGAGGGCGCCCACCATGGTGGACCGCGCCGACGACAGCGCCGCCGTCGACAGCGAGCTCGTCCCCTCGTCCTTGGCTTCCATCGCGCCTATCCTCCGCGTGGCCAACGAAGTTGAGAAGGAGAATCCTCGAGTTGCTTATTTATGTAAGAAACTGGTTATGCATTCTCTTCCCAGAATATATTTTTGGGTGTGTTAATTATTATTCAATGGCATCATAACTATGTTGAAAGTAGGTGTGTTTTATGTTGTGGGTTTTGGATGGAAATGGATAGTAATGATTGTGATTTGTGGAATTGTTGGCTTTTTCTTGGACGAGCATCGATTCCTTAGGCAGATTCAGGAGGGGGGCCAGTGTGGACCAGGCCCCCCATTTTTTGGCTGATCGCATGTATATATATATATAATATATATACATATATGTAAATTTCACCATAGACCTTTCCATATATTCTACCTGGCTCCGATTTGGTTCTTATGGAATTATGCTGGAGATTCCAGTTTTTTTAGTGAGTGGGGAAGTATTATGAATAGGGAATCAGAAGTGCATCTGCTCTTTTATGTCCCCGGCCCGGGGGGACCAAGAATCGGAGACATTAGGTTGACTAGGCATCTTACTTGTTCTCCCTTTCACTCTCTTACCTTTTGAAGAACACATATTCCATAATTTACCTTCACATATGGAGGATCAATAGGTTATACCTTGATTGCAGACCAAGTTTTCTAGATGATGGTTTTAGTTGATTCCTTTAGTCAAAGAAGAATGTAAGTAATCAATTGGAGCTTTGACTACCACGTTTGTGGTTATTTAGGCGTTTATTTTTAGTAGTCTAAAGACATTATATTCAATTTGTTTGAAAAATTCTTTTACATCCTATTTTATTATGTAAAGATAGTTTTAAATGTTTGGTTGAATCTATAGTGTTTTATTAAACAAACTGCTGAGAAGATATTTATAGATATAGGAAATTGATGCACCACATAAAGAGTTCACCCTTGGCGATTACCTTAGTATTTGGCCAACTCACTGCCTTCAGGGACGTACTTACGATTATAGACACTGCTGGAGTCGGGGGCACAGATTTTGAGAAAAATAAAATATCGCATCTTCATTGCACATCAAAAGTGACTTTTTATTGCATTTACCCCAAAACTGAAATACTGCATCCGACTTTGCATATGGATACTTTTCCTCTGACTGCATGCAATTTTCCTTTGGGGGGGGGGGGGGATGGATTTTAATCAGACATGTGGAGTCATGTTTGATCACTTTATAAACTTTAGCATCATTATAGAATAATAGACTAGGAATAAAGTTACATGGAGCTCTCTTGTTAACAAAGTGAAAAGAGGGTGAAGGTTGAGCAAATATTATGATATTCTGTGTGCAGTCGCAGATGGCTTTTTAAGGACTTGCATTCTGTCCAAAAATGTCTGAAATGAATGTTCAGAGCTAAAGAAGTGGGGTAGCATCAACCTAAATCTGTCCCGTCTTCGTTCTTCTCTTACCTACATAACATTCTCACACTCACCATCATTTACGTGTGCTCCCAACACGGAATATAAAGACTATTTAAGCAGATTCATAGTAAGGCTATATGAGGGTTTTGCAGTATTTCATTTGATGTGATGCTTTAAACTTTGTTTGAACTAAATCAAGTTTTCTACTTCTCTCATTTCAACAATTCCATCTAATAATTTCAACAATTCCATCTTATAATTAGTTTTTATGCGTTTATAGCATGCATGATAGTTTTCTTCTTATCATGCCCACACATAACTACTTTTAGTTCTTCTTCTTATGGATTTCTTGTAATTTCGGATTAGGCCGTTTCCATGCATTTGAGAAAGCACACCGGATGGACCCAACCTCAAGTGGGCGGGGTATTCGTCAGTTTAAGACGTATTTGCTACACAGACTTGAAACGGTAGGCTTGCTGATGTTGGTTTTGGTTTTATTAGTTATCAGCCTATCTTGCTTTCTACAGGATAATTTGTACTTTCCTATTTGTGTCTGGCATTGTTGTTTTTATGACAGATTCTTGTTGCATTTCTTATACTTTTTACATGTTCATTTTGCTCGTCTGAAAATTGATTCCTGGACTCATTCATCATTGAATATTGTATTGTTGCAGGAAGAAGAAGAGACGAAACCCAAACTTGCCTCGAATGATCCCAGAGAAATCCAGAGATATTATCAGATCTTCTATGAGAAAAATATCCGAGAGGGCCAATATACCAAAAAACCGTAAGTGTGAAGATAATTTAATATAAAATAATTTTTAGCACATTGTAAATATGCGCCTTTTGATCTTAATACTGTATTATTTGCCTCTAAAGGGAAGAGATGGCTAAGATATATCAGATTGCTACTGTACTGTATGATGTCCTGAGGACGGTAGTACCTCCATCAAAAGTTGATGATAAGGTTTGGCTTCTGTTTTTTTTTTTTTTTTTTTTTTTTTTTGAGTTATTCAGATATATTTATTATTCAACTCAAGAATCTTGGTAAAATATGTTAATTTCATTTACATGATAAATGCAGACTCAAAGATATGCAAAAGATGTTGAGGAGAAAAAAGAACAGTATGCGCATAATAACATTCTGCCCTTGTATGCTGTTGGCGTGAAACCAGCAATTATGGAACTCCCTGAGGTTTAGTTTATGAAGATTCACATGAATTATGAACTATTGTTAACTAAAGATAATATGGATTCAAATTACCCAAATAGCTGTTTCACCAATCTTATTGTACTTGCTACTCAGATAAAAGCAGCACTTTATGCTATTCGTGGTGTAGATAATCTGCCCACGTTCCAAATGCCTGACGGGAAGGAAAGTAGAGTAATTGATATTCTCGAATGGCTTTCTTTACGCTTTGGTTTCCAGGTAGAATCAAATACTCCTTTTATGTCTTCTAAAACTTTACTCCAACAAGGGATTAATTGCCTTATTTTCATAATCTTATATGACCTTGAGTCTTTGTAATTAATGTTGATTGTTGATCATTCATGATGCTTTCAGCTTGAGCGGTAGTAGAGTTATCAAGCAGCCATGACCACAAAAATTGAGTATAATTGATAATCTGAAAAATTCCTTTTTTCATGAACCTTCTTTCTATATATTTTCAGTAACTGAGATAAGTCTGAATATTATATAGAACAGATGTATAGTATTTGTTGAAAAGAAACTGAAACATCTGATTAAATGAGAGGAAATAAGATTTATACAGTGAATAAGACATCCATCCCAAATTATCTACTTGAGATGAAACATTACCAGTTTGGATCAACATTCGTAGACAACATGCTTCTATTTCCTGCTTAATATTCCTTTGTTATTCTGAGAAACTGGCTGAGGAAATGTAATTTGCTTTCTCTACCTCTACTACTAATGCAAATTTCCAGTGCTTTGGCATATGTTTCTGAAGTCCAAGTATTTTCAGTAGATGCGGTATAACTAAGAGCCACTTATAACATAGTAGAGATGACTTGGTATCTTTGTTATTTGTCTTGAAATGTCTTGGCATGAGCATTATAATGTATTACGTTATTCCTTTCTACATGCATGCAAGATTAGGCACCAAGGCTACCCTTAGCATGATTAGGCACCAGGGCTACCCTTAGCAGTTAAAACTAGCTTCCTGAAAGCTTGTGTCCTAGAGACTCACCAACATTCTTCTTCAGACTTCTGATGCATGTATTGATTTAACTTTACAGAGGAATACATTGTTAGGCAGCCCAATAAAATCTTGTTTGATCATTTAGATTGCTGTGAGTGCCTAAAAGGTTTGGCGTAACAGGTAGATGTTCCGTCTTTTTGTAGGAAAAAATCTCCAGGAATCAAAGTTTTGGGGGGGGGGGGGGTGTCTTTTATGAAACACCTATTCTTTAAAATTTTCTTGTTCCTCTCAATGAAAACATGTTTATCAGTTTGCTAGTTAAATTTTGATTCTTAACTCCTACCTCACATAAGCTGACTTGAGTTCGTTTGATCTCCTGTTGGCGCTGAAGAAAGGGAATGTAGCGAATCAGCGAGAGCACTTGATATTGCTTCTTGCTAATATGGATGTTAGGAATAAGAACCTTCAGGACTATGAGCTCGTAAGTATTTCATTTATTGCTCAATAGCTAGAAAGAAAGATAGATTACTTTGATGCTCACCCCTTTCTTCAAGTGGACTGCTTCTCCGGGTTATAAATTTATCATTATGTCAAATGGTACTGCAGTTAGATAGCAGTACAGTAGAAATGCTGATGGATAAGGTATTCAAGAATTATCATTCATGGTGCAAATACTTGCACACTGCACCTAATCTGGAGTAAGTTGACTGCTTTATGGCTACGTTATCACCTAATACCATTAACTAAGCGATAATCATACATTTATCCTTCTGCTTGCAGGTGTCCATGGGGTGACAGGAGGCAACAGTCGCAGCTTCTTTACATTGGACTTTATCTCCTTATCTGGGGTGAAGCTTCAAATATTCGATTTATGCCAGAATGTCTATGCTATATCTTTCATCGGGTATGCTCTCTTCTTTAACACAATCATGCATATTTTCCCTGACTTACCCTCCATATGCTGTCAGCCTGTAACAAATGCTAAAAAAAGAAATTATTTTCTGCTTTCTAGTTGTACTATGATGCATGCATTCTGTCTTATGTAATAATGTCAATGCACTTCATAAACCAAGGGGAAACTAACCTTCAAGTTCAAGGAAATTATATTGGACAGACTCTCATGTATATTGTTTTTAGAGAATGCCAATTGCTTTGGCTATCTGTTTTCTGGAAAGGCCTAGCAGTGGCTTGCAGTCATGTTCTTTTCTGTTCTCTCTCTCTATCTCTCTCTCAAAAATTTCTCAAATTCCGTTTCTTGCATTCTTCATGTTTAGGGTGATGCATTTGGTGAAATGGGTTTAATTCACTCAACAATCCAAGGACCATAGTTCAAGCCTCATTGCCTAGTAATGGAAGTTGACGGGCTTGTCCTTGAGGCTAAAATTTACATGGCATGAGAGGGGCGTGCTAGACACATAAGTGGATCCTTTTATGTCTAGTTGCTTTAGCTATGAGGTGGTCATTCAATAATACTTCTCATGTCATTACCGCTATTAGTTATGCTATGTTGAAACTATAATTTATTGTTTTGACTTTCCTGGATACTGATTAGAGAATCAATGGGAAGTGGATGCTCTTATTTTTATAGAAAATGTGCGTTTATCTGGTTTTCTATTCTGATCTTTGATCACTATATACTTCAATGCCCACAGTTTCTTGTATTTACTTGTCTCCTTATGTAAAAAATAGTAAGTCTTTTGTATTTACCAAATTGTAGATGGCACATGACATGTATGGAACTCTATTTAGCAATGCTCAACATGTTATAGGAGCTACATCTCATATAGCACCACAAGGTGACGAGTCATTTCTGAGGGATGTTGTGGCACCTATCTATGAGGTTATGCAAAAGGTAATAATCTCTCTCTTTATGCTACTTATGGTTATTTATTTTGTTTTGGTTCCAAAATCAGTTATCTCTGTCTTGAAGGAAGCTAGGAGAAATAAGAATGGGAAAGCAAGCCATTCAGAGTGGAGGAACTATGATGATCTTAATGAATATTTCTGGTAACTTCATTATCTATTTACTCAAACTCAACTTGATATCTACGTTTTTTTGAGTGCTTTATCTATTTACTTTTCTTGACTTCCCTTTCCCTTTGTTCTCAGGACCGAGAAGTGTTTTAAGTTGGGGTGGCCTTGGGATCGGAAAGCTGGTTTCTTTGTGCATTCAGATGTAATAAAGCCAGCAAACAAGGTATGCACTGTGTTTTTCTACTATACAGCTCACCTACAAAGAGAAACGCAAAGACACTTTAATCATGTCCATTTCTTGATTTCTTGGCAATAAAGGCTCAAATTCTCTTTTTAAATTATGTCTCTATCTCGATTTATTGGCATTTTCTTCTATTGTCGTACCGAGTATTCATTTCATTTAGAAGATTACAATCAACAGATTAACCATATAGAAGACAAAAAGATAGCTTGTTTTTTTAGCTTCAGGATGAATTTCTTGTATGGAAGAAATAGAATTCACATAATCTTTTTTGTGTGAATTGGTTGTAACTTTTGGGTGATGATAGGTTTATTTAGATGACTTTTTCAAAATGCTACTGTAGTTTCTATTCTTAGATCTAACCATAATTAACTGATGAGTGATGTTTACACTTATAATATTCTGTTGAGCATTTATGTTCCATTGTTTTCTTTTCACTCTGAATCTTTAACAAGGCCAACAAACAAATCTTTGAAAATTTATATAAGGAATCTAAATTGTTGGATCATCCTAATGAGTGATTTTGAGCAGTATACCTTTTGATTCACTTCGCTACAATTTTGCCAGTTAACTAGAGTGTCATGACTTGGAAGACCAACTTCCGGTTTCTGCAAATGGTGAGCATTTTGGCATGATAATCAAGAACTTCCTCTTCCTAGTGCCGCTTGGCGGAACTTTCTCTTTGTAATGGAATTGGATGGTTGGAAAAACATAAATAGCAGTACTAGTGGGGTGGCTTGAGTACCTCTTATAACAGTCACCTGACATAGAAGTAGAATGAAAATCTTTATTGCTTTGCAGTGAATGAGCAGGCTGTTAGTTTAGTGAGAAGTTCTCATACATTAAATGTATCCATAATACTTAAACTAAAGAATAATCTGACATGTCACTTAAGATTTCTAATAAAGCTGTAGTGTTGAGATGTAATATTATGTGAATCCCTGATATTGTTTCTTATTCGAATCATGTCCACAGGAAAGTGACCAGGATGTAGGAAACAGGAAACCGAAGACAAATTTTGTTGAACTGCGCACATTTTGGCACCTTTATAGGAGTTTTGACAGAATGTGGATCTTTTTCATATTGGCCCTCCAGGTATTGCAAATTTCTTTTGCTACTTAATTGTATCTTGTCTTAGTTAACTGTTATGACTTCTTATTCATCTTGATGTATATAGAGAAAAATTCAACTAGACAGAAAAAATGGCATAAAAACATGAGAAGGAGATGTATGAAACACAAAATGAAGAATGCATTATGCTGGATGCATCCGAATTTCCAACAAAATATTGGATCCTGAATTAATTAACTTAAGCCCAAATCTTTTTAATAAGAAAGATGATGCAATTTTCTGGAAATATATATGATTATACAAGGGCATTATTCCTTATTGTATGTATTCAATGCCTGGTAGAGCATTTTTATTTCTCTATGGGACATTAAGTACTTATCAGATTAATTTATAAGTTTTTGGAAGTGAGTCCTTGTATTTGGTTACAATCAGGAACATGGTTCTGACTTTATGAAACTAAAGTTTTGTCAAACAGTAAGTGCATTCAAATGGCTAGTATAGCTTGTCTGTTACGATATCCCACATCAATTCCACATGAAAGTGTGGAAGGGTATATATGTGGGAGTCAACCCTTTACCTTTGACCATGGTTTTGGGTTAAGTTAGGCCTCCCTTATATATGCCTAACAATTTGGTCCGACCTGCCGGATCCGGGCGGGCTGCAGAAGGGGGCTGCCCCGGAAGCGGGCTCAAGTAGGTTTCCACCCGGAAAGTGGAGCCTGCGGTTTGGGTTGGACCCGGCGTGTGCCGTCCATGGATGTCCGGTTTGAAAGGAGGCTGGATTCTTACGATATCCCAAATGATTCTACATGAATGTGTGGAAGGGTATATAAGTGGGAGTCAAACCTTTACCTTTGACCATGATTTTGGGTTAAGTTAGGGCTCCCTTCCTTATATATGCCTAACATTGTCATGACCTGAGCCATCTGACATAGTGTGCAGCTGAATGAACTTATTAGAGTAAAAAGATTTGTTTAAGCTTTCTGCTTTGAATGCATTTGTATAATGATGTTACCATGGCCTGTGCGTCCTAAGTTTTATTGTAAAAAAATGGTAAATTTAAAGAATTGCTAGCGGAGAAAGATTTTGCAGCAATTACATGTCTGCCAAAGAAATTAAAGAAGGTGAAGCAGTATGACAGTAATTAATACTATGCCTATCAGACTGTAGCTTAGTAGACTATTCTTATCAGCCACTGGTTCGTGCTATCTACCTGTGCTTGGAATTTTATCAGAAGGATAGTTTCTAAGTCAAAAGTGTCATGACCTGATATAATTTTTTTGCATGGCACCAAATGATCTTCAGTACATGATTTCGTGCTAGATATGAGGTTCTACTTGAGCAGTTTATGTGAGGTACATTTTGAATAAAGAGTATGTAAAGTAGATGATTTCTAAGACAGTACAAGTAAATATGTATAATTTTATTTTCTTAGTGCCTAGTGGGTTTATTCCATAAAATTGACATAGAATGTCTAGTGCAAAACATCACAGCATGGGTTAAGTTTCATTATATTCCTTGATTTTTTTTTTCATGCATTCCTTTGGCTTCCTTGACTATCCGTGTCTGTTTATCAGGCTATGATTATCATTGCATGGCATCAACGTATATCCTCAAATGCTCTTTTAGATGATGATGTGCTGCAAGGAGTCTCGAGCATCTTTGTCACAGCAGCTATTTTTAATTTTCTACAAGGTAACTGTAAAATTGCCTATCCAAAATGTTATTTCTATAAATGTGGAAATTCAGTTAATCAAGTCAAGAAACTACTGTCTACCAAATCAGCTGTAATAAGATTCATAACATGTCTTCAATCTATTCTTCAGCTGTCTTGGATATAGTTCTCACTTTTAATGCCTGGAGGAGCTTGAAATATACTCAGACACTCCGGTACCTCCTCAAACTTGCAATTGCTGTGTTTTGGCTTGTAGTCATGCCAGTAGCATATTCAAGATCAGTTCAAAACCCAAGTGGGATTATAAGATTCTTCAATGCTTTGGGAGGAGATTGGCAGACACAGTCACTCTACTACTATTGTGTTGCAATTTATTTGATGCCCAATATATTTTCTGCCATACTATTTTTATTTCCTTGTCTGCGGAGATCTATGGAGCGTTCAAACTGGCGTATCATTAGCATCCTAATGTGGTGGTCTCGGGTAAGTTTGTAAGAATTAACAGTCCTCATAATGGACAACATCTTGTACTTTATGAACTAATAGCCCTCCTCATGTTCTAGCCAAAATTGTACGTGGGAAGAGGAATGCACGAAGACATGTTGTCCCTTCTAAAGTAAGATAATAGACACCCATCACCATCCCTTAAACCATATTTATCTGGCAGATGCACGTTAACTTGTAAAGTGGTTTTGATTTTTTCTTGTCACCTTTGTTTTTGTGCTATCTGTCTTTGGTTTTTGTATTGAAACTTAACATAAGAAATACATGCAACTGTGCACAATTGAACACATACCATGAAAAAAATATGTGTCTCATCTTTCGAACATAATCATTTCTTGTCCCTGGGGCATGGATATTGTGTTACCTCCCAGTTTCACCTAGCCTTGATGGGAACCTTCTTTTTTGCTAGATACACACTCTTTTGGGTTACCCTGATAATAAGCAAGCTTGCGTTCAGCTATTATGTTGAGGTAAGTTCTTTCTGTTCAAAAATGCTAATTATATCGTGTTAGGGACTTTGAGCAACTTTTATTAAGAGATCTAGGTGTATAATGTAGTTTTCACGTATCAAAATAATTAACTGTTATCTGCCATGTGTATATCCTACAATATGTCCACATGTGGGATAATGAAGTCACAAAAAGGGATAAATAAACTTAATTTAAAACAAACAGTAATCTTCATTCGACCTAAATATGATTTTTTTTTTTTAATACAGTCCTGAACTTATGTCTCTACCCTGCTAATAAAGAATCCTGGTTTTGAACTTTTGTCCAATTGCTTTTACAATGTGTGATTTTGGCTTTCCAGATAATTTTGCATCTAGACTTGGGCCATGCACATCTTAAAGCTTGTGAATAAAATCTGGAAAGTCTTGATAGATGAATATGCAATTCTCTAGACTAAAGTATGAGATGACATGATAGTTTGCCTAAATAAAAATGTTCACAGCACATTCTGCATGTACTGGGTGCTGTACTGTAAACAGGAAATAAATTTAAAGTTGCTCTCAAAATAACACTTAAAGATCCTATTCTGGGGTAGAGTATGATATGGGTTAGAAAATGCACAGGTGCATGCATAATGTAACACCAAAAATGATGTGCTTTGCCAGTCAAGTGTTTTGGCATCAATCTTTGTTATCCCATAGCTTACTATTCCTAGAGTTGTTCATTTTCTCGTCTTCACTCCGTTTTTCTTTTGAAATAGATATTGCCATTGATTGAACCAACATGGATTATCCTGAATCTCAAAGTCAGTAGCTATGACTGGCACGAATTTTTTCCAAATGGTAACACCATTTTGATAAGAGTTATTATGTTTTATATTGCTTTTGAGGCCCTGAACTAACTAATCTAACATGAACCTGATGCAGTTACTCACAATTTTGCTGTTGTTATTGCAATATGGGCTCCAATCGTTCTGGTATGTGATGAGATAGACTAGTCAATGTAGAACTTTCTGCTAAAATGTCTTTGACAAATCCTTGATAACGTTTATTTGCAAATAGGTCTATTTCATGGATACACAAATATGGTATGCTATCTTCGCAACTATTATTGGTGGAATTTATGGAGCCTTCAGCCATCTTGGAGAGGTCAGAGATTTTTCAGCCATTTGCCGGATAAATAAAAAAGCACTCTCTCTCAAACTTTTCTTTCATCCTTTTTGCTGCCATGTTTCCAATTGTAGATAAGAACTCTTGGTATGTTAAGGGCAAGATTCGAATCTGTCCCCTCAGCTTTCAGCAGGCGTCTTGTTCCATATTCCAAAGATGAAAGCAGACAACACCAGCGGGTATGTACATTTTCATGTGGTCATCCGTTGCTCCCATGTATATACTTTATAGTAAATGTTGTCCACTAAAAAAGGCAAGGTGCAACGTTTTGCACTTCAAAGAGACAATTTATAGAAATATTTGTTTGGTAAAAATAGTATTTCACTTTCTAATTAGAATCTTATGAATATCCCATTTTTTGAAATATCTATTCTCAAATAAAGCTCTAGTTATAAGTGAATAATGATTCCTCTGCGACAAATATTTTGGTAAAATGCTGTTATCTTTGTAATGATTTTGTGAATATGAAAGAGAATGGAAGCAGAAGATAGTAAAATAAATGAGCTGACAGTCTGACACAGGATGATGGAATATTAAAACAAGTGAATTTTTCATATTCAAACTCTGTATTGTCTATTACGTAATTTTTCTTCTGTAAATTCTAACTACTAAATTTGTTAGGTGTAGCGTAGCAGTCATAGACATAGATAATGCGTTTATTTAATTATATATGTATTTACTACAAATAATTTATTCTCTTATTTTTTTTTATGGTATCTTGTTCTAATTTTGCTTCTTGATATTTTGCAACTTACTCTTTTTATTTATTTATTTATGCTATGCTTATCTTGTTTAATTTTTGTGCAAATGGACTTATGCTTCTCACTAAATCATAATAAAAAGTAGTTCTAGAGAACATTAAATATAACAGAATTACCAATTTCAATGTCTTACGGTATACTCAACTTTAAATGACCAACTTCTATGCTATGAACTCCTTTGTATATATGGTTATGACATTAAACTCTGGCTTGCTACGAAATACATTTTATTTGGAAACTTGAGACATTGCAAGAGTTGTAATAAAAATATAGATTCTTAATTTATGCAAGAGTCTGATTTGAGGATACTTATCTTATAAATAAGTATCAAATTATTTGATTGTCATTATAATTGAGTACATGAATAATTTTGTATTCATTAATTTTTTATAAGCAAACTCATTTAGTGTAGTTATGGTCCTTATGGATATATCAGAAGTGTTACGAGTCTTTCAAAATTTATGCTCTCTGCCATTTAAATATTGATCCTGTCTTTCTCATTTGATTTAAAAACTTCTATGGCACAGGATGACACATTGGAGAGAATAAACATTGCTAAGTTCTCTCAGATGTGGAATGAGTTCATATTATCCATCAGAAATGAAGATTTGATAAGCCATAGGTTAGTAATGTTTCTATAAGATGGTATATTAATCCTTTAATTTCAATAAATTTGAACTACATGGAGTCATTGGAGAACAACAATCTTACTATATCCTGCTGTGAAGATGTTTTAACCTGTATATGTTCCAGGGAGAAAAATCTGCTGCTTGTGCCATATTCATCAAGTGATGTATCTGTTGTCCAGTGGCCCCCTTTCTTGCTTGCTAGTAAGGTAAAACTGGTCTAATTTGAACTTCTTCAACTTTTATCATGGCTCATTGTCTTATTATTGATAGATTCCAATAGCATTGGACATGGCCAAAGATTTCAAGGGAAGGGAAGATGCTGATCTCATCAGGAAAATTAAGAATGATGATTTCATGTATTTTGCAATAATTGAATGCTACGAGACGCTGAAAGACTTGCTTCTTGCTCTTCTGTTAGATGAGGGGGATACAAAGTAAGGGGTATTCCTATTTGTACTCTACTTGTTAGTTGTGCTTGTGTACATTTATGATCAGAAAGTTGTTCTTTTACTATTTCCTATTAACATGAGTTGCTTGTATTGTTGGTCCATCTCTCTAGAATTATATGCCAAATTTGTGAAGAAGTAGAAAGTAGCATCCAACAGAAACGATTCTTGAAGGAATTTAAGATGAGTGGACTACCAATGTTAAGTGATAAGTTGGATAAATTTCTAGACCTACTGGTAAGTTCCATCGGTGCTTTTTCAACTTTTATTTTATTTGGTGAAACAATCTAGATATTGCACGTCTCTTGTTAAAGTTTTATATTATTTTCTTTTGTAAATTGGCAGATGGCGAACCATGAGGATGATAGACAGTTATATCGGTCTCAAATCATCAACAAACTCCAGGATATTGTAGAGATTATCATTCAAGATGTCATGAAGAACGGGCACGAGTATGTCTATTAAAAAATTCCTGCTAGCAGCTCTGCCTACTTGGTTTTCAAAAGTTTGGGAGTTGTTGATGTTCCTTTTTCTGTGTGTAGGGTTTTGGAGAGAGTCCATTTAGTCCATCATGATGAAAAGAAAGAGCAGAAGTTTGAAAGGGTAAACATTGATCTCTTGCAAAGTGGGCCCTGGATGGAAAAGGTATTGGTGTTTCTGAATATATATATCTTCTATCAAATATCCCTTGTTCTTTTTTTGCCCTGTCTTTCTTTGTTTCACATTCTGTGATACAGGTTGTCAGGCTTCATTTACTATTGACTGTGAAAGAATCAGCAATCAATGTGCCCATGAACTTGGAAGCTCGTCGGCGGATTACTTTCTTTGCAAACTCTTTATTTATGATCATGCCAAGTGCGCCAAAAGTTCGTAACATGCTCTCTTTCAGGTCAGTTTCAATCTTGAAAGCCACAGGTTGAGCTTGTGTGCTGATCAATTATACTCTTAATCTGGCAGAGTTGTTACTCGTGTAAACTATGGGGTTAAATCCAAACCAAATGTCTGCTAGGATTAAAAAGAAATTAAATTTTAACTATCCCGTAGTTGGCAAATTATTGTATTCAGGTCAATGGAGAACATGTAATGAGAAATCAGAGTGATTAATATAAATATCATCCCCAAGAAACTTAGTACAAGAATCCACTAGAATCTACATATTATAAAAGTTTACTTACCTGATTCTAATAAACCAGAACACCTCGACCATAAAAACTTAATTCTAAAAGGAAACAAAGCATGAAGCCCTGTTTTCTTAACTAGATACCACCTTTTAATGTTGAAATTGTGCAAAGCAAAAATTTGACAGGATTGGGCTTGGGGAAAACTACGAGGAACCTCACCACTTAGGATGTCATAAGTTCCTATGTTATAGCATGGAATTTATTCTTTTGGAGGATAATCCGCTGTCTTTTATTTTCGTCAGAGCCAACCTATTCACTTCTAGTAGCTAACAAAAAAAAAAGACATGCAACTTCATCATTATATTACTGGACTGTTATTTATTGAATAAGACGGAACCTTGTACTGTAGATGAAGTGGCATACCATGTAGCCCCAGCATTCTGAAAAATGTATCTGTTGCTATATGTTACCCTATTCATCTAAACAGTGTCATTTGTATTTCATTATCTTCTGATAAATTTGAGTTCACGATGGCTTATTAATCCATTTGCTTGATATTTTAAATCTCAGATTCAAAGCTGTTTTTCTATTCAAAAGTAACATGTTTTGATAAGCCAAAACTATTATTTTGAAAATTAAGCTAGGTCGCGTGAGAAGAAAAATGTCACAAAAGATCACAATACTGCCAACATTTCTAGTCTGCTTTACTTTTCAATTACATGCTAGTGTATCTGTGAGCTTAATTATCATATGGTTAATTACCTGACAATTTAAGTTTCTTTAGTTCCCATGTTTTGCTACAATTTCTTACATGTCAATTTAGATCTATGATCTTGGGAACATAACTTTGCTGTATCAGTCAAGTAATTCTAGTAAATATCACTTTGTTTAATGGTACAGTGTTTTGACTCCTTACTACAAAGAGTCCGTACTTTATTCAACGGAAGAGCTTAACAAAGAAAATGAGGATGGTATTACAACCCTATTTTATCTTCAGAAAATATATCCTGGTGAGTTTTGAGTTCATTATTTCTGTATAATAACTGCGATGGTTCATTAATCTCTTCTACTCTTTATTTTGCAAAGATGAATGGAAAAATTACGAGGAGCGGATCAATGATCCTAAACTTGATTATGCCAATAAAGACCGTTCAGAATTGGATCGTCAATGGGTGTCTTACAGGGGTCAGACACTTGCCCGTACAGGTTAGACGACTGAAAGATGCGAGAAACTTATAAATGTTACTTTTGGCCATTGTTTTATGGTTATATTAAGTTTTTACCTTTTTCTTTTGGGCGGCCGAATCACCAGTGAGAGGAATGATGTACTACCGGGAGACTTTGGAACTTCAATGTTTTCTGGATTTTGCTGATGATAATGGTTGGTTGAGGCCTCTGAATCTTTTGCCACCTCACACTTTCACAAATTTTTTCCATCTCTTTTAAGACTTTATGAGATTAAGTTATCTTTGCTGTACGATGCCATTTGTAATAAAACTTTCATATTCTTGGCAGCCATATTTGGTGGATATCGGGCAATTGATGTAAAGCATAGGGACTACAGAATTCTCAAGGAACGGGCACAAGCTTTAGCAGACCTGAAATTCACTTATGTTGTATCTTGCCAGGTTTATGGTAACCAGAAAAAATCTAGTGATGCACATGACAGGAGTTGTTACGTCAATATTCTGAATCTTATGTTGGCGTAAGTTGCATTATGAAGATTTGAACTCATTTATATGCATGTGTGTGTTTGAATGCATATATTTATTGACAGTGTTTCAAATTTTCAAGGTATCCATCACTACGGATTGCTTATATAGATGAGAGAGAGGAGACCATTAACGGGAAGACAGAAAAGGTTTACTATTCTGTTCTGGTCAAGGGAGGCGAGAAGTTGGATGAGGTATAAGAATAATCTTAAATCTAGTGCAGCTAGCATATCTATCGCAGTTATCCTTCAGACTATTTTGATGCGTACCTAGGACATTTGATCCGATCTAAGCTTTCTTGTTCTTCATATTAATCATTGTATATCGTAATAAATAGTAATTATGCATTTCAATGCCAGGAAATATATCGTATCAAGCTTCCAGGCCCTCCAACAGAAATTGGTGAAGGGAAGCCCGAGAATCAAAATCATGCTATCATTTTTACTCGAGGGGAAGCCTTGCAAACCATAGACATGAATCAGGTTGGTAATGTCTTTTTCTTTTTTCTATACATACATGGCCCAGAACCTTTGATTAAGTTAGTAAGGAGCTAAGCAAAAGATCTCCCTTCATTCTGATTAGGAGGAATAATGGGGGGAAATGCTGTCATTATGTACTTGTGGCAGATTTTTTTTTTGTTTAATATTAGTTGTCTATATTCAGAAATCTTTAAACGTGAGATTTAGATCTTCTGAAAGGAATATGCATACGTCCTTGTTTTCTTATTCCTTTTTGCTTTTCTGTGCTAATATCCATAATACAATTAGAAAATTAGCGCTGGCAAAAAGACCAAGCAAATGGACTCTTACCTTTAAGTTTGCACTTCATTTGAAATAAAGGTTTCCTTTTCTTCCTCATGACTACATAATTTGTATATTTTCATTTTTTTCCAACTCAACCTCATAAATTGCAAATTCAGATACCTTCTTATTTTGCTATTTGTTGTCCATTAGAAATGCCAGAATCCTGTTTTTCAGTGTATTAAATAAATTCTTCTCTCTTCTGTGGCCACTTCCAGATCCCCCAGTTTTCCTCCTTTCCTAGTCTCCCCGGATCAAGAAAGATAGCTAAATTTATCTTGTGTGATTTCACCATTCTGCCTAGAAAAGGCTTCTTCTTGAATTTGTGTGCATTAATCAAGGATACTATGATAATATCTAATCTGAGGACTGATTCTAGTTGAATCTTAAAGTGTAACAAACTCATATTTAAGGGGGAAAAAAAAGAAAAAAACAAAAATTATATATAATAAACTAATGCTAATTATAAGCAAATTCAGTACAAAACTAAAAAAGTAGAAAATAATAAATGTCAGCTTTCATTTATAAAATTGTCAATTATGAGTTTGAGGAAGATGCGTCAGTTGAAAAGATTGTTGTAATTGTCTCTTAGTTGGGAAGAATAAAAATGCTTATATTTTATTGAAACTTGACTGTAGAATGTTGGCCATCTCTAGGTCTGCATCTATGCAAGTTATTCTAGAGGGAACTTTTGAAGTGTAGAAACGTAAAGTAGAAACATAATTGGGGCAAATTTTCTGTGTGTTTTATTCCTCTACTCAACAGCATATATATACATAAGAGATATCTATATTAGGAAATCTATACAGCCCATATACAATACTACCCTAAAGCCCATATAATTGAATTTATTTTTAACACTCCCCCTCAAGCTGGAGCATAGATATTAATCATGCCCAGCTTGTTACAAAGATAATCAATTCTAACCCCATTAAGAGCCTTCGTGAAGATGTCTCCTAGTTGATCTTCAGACCTCATATATCCTGTAGAAATCAGTCCTTTTTGAATCTTCTCACGAACAAAATGACAATCAATCTCAATGTGTTTGGTTCGTTCGTGAAAGACCGGATTAGCAGCAATGTGAAGTGCAGCTTGATTATCACACCATAACTTGGCTGGTATAGGGACCTTCAACCCTATCTCATTCAGAAACTCATGCACCCATAGTATCTCGCACACGGATTTAGCCATTGCTCGATATTCAGATTCTGCACTTGAACGTGAAACCACCTTTTGTTTCTTGCTTTGCCATGAGATCAAGTTTCCTCCATAGAAGACACAATAGCCAGAAGTAGATCTCCGATCTTCTTTTGACCCTACCCAATCAGCATCTGAGAAACACTCGATCTTATTATGACCATGATCACCATACACAACTCCGCGTCTAGGTGCTCCCTTCAGATAGCACAAAATCTGCTCCACTGCCTTCCAATGATCAATAGTTGGTGATGACATATATTGACTTACCACGCTTACAGGATAAGCAATATCAGGACGAGTCACCCTAAGATAATTCAACTTTCCAACCAATCTTCTATATCTACCAGGATCATCAAATAGCTCACCTCCTTTCGTAAGCTGTAAATTTGGAACCATTGGAGAGCTACATGGTTTGGCTTCCAACTTTTCTGTTTTAGAGAGTAAATCCAGCACATATTTTCTTTGGGATAAGAAAATCCTTCCTTTCCTACTCCTGAGCACTTCAACTCCTAAAAAGTATTTGAGCTCTCCCAAGTCTTTGGTATTAAACTGAGTATGAAAGAAAGCTTTGAGGGATGCAATCCCTTCAAAATCACTACCAGTTATTCTAGAGGGAACTTTTGAAGCAACCCGAGGATAATTAATGCAATTAGACTCGATTATAATTTATTACTACATCTAACATTTGCTACTTCTGTATATATTACCCTGTATGTGATTCTTGTCATAGTTATCAATAGCGCTAATAGCGCTCGCGCGTCGCGGAACTTAGCGCCAAGAAATCGCGATGCATCGTGATTTGGGCGACAAATCAGATAGCGAGCGCTATGGGGCGCTATTGGAGCTATTTCCAGATCGCTCATAGCGCTAAATAGCGCGCTATTTGAAGGTTGCATGGGCTGATTAATAATTAATTAGTTACGGGCTTGGGCTTGTGTTTAATTAGGGTTAAAACATAACACTAGTATATTAAGTTATGAAGTCTGACATTCAGACTTGCATGAAAAGAAATAAACGAAACGCCAGAGACTCTTCTTCTTCTCTCCGGTCTTCTCCACTCCTCTGTTATATTCCAATCTACTTCACCAATCACCACTCGCTAGAATCAGTCCAGAGTCCAGACCAGAGCTCTACAAAGATGATGATGAGGAAGATGGTTCGCTGCATGTTTCGGAGGAGGAGGATGAGGATTGACTGATTGAGGATTATCCGATTATAATTAGAGTCATTAGACTTTAAAGGCTTTAAATCTATTAGATATCATTTGAATTAAGTTTTTTTAGACCTCATTTTTTAATTACCTACATATATTATGCATCTTTTTCATATGATTATGATATATATATGTTTTTTTATGCTTCTGCGCGACATATTCAAATAGCGCATGCGCTATGCGCATCACGATGCGCGATAGCGTTAGGACAGATTTTCGCGATGAAGCGCGATCCGCGATTAATAACTATGATTCTTGTCCAACAGGATAACTATTTTGAAGAAGCTTTCAAGATGCGCAATGTTTTGGAGGAACTTTTGAAGACTCATCATGGAGATCGCAGACCAACAATATTAGGATTAAGGGAGCATATTTTCACAGGAAGGTCTGTATTTGCATTTTGAGGGCTAAAGTACAATAGTTAGTACAAAAATACCTGTACATATGCACACTATTACAAATATGCTGACCTTTTCCTTTGATCATAGTGTTTCGTCACTAGCTTGGTTCATGTCCAATCAAGAAACCAGTTTTGTGACAATTGGGCAAAGAGTTTTGGCAAACCCCCTAAGGTAAGTCTATACCTGCAGTATTTATTAGTCATGTGAACAAGGATATGCATAAAAAATTCAGAATCAATCAGGTTCACATTGGATGAAAAAAATCAAGGAATATGTAATTATGCTGATTAATCATGTTTTGAAGTGTTGGAATCCTGGTTATTAAATAAATTCTGGAAGTATGCCCTAATCAGCTTCATTAGATACTTTCAAAAGGAAAATTATGTGGGTCATGCAGCTAGTCAGCGGCACATATAAGGTTTGAAATTTAATCAGTTACCAGACTGATACTTAAAGCATCGCACAGTCTCACTCCTTGACAAATACCATAAACCATAAGTGCTACAATTCTATATTCTTCCTTCCCCTTTCCCTCTCTACTGCTTTTGTTTGTCACAACTGTTCCTGCCATGTAATACGTATAGCGAGTATTTAAAGGATATCCTTTCTGTTTCAGACAGATTATTAAAAACTTTGTGCAGTACAAGATCTATAGATATTACATCATGAACATACTCTTTTGATGAAGTTCTTGCTGCTTCATTTTTTTTTCTCACTTGATAACTCTTCCATATCACTCATGTTAAATTGTCAAGTATATTATAAAATTTGGTTAGAACTATAACAAATCAAATGTCTTATGTTGAATATGTTACCATTCGTTTTATTTATCTTACCATGCCAATGTAAGAATGTAATTATTAGCTAATAAGAACTACCTATTTGTCTACTTTGTACGATTACCATGCATTTCTAATATTAATGGGGCATTGCAGTAAGTTGCTTCTAAATGATTGCAGTAAATGCTTTAGCCAGTACAATGAAATGTGAACAAGGTTTGACATGCATCGAGTTTATGCTAATGATGAGTATATGAGAGAAAAATCTGAACTGTGAATTTCCTCTCTTTATGCACTAATATACACATGTGATTAAATGTGTTAGGTGTTGCCTTGTGTATTAATTTAGTTTCTTTTGAACTTAAAGTCGAACGTTTTCATTTTACTTTTACCAAGGAATGCACATAGCATTCAGTTATTCTCTTGCTTTTGCTGCTTCAGCTAAAATATAGACAGTTCCTTACAATTCACAACCCCAGAGCTGTCTGAATCTGATACTTATCAGCTGGTTTGATATTAGCAGCTTCAATTTTAAAATTGTGCTTTCCGTTTTGCAGGGTAAGGTTTCATTATGGACATCCTGATATTTTTGATAGAATTTTTCACTTGACAAGAGGGGGCATAAGCAAAGCTTCAAAAACAATAAATTTGAGTGAAGACATATTTTCTGGTAATATGATAATATCTACTTGAAGCTCACTACTATCTCTCGCTATCTATGTTTCATTGAGTTGCTATGTTCAGGCTACAATTCAACACTTCGGAGGGGGTATGTTACACATCATGAATATATTCAAGTGGGCAAGGGACGAGATGTTGGTATGAATCAGATATCTCTTTTTGAGGCAAAGGTAGCGAATGGCAATGGGGAGCAGACTCTTAGCCGAGATGTCTATCGACTTGGACATCAATTTGATTTCTTCCGGATGCTGTCCTTCTACTTCACCACAGTTGGTTTTTACTTCAGTAGCATGGTATGTGAATTTAGTTATATGTCTAATCATCAGTTTTCAAATGATACACATCATACAGGTCCATCGTAAAATTGAGAATATAAATAGTAGATACTATTTATTCTTGATTTGGCTGTAGGTTCAACCAATGAAAGTATACTCTTATGGTAATGTGACTATTTTCTGCAGAACTTGTCGATAATGTATTAAAACTAATTTATATTGTTGTGTTCCGAGTATAAGTTGTATTTTAAATATTTCTGGGATATCTCATCCTTGTTTAATATTTTTCAAGAGGTCAGGACATAAGCAAGGGCAAATTCCTTTTTGCATAGACCAAAATTGCCTTTCTAGAGAATTCTGAGAAGTTACTTCAATGAAAATATCTGGAACCACTCATCATCTAATTCTGTGAGCCCAAAAAAAAAGAAATAAACCCAACTAGGAGAAAGTAAAAAGGAACGTATATAAATCTCGACTGTTGAATTTGCATAAACTTGTAAATTTTAGATGCTAAGGAAATCGAGTTATGCATTCCAAATGCATCCCCCTGAATCGAGTGCTGTAGAAATATTATTTTTGGGTAAATATGTTGACTGATTATGTTCTTCTATTGAAGATTAAGTACAGGTTTGAGCATGTAATTTTCTTTATTGATTCATGCTAAGAGGCTTCTCTCTGATACCAAAGGTTATTTGTGAATTTTTTTCTTTCAGGTTACTGTGCTTACAGTCTATATGTTCTTATATGGAAGATTATACATGGCGTTGAGTGGACTGGAAAGGCGTATTTTGGGGGATTCATCTATTCATCAGAGTAATGCACTTGAACAGGCTTTGGCTACCCAGTCTTTCTTTCAGCTAGGCTTGTTACTTGTTCTACCTATGGTGATGGAAATTGGGCTCGAACGAGGTTTCCGCAATGCTATTGGTGACTTTATTGTCATGCAGCTGCAGCTTGCTTCTGTGTTCTTTACATTTCAGCTTGGAACAAAAGCACATTATTATGGTAGAACAATTCTACATGGAGGTTCCAAATACCGAGCTACAGGCCGTGGTTTTGTTGTTTTTCATGCCAAATTTTCTGATAATTACAGGCTGTATTCTCGTAGTCACTTTGTAAAAGGGTTGGAGCTCTTCATATTGTTAATCCTGTATGAGGTCTACGGGCATGCTTCCAACACTTCGTCATTGTACTTCTTCATTACATTTTCAATGTGGTTCCTTGTAGCGTCTTGGTTATTTGCTCCGTTTGTTTTCAATCCATCTGGATTTGAGTGGCAAAAAACGGTAGATGATTGGGCGGATTGGAAAAGGTGGATGGGAAACCGCGGTGGCATTGGGATTGCACCTGATAAGAGTTGGGAATCATGGTGGAATGAAGAACAGGAACACTTGAAATACACAAATCTACGGGGTAGACTGCTCGAGATTATGCTTTCATTTCGCTTTTTCATCTACCAATACGGGATTGTCTATCACCTTAAGATATCCCATAACAACAAGGACATCCTGGTAAAAATGTTACTCTCATGATATTCGATTTTTGGGTTTTCCCATATGTGCTCATCATTCTATTCGAAAATTTGTGTAGGTTTATGGATTGTCTTGGTTTGTTATGGCAACTGTACTTCTGGTACTAAAGGTATGTTTTGCTATGGAATACATTTGATTGTCTTTTATCAGCAACTCAACTGCCTAATATTCAGTAGTGTTGGTCAAGGTTCTTAGTTTAGGATTTCTCAGGAACTAGTCAAATATATGCAGATGTTAAGATAGTTTTCATCCATTTTGGGATTGTGTTAATCTAAGTTACTTTTGGGACAGATGGTGTCAATGGGAAGACGGAAATTTGGAACCGACTTTCAGCTCATGTTCAGGATTCTAAAAGCACTTTTATTCCTGGGATTCGTATCAGTGATGACGGTATTATTCGTGGTGTGCGGCCTAGTTGTAGGCGATATATTTGCTGCTATCTTGGCCTTCATGCCCACTGGATGGGCCCTTGTTCTGGTAAGTATCTCTTGCATTTCATATGCTATTATCCTTAGAAATTGTGATTCAAATACGAATTAAGTTATACAGTAGTATTAGGTATCATAACTTTGTTTAGTAAATAGTTGCGTTGCTACTCCACAATGTGCAGATTGGTCAAGCTTGCAAACCATGTCTGAAAAGCATTGGCATATGGGATTCAGTGAGGGAGTTGGCTCGAGCATTTGAAGCCATAATGGGGCTCATCATATTCATGCCCATTGTCGTGCTCTCGTGGTTCCCCTTCGTCTCTGAATTCCAGACGCGTCTCCTCTTTAACCAAGCATTCAGTCGAGGCCTCCAGATTTCGATGATATTGGCAGGGAAGAAGGACAAGGCATCCTTCAGTTGATATGATATGTTACTTTTCCTTAGGACAGCAACACATTCTTCTGTTGATTTTTCTGTCTGAAAAACCATGTATGTAGGTAGCTGTTAGCTATTTATAGGTGAAATATTATGGTCAAATATATACATCAGTTTGTACATTCTTCACTCAACTTTTCGCACAAAAAGAAATGTAGGGAAAGACCAACATTTTTACCATTATAATCATTCCTACTTAGTTGGGATGTTTGTGAAGGATTCAAATATATATGAGAATTTTGCTAGTGTTTAAACTTATTTGATTTGAGTTGATTGCAGCTGCTTTTAATTGGGAAGATTTTAAAAACATACTACTCCTATAATATAAAAATAAACATAATGAGTTGATGGTTGACTTGCGGCTGTAGGATAAATTTTAGAGGCAAAATTTGGGATAACCAATATAGATAGTGGAAATTAATAGTTGGCCACAAACTTTATTTGTAGAAATTCTGGCCAACTTTTGAAAATTTGGACTAATTTGCCCTTGGAACCACTATTAACCATCCATTCACCAATTTCATATTTCAGTTTTCAAATTTCAAATTTTCTGTTTCTACAAAATATTCTCTCTAAAAATCCTATTTTTCTCCATTTCTTAATTCGCCGCCGTCGTACTTTCATTTTGCCGTCGTCGCCGCCGTCGTACTTTCATTCCGCCGCCGCATCGTCGTACTTCCATCCCTTCCGCCGCACCGCCTTCGTACTTCCAATCCAGTCCGCCACGCCGCCTTGAACTTTCACATTTTGCCAGCCATATTCCAAATCTGCCGTCGCACCAGATTCTTCTAGATATGCCGCCGCACCAGATTCTTCCAGATCCCGTTGCCTTATTTCACAGCTTTCTCTCCAGAATCCATGGCGTCACATTCCAGATCTAATGTCCTGGATGGTGTTCGTCTTTGGTCAACCGCATCCTGGTATGCCTTGGCACACCTGGTACGAATGCAACGTATTCGTACCAGGTGTGACAAGGCATACCGCGCTTAGACTTAGCACACCTGGTACGAATGGTCTATATCTGTACCAGGTGTGCCAAGTCTAGGGGCGGTATGCCTTGGCACACCTGGTACGAAAACATTTTCGTACCAGGTATGCCAAGGCATATCGCGCCTAGACTTGGCACACTTGGTACGAATGGTGTGTATTCGTACCAGGTGTTCCAAGTCTATGCGCGGTATGCCTTGGCACACCTGGTACGAATACGTTGTATTCGTACCAGCCAAGTCGCGACGTGCAGTGACGTGAAAAATGCAGGAAGAACACATATGCACGAAGAGGACAACAAGATCTGAAAAATACGACAAGAACATGACAGACTAGATCTAGAAAACTCAATTAAAACTAATACAGTAAAAATACCTCAAATAAATCACTATGGAGATGAAAGCTACGCCGGAGAAGATGACCGGAAAAAGACTATAAGAGAAATAATAAACTGTTCGAAAAAGTGTACAAATAAATCAAATCGAAAAGACGACCAAGGAAGAAGACGCGGCGGCGGCGGCAGACGGGAGGGAGTGGCGGTGGAGGAAGGGAGTACAGAGAGAAAGAGACATGAGAGGAGAGAGAAAGTGAGAGTGGAGTGGGTGAAAGAAAGAGTACTGGGGAGAGATAAAATGAAAGTGCAAGTATCTGTAAAGTGATATTGAGGGCATTTAAGTCACTTCAGTCCAAAGTTGGCCACAATTTATTAGAATAAAATTGGTGACAAACTATTAATTTCCACTAACTTAATTTGCTAGTAAACATGATTAACACTTCTAGTATACTATCCTAACTAAAGTACAAGTATTAGTGCTTCAAGTACACTCCTACAATCTGGATCGAGCACTAAATCATAAAACTCGAGAGTAAACCCAACGGCAGATCGTACCACCCATGGCTTCTCCGGCCATCTCCAGATCTCCACTCCAACGCTCCTCCACCATAAAAAACACCGCCATCGCCGCCGCCGCCACTCCTAACTCATCCACTGCGACCCCACACTCCTCTGCCTCGTCCCCATTAGACACCTTCTCTTCCGACCCCATCTTGTCCGCCTTTCTCTCTCCTGACTTCAATCCCACGCAATTCTCCTCCTCCGCCCTCTCCTCCGGCTCCGCCGCCTCCAGAATCGAGAAGCTCCAGGAGGGACTCCGCCTCCTCGACACCCAGCTCCGCCACGAGGTCCTCTCCCGCCACCACGATCTACTCCATCAGCTCTCCTCCATTAAATCCACCGAGTCTTCTCTCTCCTCCCTCCGATCCTCCATTTCCTCTCTCCAATCCTCCCTCCGCCGCGCGCGGTCGGAGCTCTCCGATCCCCACCGTGTCATCTCCGTCCAGACCGTCCAGCTCAACAACCTTCATTCAACTTCATTGCTGCTTCAGAATACTCTCCGAACTCTCCGCCTCATTCAGAAGCTAAGGCAGCTTGTGGATGCACAGCCTGATGCATCAAAATGGGATCTCTCTAAGGCGGCTCAATTGCATTGCGAGATTTTGACCCTTTACAACGAGTCCCATTTATCAGGAATTGATGTGGTGGATGCTGAGTTGAAATGGGTTATCGAGATGGGATCGAAAATACGGGAGGAGGGGATGAAGGTATTGGAGAAGGGTCTCGAGAGCTTGAATCAACCGGAAGTCGGGTTGGGATTGCAGGTTTTCTACAATATGGGTGAATTGAGGGGGACGGTGGATGGGTTGGTGAGCAAGTATAAGCAAATGGGGGTGAAGAGTGTGAGTAGTGCATTGGATATGAAGGCGGTTTCTGGAGCCGGAGCTTATGGCAGTGGAGGTCCTGGGGGGGTACAAAGACATGGGACCCCCCAGATTGGGGGCGGGATGAAGGCAAGGGAGGCTCTCTGGCAGAGGATGAGTGGTTGTATGGATCAATTACATTCGATAATGCTTGCAGTTTGGCACTTGCAGAGGGTGCTGTCAAAGAAGCGGGATCCATTCACTCATGTTCTATTGCTGGATGAAGTCATGCAGGTAGTGCAAATGAATCCTTCTTATACATTGTTTTAGTTTTCGGAATTCAGCTCGTTTATTTACTTGATAGCATTGATTGTATATTTGATGTTGTGCATCAAACTTGATGAATTGCATAATCTTAGAAATAGCAAAACATCGAGTGGCATTCTTTGTGATGACTTCATAGATGGGAATATTAATCTAACTTGCGTGAATGGCATGATGCATATGAAAGCTCATTGAAAAAGAATGCTAATTTGGCTTTGTTTCATGTATAAATTTATATTTGTAATGCTTACACATTTGCTTTTGGATAATATGTCGCTAAACTATAGACATAGATCTAATTATGTGCTGAGTAACTCTATAGTTAATTGTTCTTGGACTGTCTCTTTGATTGAGCAAATGTTCTTAAGTAAGGATGTGTCATCTCTAAGTTTCTGTCATGGGGAACCCAGTCACTAGACTGGGCATGCTGCTAAAGAGTAGTTCTTGTGACCCAAATCACATAAGTCGGTGAAGGCTAGCTCCCGGGTGATTGGATCATTACCTAATGACTTGGGGACGGGATACTTACTGGTTTTTACAAGCAAGCCAGAGAATCTTGGTGTTTATAATTCAGAATATACTTTAGTAGAATGCTTTGGAGTTGCAGAATATCATGCGGTTGCTCTGCTTTCAGTATGCTATGCGCCAGTGCCACCATTGCAAAACACTTGCTCTTGTCGCTTCTAGGACTCATCTAGTTCAGATTCTTTCATTTTGATCATTTATCATATTTTAGGTTCCTTTTCTTGTGGTATGGTATGTAGGTCATCTTAATATTCCCGACTGTCTTTTGTATGTGTCCTTCTATGCCTGTCCATGGTTTTAACTTTCTGCTATTGTAGGCTTGCTTGAAAGTCCTTCTTTTACGAGTAGCTGCTTTGAGTGGGACAGCCTTGACTAGAGATAATGAGATATAGAAACATTTTGGTAGTAATTAATTTTGGAGGCAATGGAAGCAGAGGAGAGGGTCTAGTGGTCCTTTCCATGCCTGTTAGGCTTTTAAGCAAAATTGGGGATGAGGAAGTTGTATATTTTTAATTGCTATTACTCTTATACATGCATATAGTTAAATTTTTTGATCAAGTGCTTGTATCGGTTAAACAAGTTGGTAGAAGGACTTCTCAAATTTACAAAAATGTGCCCCCCCTCCTTCCTCTTGTCCACCTGGCAATACCAAATACAGTCTGAACCTGCAAAGCAAGTGGTATTGCTGGATGAAGTTAAGCACTTAGTCCAAGGAATGATACTTTGCTGAATGAGATCATGCTTAAATGCCATTCGTTCATAGAACATTGGCACTGAGTTGTCTAGTTCCATATCCATAATTGTCTTCGGGTGAGGGAAGATGAGCTACCCTTTACACATGCTTTGCATTAGATTCCTTATCAATTTTATAATTTTTTTTGTATTTTTTATTTTGGTCTATGCTGCTACTATTCTCTGCCTGTTGCTTAGTGCTTATATTTTGTATGCTGTCTCAGGAAGGTGATCCGACACTAACTGATCGTGTCTGGGATGCTTTAGTTAAGTCCTTTGCAAGCCAGATGAAGTCTGTTTTCACTGCATCGAGCTTTGTCAAGGAAATATTCACTGTTGGGTATCCAAAGCTGTTGCCAATGATTGAGAATCTCCTTGATAGAATCTCTCGTGATACAGATGTCAAAGGAGTTCCACCAGCACTGACTTTAGAGGGCAAGGAACAAATGGTAGCTGCTGTTGAGAATTTTGAGACAGCATTTTTAGCCCTTTGCTTGAGTAGACTGTCTGATCTTGTAAATTCTGTATTTCCATTGTCAAGCCGTGGTAGTGTTCCCTCCAAAGATCATATCTCTAGGATCATTTCACGCATTCAGGAAGAGATTGAAGCCGTCCAGTCAGATGCGCATTTGACTCTTCGAGTCTTGCGTCAAATCAGTAAAGTTTTGCTTCTACTAGCAGAAAGAGCAGAATGCCAGGTAACCTCCAATTTATCCCTGCAAATTCCTCCTATGTTGCGCTTAGTGTTACCCATTTCCAGTAATCATGAAATTTAAATAGATTATTTCCTTTTTGTTTTAATAAGAAACAAATTTTATTATGAAATAAACTGTGGAAGTGATTTTAAATCCTGCCTAGGATTTCTCATAATTAATTAGTAGGATCTCTTTACATATACTAGTGCCCTAACTGCAAAGTTGTTTTCCATGCTTGGGGCTCTGACCAATTTGATTATTCTATCTTGAATTGTTGACCCAAAATTGGTGGATTCATCCTGAAATTTTGTTTGGTGCAATTGGTGAAGATGCCTCTTGCATGTCTTTAGTTTCTTCAACTATTATTGAGCTCATAATGCCTGCTTTATAAATCACTAGTACATTTTAACGACAGATATCTACGGGCCCTGAAGCACGCCAAATATCTGGTCCTGCAACTCATGCACAGCAGAAGAACTTCATGTTGTGTCAGCATCTCCAAGAAGTTCATACACGTGTAACATCCATGATAGCAGGACTGCCCTCCATTGCTGCTGATGTTCTATCCGCAGCTCTTGGCACAATATACGGTGTAGCTGGTGATTCAGTGTCATCCTTATTTCAAGCCATGCTCGATCATCTCGAGTCCTGCATCTTGCAAATTCACCAACAAAATTTTGGCACTCTTGGCTTAGATGCTGCCATGGATAACAATTCATCTCCGTACATGGAAGAATTGCAGAAAAGTATTTATCACTTCCGAACTGAATTCTTGTCGAAGGTTTTGCCATCTTCAGGAGCCATCTCTGCTGGAACAGAGACTATATGCACAAGGCTGGTAAGGAGCATGGCTTCGAGGATTCTTGTATTTTTCGTGAGACATGCATCACTCGTCAGACCATTATCCGAGTCAGGGAAGCTGAGAATGGCTAGAGACATGGCAGAACTTGAATTGGCAGTTGCTCAAAACTTGTTCCCAGTCGAACAGCTTGGTGCACCGTATCGAGCCCTCAGAGCATTTCGCCCTGTCCTATTCCTCGAAACATCTCAACTGGGATCGTCACCTCTTCTTCAAGATCTTCCCCCAAGTGTCATACTTCACCATCTCTATTCAAGAGGGCCCGAAAATCTGCAGTCTCCTCTACAAAGAAACAAGCTTACGCCTCTCCAATACTCGTTGTGGATGGATTCCCAAGGGGAGGATCAGATATGGAAGGGCATCAAAGCAACTTTGGATGATTATGCTGGTAATGTAAGAGCAAGAGGGGATAAGGAGTTTTGCCCTGTTTATCCTTTGATGCAGAAAATTGGTGCTTCTCTATCAGCAAGAGAATCGTAGCGTTGGACAAATGTTTTAGATCAAATGATGCAGTCTGTTTGTAAATCTTGCCTTCTACAGATCCTTCTGCAGACGGTATACTCTCAATCTTCTTGTTTACGGTTGTTTCTATACCTGGGAAGTTATGAATCATCGCTCAGTGATTTTGATTCTTTTATTTTTAGCAACATTAAGTGTACTGAATTATAGAAAAACAACATGAAATATAGATTTACGTCCTTGAATGTGTGCCTTCATTTTTGTGATTTGGTCGTGCATGTATAAAGCCTCACATTTTCACAGTTGTTGATTGTCTTAAAACAGACGTACATTTGCGTTTTGACTAGAAACCAATCTGGACATTATTATAATACAATTTCTATAATATTATTAGAAAATTTGAGGTGTAATCGGAGTTGGAATCAAATAAAAAATCAAGTTTAAACTTTTCTTTTTTGAAAGGTAAAAAAAGAAGTTTAAATGTATCATTGAATATTGAGCTTATTCAAAAATTTAATTAAACAAATTAACTTTCTAAATACATCAATAGTATTATTTTGTAAAAATTATTTATTTTATTTCTTAAAAATATTTATTTTATTTTTAAAAAAGTTATATACTAAACTCCTGTAATAATGAAACATAGTTGAAGCCGGATAAACATTTGAAACGTCTCAAACTATTGGTTATTTGTCCAAAACGTCTCATACTATAAATATTAGGGGTGAGCACGGTTCGGTTAACCGACCGTTTGCCACAAAAAAAAACCCGACCATTTTATGACAATAAACCATTTTTTAATTTTTCATTTGTTCTTCAAATAGACTAATCTATATCTATATATTAAAACATAGTTTGGAGGGCATTTGCATAATTTTTGTATAAAATAAAGGATATTTGCGTCAATCTACCGCTACTATACACACTTTCTAGGAGACACGTCGGTTCAGATTATATTTCTGGCCTTCGATAGCCTGATACACTCCGTTTCTTCCCCACTTTTACTCATCCAGTAAGTTTACAATATAAATAAGCAATTTCATATTTTTATTGCAAACGCAATGTGAAACAACCATCGATTAACGGAATGATTTCATGTATTTCGTCGAATTTTTGTGATTTTATATGAATTTAACTATTGTGAAGACTCCAACAATATTTCTAAATAATTGTATTTATTAGCAGGATGTAATCTTCACTCATCAAACTTGATTTCTGCCTCTCTCTCTGCATTTTTTGTTGATATCAACTGAAATTCAAGTTGGATTTTTGAATTGACATGTTTAGCTAATTGGAAATTTATTTTTTGCTGATAATTAAAGAACAGTAATATCATGCGTGTTGATGTTTAACCAGTATAGTGATTTCTGGTCTAGATTGTCTTAGCATTTTTCTTATGTTTTTTTTTTTTGTTGTTATTTTTAGAATTTAGTCTTTGCACTTGGAGCCGTTTGAAATTATCATATTCATCACTTTTTAATAGTTTTATTATTCAAGTTTCTGTTGTGAATTTTTATAATAATAAAGTATAATTCTTTCTTTTCTGTCATAGGATGACATTTGTATTCTTATAAATCAATAATGATTAATATGTACACATTTTTGTATTGGTGTCACTGAACTATTTCTATGCAAGTGATTTTCGCAAGCAAGATTTAGATTAGGATGATCAATTTGTATTCTACTTCATTTATTTATTTATTTTTCATTTTGATTCTATTACTAACACAATTTCTCAATTACTTGCTTTATTACATTTTTGTTTGTTAGGAATTATTGGTGGTTAATGCCTTTATATAATGCATGTGACGCCCGGGGCAGAAGTACGGAGTGATCGCCGGTGCAGAGGCACGGACAAGGAGCGGCTTCGATAAGACTTCAAAGCGGAGGTAGCAAGAACGAACCGAAACACACCCGAATGAGAGGGATTCCGAGAATATGTCAGAATGGGACGGCATATTCGAGGAGAGCTTAAAGGAATTGATATGGCTACTTATACCATCAAGATGCATCTTCTTTTCTGAGGCTCATTGTGGAAGAACTCCAAGATTAAGCATGCTTGACCTGGAGCAATTTGTGATGGTTTGTGGGGTCAGCCATCAGTCCGGAAGTCTGGTCGTTACAATGTATTCTCCAAACATGTGATGGATTAGAATCTACGGAGGATAAGCAATAGCACAACCCTTTTTTTGGTTATATTTGTTTTGAATATTGTCTCTATCACCTTTTATGTTTGTTTTGGTGAATTTGATTTCTGCTTTGTTAATATAGTGTAGAAATATACCCAAAACCATTTATTTGATGCAAGGTTTAAGGAGCATGTATGAGAATCATGGAGATGATGCTCTTTGTGGTCTAAGAACTGAAAAGATATCTGGTATGTGTTGCATTATTGCGTTGCAGCTTGCCACATTTGTACTTATCAAAAAGCACTTAAAAAGGCAAGGAAGAAGCTAAACCTTCTCCCCACTTTATCTTCTCATTGCTGGCTTCTTACATTCTTTACATTATTTGGATTATTCTTTGCCTAATTTCATCTGGATACTATAGCAAGGAGAGTTGAATTAGACTGGATATATTGTAATTGTTTGAGTGATAGATAACAAGGATTTTCTATGTATATATGTCCAATTTTTACACAACAAGGATCTTCTATGTACCTGTGTCCAGTTTTTACATATATATATATAACATTTTAAATACAAGGCAATGCTTTTAGTGAAACTTCCTGATATGATTGTCCAATTTTCACATATTTGGAACATATCTATGTACCTGTGTCCAGTTTTTACATATATGAAATATTTTAAATACAAGGCAATGCTTTCAGTGAAACTTCCTGATATGATTGCCCAATTTTCACATACTTGGAACATGTTAATACTCAAAGGCAATCCTTTAAGTGAAACCATGTATATATATAATATTTCTACATATTCATCTAACACACCAAATTCCATCTGTGTGAATTCACAAGAATGTTCTCAAGTACCGTATGAAATATTGTTTTATGTTGAAATCTATTTCTCATGATAATCACAAAAATCTTCTTGTATCAGACTTGTGATCCATTTGTAGCGCTCCGACACTTGGGCCTATGCGGAATATCGGGCCGCGACGCTAGTAAAGAAACCATGCATGCATACTTAGAGGTTTTGCAACGGAAAATATCTTATAAACAAGATTTATTTTGCTAAGTATAATTCAGGATTTATAGGAAATGTTTGTTTGGGATTATCAAGTCCAAATATTATTTAGGTCCGAAGTATGAGGACTTCGACCTCGCAGTGCGGAAGCTCGAAAATTTTTCATCGATCACCCACAACGATCGTGTGATCGGTGCAAAGAAAAGAAATAGCTTCGAGTTTGTCAAAGCAATAAATTACAACAAATTATGGGTTATAGGGCATACGTCAAAATAAAGATGACCAACCAAAGGACCGTCATCCAAATAAACTTTGGAAACCATTGTAATGGACAAATTTCGTATTTGTATTCTAAAGGCCCAACTAACTCACCTGGCATGCCCGACAAGCTAGACATGACAAACGAACCGGTCCAATAGTCATATAACTAGATCCAACTCATAGTTAGGCCCAAAAAGTTATCTCTAAGACCCGTGATCCGCCACGTCAGTCAATACGGTTGACACGACCTAACAAACCAACCCGCCGCACAAGATGCAGACTAAGTCATGATAAGGTGGTTCCACAAATTTTGGGATCGACGCAACGGAGCTAACGGACGGATAAAGTTGACACGTAGAAACTCTAAAGGGTTGGCCACTCTATATAAGCCACCCCACTAGGTCAAGGAAATACACCTGGAATACTCTCTCCGCTCTCTCAACTCTCTCTCTACTTACTTCGCTTCCATAGCTTATTCTGTTGATTTTTAGAGCTTCTGCTCCGTCTTCACCCTTACTCTTTTGCACACTCACTATAACCACCACACCGTCACCGTCGTCACCCTCCGAACGCCACCAATCTAGATCTCTGTCATCATATTCTAATATTTCTCTATTTATTTCCTTTACTTTCCGCTTACTTTTATCACCGCACTAACTTGAGCGTCGGAGGCTCTACGGTCGACACCCCACCGATGCTCATCCTAGGGCTTTCACGTGTCGTTCGTGTTGTGTTGGCAGGTTGCTAGTGCCCGATCTACCTGACATGTCTGACGTTCCAGACATGCCTGACGTCATCATTATTAATTGTAGATTTAGCTAGCCTCTACAACCATCACTCCCGCCTTCGTCTCATCGCTCATTCTGCATTAGTGAAAACAATGCAGAGGGCTGAGTACAAAACACTCAGTGGTTCCATGCCCATCTTTAAAATTATTTATAAAATCATTACAAATATAGCATGATCATTTTTATATAAAGGGTATTATTAGTTAGAAAAAATTTACCCCTTTTATATAATTAAAATATTTATCCTGAGCCTAAGCTCAAAATAGAGGTGCACCAATTTATAACTCTCATTCTTGTGTTACCCAACCAACCCAGAACAATTAGTGGGGAGCCACTCCCACTCAATTGAGTAGTCATGTACGTACTAAGACAAGGGGCAACATCTTTTAGTCCCTCACATGTCCAGTTTACCGTGTACACTACATTGGCTTGTATAAAGCTTAAGGTCGATCGTCATTAAATAATTTGGCACATAAATGCCAAGAGAAAAAGGGGATATCATTTCTCATTACTTACGAGCTAAACTGCACCGCTTTAGATATCCCTTGGGGACAAGACTTGTTATATATTACTCTATAATAATCAACTAGATGTAAGTTTTTACTCTAATAAAACGTTGCTTTCAAAATAATGAAACGCCGAATTATATGGATTAACTGGATAGTGAAAAGATAAATTATTAATAGAAGAAAGACAG
Source organism: Agastache rugosa (assembly GCA_031470985.1). NCBI lineage: Eukaryota > Viridiplantae > Streptophyta > Magnoliopsida > Lamiales > Lamiaceae > Agastache > Agastache rugosa. The sequence goes on from CM062601.1 coordinate 27,949,613, forward strand.
CCAGCGCCAAAATTCTAGATTTGGATACTGTATTTATACACTATAACTACTAATATTATTTATTTTTGTCTTTGTTAGGTAGAAAAGAAAATTTTCCTCCTGTTTTATCATCATCATCATCATTTAATATTAACAATTATTATTGATGATTAGCTCGTTAATCTTCGCATCTTACCCCTAATGATGATGATCAAAATTATGTGTTTTTTATTCTAAATGAAAACAAATCCTTTATACCCAGCTAAACCATAAAGTGAACAAACTGATCATTAAAAAAAAAAAAACTGATTATGATGCTGATAAGTTCACTAAATTCATAGCATAAAAAATCTAACAAATGCATGTAGAAGTGGAGCTAGAAAATTTTAAATCGCATCATATGCTGATCTTATATCGACATTAAATTTACAGAGATCAAGATGTCTCTTAGGTTCAGATTATCCATCCTCTCGTATTTTAATTTCCAATATTTAACTGTATTCATTTTCTGTCTCATCTTACACACACACAAACACACATACACGTGTATGTTCAAGTGTGTGTTTTGATCATGTAAGAATGTGAATTGAAGAAGAGGACAAACTAGTGAATAGTTTTATCAGCGTGCCTTATATGTTGGTCTACCTCACACCATACAATAAATAAAGTATTTTGGGAGATAATTAATATGTCATTTTCCCATAAACACATCTTCAAGAATTAACCTTCATGTCCACACTCGCACATTTACAAACTCCAAAATTCCTATTGCTATAATATTATTATTTCGTGATGACTATACATAAAAATAAACTGTATCCAAGCCTCCAAGGGTTGGTTAATTACCTTCATTATTATAAAGTTTAAATAATTAACCAAAAGAATATATGTAGAATAAGAAACATAGACATTAATTAATAAGACAATGCTTGTAGTAATTTAACCAATATTTAAAAGGTTTTGAAGATCACTAGCTCTTCTTTAATTAGGCTAAGCAATTCAAGGAGAATTTTAATTTTGTAAAACATGCGTCCATTATAAATTATAGAATTAACTACATATTACGTACCCTCCTCATATCTTGGCTCATGGCTGCACGAAAAAGCTCGATCCTCTACTGCAGCATCATATAATATCTCTTATTGCATCTACACATGATTGCCATATATCAGGAAAATTTAAAAATATCTATCATATTTAGTTTATTATATTAATTGTTTTCTATATATATATGTAAAACCTTACCATTTTTTGTAAATTTCCATAAGAAAAATATGGTAGACTTATATATTTCCTTGACACATAATCACCATCCATAGATGCAATATGAGAAGTTACACAATGCTGCAATAGGTGATCTAGCTTAGGCTGCACGAGCAGTTCGTGTGATTAAAAGGTCTCAATTTGAAGTTCATCAACACTTTATAGGTTTACATTGCCTAATTCTATTCACCTTTTATGAGTGATTTTATCAAATGTGCACTTAGAAAGTAACGTTCCATTGTCATAAAACATATTGTAGTACTATATTTACCATTTCTTCACGTAAAGAAAATATCATACTTAATATTTTCACTAGGTTTAACACATGAAAAACCCACGAATCTTAAAAGGAATTTAGCACTCTCTTCCATCAATATAACTACAAATTTTGGCATATCATTAATGTGCTTCACACATTTCCGGATTGAAGGAGCCGTAAAAAAAATAGTGAATAAACATCATTTTCGGTATCTTTCTGTTCCAATTACTTGCTAGGGCTGATATCATACTTTTTAAATATTTCCCCAAAACTAAAAATATTCAAATATAATACTCTTTTTTGAAAGGAAATAAAATAATAATATTAATACAGCTACTCCAAACCCCCTATTCATATTAATATATACCTAGCTCCTTGTATCCTCCGTTGCAAACCAAGGATCAAATCTTCAAAACCAAGCATCATCATTTCCAAGAATCCCTTTCTTCATTTCCTTCTTTCTTCTCCAAAAAAAATAAAAAATAAAAAAAATGGGGAAGAAATCGAGCCAAGCATCCATGAAAACACCAAACAAGCACGAAAAAAAGCAGCAAACCCACAGTCTGATGAAGATCTTGAGGCCCAAAGTCTACATCACAGACTCATCAAACTTCAAAAACCTCGTTCAACAACTCACCGGCAACGGCAACTCCCCGGTCTCGTCTCCGCCTCCGCGTGTCAACTCCGCCGCCTCTCCTCCGCCGCCGTTCGTAGACCATGCATACCATGATAGCAGCTTAGACATGTCGTTCGACTCGTCTTGCTTCAGCACCCCTTTGGAAGGATCCCCGGATTTAAGACCGTTCGATAATTCTTTCGATTATGGGATCGATTTTTCATCGCAGATTATGGATTTGGAGTCGTTGCTGATGGGGATTGATTCCATTTCAAATTCTTATGATTCTTGTTGTGGCCAAATTCAGCAAGAGGTCTGCGTTTACGATTATGATTTCTCCAACTTTGTATGATATATGGGGTGCACTAATATATATATATATATATATATGTATGTATATGTATATATGTATATGTGTGTGTGTGTGTGTATGTATAGATTAGTGATGTAAACTTTTGTGTGATACTGAGATGATTATGAAGATTTTGATACATATGTTGAAGGGAGATAATAAATAGTGTACAATATTTATGTATGTGAATAAAATTTTTAATATTATTTGAAAAATTTATGGATTGTTCTATGATGTTATATATAATAAAATGTTTATTTTGGAACTTCGTTTATTGATACTGCAAATATAGATTCTTAATTATCTCCTCGAAATCGAAGTTTGTTGTTGGGAGATGGTTTTGTATAGTTGGTATTTGAAGAAATGACGATCATAAATTAATGCGAAATCTAGGACCATGGTAGCAAGCTAGAGCCTTCTCCAAGCTGGAGATGAGGCTTTGTATGTGAAACAACGCTTAAAAAAATAATAAAATATTAATAGTGTATAATAGTAATAAATACAAAATACACACAAGGATGAAAATATCTGGATGTTTCTGATACTTTTATATTTGTACTACATGAAGAGCTTTAAACTTTAAAGAGAGCAGAAATTGCGCAATATTAGAGACGAACAAGAAAAGTAAGGAAATCCTAACCTGACACCCAATTGAATCTAATGTTGTTCTGCATCTCTGCTGAATACTTCTAAAACTAAAAGTCATGGGATTGGATTGTAATGATTATATTCTCAAATCATACCTATTAAATAATGAAACAATTAAAAGATATGCAATCGTGACTTTTTCAGGGGCTATGCCAATGACAATAGCTTTAGGTTTTATTTTGTTATTATTTGATTGAAATTTTAATTAGGAGGCTATAATAAAAGAAATAGGGGCTATGTTTAAAATTACCCAATTATTAATTGTTCCTAGAAAATCTACTCTTCATCAATAAAACTTTGACCGTATGTGTAATTCCAAAACTTCTCTCACTCTGAAAATTAATGCATTCTCTATGACCAAATACATTGAAAAAATATAGAGCTAAAAAAATACTTATATATGTAGCCAATGCATAATGGATATTAATGAGATGAGAGATAAATTACCTAGATATATGAAAAATTGCTAATATTAGAGATAAATTACCTAGATATATGAAAAAAACAAGATGAAAAGCCTAAAAAATCAAGTATTCAAAAACAGAAGAAGTAATAGATTTCTTTATTGTCAATTTTTACCAATATTAATAATATAAAAAATAAGACATAAAATATAGATATTTATATACTTGTAATATGTATGCATTTACAATAAAACCTTTGTAAATTAACACTCGATAAATTAAGAAATTTTTTAAAATAATAATTTTCTTCGATACCAACTTAGACCAGTTCAAAGATTGTCAAATTTTAATAAGAATTTTTTGGAGAATCTATATATATATATATATATATTTATATAGGCCTCATCAGTATTATAAATTAGTAGTAATAAATATTATAAGTATGAATAGTATGCTTATAACTTGTTAAAGTAGGAACCTATTGATAATGAAATTTAAATTTATGTGAATTTCATCTCTAACTATTGTAATCACATATTCACATCCAAAAGGTCTGGTGTTCAGTTCTCCAACTCCAATAGTTGACGCTTTAAGTTGTTGGGTGTTCAATTTAAAAAAAAAAATGAACAATTTTTTATAATAAATCATGGTTGGGTGTTTTGATCTTAATTTTTATTTTCATATTGAGGTTCACACAGTAATTTCATTCATGCACACCATACATTAATATATTTAATTAGTAACAATGAATTTGTAGATGCATTAATATATTTAATTAGGCATATACATGAGTCTGTTTAATATTGACATATTGAAATTACGCATATTTCATTTGTAAGCATGAATTTTATCTAAAATTATATTTGCTACAATCGAAAAAACACTCTTTAAATTAATAATTATTAATTTATCGATTTTTAATATCTCTCTAAATTAATAAAATTTCATAGTCCCACATATAATTACAGATGAAGGGATCAAATCTTTAATTACATAATTAATCCTCACATTTAACATTCGTTTTAGAAATTGAAATTATAATTTAGTGAGCGACGCCTCAATTATCATCAATAAAATAAAATAGATTTTGAAGAAAATAATAAATGACTCTATGAATATTAATTTTTGGACTTTTTTAGAAAAAAATAATATGATTGAATAAATAGAATAACACAAACTCTTCTCTTCTCTTATTTTGGATAACTCGCAAGCACATAAACTAAAAAAAAAAAAAAAAAAAAAAAATTCAATCCCTTTATAATCAAACCTTGGTACAAGACCTTATATTTTAACCAAAATTAAGCCATAGGTGATGGGCCCAAACAAACACAATTCTCTCTCAATCTACCTTCACAAGAAATTCTATTCTAAATGTATTTATATTACATCCACCTCCCTTTACATTGAGACAGTTGCAGTGAGAGAGGAAGGGAGAGAGAGAGATCCTTAGTCGTCGTTACAATGACAAGATTAATATGCTCACCGTTAATGTAGTAATGCAACATATTTGGTACATATCGCCAAATATTTACATATTATTATAATATTTGTTTAAAATTAACATTGCCCAACAACAGACTCCATGGCCCAATGGATAAGGCGCCAGCCTACGGAGCTGGAGATTCTGGGTTCGATCCCCAGTGGAGTCGCGATTCCTTTTTTTTTCTTTTTTTTTTTAATTTTTCATTTTATTTCAATCAAACCACTTATACCTAATAATTCCTAGACGACACACTGTCAAAATTTTAACTAATTATGTTTAATTTAAAAAAAAAAATCTGAAACCGTCCAAAGGCAGACTAATTGATGTAAAATGGCCTATTATTAATTGCAATGACAAATGAAAATATGCAAGAAAAATAAAACATATATAATCAAAGAATCAACTATTATTGCACAAATAAGCACAACACAAGTATGTCTGATAATCATCAGATCATGCAACACCATTACTTTTTCTCTGTTCATTTTCAGTTCCTTTTGAGGAACTTTGTATGATCAAATACTTGAAAAAAAAAACAAAGCTGAACACCATTTCACGTCGGCGGAGTCTTGGCCGGCGACTGCTGCGTTGGTGGGAGGCTATACAATGACTTAAGCTGCCTGCTGATCAGTTTACTGTTGCTCACAGCCATTTGAAGCTCCAAGTCATCCGACCACCATTGCTCCAAACCATGTGCTTCCAGAAACTTCTGCTTCCCCTTTGAGAACACGAATAGCTTAGCCGAGCATGGTGAGGAGTTCGTCTCTGGTGGCTTGGCATTCTCCTTATCCGCAGCATTGCTCTCTTCCCCCCTGACTGGATCACTATAGTAGCAACAAATGTAGTCACTATTGTTCACGTATAAATGAGGCACCCACTGCTTCGATCCCAAAGTCACCGATGATTTTGCTTCTTCCACACCATCAGCAGCAGTACCTTCACTACTCGAAGGGAGCATTGCTTTCACCCTTTTCCACATTATCCCGGCCTTCTCCCCCATGTTGCGTAGGCTTGAAGCTAGTGAAACCGACGGAGGATTGAACAAATGTGCCTCCACGAACACCCCTTCTTTGGCCAGAGCTTTTCCTACTTGGAGGGCAAAGCCAGCTCCTAAAGAATGGCCTGCAATACACACATTGCTGCTTCCATACTTGTCTGAAATGGACTTCAATGCCCTGAATGCACAAGTGAATCTCACTGATCCCTTGAGACTTTCCCATGCCAAGAAACGGAGATCATCCTCTATGTCCCGTCTAATTGTAGGGCTCTTGAGGAGAGTTCCTCTGAGGACCAGAACAGCCCTTGGTGCACCGCTGGGTCTGAGAAGCACAAAATCTGCCAAAGCAGCTGCTCGATCCCATTCTAGTATTGCCCCGAATATTGATCCATCTCTTTCGTCTATGAGGGTTTCAACCAGTTTGTACTTGAAAGGTATCCACCATTTAGGGGCAAGAGCAGTCTCATCGCTTCTACTTTCTTGTCTATCGATTTCAAGCAAGTACACTGCTTGTATGAAGCAAGCAATTACTGTCCTTCTGTATTTGCTATCCTTCCTGTAAATTCAATTTCATTAATTCGTGTTACTTCTTATTTTTCGAAGAAAAATCAACTCCAAATTTCTACATTTACCATGTGATAATTAATGATCAAAACAACAAATTGAAGGAGAAATGCGCTCTTTGGTCATGATTATGAAACAGCAATGCAAGAATTTCTGAGGACAAAGAAACAATTTTGTGTAATTTTTATCTACTTTCTATTTTCCACATTAAACCATTAAACGAAGTAAGGGCTCTTACTGTTTTTGATAGATACAGAAAAGATCTGATTCCTCCTATAGATTTCCATCTCTATCTAATTCTTCTAAATCGTTAGTTTTATATAGCCACAGCACAGATCACTAATTTCATATTTTAGCACAAAACGAGAATTCAGCAAAAATAGCTGAATTAAAAACAAAACAACGATTTTGAGTATTCTGAGAAGAACCGCCCATCCAAACAATGCAATTAAGATGAAAATCCAAAATTAGAAAAAGGTAAGGAAGATGAATTGCGACTGACCAAGTGGAGTTGATGAGGTCTCTCCAGTTAATGGTAGGAACATTGCGCGGCCCAGATACATGAAACGCGTAAGGATGCTGTTGAGTTTGAGGCTCTAACTGAATCGCGCAATCTAGGTTTGTTCCTCCTGCTTCCTCCACCACTTGCAAAACCTCAATTTTCATCTCATCTGCACATTTTCTTGCCATTCCTTCTCTCTCAAGCCTCAGCATAAGAAAAAGTAAAAAAACTCTCCACCTTCTTCAAAATCTTATATCAGGAGAAAAGAACGAAGGAAGAGAGATAAATAAGGAAGGAAAATTCGTTGTGTGTTAAAAGCCTTGTTGAATTTTGAGGGCGTGGACGAGAAGAGAAGAGAGGAGAATTTATTGTGTTAGATTTAGGGGAAATCTAATGCCATAATTGCTAATTTTAAAAATCGCCTGCTTTTTGTTTTCGATTATGGAAGGGTGGGAGATCTGTAACGGTCATATTTCCTGCTTGTTTGTTTCCAGGTGGGTGCTGACGTTAGCCGTATGTGGGCTGGGTTTAGTCTGGATTCCAACACGGCTAAGCAAAACGCTTCCAAGGGTGTTTTCGTCTTTTTCTCCTCCTGTTCTAGATTAGTGTAGTTCAATTAATGTTTTATATCTCACAACAAATTAAATATATACCACATTTTTGGGGATGGAGGGAACATATCATAACAAAGTTTGACTTTTTTTGTTTTTTTTAGATTGATATTTGATGAAGTTTTTAACCAAAAGGCAAAATCTCAAAGCCCGATCAGTTATGAATTATTAATTGCGATTTATTTTTGTTGACCCTCGTGTTTTGTACCGGTACCAACGTAAATGGATTAACATCTTCGATCTAATTGCATTTTTATTTATTTTTCAATAATCTTTAACATAATTGAATCCAAAAGAATTGAGTGTCGTCACTTATGTTTGAAACCCATTAACATCAGCCCGCTACAATACTAAGTTCAATATAAAGGATTCTTGGTTTTGGCCGTGGGACACAAATAAAATACATAAATGTTGAGATAGATAAATCTGAACGTTTTTCTTGCCTCATATCACTTTTATCTGCATACTATTTTCAAGAAGTATTCATATAAGATCTATTGCATGCTTTGGAACAAATTCTTTATACACCGATAAGATAAAAGATTAATTGTCAAATAAATCAATCATTTTTTGACATTTTTTTGTTATTTCCACACCATTTAAAATGATTCAATTTTTGATATATATGTAGCAATTTCAGTATTTCCAATTTTCTTTTACACAATCTCAAAGTAATATCCCGCATTCCTATGCCTGAATAATGTGAATGATCAAAACAAGGGTAATTAAAAAGGATCCAATGTCTTACAATAACAATTTCACTATCTATTATTCTCAACTAGAAATATAAAACATATTTTCCAAATTCAAAACATTATCATCTACTAAAAATCTTAGTTAATTTGCACAGTGAGAGTATCTTATTCAAGAGTAAATGCTTTTTTTCCCTCGCTTTCCACTTGATTGCACAAGTTCAATTTCTATCCTATCAACATATTTCACATAGATGCTAGAACCAAAAATTAATCCACCATGTATTATGAATACAATTAATCATAATTAATGAAATACAAACAAATATTGAAAGCTCAGTTTAGTACCTTTCTTCTCACACACATTCATATATCTATTAATGTCTACTTGGATGATCATATATAAGAATGTTACAAAGATTAACACACACACACACATAAATTCACTTCTAATATCAAAATCCTCAAAAATTAAGCCTCAGATGGAGCTATCTTCTGGTCAGTGCTTTGAAACGACGCCGTTCCATGCCTCCCTAAGTAGTGCCATTTTTCTTGAAGAAGGTAGACAAGAAGCATCAAACACAACTCAACCATAAAACTGACTGTCCAAATTCTTACATCTTCCAATGTCCTTTTATGGTAAGCTTGTAAACCTGTGAATACATTAATCACTCCAAGCAATGAAGCTGCTATTCCCACTAGCCAGTGGAAAATAAACCATATCCTTCTGCCTCTGCTTCCCCTTCAGACACACCACAAATTAAAAATTACTATTATATATAGTCGAAACAAAATTTATTATTTTACGTGGAAATGGAAACTCGAAAGGTTAATTGATCCTAACCTCTGTGGCCTCAAGATGCTAAGAATTGTTTGCAACCATATGGCTGAGTAAAAGAGTAGACCTATTATCTGGTGGTTGTTGTTGAAAGAGTTGTCGAAGTATTTTATTGATATTAGGCCTCCTGCTGCTGAAACAAGAACTGCACAAACCTGCACATGATGATCATAGTGAAATAATTAGTAGTAATATTTTTTTTGTGTACCTGACATCATAAGTGGATCGGAACTAGGCCTAGTCCGTTTCTTTCCTTGCAAGATTAACATTTCATTATGATTACTATTACTCATCAAAGGGCTTGTTTCTTTTTAGTATAATATGTAAGTAATGATTTTGCTTGGTGGGACTGCAGAAAAATATGAATTTTTTTTTTTTTTTAATATATGAAAATTGAAGAAAAGTGAATTTCTTGCCTGCGTGATAGCATGGGTGTAAAATATGATTCTTAGGTTAGTGGGAGATGCATTTGAGATCCTCTTTATGAGAATAGAAATTGGCATCAAGAAACCAACAGAAGCCCAGAGGAGGAATCCATGGAGTTTGATCTCATATGACAGTTGGGGAGTGATCTGAAACAACCGAAATCGAACGAATTTATCAAAATCTTGAAATGTAATGAATATGCATGTATGGTTTTTGATATTATTTGATTAACAGATAGTACATTGTGAAGGGAGTGGAAGTAAATATATGTATATATAGTACCTTTTCATTAATGTTGAGTTTGTTGGTGGAGTTGAGGATGATGCTGTCGTCATGTTTTGTTGAATGTTGATCAACTGAAGCAAGTAATGGGAGAAGATTAAAGAGGAGTAGCCCTGCAAGAAAAGCGAATGAAACGAGCTTCTTTTCTGCTAACATGTTTCAAGATTACTTGTTTCTTCTTCCCTTCACATGTGTTGCTTTCAAATGTTGTTCTCTCTCTCATATTTATTTGTATCACCATCATTTGCTTTATAAAATTGCAAAAGGAAAGGATATAAAATTGATTTTAAATTATTTTGTAACTAACCGACATGTGCAAGAATTAGCCATTTAAACAAAAAATGAATTAGTTTCAAAAAATAATCTCTCTCTCGCTCTCCCTCTCCCTCTCCCTCTCATGTTTGTGCCAAAATGTTTCGATACCAAAGAGAACCTCTTTTGATAAGTATTAAAAGTACTCTCCTAGGTCAAAGATTTCAGATTCAAATCACATTTACGTCTTAATAGGTCACTGCCCCAAGAATCGCAAAACTTTTATTTAAATGATGTTACTCATCTTTATTGTTGCTCTATAACTCGGAAAAAAAAAGTAAAGAAAAAAAGAGAGAAGAAAGTGAGTTAAAACACGTGCAAGAATAGCCATTTAAAAAAATAACTGAATTAGTTAATATATATATATATATATATATATATATATAGGGGAGATATCATATACAAAACACCTTTTCCGTAAGAAATGAGAAGCGATCTGGACCATTGATTTTTGTAGATCTACGATTGTCATTGATCGGTGCATTATAATTGAACACAGAATGCATTATCATAACAATGCATTATAGTAACCCAAAAATGCATTATTATGACGATGCATTGTAATAATACATAAAATACATTATTTTAGTACATAAAATGCATTATTCTCATTTTTTATGGAAAAAAGTGATTTATACGTGAACCAACCCCTATATATATATCTATACCCTATATAGATATATATATATATATATATAGGGGATAGATCAAATAAAAACTTTATTCCAAGTAAAAACTAGAAACTTTTTTCTACCATTGATCTTAGTAGATCAATGGTCACAATCAATTTAGATTTATTTGGTATTTATTTATGTTTCTGATATTTAAGGAGGGCGATTATGTAATTTGTTCTAAAATTGTAACTGACTCTAAGCTTAAACTAAGGGCTCGTTTGGTAGGGGTGATTAGGGTGTATAATATGTCTATGACACCCTAATATCTTGTTTGGTATGAAGTATACGGCCCTTTATAAAATTCGGGCCCGTATGAATAATACTTATTTTTGTTGTTATGTATACTACCTATGAGGTGGTATAAATAATACTGCAACTAATTATAGCAATAAATTACAATAATTACTATGTGTTGCAGAGAATTTAATACATCATACCAAACGGAATATTAATTCTTTATATTTATAAGACATCTCAGTCAAACATATCAGGCCTTATCCCATACTTTGTACCAAACGAGCCCTAAGGGGATACAAAACCGTGTGTTTATGGTATAATTAATTGTTGACATATCATCATTTAAAGGTTTTCTTGTTTTAATTACCATTCTTTCATGTTTCATTTACGATTAAGTGATGTAAACTTATTATTTCAGTTATTGATATTCGCCTTCTATCTTAACATCATAAAATGCATTAATGGTGTTGGCAAACTGCATTACTGATGTAAACGGAATGCACTTTTATTGTATGAACATGCATGTGAAGTATGAACATAAGATATATGCATTTTAAAATTACATTCATATACATTCTTAACATAATCATATGGTAATATACATATATTATAGGTGGGGACATCATATCACTGTTCGTCGATATTTCAATGAATTCCAAACTTTTGATTTATCTTCAAGTTTATGCAAAAACATATAATAAAAAATGCATAATGGATTAACAAAATATGCATAAACCTATAATAAAAAATGCATAATGAATTAACAAAGTATGCATTACAATGTGGAGTTTTATTGATATATGTATTAAGATCACATTACATATTTTAGTATTAAAATAACAATTCACCGTTTATATTTTTTTTTTGAAGCCAACAATTCACATCTATAAACCATCACGATTTAATTTTCACATGATCTGGAAGGGTGAAAGTACTAATGAATGCATAATACAATTTTTTGGTTAAATTCCAAAGTGATGGATGCGATTTTGTAGCGTTAATTTAGGAATATGATTCCTGCAGATTTATATGTGTACGTTGTTACCCTTATTATTATTGAGAAATAATTACATATAAATTTAGTCAATCCATTCCTTATCCACATGTAAACATCTTGACCATCTGTTACTAGTTTTTAGTTTCTATACTAGGGTGGATTTTCACATGAACTCAACCCTATATATCTCCCCCTCGCTCTCCTCTCTTTCAATTTCTGATCACTTTCTCACTCCCTCTTCTGATCTTTCGTTTTCACGTGAAGATTGATTAAAGATTACATTTTATCATCATAAATAAAATGAAATATAAAATGTATCCATCAAAATTTATCAATTAGAATCATTCTTTTAGCGTCACAATGTACATTATTTTTGCTAGTATATAGAAGTTATGTATACGGTATATTTGAGAAACCTAAGTCACACACACACAAGAAAGAATAAAAGAAATTTATATTTTTTTGTTCAGGTGACTGAAAAATGTATATCCTCATGCTAGGGAGGTTCTCAAAGGTGCATCACATAACCTTCTCTCACACAATGAAAAGATTTGACAAGGGAACAAGCTTTACACGCACCAAAAACTCGAAATTCGACGACTAATCACGAGCAAACAAAACTAAGAGAGGCCTTGGAAGGATAAGCGATCGCGCAGAGTATCATAAAGAGATGAAGCCCCAGCCCCAGCATTTTGTGAAAATGTTTGTGCAAATGTTTGTCTCAATCTTCCTAACAGTTCACCATCCTTGGATAGAGCTGCTGCATCTGCAGCTTCCTTCGCCATTCCAATTTTCGCATAAGCCTGTTTGTTTCCCAATTACACACTGCATACAAAAACACAATTCTCATATTTATGTGGTGGTGAATAGTTACCTCAGCTCTCTCTCTAGGATCAGAAAGTTTTGGTATATATTTAAGTGCTTCGTCTTTCTCTCCCGCGTCAACGCAAGCTTCCACAAATGGACGATAACCTAGAAATGGCAGGATAAATGTTAAACGACATGATTCTGGAACCAAGGGAAACTGTCAAAAGTTTAGAAATGAGTAAAAAGCATGATACTGGCACAGGATATGTGAAAACTTCCCATTTGCAACCGAAGCCTAAGAAATTCAAGTAAATTTGCAATAAAGATAAAAATGTAAATGTGCTACACACCAAATAAGCAATTCTGTAAAAAAAAAAAATAATAATCAGCAGAATCTGCAATATCACTCAATTACTGCAAAGAGAACAAGCATACTCTGGAAGTAACTAATGCAGCCAGACGGCACAGAAAAAAAGACGCTCAATCTAATCAACTGGTACAAATACAAAAACACTCCAGTGTCCCAATTGTTTCCATCTCGCCTGTAGGAGATCTTAGTATTGGGAATAAAAATATAGGCAAATAGGATTTCATAAACCCAAGAATTCTTAACCAAAGATTTAGTTCATCCCTAATATATTCTGTACAAGCAAATGATGGATCAACTTCTGAAATTTCAGTTAAAAACAGTTTTGCCTTCGGAAAGGTTATCATATCTAAAAACATCCCAAGCATATTTCATTGACTTTTTGTGCATGCAAAGCATATTCTCATTATGCAAAATAATGAAGACTAGGTGAATGAAGCACAGAGGAAAGAATGGCAAAATAAGACCAAGATAACAAATTTGAATATAAAACAAACTCAGAATGTATAACACAGACCAATTGGTGGCCTCTTCTCTTTCGAAAATTTTTCCAGCGCATCCCAGTCTCGGATTGTTGCCAGAGCAAAGACTTTAAGCCAATACCACCGCTTGTCAGAAACCTGAATCATATTCATGGTATTTCAGAAAATCAACTGCACCAAATAAAAGGAACACACACATCTGTGTATGAAAAGGTAAGATTATGCCTAAAATGGTTTATTTCACATGATTGTTACTTTATTGTTCAGGATGTACAAACCTTGAATTCGGCTCTAACTTTATTGGCAGCACGATGATTTCCCAGAACAATACATGTGCGAATTGTGTCGCTGATACTTGAATCCACAAAAATAGCCTGCTTTGTAGTTACCTCCAATTCGTGCTGAATTCTGCAAATAAAAGGTATGTACGGTTCATTTTGAATAGAAACAGAAAAAAGGGCACTGAGTGTGGGGGGAGAGGATCAGAGAAGAACAAAATCATGCTGGTTGGATTAAGTAAGCCTACTCTAAACGTCATGCGTCCAGACTTATTTGAAAAATGATATGCAAATTTATCAGTACAAACTATCTGGGTTCTTAATAAATGTAGTAAAATTAACTTGTTTCCATGACATGTAGCTTTCCCACGGTTCATATTACTAACAAATTAATAAATCAGATCAATCTAGTCCAGCACTTATCGATTACTTAAGACTGAATGGTATTAAGAAGATATGAGGTTCATATATTAGAATTAGAACCATGATTAGCAAAACCAAGTTATATTATTATTATTATACGAATGACATGATAGATGGAATCAATAATTTTACATAAATTTTACCGCTATGGAATGTCAGGATAGAGTCATGTTAGGGTGCTTTTATAGGGTCAAAACCACACAGATATTATTATCCAGCAATTTTAACTTATATCAATTTAATTAAATCATATTTTTTGTTTCGTATAATGATAATTATTGTAAATTCTAGGGAGTAAAGAGTTTTTGCAATTATTCATGGAGATTCACAAGCCTTTTAAGTGCCCAACACAAAAATTACCTTAAAAGTTTGGCATGTTCTTCGGCTGCCTTGGCCTCGAACATATGTTCTCTCGATTCTGCAAAAAGACTACCAGTCTTTTCAATTAGTTTTATGCGTGGGCCAAGGGACGATCCTTTGCTGGCCCTTGGATCTTTTGCAAGTTCCCACGATTCTTTCCACAAGAGGTGCGCTACCTCCTGCAAAATATAAAACTTTTTATTACAACAGATTTCTGAAAGAGAAAAGGCAATAAAAAGGATAAAAAAAATTGCGCCGCTTAGGATTCAAAATGAACTTACTACCAGACCCAAGACACAATATTAGAAAACATCATCTGAACACTATCTTTAAAACATAAATACTGGAAGGGGCAGCAACAAAAGTGCAAGAACACATTATTTAAGTTATTCCAAAGACTATTGCAACCCACCTAAAATCTATCTGGTATATGGAAGTAGAAAAGTGAAATGGAAGAATGAATAGGAATATGCATGGGGAATTTGTAAGACAAGAAAGCCATACTATCAAGTTATCCTATCATAGGAGTCAGTTGCTAATACTAACCAGAAATTCACCATACTAATTCCATAAGTGTGTCAAGAGTATACATAATAAAAGAAAGAAGAAACCCCTCAGATAAGGTATATATGAATACATAATTAAGGAAGGAGAAGAGACCCCATGGATTAGGTAAATGTGAACATTTAATAAATAATAAAGGAGAAAGGCCGCATGAATCAGGTTACTGTTAATTAACCTGGAGTTGCCCAGTGGATAGAAAGAAGTCTTTCAAAAACTCATGCTTGTAACACCTGGAAGAAAATCAAATAAAAAGATCAGAGAGGTGTCCGGAATTAATTAAACAAGTTTGTCCCATTCTCATGGCATTTTGGGACTACAGAACCTACCGTGCGTATTTAACAAAAAGATCACGTGCAAGGGGTCTAGCCTGTATTGTTGAAAAAAACTCCAATGGTGGTCTCTGCAATATTGCACATTCGGCATCAATGAACTTTGACCAGGAATTTCATCTAACAATATAATAAAGCTTGCTCAGCCGATTAAGATGTCTGAGAATATTTATCTTAAACAATACTACACCTTCTTCCAGATATGGAACATGACAAGATAAACAAGATCAGTGTCTCCGCTTTCGGTGGCCTTCACAAGTGCTGAATCTTCTTCCCCAATGCTTAACAAGAGAGGAATCTGACATAACAATACATTAATGTTGGTATGAAGTTTCTCAAGAGTGTCAAACAAGTATGGCTTTCAAGATGAATGACATCAAGCCAATATAATAGTGTTGCTTAAGACTAAACATGTAATCAAGAAATAATCAAATCCTTTTAGAGAATGACATATGGAAAGGAATACGTGAAACAACTCAAACTCTACCTGTTTAGATGAATGTGGCTCATGTTCAATTAGCATAGCAGCTAATTTCCTGCGGCCACACTTATCAGAGTGAGAAGCAACAGCTGCATAAGATATTCCTCTGCATATCTTCAACTGAGATCTAATAAATAAATATATTAGACAAAACCTTTTGCAACAAAACAAGTAGTGTGAATTATAGAATCATGTTGCAGCTTGCAGGTATACGAATTATGGTTCAGGTAGTAATACTTAAACATAACATATGTGACCAGGTTGCTGCAAAACTAACTACACCTGCTCATACATCTAGCAACCAACAATCAGGTTGAAATTAGTTATGAGACCTTTGGTCAGTAAGTTGGACGGTAGGGGATACTGAATAGATCCTAGAGTATTATTCTACATAACAAAATGTAATCTAAGAATCGGAACCAATCACTAGAAGTAAACTGACAGAATAGCTACTATTGAATGCCATGAAAGATTATTAAGATCATGATTTTTTTCAGAAATAGATTAATTCTTAGACTACTGAAAAACTGACCTTGTCAAGTAGAATCTCAAGAAGATTGGCATCAGGAATTGCTGCGGAAGCTGATATCTTCGTACACGTCCAGTGCATTATTACGACTTCCTATATGAAGAGAAGCA
Source organism: Agastache rugosa (assembly GCA_031470985.1). Classification (NCBI taxonomy): domain Eukaryota; kingdom Viridiplantae; phylum Streptophyta; class Magnoliopsida; order Lamiales; family Lamiaceae; genus Agastache; species Agastache rugosa. The sequence continues at coordinate 27,966,479 of CM062601.1, forward strand.
TAAAAATATAATGATCTCATTGCAAATTAACTCACGAGTTTGAATCTGAATGGCTAACTGCTTTTGTAAGGAGCATTTTATTTGCTAGCAGATAACTTCTAGCATCAAAGATATCCAAAGTTTACAGTTCAAACTCTTCTCAACGGACATGCTCATAAGCCTCAACTTCAAAACCAACAATTTGCTCTTGGGTTGGCTCCCAAACAGGAATGAAAACATCAAGGGAATGTACAGATCACTTTTTGGAAGTGGGCGTTTTGGCAAAGTTAAACAAGAAAATAGCTCAACTTCTCAAGAATAAGGTCTAGGCAGATATAGATCAGACCTAATAAGTATTCACACAAAACTAAACACAAAAAAGACAACTAGCTCAACGAGATCTGACTGACATCCATGATAACAGAAACAACTCATAACTTTTTTTAATAAGAAACAAACTTTATAAAAGAAGTAGGACGTAGCGAAATGAGAAATCCCCAAACGTAAAAGCACCTAACTACAAATACGACTGCAATTTCTAGTGATATCTGACACAGAGAAGACCTTTAAATCTTTGTCGTTCGAGACCCAACAAGAAACTCTAAACCTAACCATATTCCACGCCTCCTCTAATGAATCTTAATCTGCGTAGATTCTCCTATTCCGTTCCAGCCATAAAGGCCAAAATTAGCTCACAACTCCTCCCCGTTATACAGGCCTGTCCTTGTTCTTTTGGTCTAAAACATACAATTTTCAAAGAAAGTATATTTAATCTTTCCACCCACACATTGATAAGCAGAGAAGACAAAGTAGCCCTAATTTTAGTTATAACCAACCCACTATGTCGGGTATACACTACACTATCAAAAAATCATCTAAAATTTCATCTCACATTGGTTAAATGTTAATTATAATTCCGTATTCACTATAGGTACAAAACACACACACACACTAGCAATTTATTATTGTGGATTCATTAAAAGCAAACAATTATTCAACAAAAAGAATTATGATACTAATAAACGAGAAGCAGAGCAAAGCTATGTCAATTGAACAATATTAAATATGATAAAAAAAAAATCAAAACTATCCAGGTGACTTATACCCAAAAAGGAAAAAAGCATTAGGTTACAATGAAGTATAGTATACTACAAAGGTTTTTCTCTTGGCTTTTGCTTTTAAGGAAGTTACCTAAAAATGATATCGTTAAAAAAAAAACATCCTTACAACTATATATCTCCGAATTATTGTCTGTTGTGTAACAGGTATTCAAAGGATCAAGATCACGTATTTATACACCATTTTTTATCCCATGTAATCAATAGGGTAGAGTATTAAAGGAGCTAGGGATATACTCTAGAAATAAAAACTTCAGGAAGAAGGCTATATTCTTTGGATTTGGGCTTGGCATTAGCTAAAGTGGGAAACTATCTGGAAAATCAATGTCCATGCACTTTTCTGATCCATTTAGATAGAAAGAAAGGTGAATTTTGGAAGATGTTGAAGAATCAATGGATGACGTATGGAAGAGATAGAATATCAAAGTAGCAGAATGTAAATAGAGCTTCCCATTTTTTTTTTCAATGGGTAGACTTTTATTCTTTTATCAATACTGTTTTAGTATCTCTACTACATTAATAAAGTTTTGTTTCATTGTGTCAAAAAAAAATAAAAAAATAAAGTTTTGTTTCATATCAAAAAAAAAAAGTATACATTAAAAAAAAAAAAGACAAGTAGATGACTTACTTGGTTTAAGCCGAGGTACTCTGATATCCGCAAGGCTAGAAGGTGTTTGTGAGCATTAATTAGGCGATTGATCAGAACAGACGGAGTAAGTAACTATAAAGAAACATTGAGAAATTAAATAATATACAAATTATTTTCAAGATGGCCTATTAGCACTTGAAGTTGTAAGCATAAAGTACTGATATATTAACACCTTGTATTGCTGAAGGCTTAGAGGAATTCCAATGTCGGCACGGCGTACCGCATTTATGACACGCAGCGTCTTACACATCTCTTGTATACTGTCGCGTCGAAAATGACTGCCAAAGCCAACTGGATATCATCAACAAGAATAGAAAAACAGAAGATGTTGCTTTTACGGAGCATAAATGGGAACGTAAACAAACTTATGCATAACATAATGTTGCACCGAATTTAGTTAAAGTGAGAAATCAGAGACTAAATGCATGCAAGAAACTTAAAGAACCAAGTCCAAGCTATGGAAAACACGTAAAACTAATATAAATCTTCAGTTCACTCTTTCAAATTTCATAACTTTATGATGGTAAGAAATCAGACAAATGTCAATAAGTAGAGCACAACTTTGAAAAGTAATATTTCACAACACTGTCAATAATAAATACTCCCTCCGTCCCAGGTTAGTGTGGTGCGGAGAGTGCGGCACGCGTTTTAAGAAAAGGTAAGTAATGTTTGTTGAGGGGCCCACATATTTGATTTGTTGTGATGTATAAAATATTAGAAAGTTAGTGAGGTCATTTTCATTTATGGAAACACCACACTTATAAGGGACGGCCCAAAATAGCAAATTAACCACACTTTTCGGGGACGGAGGCAGTACTAAATTTAAGAATAAGTCACTAGCACAAATTAAATCAGAGTGCGTATATCTCATAATTGAGGCAGACTAGGAAAAAAGAGAACCTAACTTCATGCATATGAGTCAAATTTCAGTACTAATTATACCTAGAAAAGGTTTGACCATAGCTCGCAGCTCTCAACAGTGTCCTTTGCTGTGAAATATCAAATTCATAGCCAGCAGCATCAATACAAGCCTCAACAGCTTCAGGCAGTGAAGAGCGGATCAATCTCAAGTTCTCAACAGCCTGGAAAATTATAGGATATCAATATTCGAAAGTAAAAAATTTCTTACATAGTTTAAGAACACAATACTGAAAAAAGTCATACATCCAATGTCGTTGAGCCTATAATGACACCAACTCAATAGTGAAGGTGTAGGGGGAGGCTAACAGGAGAGCATAAATAGGCAACGTCGAAAAGGAGAAGAATAATACTATAACTGCCATTTTTCATCAGACTCCAATATTCCAACAACAAAAATCTTCAACATAGTTTAAGGCATTGTGAAGAACTTCAGAGTGCGACATTTCAATTAATTTCAAGCATATATAAGCTGAGGCAACAAATGATTCAAATTTGTAAATAACAATTTTAATTACATAGAATAGGATAAACCTCAGAAAATGCAATCAATCAAATATTGTACCATGCATAGGCCCAATAACGGAAGGAGATAATTAAGATGAGGGTACACTACCTTCGCACTTCGCCTGTCAAAATGCTCCAGGACATCGTACAATAATGCAGGAGGTGACGTGCTTCCAATTTGAAAGATTGCTACTGTAGAGTCTGGAACTCGATGTAAAAACTCCATGTTTGTGTTAGACAGGATACGTGTCCCATCACATTCTGGAATAAGAATGATTGGCTCGTCATATATGTAACGTACTGGGTCACCCAAAGGAGCCACCATCATCAGCATGTCATCCCAGTAAAGCACGACGCTATCCAATCCGCACCAAGCTAGTTGCTCTGGAGGGAGGGCTGACTGAAAATATTGAAATAAATATAACATATTAGATAGACCAAAATGTGCATACCTGAAGTGCCCTAGAAGCACTATAAGAAAATATAACGAGTCATAAATTCATCCAAGAGGTAGCATTTGTTATTGTCATGATGATTTTCTAAACATGCTTCTCTTTGAAAATCAAAACTAAAGTGTTTGTCAAACAAAACTCTAATATTTCCCAATCAACTCAGTGACTAAAATAATCGACGGATATTTGCAATCATGTAGCACAGCATTGTCAGTAGCAACATTTTTCAAGTAGCATATGCTCAAAATGTTAAATCTTACATAAAGGTCTACCACACATTAATTAATGCACATCAGCACATGTATGGCTTGATCAACAATGTCATTGCATTCACCACAACTAATCACTAAAGACTAGTGTGTTTGTCAAACAAAACAAAGAAGCTCTTATGACTAAAAAATTGATGGATGTTTGCAATCACATAGCATAGCATTACCACTAACGGCATTTTTCAGGTAGCATTTGCTCAAAATGTTAAATTTTCCAGAAAAGTCCATCACTCTTCAATTAATGCATAACTATACAGCTTTGGCTTGGTCAACAATATCATACACATTCACCGCAATGGCACTAATAACTAAAAACTATGTTTGCAATCATGTAGCATAGCATTACCACTAACAGCTTAAAATGTTAAATCTTCCGCGGCTATAAGGTATTGGCTTGATCAACATTGTCATTGCATTCACCACAAGGACACTAATCTCTAATGTCTCAAGAGTCAAGACAATTGAATTGGTGGTACTGAATAATTAAAATCAATCTAACTCAACAAAAATCCTAATGAGAAAGCACAATACAGTTTACCTCACAAGTATAGTCCATGATTTCGTGAGAAAAGTCAGAGGTCATGACCAAAAGCCTTCCGTCATGTGTGAAGGAGGCGACCATCTCTCCTTTCCTCGATAGCACCATCTTCTGCAACGGCCCAATCCCAGCCGCCAACGGCTGCACTCCGTCCTCATCCACCAACAACACGTGATCCCCAACGCCTAGCAGCACCTCCACGTCGCCCGATTTCGTGTACTGTGGCTCGATCACAGCCATACAATGCGGAAGCTCCTCCAAACTACAATCCGCCAATTTAACCGTCTTAGGCATCTTAAAATCCGGCACAGCCAGAATCTCGAATGCCTCGGTGATGCAGACGACGCCGTTTCCCCAGAAGACGCACTCGACGACGCTGTTCTCGAAGCACTCCTTGCCCAGGGAGAAGGTTCCGACGAGCTCGGCGTGGACATTGTAGGAGTAGACGGTGCCGTCCTGCGTGATGCAGACTAGGATTAGGTCATCGGTCCACGACATGCCGATGAGGCGGCCGCCGGGGTTCCGCCACACGGTCTCGGCGGTGAGGCGGCCGGAGGAGGTGAAGATGCGGAGCTTGCGGAGGGCGGACTCGGCGTAGAGCTGGACGATCTTGGCGTCGTCGCGGATGACGGCAATGGGGCCGCCGAAGGGGGCGCACGCGATTTTGTTGCGCGTGAGGTCGACTTGCTTCCACTGCATCTGGTACAGCTCCGGCTTCCGGTAGTAGCGGTCGTGGAGGAGCTGCCACTCCGCCGCCACCGAGATTCCTGCCATCTCAACGGAGATTGTGTGAAAATTTGTCTTTTGGCTTTTCTCTTCTCCTCAGTTAAATTCATACACTTGATTCATACTGATCTGCAGGAATTGTAGTCGAATCGAATGAGGCGAGACAGAGAGAAGGAGAGTCGTGGGTTTGGGATTCAGGCCCATATAAGAAACAATTTTATTTTATTTTACAGAATAATACTATCAATAATTAAAAACGTACATGTATAAAATTAATAACCAACCAAATATTGGAAACGTGAAGACATACTATATAAAATTCTGAAAAATATAAAGTAGGAACTATAGTGTAAAACATTAAGATTATGAATATTCATTTCGGATATAAATTTTGATCTTAATATGACTTTTAAACATGCATGTGAATATTTTACGGCTTTTTTCCATTAAAGAAAACACATCATTAAAAATAGAGTAAAAGAATATACATCTCAACTCAAATTAATTAAAATTTTCAGCATATATATATATCAAATAGCTATACTAATTTGGTACACCACGTTGATTGACATTTCTACTTGAAATTTTCTCAATATTATATTCCTATTTTTCTAAAAAAACTTCGTATTGTGTTCACCGTTGATATGACAATGCCACATAAGTGATAAAGTCTATAAATTCAATTTTATTTTTGATTCGTTAGTAAATTGTGAGTGGCAAAAGTAATGCGAATTTGAAAGAAATCATTCAATCATGTCCTAGCACCTACCTTATGAAAAGCATTGCTAATAAATTAAAATTTAAAAATACCATCCTTGATTTTTCCTAAATGCAAAACAAGTAGTAGTTACAATTCAGATAGTGAAATCAAATCAGTACACATGCAACAAAAAAAACAGGAAAAAAAAAATTCCAGTGGGTAGTAAAAAATCAATCTGCTAATTAAAAACTCAGGTTGCAAGAATTCTCACAATCCAAGAAAATGTGACATTTCCTATACTTGTTTTACAACAATTGGACTTCTCACATAATGCCTACCATCACTCCATATCAGCTGTCCAAACACATAGTCTTTCAAACCACCATATTTTTTAGCATTTAGAGTCACCCTAAAAGCCTTCTCCTCTCCTTCTGTCTCGAAATCGAGTGTGTCCGGCTCGATTTTGACTGACACGCCACGTGGACTACGGACACGGGCTCTGTAAGTAGCCGGTGATCCTACGTTCTTCACCTTTCTGGTCACAGTTACTGAGCCGTTGAGGTTTGGAACTGTGATAGAAGGGTAGTTGAAGTTGATAAGGCTAATAACTGGCTTAGAGCAAGTGTGTGGTTCTTCCGAGAATAGCTGGATTTGAGTTTGGTTGAAGCCAATGGCACAGAGGAAGTTCAAGTAGTCCTTTGCAGATAGATCGTACACTAGTCCGGGGTCCATGGCACGGTTAGGCTGCACGTGCCCTCCTCCGTAGCTGAACGGGGTGGCCTTGACATGGGATGCGTTTGTCACTGGCTTCAACGTGTTGTCTCGTGTCCTTGCTGCACGAAACAGATTTATGACAGATGATGTTAGAGATGAATGTGGATGATCTGATGAACTTTGTTATTACCAGTTGTCATGATGGCAGATTTGATAGCTGCAGGGCTCCAACTCGGATGGAGGGTCTTCAAGAGGCCGACAACTCCAGAGATGTGAGGGCACGACATGGAAGTTCCTGATACAGAATTGAAGAGAACGCGACGTGTGTCAAAATCTTGATTTGTTGGTCCCTGCGCCTCGGTGTATGCAGCTATGATGCTCACTCCCGGAGCAGTGATATCCGGCTGAAAACAGCAATGCATCCGTTAATCTTGACTGTACATCATATAAAGATCAATGGTCCAGATCTATTCCTATTTCTCACTTTAAGGTTCATCTGTTTTTGATCTCTACTATATATATACATAAATTTGGCTTTGAAAAAATGGATTCAAAACCTTGAGGATTTCTGGAGTGATGGTATTTGGTCCTTTAGAAGAAAAGGCTGCCATGAAAGGAGCTGGCTTCGCGCCTAGCTGAGTCGTAGGCTTGGTGATATACGCCACAGCCGACCTGAGATCATATGCAGATCAGTAAACATGATGTCAAGAATGAGGATCAAAGACGAGATTCGTTGTGTTCTAACCTCGTTGAATTGATGTAAGAGAAGAGAGCAAGTCCATCAGTGTAGTTGATGTGTGAAGCAGGTAGAACATGAGGATCAGCAAGGATTTCATTACCAGAAGCCTCATTGTTTGCCAAAACCATCCCTACTGCTCCAGCCAACGCGGCTTGCTCCCCTTTGTCGACTCTTGCATTGTCTCCTCGTAGACACACGAGGATCTTCCCCTTCGCCTTCTCATGATCAAGTGTTCCAGATTTGCAAAGCAAGCTACACATTATTACTTCGTTAAAAGTTAATTTCTTGATGAAAACATCAGCAAGAAGAGTGATTCTTAATTATACGTCCTTACGCTTCATCAACTGACGCGTTTGCAGCTTTAGCCGATGCAGCAGAGATGATAGGGAACGGCTTGTGTTCAGGCAATGCCACAGCTGAAAGGCTTTCTCCCTTCAAAAAACAAGAAAATGACAGTTAAAGTTCCTATGTTATTGTAAGAAAAAAGACAGGATGGAAACACATACACATACCTTCAACCGCATTCTGTTCCCCAACACGACGAGGCTAGAAAACTGGCGGTCTATGGTGCTGGCCCCGACCGTGATCTGCCAAGGTGCAAGATTTGAAGCAGTACCAAGATCAGGCCCCGAGTTACCAGCTGAGCAGACGACGACAACACCATGCTTGGCTGCGTGAAAGGAGCCAATAGCAACGCTGTCGTTGTAGAAGGGAACAGGATCTCCTCCAAGAGAAACTGACAGCACATCAACTCCATCATGTATGGCTGTATCAAAAGCAGCCAAGATATCTGCATCGAAGCATTCATTGCCGCCCACAGGTGGAAAGCACACTTTGTAAGCAGCCACTCGGGCTCTTGGTGATCCGCCTTTGGCTGTTCCGTTGCCAAACCCAAAAACACTCGCTCCGGCCACAAAATTACCACCAGCTGTTGATAACGTGTGTGATCCGTGGCCCTCCGTATCCCTCGGTGTTTCGAACGTGGAATTCAGTGGTCCCACAACGCTACTATACCCCTTGTTGAAGTATCTTGCTCCAATGAGCTTCCTTCAGACATCAAAAACATGCAGACAGCATCACAGTTAGATGATTTAAGGCTAGGCATTTGAGGTTAGTTTCTAATGATTTAATTAGACTAGTTTTCATTATACTTAACCTTAACTGATTTGTTACTTAACAAAAGGTATAACTTACTTTTGACAGTTATATATATTATTCTTAAAGTCCATATAAAGATCAAAGATTAACAACAAAATGTCCTCACAAAAAATAGAACTAAATTTGAACATGAAACAAGATGAATTTAAAGAGAAAGTTGTAAAGAAAAGGTGCAAAAAAAGGTCACCACCTGTTGCAAAGAAAGCTGGCATCCAAATCATTTTGGCAAATTCCTCTCCACTTTGAAGGAACTGGTCCCAGTTCTTCATCACTGAAACTTTTTGAACTCGGCCACACACCTGTTTCGACCACACAACGTAAGAAAGTGGAGGCAGCTGAAAAAAGACCCTACGTCGTAGCAAGGACTGCTATGAATATGACAACGAGACCACAAAGTGGAAGACACGAAACTAATGGCGCGGTATTCTTATTGTTGATACCTTTATATGCAACTTAGATCTTCATAATTAAGTTTCCTCATTCAAACTTGCCATCAAATTCCACCACTATTACATTAGTACTTCTTACTTACACTATAAACTCAAATTTTTGTAGTCAGACAATAATGAATAAGTTAATATATTTCAAATTATTTATATCAACGGTGTCAACCCGGCAACAATTTTTAATCACATTTACCAAGATATATTGTCTACTCTAGTGGTTGCCCATGTTTAGGACCCAATGATATATGGGGAAGCAAACTCTAATATAATAATTAAACAAAAACTGATCTTCTTTATCTCTATAACCCCACATTGCCATAATTATAATCTGTGGAGTATAAACAACAATTTTCTTACATCATACAGGTCAATAATGCCCAGTGCTTCCTGCAACAAAGGTCCAAAGATAGATGGCAGGAAACAATAAAATAATTCTAGAACCTAACATGCATGTTCAAGCTGGACATATTCCTAATAGGAAGCAAAAAGGCAATAATTGTTACAGTATGATTTTCCTCTCATGTATGGTTTACGGACTAACATTGACTTAACTAACATTACTGTTAGAAATGGCTAAAATTTGGATAAGATTTTTTGAAGAAAAATGGCAATGAACATTGAACAGAGACATTTCACAGAATAAAACTGACCGGTATCAAGATTTCCAATAATAGTATCTTCCCCAAATCTAGCCTTCTTCCACAGAGAGCCGCCACGAATTTTGCCATTATTTTCCAACCCCATAAAATCCCATGATCTGGTTGTGTGCAGTTTCTTCCCCTGATTCAAGAACACTGATACAACCTTGGGATGATCTAAACATCATTTCATTAAAAAAAAGAAAAAAAGAAAAAAAAATTAGGACTGAAAGCAATCATTCAGAGTTCAGACAAGAAGTACAAACAAACATTAACTTCTTCGAATCACTCTTACTAGAAATTTGAGAAGCTTCTTCATCTTCAAGAATTGCAGCAAACCCATTGATGTGTTTAGTATATGAGTAGAAAATTGCATCTTTGGCCTTATCAGAGCTACATGGTATCAATAAAGATGAGATTTTAATTTCCAGCAACCCAAAAAATGAAGAAGAAACAACATAAATCTTGATTTTTGCAAACTAACCTGCCCAAGAATGATGCAAGAAACTGGTAATGAGACTCTGTGACTCTGTCATAATCATTATACGTGACTCCTTTTCCGTGTGAATGAGCTCCCAAATAGACCACATATGACTAGACAAATATTGCAATGAGTGATATCAAGAAAAACAAAAAAACGAAATCAAGAAAAAAATTAATCTCCATTATTAATCACAGCAGCAAATAATTATTGGCAGGGGTGATCAAGCGAGAAATGCTTACCTTTTTGGTGGCAAATGTGGGTCTAAGCAATAGTGTTAGAACAAGTGAGAGGAGATAAAGCGTGGAAGAAAGAGCGCCAATAGTTCTCATTGCTCCTAGATCACTTTAGATAATGCTTTTTTCTTTTTCTTTTTTTTTTAAATCTAACAAACTTCCTCTCTCTCTCTCTCTCTCTCTCTCTAGAGGGGTAAAAAAAAAGAAAAGTGTGTGATGAGAGAGAGCAGTTTGTACTGGAGGTAGCAGCAGCAGCAGCAACAGCAGCTATTTAAAAGTTTCTTGAAGGCTGTGGTTGTTGACCTTTCAATGAGCAAAAAGTTGAGAATCTCATCATTGTTTGACTTATTTTTAATTAGAATGATCGTAACGAGATGATGATGGTTAGGATTCCGTATATTTAACGGCTGGTGCGTTTTGCATGTGAATTAATATAAATATTAATTATGGTATGTTTTGATGATTTTTTTTCGAAACTGAAGTGGTGCACAATTTTCTTTCATTAGGAAGAAATCGGATTCTGTTGGTCTTTTTCCAAATTCAAAGAAAAAAAAAAAGAGTTACTTGTGTCGATATTCAAACACATTGAAATATATTACATCAGGCATAACATGTGAGTAATATATAAGTCGATAAAGCCTAGCCAAGTGACAAAGCTAAGGCCGAAAATGTGGATTGTCTTCCCATTTTATATGAGTTTGTGTCTAGTTTATACTAGTTTGTTAGAATTGTGATTTATATAGATTATTTGTAATAAGATAATAATTTTTTGAGAACACTTTATATAAATACATAGGTATCCACATCAAATCTATAAATTCAATTTTTTAAATATTAATGTGTAATTATACTTTCAATCCTAGACTATTTTCGTATAAATAAAAACTAGATTTTACCCCGCGCGTTGCGCTGCACCATTCAATTGTATTTCAATTTTTACATTTTTATATGTCAATAATATCTATATAATTTAATTAAATATTTCAGATTAATAAAATTTATCTTTGTGAATCTTCTTATACAAAATAATACATTTAGCAAACATAAAAAAATTAATTAACGTGACAAACAATAAAATAATTACTACTCCAAAGCTTAATATTTGAATTTGAAAATTTGAAATGCAGCATACACATCATTATATAATGAACTAAATTTGTTAGGCTTCAAAGCTTAATGTTTGAATTTGAAAAATTAAAATGACATGAAAAAATGTACAGTCATTAATTTTCATTGGAAAGTGTACAATTATTTGCATGTGACATGCAAAATGGGCGGGAAAATGCATTGCAAATTATTTTGCTTTAATATAGTAATAGAATAGATATCTTTAACTATTGACAATTAAAAAGTTAAATGCACGAACTATAAAATAAATAAATAACAAAATATCTATACGTTAGTTTGCGATGTTGAAAAGCTAATTGTGGCTACACCGCTACAGTGATATTCAGTTACAATATGGTAGGTACATGAATATGTATCTTAATAGTTATAATGATTATATTTAACTGGACATACATAATATTAAAACGTTATACATAATTTGTACGTACACATCAACTTTATTTAAAATTTAGTACTTGTTAAAATCGATAAATTTCTTTAAATTATTAAATCATCAATTTATTGATATATTAATTCCTCTCTTACTTAATATGTTTTCATGGACCATGGTCCTAAAGTTACTAATTAAAGTTATTATTGTATTGTTTTATGATATATATGGATGATCGTGGCGAAATTTTCGATCACTTTATCTATCTCAAAAAAGTAAATATGAATGAAAATATGAAATATACAGAGAATCTTGAATCATATTATTTGATGGGGAAAGATTCGTTAGACCGTAACTATATCGAAATTTAAAAATAGTCGAATACCAATAAAAATGTAATTAAGTAACGTTTAGAGGTGTCAAATATGAATTCGAAACTAGGATAATAAGTAACGCTTAGAGGTATCAAAAATGGCGTTGCTCCACCTGGCTTGATGGGCAAGCAAGAAATTTAATAAACAAACAAGTAATTCACGGGCCACAACATTTCCCAAATCCTTTTTACCAAGACTATGAAAATGGGATATTAAATTTTAATAGGGATTTATTTATGAATATAAGTTACACCTTGAATGTGATACTACGCAACAAAGAAAGAGCACCTGTCTTGCTCAGAGTGGGCGATACTTCCACAACTTGGTTTGAGGACCACTATATCTCCCCATAATCAACCATGTATTTTTTTTTTTTGTTTATTTATTGATTTATAGGATAAATTCCTAGCAGCTATGAGGTAAGGTTAAAATGGATAGCAAAGTTGTTGTTGATGCTGTTTCTTCACCATGTCATTATGATACGATCCTGATTCGGAATCATATTGATAGGGCACTCTTTGAGCAAGCACAGACTCCATTTTCGCCTTTCGAGCAAGCAAGACTCCTATTTCACCTTTCAAGTGATGAAGAACTCCATGAAAAGAACGTGCAAAGCACGACTTTATTGATATTTCTCATTGCTTTCAATACAAATGCTCTAAACCTCTATTTATAACAATGAAACCCTAATTAGATAATAACAAATATAATACTAAATCTCTAATTGATAAGTACTACTAATAATAAAATATTACAATTATTTTAAACTAAAATAAAAGATTACGAGATCGAAGGTATATCACATTATTTTTTGGAGCTGGGGGCAATTATTTGTAGATGTCGAAGCATTCTTCAAGCCAACAACGACAATTTCCGGATCAAGCATATTAGGCGTGAACCTAATGTTTTGGCTCGTAATCTTGCTAGAATGTTCAAAGCTTTTTTTGTAAGTTTGCATGTTTGGGATAAATCCCGTCTTTTGTGGAGGATCTCCTTCATGTTCCATGTATTTGCGATTAATATATTGGTTAACTTTGTGCGGAAAAAAAAGGAAAGTGGTATGGTTCTATGAATGTAATTTTGATAAATTAGGCATGGTATGTGCACCATTCTGCACTTGATAAAATTAGGACTGAGCAAAAAAAATTCAAAAAATTGATCCGACCGACAAATTGTATTGAAATTGTACTTGAAAATTAGTATACAATATTTCAATATTTTTTTTTCAAATTCGATATGCCACGCGAATTTTCGAATGTTAGAATTTGAACCTCGTGATACTATTGAAAAAGGACAAACATTACATCAAAATTGTCTAGTAGTGATGTGATTTTAGCGATACCAAGAGATGTGTCATAAAATTTGTTACATCTTCAAGCGTAACAAAATTTAGTTACATCGACACATGCATCTACATACTTTTGTTAAATATAAAATGCAAGTGAATTTTGTTACATTTATAAATGTGATAAATTAATTACACTCTTAATGTCACTAAATATTGTGAAATATTTTTATTTTTTGTGACACTCCATTCATAAGATATCATAATTTTATATAGTGACATTATATGTCTCACAATTCTTCAAAAATCACATCACTAATTTTTTATTTATTTAAGTTTCAATACGCACACACATCATGACTCGAACTCCCAACCTCATGGTTGGAGCGGAAGCATCTTACTACTAAAGTGCGCTACGCTATCAAAAAAATCATGTCACTAACAGAACACTCTTTCTTGCAGTGAAAGAAATTAAAAACCAAAAATTAAAAAGCCACATTATTAAAAAGTTAAATGTTGTGAAGAAAAATGCTAGCTATCTTCCCAAAAATAACATACGGCCATACCCTAGGTGGCCGAGTGTGGGTGGGGGGGTCGATTTATGGATGGCTAGCAACATAATTGAGGGGACCTTTGAGCCACTTGTGTAGTAAGCTCGACCATGGTTTAATCTTATTTAAGATAATCGATATTTTGTTTTGAAATGATACAAAATTAATATTTAGATTATTTATTTATTTTTTCGAAAACATTTTAGAAATGATACATTATATGTTTGGGAATAAAATCGAAGGTCAAGGGCAAGGACTCAACTAATGACGGAAAGGACATTATTTTCTTAGGAAACCATATAAATCTTGTATATCTAATTTTGAGAATGTAGTCTAAAGTGTAGTAATAGATCATATTGACAAAAATAAATAAAGTCATTCCGGACAAAATATATTGAAAAATGTGGTATACATATTTCAGATTATTTTAAAACAATAATGAACGAATGAAAGGGATATATCAGAAATAAATCCGAAAATTGGGTTGGAATTGAAGATTTAAAAGAAAGAATTCAAAAATTGCAACTGGAATGCGTGTTAAGTCAACTGGTTGGGATTCGGTTTCCACTAACCCTAAAAGTATGTTAAAATTGACAACTCATTAAATTCTCATCTCTATCAATTTTCAATATGACTTGCCCCCACATAGCTTAGTGTATCGAGGTTCAATTCGGTTTCCACATTGTCAAGTATAAGACTGAGAGATCGAGGTTCAATTTATTGTTTTATTAAAAATAAATAAAAATTTGACTTTTCGATGTTGAAAAATATGCGAAGATCAAATTGATATGGATCGAATTCTTGCATTTTGTTTATAATAATGAACATAATTGTGTGTTTAGTCTAGATTATTCTCATTAAAACAATTTCAGGATTAATATATTTCATCTGCATAATATATTATTACATAAATAATATATTAAATATAAAAAGGCGTTAAAAAAGATTAAATATAAAAAGAATGTTTTTTTTTAATTGGGAGAAGGGAAGGAGTGGGAATGAACCCTAGAGCACCTCTCACTTTACACATGAGAGACTTCACCGTATGAATCTCTTCGAAGGAACAATATATATTTTTTATAAAAAAATAATATGTAATTTAATTTGTTTATTTGTGTGCTCTAGGAGCCATTCATAATTACATTTGAAAAAAATGTACCTTATAGAACTACATAAGGAAGAAAAATCTTGTCTTAATTTCGCGAGTACAGATGTTTGTTTGGTACAAAGTATGAGATAAGGCCTGATATGTTTGACTGAGATGTCTTATAAATATAAAGAATTAATATTCCGTTTGGTATGAAGTATTAAATTCTCTGCAACACATAGTAATTATTGTAATTGATTGCTATAATTAGTTGCAGTATTATTTATACCACCTCATAGGTAGTATACATAACAACAAAAATAAGTATTATTCATACGGGCCCGAACTTTATAAAGGGCCGTATACTTCATACCAAACAAGATATTAGGGTGTCATAGACATATTATACACCCTAATCATCCCTACCAAACGAGCCCTTAAAATAAACACATAGCATATAGATAAAATTCATTGGTTAAATTTAAACTAACGTACGTGACAAAAGCAACTTTACTGTATCACAATTCATGAACTATAGCAATTAGCATGTGAGATAGATTGATATATAAAAGAGTAGTAAAAGTTTAACTACCGAGCTATAGCGTTTTGAAAAATTAAAAAAAAAAAAAAAGGATTTATATATATTCTCAAGACAATTTTAGTAGAGTCATGTGACATTAAAATTGTCTATATAAACGTATAAATTATTTTCCCTTCAATAAGAAATAAATGTGATCGTAATTAAAAAGATATTCTTTTTCTACGTTGTGTATCGTGATGGTCCCGAAACGAGTTCTTAGTGTAGAGGGGGGGTGAATACACCGAGATGAAAACTTTTGCAAGTTAAAACTTTGAGTGTGAACTCAGTTATAAATCCTGCTGACTTCTTTTGAAGATGGTCAGCTGGACTGATAACTCAGTTTGCTGTGCAGAATGTGGTGGTTTTAAAACTTAACTCGTTTGCTTAGAAAAACTTAGCTGGAAAATTTATCTTTCTGTTTGCAGCTTAGTCAGGTTGTGCAGTTTTACAAAAATACAGCTGGCTAGGACACTCAGTCAGAGATGTAACTTGAAATATGTTGTGCTTGGAATGGTTAGTTCTTTTAGAAAATATGCTGAAAATAATAAAGCAATAAGGAACACAAGGCTTTTAACGTGGTTTGGAGAAACACTTCCTACGTCCACGATCAGAATTACTCTGGTAATCCACTAAAGGATCAACACTTGTTTTACGAGTAGCAAGCAAACTGTGACGCCTGGGGCAGAAGTACGGAGTGATCGCCGGTGCAGAGGCACGGACAAGGAGCGGCTCCGATAAGACTTCAAAGCGGAAGGGGCAGGAACGAACCGAAACACACCAGAATGAGAGGGATTCCGAGAATATGTCGGAATGGGACGGCATATTCGAGGAGAGCTTAAAGGAATTGAAATGGCTACTTATACCATCAAGATGCATCTTCTTTTCTGGGGCTCATTGTGGAAGAACTCCAAGGTTAAGCGTGCTTGACCTGGAGCAATTCCATGATGGGTGACCTCCTGGGAAGTTTTCTCAGGAAGCGTGTGAGTGAGGACAAAACACGCTAGAAAGGACTCGTGATGGTTTGTGGGGCCAGCCGTCAGTCCGGAAGCCGGGTCGTTACACAAACTTCTCAGATCAAACCAGAGCCTTCACTTTCAGTTTGCGGGTACTGAAGAACCTGACTTGTAGTTTCCGGGTACTACAAAACCTGACACAGTTTGCGGGTACTGTAAAAATCTAACCACTTGAATTACACGCTTCGAGCAAGCGAACCTTAACCTAATATTTTCCGGGTAGAAGGTTTGGGTTTGGGGTTTTTTAACTATGAACGAGTTCTTACAATGAAGAACAAGCGAGTATGACGAACTCGTTCAAACTAGGCCTTGGATATGACTAAGAAAGACTGCATAGAATACAGAAGAAAACTCAACAGTCAGTTGAGGAACACTTGTGAAAATTCTGGAAATTTTCGTGTTCTTGAGAGAATAATACGGACTATTGTGAATAGAATGACTTGAGAGTTTTAGAGCGATTTCTTAGAGTTTTCTTATCTGAATCTGTTGAAGAAGACTGGTAGGTGGAGATTCAAAACTAGCCGTTGGAAGAGCCGTTTGAATCTCACCTACTTCCTGACATTGCGTCTTGCCATGATCTTCACGTGTCTTCTTCTGCGTGTCAGATCCTAGGTTTACTTTCCATGATGCTGAGCTGTCGATCCCTCATTGGTCGATGTTTGATTTTGTTCTCTGACACTGGGATCTCGTCTTGAAGCTATCTTCAATTCTGAGCTTGGTCTTCAGGCTTTGTCTGAGTCTTGATCAATTGGAAGCTTCGTTGGGTCAGCTCCACTAGATTTGCTCAGTTGGATTCTCATTACTTGAGTCAGCTCTGCTTTCTTAGCTCCGTTGGATCCATTGGTTGGATCTATTCAGCTAACTTTTATGCTTGAGTCAGCTCTGCTTGATCTACTGACTGGATTCGCTCTGTTGGGTCTGCTCAGCTGTCTTCTACTCAGCTGACTTCTCAGCTCTGCTGACTTTTACTCGGCTAGCTTCTCAGCTGTTTTCAGTGTCTTCACCTGTAAACCTATAAAATCTATGAGCTCAAACAGGCGAGCTGGAAACAACTTAGTTTGTGCATTCATCTACTCGGTTGGAGTCAGTTGGATTTTGGTATTTTCCCAACATATTGCATAGAGCAAAATACTAGTATAGTAGTATACATATAAAGACAAGAATATGTAATCAATTCTCAAGAAAATATTAAACTATAATTCTTATATAAAAAATCTAGGGTAAATTGCCTGTAAATTCCTAAACTTTTCATAAATTCTGGTTTTGCTCCCCACAAAAAATTCAGCGTGACAGTTCTCAAACTTTCTATTTTGTCTGATTTTGCATCATGGTCGGTTTTCCTTAAATTGTGTGCTGATTTGGAATACGGAAATTCCTACGTGTCCTAGTCGATCGACGAGTTGATATATATCCAAACAATGAATTACTCGTAAATTCCTTAACTTTACACAAATTTTGTTTTTCCTCCCTACAATAAAAAAAATTATGCGTGACAATTCTCAAACTTTCTAATTTGTCTGATTTTGCATCCAATATTTTGAATGGCTTCCCAAAGTTGAAATGAAATCTTAAGGAATTTGGTAGAAATTCAAGATGTGAGCTTTAGCTCCAATCCAACACAATTTGGGGGAAACCGATATTGGATGCAAAAACAAACAAATTATAAAGTTTGAGAATTGTTGCGCAGAATATTTTTTTTTTTGGAGCAAAAACAGAACTTGTGAAAAGTTAAGAAATTTACGAGCAATTTATTGTTTGGATAAATATTAACTTGTCTACTGACCGGGACACATAGGCATTCCATCTGCCAAGTCAGCACACAATTTGGTAGAAATTGACTTTAGATGCAAAATCAGACAAAATAAAAAGTTTGAGAATTGTCACGCTGATTTTTTTTGTGAGGAACAAAACCAGAATTTGTGAAAAGTTCAGGAATTTACAGGTAATTTACCCAAAAATCTATACTTTTCTATAATCCAAATTGATTAATGCTGTACGGATATCAAACCGAAGTCTCACTCTCACAATTTCCAAATTTTCTCTCCATGTTTGCTTTATTTATGGTAATAATAGTACTAAAAATAATAATAAAGAAAAAGATAAAGTACGTTAACAAGTTGGTTAGGACAAATAACGTAACGTAAGACAAGTGTCTAACGTTGAACATAGCGGGCGAAAAAAATATCGCGTAGATACGGCTAAGATTACGCAGCACGTTAATACCCAAATTATCTTATCTCGAGAATTCTCCAATATTATTTAAAAACAAATCGGATCCTCTATTACAATGTTGCGCAGGATTCTATCATAATAATAATAATAATAATAATAATATAATATTATTAAAATGATTACGCATTCGAACGCTCCCCTTAATTTTAGGTCATATGAATTTTAGGTCATATGTGGCGCGCTCTCCATTCATTATTCTTATTTATCTTAAATCTTCTTTTAATGTATTTTTAATTCATATATATTCTATAAATTAACTATAAAATTTTCTATCCCACATCGATTTTCAATAAGACTCTACTCTTGAAAAACCATTATAAATATTCAAGATCAATGAGTATTTTTTTCATCCTGCAAATATTTTGTATAAATAATTTAATTTGACCAATTAATTAGTTGGTCGAATAAATAATTTTATTTTTGTGTTGGACAATGTAATTTGGCCAATTATTAAGTAGTCAATATTAATTCATATACTATACATTATTATTATTATTATTATTATTATTATTATTATTATTATTATTATTATATTGTATTATAGTAATAATGTATCATCTCAACTTCATGCCACATATGTATATATCAAATCAAATTCTATACAAATTATATTTATTCTTTTATCTCTACCTCTATATCGATATATTCTATATATATTAATATAATAATGGTAACCATATTCTAAATCATATCACACGTCTCATAACATATATATATATATAATCTATCTATCTATATATCTATAATACAAATACGGATTCGAGCTCTCCCCTTAATTTAAGTCTAATGTGGCGCGCTCTCCATTCATTATTCTCATTTATCATAAATCCTCATTTTTTGTATTTTTAATTCATATATTCTATAAATTTAATATGAAATTTTCTATCTCACGTCGATTTTTAATAAGACTCATCTCTTGGAGAACCATTATAAATACTAAAGATCAATATGTATTTTTTTTCATCCTGCATTTATTTTGCTAAACAATTTGATTTGACCAATTAATTAGTTGGCCAAATAAATAATTTTATTTTTATATTGAAAAATTTAATTTGACCAATTACTAAGTTGTCAGTATTCATTTATTTAATTTGATAAATTATTAACAAACCAAAAAAATACGATTCAACTTGAAAAATAATTTAAATTTAATTATTGTCTAATCTATATATATTATTAATACGAAAATGGATTAATTTGAGCCCTCCCCTTAATTTTAGGTTCTATGTGGCGCGCTCTCTATTCATTATTCTTATTCATCTTAAATCTCCATTTTATGTATTTTTAATCCTATATTCTATATTTAATATGAAACTTTTTATCACACATCGATTTTCAATAACACTTCACCCTTGGAGAACCATTATAAATACTCAAGATCAATGTGTATTTTTTTTATCATGAAATTAGTTTGCGTAAACAATTTAATTTTGCCAATTAATTAGGATCAAATAAATAGTTTTATTTTTATGTTGGAAAATTTAATTTGGCCACTCTTGGAGTACAAAATTAATATTTCCATATTTTCTTCATTAATCTTTTCCTTTATTAAACTTAATTCAACCTAAATGTTATTATTATTTTTTTATTTTTTTTTCCTTTATAAAAGGATTAGACGTGGGATGTGCTTTCTCAATCAAAATAGTTTATTATTTATTTTAACCAAATAATAATTGGTTTTGATAAAATAAATACGGAGTATATATTATCATTTTATTTTATATAAATGTAATATAGCAACATTATATTTTGTTACTAAATAATAAGATTACGTATCTATAAATTATTTTGTTTAACTTTTCTACCTACCATTAAATTATAATCTATCAATAGAGTTTTTCTACAGTCAAAGCAAATACAATACCCAATATATACATAAATATTTCAAAAGTAACCATTATTTTCTCGCAAATAATCATTGATATTAGTATCATAAACACATTTGCATGTATGATATTATCTTAAATTGCAATTTTATGTATTTTTAATTTCATATATTCTATATTTAATATGAAACTTTTTATCCTATATCGATTTTCAATATGACTCCACTCTTGAAGAACTATTATAAATACTCAAGATCAATGTGTATTTTTTTTATCCTGCAATTATTTTGCATAAACAATTTAATTTGGCCAATTAATTAGTTGGCCAAATAAATAATTTTATTTTTATGTTGAAAATTTTAATTTGGCGAATTTTTAAGTTGTCAATATTAATTTATTTAATTTGATAAGTTATTAACAAACCAAAAAAATACGATTTAATATAAAAAATAATTTAATTTTAATTATTGTCTAATTATAGATTGTTAAATTTTAATTATATTACTATTAAGTTATCAAGCTATTTTTATAAGTTACAATTCTCAAAATTTTAATTTGTGACGAGATGATCAAACGTACAAACCAATTAATATCGTATACGATGAAATCTTTGATAGATTGTGAGATAACTACAAATTTAATTTTTCATATTTTAAATTATGTTTAGTTTGTACAAAAAAATATTAGTTTGATTTCTATTGATTTCTTGCAACTAAAGAAAGTGGAATAAAATCAAAGAAATACTATTTCTGATCAATTATCGAAATATTATCACTCTAAAATAATATTAAATTATTTTTAATATTCATGCTTATATATTGGAAAATGATATGA
The DNA here is from genome assembly GCA_031470985.1 of Agastache rugosa. NCBI lineage: Eukaryota > Viridiplantae > Streptophyta > Magnoliopsida > Lamiales > Lamiaceae > Agastache > Agastache rugosa. Next base: position 27,988,027 of record CM062601.1, read on the forward strand.
TAAAAATAAAATATTTGTCGAAGGAAGTACAATAAAATCGAAAAAAAAACAATCTTATAGGTGTATTTTATTTTATTTTCATCACTTTTGTAAAACTTACAGTAGATGCAGTTGCTGTGAGAGGAGAAGCTAACAATGAGATTTTGGAATTTATGAAAGATTTACACAAAATAGTAGTTCATTGAAATTGGTGTTGTGTTTAAAATTGAGCTTACTAAAATTTACTTTCTATTGATTTTTCTTGGAGATAAAGGAAGCGGAATAAAGTCGAAAAAATAATCTTATTGATGTATTTTTTTTTATTATAACTACATCAATTTTGTAAGATTTTCTTATAGTGAATTGTTGAATTAATAACGTTACTCTCATATAGAAAATATTGTACTATTACTTTTACGGTTACATACTTATAAATTACAACATAGTATGGTTCCTTATCAATTTTCGACGGGTTACACACTAGTATCTCTAATTTAAATTTCGAGCTAAACTTCGGCAAAGACTTACTCACACATGCATTTCATCTTCTTTGTATAATTGATTTAGGTTGTGCAAGCATGATCAACAAGTTTCTAATTGTCTATCCTGCTTCTCAACTATTATAATTCTAATAACCTTCGTCATTCCGTCCGCCTTCATTTCACATTTCAAGACGAAAGAAAGCATGATTAATATGAAAGAAGCTACCGTACAAGAGCATTACAATTATTTTTCGTTCTTCCTGAAGAAGTTCATGATAAGAAAAAAAGTTTAGAGATCTATGATTTGGTCAAGAATGTATAGTTTTAAAAGTTGTACTAGATTATTCATTGATTATTATTTTTGTTACTGTTTTGTTTAATTTAGATTTAATATATTTGGCCCATGAGAAAATTAGAAAATTTATATTCGAAATATTTTTCTTAATTATGTAAAAGTTGAACAGTCTCAATTGAATTGAATTCTATCTCTCTCTACAAGCTATTAATTTTTTCTCCGATTGATTATAATGTGTATGTATGTATGTTTATATATTTTGCTGAAAGAATATACCTTTGAGTCAATAAACTCCTTTACATTGTTATGCTTTTAACATCTTTATCTTTACTACTATAATAGCAAGGTCGGCCTGCCATTTATAGTAACTTTTATTTTTCATTTTTTTTATATTTCATTTATAGAAATATTTTTTTTAAATGGTATATCATAATTGTATATTAATAATTCCAATCAATCAATTAAATAATAAGTTACAAAAACAATAATTATGCTAACCAACTAATTTATTCAATAATAGACGTTATAAATTAATATAATGCATAATTCATGGCAATCAATTAATTTATTTTCTAAATTCATAAAAACAATTGCCAATATATTTTAGAAATCCAATTGCCAATATATTTTAGAAATCCGCAATCATAATCATTCATACTTTTCTACTGCATTTTTGTTAAATTTTCTACCATCAACAATAGAACGGAAACAAAATTTGCTCTCAATTCTTGTAAGTGTAGAACTTGCAAGAATGAGAAGCATGATCACCCATTGTTCAAATGAGACATCACCGATCAGACGAGCTTCGAATGAGAAGCATGATTACAAATTTTAAAGAGAAAATTGGATGACCAATTTTCTTCTACAATCAATTTGAAAGAAGATAAAACCGCCGTGACGATGAAGAAAGAGTGAATGATGGTGTCTCATGGTTTTCAATTTAATTTGTTGTTCTCTTCAGCTTTCTTCTTTTTCTTTAATACAATTTGTGCGAGCGTGTGTGTGTGTGTGTGTTTTTTTTGTTCAGTTTTTATATAAATAATGTCATAGTTTTCAGATTTTGTTTTATAATAATGTGGTGTCGGAAATGAGTCATATCTTAGTAGTAAGTCTTCGAATTTAGTATGATAAGAGATGTTTAATTTTTGGTTAATTGGAATAATAGTACTAAATATTGGAGCATTTAGAATTATATTACATATATAAATTATACATATTAATATTCTTGCAATTCTCCTGGTCTTTTTAAATTGAGAATAATTTATGAAGAAAAATTTAATCTCTATAGTTGATTTTTAAATAATTTATTTTAGAGGTTTTGGCATTTAGAGACGAAGTCAAGTCAGAAAGATACTTTATTGAATTGAGATGAAACCCCAAAGAAATAAACGGAAGGAATAGGCGATGTAATTTTAATATTTGAGCTCAATACCATATTTCATCATGTTAAAAGAAATATCATATTTCAGAAGTCTAGAAAAAAATTTCAATTTTTTTCCTCTCAAATATGCCTTGATATGCTGACTTTGACCCTACACGCACGTATATTGGATCATTTTCGGATTTTAATTTTAATTCATTTCACAATTAATTAATACTTACAAAATTAGATGAATAATTTTAATTTTATGATAGTCTATCGAGAAGTAAGAAATTGAAATGGATTAAATAATATGAGATGGGTTAAATTATGTAGTCATTAGACGCTATTTTTTCATCAATACAATGATGATAATAATTTTTTTATTCTTTCACTCAAAATATGATTAAGGGATGGAAGAAAGTAAGAACCGTCGACCGAATCTGAGTAATACTCATATTTATAGCAACTATGAATTGCCATTTATTAAAAAAAAAATATTTTCTATTTTTATTTTATTTCATTATTTCATTAATAAAAATATTTACCGGCCGCAACAAAGGCTATATTAATGGTATGAAAATGTTTGGTCCGATTTGTTGTCATCTTCATATAGTTGTAGAAGTTGCAATATCAATTGTATGAAAATTTTATTTAATTTTTCTATTTCAATTGTTTCAAAATTTATCTATATTTGACATTTTTGTTAATTCTGTGTGATCGGTTTTTTGCATGAGTTGTGTTTGCTTGAGATGAGCATTGGGATCCTTCTATACAAAGAAAAAACAAAATTAAACTTAACTCGGTCATCATATGGGTGCAGATTTTCTACAATAAGAAAAATCAATCGGGAGAATTTTCTACATACATCCAGGAAATGGAGAGATGTACTATTTGAGATTGCTTCTCAATATTGTACGTGGACCGAAATTCTACGAAGATAAGGGGCGTAAATGGTGTACAATACACATCATTCCGTGACGTGTGCTATGCATTGGGTTTGTTAGACGATGATAGAGAATACATTGACGGAATTATAGAGGCAAGTCACTAGAGTATTATTCATTCTCTGAGACATGTTTGCAAATCTACTATTTGATAATTCAATGAACAGACTGGAGATTAATTATTTGGGAAAAGTGTTGGAAGAATATTTCAAATGATATTCTATACATGGAATCATTTACAAAATTCAACGTCGCTGAGAGTACAAAGTCGAAGTAGTTTGAAGATCCTGATATGCGATAAAGATAATAAGAGTCGTGCATGTACAATGTACATTGTTTATTGGGAAAATTTTCAAAATTTATAGATATATGAATTTTAAAGAAAATTTAATTGTAATTTATATTGTTTGATACTTTTCTTTTCTTTTATATATTTTCCTTACTCATATTGTTTTATTTTTACAAAAAATATCAAAATTCAACTTACTCCGTGCATCGCACGTGTGTAGTACTAGTTTGATATAAAATTAAGCCATTTATTAAATCTCTCGAACTAAGGGACCTAACGAATCTCAATGAAACATTTAAGATTTAACTTATACTCCATTACTCCTAGTTAATGGAAATTTACTCTTTTCAAAAAAAAAAAATGGAAATTTACTAAATTCAACTAAACATCAACTTTATGTGCCCTTTATTATTAAGAAATATTACTATGTCATGTAACACCGACATAATAGTTCTAATCAAATTTAAAAATTGGTTGAAATTGCACTACAAGCTAAATCGTTCACTCCTCGAAGACTTGAGGTTTTTTTTTGTTTGGGTGAGTAAATAAATGCATTAAAACGAAAAATAAAATCATATAGTATATTCATAATTATGAATTTTAAGAGAGAAAGTTAAAATAACCATTTTAATAAAGCAAAGGTTAAATATAATCATTAATTTTTAAGATAAAAAATAACCAAAATACCTAACAAAATTACTCTCATACCCTTACTTTATTCTTCTTCTTCTATCACCATCACACATGACTAATATACATGACATGACTAGCATACAGCTCCGGTTTTTCGACGAGAATTTTTATGTATGAAAATATTAATGTATGCTAGTCATGTATGAGATGAGATGAAAAGATAAAGTAGGGGAATGAGAGGTATTTTGATAATAATTGATTAATTTTTATCTTTTAAAGATTTATGATTAGATTTTATCTTTGTCTTTTAAAAGTAATTATTTTTTTATATTTTCTCAAATTTTAATGGCAATATTCCCGTCTAGGAAGTTTAGTCCGTAGACTAATGTACAATTCTATCATTTATACCCACGGTATTAAGATATTAATAGGTTATATTTCTGAGATAAAACTTACGACGACGGAATGAAATTTTAATTAGAAAATAAATTTATCACCACATGCGTAATCACATTTTTCATCAAACCAACCTCATCAAATTTTAAAAAAAGTAAACGCTCCCTTTAATTAATAATTTTATTGCCTTGATTATTTGTTATGTTTTGAAATGTTCCCTCTATAACTGACCGTGACATCAGTCATTGGTATAGTGGTTTTCTCCACTATAAAAAGATACTATATAACAAAATAAATAAATACAAAAACATCACATTTATACATATTAATTTTTGAAAAGGTGATGTGAAATTATAGAATCTTATGGGTGCCACTTTTGAGGAGATGTCAATTTTCAATACCTCCACTCACTTATTTAGATTTTAGAGTACATAAATAAATAAATAAAATGATAACAACGAAGGTCAAACCTAGAAACAACAAGAACATTTAGTTGAGCTGAGATGCATACGTAGGGATTGTAAATAAATCAAATAATTTTAGCTCTATTCGCTATTTATATTTAAATTTTGATACTCATCTTCAGAATTTTATTATTCAGATTTGAATTCGAATTCAAATTTCTTTTTTATTCAATTAGTATTAATTCAAATATTTATACGTAATAATATTCAATTTGATATTCGTAATTATTCGATTAAATATTTAAATATATAATATAATTTTAATGTATATTTATATATAATATATATTCTTAAGTTGATTAGGAATTTAATTCTTAAATCTTTAAATATATGTTGAGGTTTGGTTCATCTCCAAGCACACTCCAAAATAAAGATAGCTCATTTTCCTCAATAGATATGTATTGCACTAATCATAATCTCTTGAGTGATGCAGCCGTAAGTAATAGTCTCTTTCTCTCGCTCACCACTTTCCATTATCTCTCTCTTACATCGTTCGATCTTACCATTGTTCTTCATATCCTTCCTTTACAAATTTTCAGCGAGTCGTTCTTCATCTCTTTCTTCCACAGATTCGAGTATTCGATTTGAATTCGTGAAACTATTCGAGTAATCGAATTTAAATCAAATTTAATATTCTAATATGATTTGAATTCCAATTTGAATACTCGAATAGTTTCACAAATTTGAATCGAATATAGTGATATTCGCTTCGATTCGATTTGTATATACAAAGAGGTGCACTTCTGTAGGATGGTCTTACCGGATCTAAGATTGACACTTTGATTCATTAAGAATAACATTTTTGCTTATTAAAATTCATAACAATTATCACTTTTATCCACTAAGACTAACATTTTGATTTATTAAGACTAACACTTTTAATGATCACTTCCATCAATCAAGATTGACACTTTGATTAATTAAAACTAACACTTTTACTGATTACAATTGGGTCTTACAAGTAAAACCGTCCTACATGAATTTTTGTGATACACAAATTATTGTGCAAAAAATTTGGATGTATAAAAATTTGTTGAGTTTTAGAACTATTTGACTCAAAATAAGTATATATATATATATATATTAGGGGTAGGTTCACATAATAACGGATTCTTGTGAGTTAACTTAGGAATCATGCTTATTAATATATACAATAATACTTATTAATATATACGATAACGTTTATTTTGTCATACTGTTTAGTTATATATATTTAACAATGGTTATCATATGATATTGTTTATTTATATAGTATAAGATATTTTTTTTTGAAAATCGTAGAGTATAAAAAGATGAATGGTCCATATTAATTCTTAGCTAACTCATGAAAAAAGTTTTTATTTAATTCTCCTTCTATATTATGTATGCAATTTTTGTACACAATGATTTTGTGAAATCACACTATCATAATTTTTAATTTTCATCAATTTCGTGACTCTATTTGTGTTGGAAAATGGACAAGTAGGCCGACTCTGGGCCCAAGAGTAAGGTTGCGTCAATATTCGTTTGATCTTTAGGAAATAATCTAAACTCATTACTCATATGAATATTGCTCGGATCACAAAAACTAATTTAACAAGGCTAAAATTGCATAAAGAAATAAAATATTTTTTTTACTAAAAATTCATGTATTGTAATATACATAATAGCAATAGCTAAATGATGATGTGCAATAATGTACATATTATTGGTGTGGATTTAGACTAGAATACAAATAAACAAAACCATACAAAAAGACCGACAAGGGAAAGCAAACGCATAAAGGAAAACTTATTTATTTAGAAGTTCAAATAACACATTCTCATAAACTTCCGTAATTAGAAGTTCAATTTTATTTTATTTATTTCTATTGTTTGATGTGTCATGTGTGCGACTAAATAAATTTGTGCCCGCCATTTGAGACTGTGCTCAAAGTGAACTTTATTTATGTTTATGTACAATAATCCGTGAAATCATAAATCACAATACGAAAATTTAGTGCAACGAGCTTGACTTAATAGATATTGGTGTCTGTTTTGTCATTTTATGTTTTATATAGGTCCAGAATCCACTTAACATTTTTATCATATTTTAGAGGTCACTTGATTTCTCACCAAAAATGACCAAAATTCGGCACTCTATAAAAAATGACTGAAAATTCCTTCGGAGACATTCAAGCGGTAGTAGATTTTATTTGTGAACAGGGAGGTCTCGGGTTCAATTTCTACGGCTCCCTTCTCGAAAAAAAAATACCCAAAAAACCATTCACAACGAAGGATCCTCTAAAATAACACTGGCATGATTTTTTGTTTTTATATTTCATCACTTTCATTACTCTTGATTTATGCTGAAAATGGATTAGTGGGCCAACTTTAGGCCCAACAGAAAGGTCGAATCAATATTTGTTTACTTTTAATTTATGCTGGAAAATGGATAAGTGGGCCGACTCTAGGCCCAATAGAGAGGTCGAGTCCATATTTGGTTAGATAACACTACAAAAAAACACCATAATAACGACGGAATTAGCGATCGAAATAGATCCGTCGTTCCTCGACGACGGACACACGACGAAAAAAAGATACCAACTGTGACGACGAAATTAACGACGGATTGGCGACGGAAAATCGCGGGAGGAACTCGCGCCATAATTGACGACTGAATTAACGACGGACTGGACGTCGTTAATATCGACGACGGAATTATTCCGTCATTAATCCAATTTTTTTTTTAATAAATAACAAAGGAACATGTCCGTCGTTAAACTTCCGGCGCCGACGGCCACAGTCCGTCGTTGACGTGATTTTTTTTAATTTGCTGAATATTGGCGACGGAAAATGTTCCGTCGTTAATTTTTTTTATTAAATTAATTTTTTTTAATTCTCGGCGGATAAATTCCGTCGTTAATGATCCGGCGACGTAACGCCGACGGACGCGTCCGTCGCCGGTGGTAACATACCAGTCGTGCGCCGTCTCCCTTCCATTGCCCTAATTTCATTTCTTCCTCACCGCCTCCTCCCCCGCGCCGCCTCCTCCCTTCTTTCACCGCGCCGCCCCCGCTGCCGTCTCGCATCCTACATCACCGGTCGTCTCTCTCCGTTCTCTCTCACGGTAAGCCATCTCTCTCTCTCTCTCACAATGTCTCTCCCTCTCTCACGTTCTCTCTCTGTCTCACCGTGTATGTAGGGTGCTTTTCTGGAGTCGTCGCGCCGCTGCCGTTGCCGTCGCCGCGCCGCTGCTGTCGCCGTCGCCTTAGGTCAGCGCCCCAAACTCTCTTTTTCTCTCGGCCTCTCTCTCTCTCACTATCTCTTTATCTCTCTGTAACTCCCCCTCTCTCGCAGTCCCCCCGTCGTGCCGCCGACAGCTCTGCCCTCAGCCCTCCGTCCCCGGCAGCTTAGCCCTCTGTCCCCGCCCTTTATCCCCGGCAGCTAAGCCCTCTGTCCCGGGCAGCTTAGTTCTCCGTCCCCGGCAGCTCAGCTCTCCGTCCCCGGTAACTCTGCCCTCAGCCTGCAGCTCCTAAGGTATTGTTCTTATTTTCTTCTACCCAAAACTATCTGTTTCCGTTTGTTGAATATGTACGTTTGTTGAATATTTACGTGTATTGTGCAATTCAAAGACTTTGAGTTTGTTGCTATATTAGCCCTGCTCGATCTGTTTCTTTTGGGAGATTTGATTATATTAACCAATTTTGTGAATTCAACACTATTTTTAGACGCTTCGATAACACATCAACCTTTTAATTAGTAGTGAATGCTCAAATTCTTCTTGTATTTGAGGAATAACATTGTTTTCATTTTACAAATCAAGCCTATTATGTCCCTATTATATATTTAATTTAAGGGTAATAATAATAATAATAATAATAATAATAATAATAATAATAATAATAATAATAATAATAATAATAATAAGAGCATGACTACATATGTATAATTGTTGTTGTATATACGAAAATCATGTTGTTTTTCTAGAAATTAATTTGTTTTTGGTTATTTGTGAATGAATATATATGCATTATATGTGTGATACTTATTAGGATAGATGTAATAATTTATTAAGGTTCTTCTCCCTTTGGGATAGAAATTATTTACGTCTTAAGGACCGTCTCCCAAATAGCTAATGATTATAGTGGCGAGTTAGAGAACTTGGTATAGTACCTGGATTATAGTTATTATGTTGCTGAATTATTTAATTTATTATTGTTAGTGGATAAGTGGAAATCATCGTGAATGGATGTATAAGCGTTATCAGAATGGTCTTATATCCCAAGATTTCTTGGATGGACTCGAAAGTTTTATCAAGTTTGCCTTTGATCGACCCGAGTTCTTAGATGGAGAAAAAATTAAATGCCCTAGTAGTAAATGTAAGAATCAACAATACAACAACCAATATACTGTTCATCTACATCTCACAAAGTCGGGTTTTGTACCAAACTATTACAATTGGATATATCAAGGAGAAAGGCGGGCAGTGGAGGTTAACTATGAACAAAATTTCGATCAAGGATATGGGTCAAATGCATATCATGAGATGATAAGGGATGTAGGTGCTTCACAGTTTAGGATGAACCTAGAGGAGCCTCCAAATCAAGCATCACAACATTTTTACGATATGTTGGATGCTGCAGATAAAGAGTTGTGGTCTGGTTGCAAGAACCATTCACAATTATTTGTTGTGTTTCGTCTTATGAGTTGGAAATCAGAAAACACTATCACAAAAAAAGTTTTTGATCAAATCACTGAATTAATGAAGGACATGACTCCAGAAGACAATTTGGTAACCTATAACTTCTACACTACGAAGAAGTTGTTGCGTGGTATGGGGTTACCTGTTGAGAAGATTGATTCTTGCACTAATCATTGCATGATATATTGGGCTACTGACAGTGGATTGACTCATTGTAAGTCTTGTGGGCATCCTCGATATAAGAATCAAGATAGTGCATCAGGAAGCCGTGGGAGGAAACAAGTTGCATTTAAGATGTATTATTTTCCTCTAATACCTAGACTACAGATGTTGTATGCGTCGAATGCTACTGCTGAACACATGCGTAGGCATGCATCATCAGTTCACGATGGAGTTATGCGTCACCCTGCAGATTCACCGGCATGGAAGCATTTCAATGATAAATTTCCAGCTTGCACACGAAATGAGTGAGCTACAAGATTCTAATGAAGAGCAAGAGATCGATATGAATGCAATATACGTCGAGGTGGCCAAGAAAAATAGCAGCAAGGGGAGAATGCTAGGTTTAGGAGATCGAGAATCAATGTACACAAGTTGTGGATCTCGCTCCTCTGGTGGTTCAATAGTGTCATCAGGCGTTGACACGGAGGCTATGACACAACAGTTATTCTCGTTGCAGGCTGAGCTGCAGGAAGAGAAGAGCGAGCGTGTCTGGATAATGGAGCAGATGCAAGCTGAGCGTTGATGGTCCCTGAGCTAGGTATTTGGTGTAGAGGGGGGGTGAATACACCAAATAGATTTTTAGAAACTTTTTCAAGTTAAATCACAGAGTTGGTGAGCTCAGTTATCGATCCAGCTGGGGAGGGTCAGTTGGGTAAATAACTCAGCTGGCGGTGCGGAAAGTGGTGGTTTGAAAACTTAGCTCTGTTACTTAGAAAAACTCAGTTTGAAAAGATTAGCTTTATGTTTTCAGCTTAGTCAAGTTGTGCAACTTTCAGAGAGACACAGCTGTCTTTGGAGAGCAGCTGCGTATGCAGTTTTGAACAAATATGCAATGATATGAAAGAGTTAGTACAAAACTGAATATAAAGAGAAAGTAAAGAGCACGCGAGTTTTTACGTGGTTCGGAGTAACACCTCCTACGTCCACGACCAGGTTCACTGTAATCCACTACCACTTGGTTTCCAAGTACCAAGCAACTTCACAACTCTAACCCGAGCTGTGTTCCAACAGTTTGTGGGCACTGTCAAGCCTAACCTTTCAGTTTACGGGTACTGAAAAAACCTTACACACTTGAATTTCCCGCTTCAAGCAAGCGTAACCTTGACCTAACCTTTCTGGGTAAGAGGGGTTTGGTTTGGGGTTCCAACTGTGAACGAGTTCTTACAATTAAGAACTTTAGAGTATGATGAACTCGTTCGAAATCTAGGCTTAAGATATACAAAGAGTTTGGCCTAAGAAACAGACGAAAAACTAAGCAGTTTCTGAACTAGAAACACTTTAAGATAAAGTGTTCTTTGAACTATGTAGAACTGCTTGAGAGCTTTTGAAAGATTGATGATTTCAGAGAATGAAAGCTTGTAGAGAGTTTTTCGTATCTGATCCTGAGATTGAAGACGGGTTTATATAGGTAGAGATTCAAGACTAGCCGTTGGAGGAGCTGTTTGAATCTTACCTACTCTTCTTAAATTCAAGATCTGCCGTTGGGCGAATCTGCACCTGTCTTCATTTGTGTCACATCCTAGGTCCTGGAGTCTAGGATGTTGATTTGGCAATCCTTCATTGGTCGAGGCATGTTGACTTCCTCTGACGCCGGGATCTTCTGCCTTTGGAGCTGGCTTTTGAATTCAGAGCTGGACTGACTTGAAGTGATGTCTTCAGTTAGTTCCCTTTGTTCTGTACAGCTGGACCGGCTGTGTTTTGAACTCAGCTCGAATTCTCTTCAGCTTGATCGTGCTCTGCTGGAGGACTCAGCTGAAGGTTGACGCCTGCTGTCTTTCGCTAGCTGACTCTGCTTAAACGGTAGGTCGGCTATCTTGTCTTCCGCTAGCCGACTCTGCCGTAGATACGAATTTGGGTTATTCTTGTCTTCCGCTTCCTTAACCTGTAAACTTAGAAAATCTAAAGCTCAAACAGGCGAGCTGGAAAATACTATTTAGGTTGACGCGATCATCTATTCGGTTGGAGAATCAGTTGGGTTTTGGTATCAAATCGAAACCTTATAATTTTCCCAATAATTTCCCCCTTTTTGATGATGCCAAAACCTAACTGAGACAACTTATGACGCAGAAAAACTTGTGTTTTATTAATGTAAGAATATACATTATAACACAGGAAAAAGAAAGAAAGAAAAAAAAAACTTCAAATCTTCAGTCTTCAATCCCAGTTGGATGGGTCTTCTCTTCTGCATCCGTTGCTTCTTTCTTTTGACTCGTCTCTTGGTCGATTCGATTCAATTTGGTTCCTCTAGCTCAACAGTTTGCCTCTTCTTTGACTTGTCTCTTCTCCCTTACTTCTCCCTTTTTGGCATGATCAAACAGGGTGGGAGAGATACACCATCGGCTGTTGAGATGTTTTAGTTTGGCGAAACTGTGGTCTTCAGCTCTGAGCAGCGAGGTTTGGAGTCTAAGTGGCTCAGTTGTTGTATTAGCTGGCTCTTCTTCAGTAGCATTAGCCTCAGCTGTGATTGCAGACACAGCGTCCTTGGCCTGATTCAGCTGGGGCAGTCCAGCTGAGTGCTTGGAGGGATGAGTTGGCACGGGAGATAGCATCTTCTGAGTTGGGCACAACTTCATTCCTTGCAAATTTTGCTTCTTCAGACTTCTTAGATTGAATGAGAAAGTCTGATTCAGCACTTGAGGGACTTGGGTTCAGCTCATATCATCATCATCCAGCTGCAGGTGATCATTGGCTGGGTGATGTTTCTCATTTGAGCTTGGTGCAGGGGCTTGAGCATCTTTCATCGGAAGATCTCAAAGCTGGTGTCCCTGTGGAGCTTGAAGAAAACTGAGGAGAAGGCGGTTGAAGTATTCCATCTGTCTTGGGGTTTAAGCTTGGTTGATCAGCTGGAATACTCCGTTGCGGTGTTGGTGATGATGATGTTCACGTAGGCGCATGAACTTCTCCTCCACCGTAAGAACCGACCGCTTGTGGGCCTTCTGCTCCTCGGAGAGTAATTACGAATTCTCTCATAATGTCAGCTGGCTTCTCGGCTGACTGACTGAGCACCTTTGACTTGAGTCTTCTGTTTGAAGACGGTGCTTCAGCATGTTTTGTCTCCTCAAGTTGTCTCCGATTCCCAGCTGGGACGGAGATAGATGCATGATGCTTTGTCTCCTGCATCTTTTTCTGTGCCTCCTGTGGTGGAGCAAGAGCTTTGACATGACTGCTCTTGAAGACTCCGGCTTTATCAACATCTGGTCCAGGTCTGTTGACGTTGATTTTTGCATCCCAGGGAGTTGTATGTCCCGTTCTCTCTTTTATGTTGAGAGAAACAGTGGGGCTGAGGAGGTCTTTTTCCTTTGACATTTCCAGGAAGTTTTCTGCACCTTCCTGATGAATGACGTTCTTGAGCTTTGCAGTCTCTCACTGCGCTGGCCTGGATCTGTCGATGGGCTTCACCTTCTTCTGGACTTCTGTCTTCTTTGAGGTTCCTGAGAGTTAAACAACTCTTATCTTGAAGCTTTGACAGATTCTTCAAGTTTGATCGGCTTCGGGAGATATCTTTCTGGATTCCATGTTTTTCTTCTGCAACTTTTGTTAGTAGAAACAAATAATACCAATTGATGGAAATAAGAAAGAATGCCGAAAAACTTTTTAGGGTTGATGCAATGCTTTACGTATATCTTCTAGCATATTTAAAGAACTTTCTTGATGAATGGACGATCAAGATTTGTCTATTGATAAGAAGATCTACGACTAGGAGTGATTCTCGCGTCATGTCAATTTCTTGATTAGACAATGTGAGTTAATGCGCGAGAGAGAACGGTTGAGGCGTTTTGACTTTTGCCTCGAAACTTCCATGATTCAATTCTTTGCAGACTCTTAATTAAGATTGATTAGATATGACAAGATATGAGTTGACTGAAAAACAGATTGAGTAGGTGTAATTAATGTTGTTGCAAACCTCTCAGCTGATCATTGTAGTCAGCTGATACCTCGGTTGAGTGGGTGTGCTGGGTCATCGTGGTTCCAGCTGGTTCCCCCTCAGCTGAATAATCCTTCATTTTCAGCATCTAGTTTAGCTGAATTCTTTCTCAGCTGATATCAGTGACGTTGATTCTGAATTACAGTTGTCTGCTTGCATTCAGCTGGGTCAAGCATCGTCTAGGTTGAGTAGTCCAAGTAATCCGCACAGCATTTTGACTCTTGCTTCTATCAGCGGTTTTGTGAGAATATCAGCCCGATGTATGTCTGTGTGAATTTTCTCAACAATCGCATCCCTCTTTTCTACGTGATCTCTGATGAAATGATGTCGTACGTCTACACGCTTGCATCTTGTGTGAAGTACTGGATTCTTTGAAATAGCAATCGCACTTGAGCTATCACAGAAAATTGGAACCTGTCCAGTTTTCACTTCATAGTCATCCAGCTGATGTTTCAGCCAGAGAATTTGTGAGCAGCAGCTTCCAGCGGCCATATATGCTGCTTCTATCGTGGAAGTTGCGACGCACGTTTGCTTCTTTGAAAACCATGAAATCAACTTACTTCCTAAGAACTGACAAGTTCCTGAAGTTGATTTTCTGTCCAACCGATCTCCAGCGAAGTCTGAGTCTGAGTATCCAGTCAGCTGTAGATTGTCTTCAGCTGGGTACCACAACCCAACATTCTGAGTTCCTTTGAGATATTTGAGAATGTTCTTGGCTGCTTGCATGTGTGCTTCCTTTGGATCAACTTGAAATCTGGCACACACTCCGACTGCGAAAGAGATGTCTGGACGACTTGCTGTTAGATACAGCAGGGATCCTATTATCCTCTTGTATTTGCTTTGGAATCAGCCGACTTCCTTCGGTTCTGGTTCAATCTTCCAGTTGGTGTTCATTGGAATCTTTACAGTTCTGCTGGATTGAACTCCATACTTGGCGATCAAGTCTTTCACGTATTTGGATTGATTTATGAAAATCCCTTCTGATGATTGCTTGACTTGAAGTCCTAGGAAGAAACTCATTTCTCCCATCATGGACATTTGGAACTTCTCTGACATCATCTCTCCAAATCTTTGGCATAAGAAGCTTGATCTTGATCCAAAGATGATGTCGTCAACATAGATTTGAACAACCAGGATATCTTCTCCTGACTTGATGGTGAAGAGAGTTATGTCTACTGAGCCCTTCTTGAATCCTTTGGATACGAGAAAATTTGACAGAGTGTCATACCAAGCTCGAGGTGCTTGCTTCAATCCATAAAGAGCCTTCTTTAGCTTGTAGACTTTATTTCCTTCTACTTCAAATCCTGGAGGTTGTTCAACGTAGACATCTTCTTTGATTTCTCCATTTAAGAATGCACACTTCACATCCATTTGATAGACCTTGAATTTGTGATGTGCTGCATAGGCGAGAAAGAGTCTGATTGCTTCCAATCGTGCTACTGGAGCAAATGATTCTTCGAAGTCAATTCCTTCCTGCTGAGTGTAGCCCTTGGCAACCAGTCGAGCTTTATTTCTGATGACGACTCCCAGGGTATCCAATTTGTTCTTGAATATCCATTTGAGTCCTATGACTTTGACTTCTTGAGGTCTGTCGACCAATTCCCAGACACAATTTCTGAGGAATTCGTTAAGCTCTTCTTGCATGGCGTTAGTCCAAGGCACGCTCTTCAAAGCTTCGAGAATTGATTGAGGCTCTGGCACTTGAGCTACGTAACACGCCATTAGAGCTGTGTCTTCATCATAGATCGTCAGTTCTAGCTCTACTGAGAGTTGAGCTGTGTCAGCTGCTTCTTGATGATCCGATGAAGCTTGAGCAGCTGAGCTTCTGGTTTTTACTTGGTCAGATGGTTCTCAAATGATTGCTGATGATGGATGATCTTCAATCCATCTTCTCTTATTACGAATTTCTTCTTCCAATTGATTGATGCTTGACGTGGCTAAATTTCGTCTGACTTGGAGTTGCTCAGGAGTTAAGTCTTGAGAGATTGGTTCTCTTTGATTTAGATTTTGAGGAGACTTCTGTTGAGGCTCAGCTGGAGATGGAGCTGTGGATTCAGCTGTGTCTGGATTTACAGCTGATGATGTTCCCCCTTGATTTGACGTTGAGGGTTCTTCTCGATTTCCAGCTGGTGGAGCATCTTGGTTGAATTGAAGTTCCTCCTCCGGCTCATCGTCCCAAATTAATGGTTCGGCCAGATTCCTAATTCTATTTTCTTGAGCTCTTGTCTGAATCAATCTTGAAGATTCTCCTTCGTTTCTTCGTTTGATAGAATCTCTATATTCGAAGGAGGATTCGTCAAAGGTAACATGTGGAGTTACTTCGACTATTTGAGTTCTTCTGTTGAAGACTCTGTATGCTTTACTCACAGCGGAGTAACCAAGGAATACTCCTCGGTCTGTCTTCTCGTCGAATGTCTTGAGCTGTGTCTTCCCATTGTTGAGGATGTGACATTTGGATCCGAATACCTTGAAATATCCTATGTATGGTATTCTGTTGTTCCATAGCTCATACGGTGTCTTTCCTTGCCTTGATGTGAGTAGGGAGAGATTCTGAGTGAAGCAAGCTGTGTTGATTGCTTCAGCCCAGAACTTCTTTGGAATGGCAGAGCTAGCTAGCATTGAGGTAGCTGCTTCCTTGAGAGTTCTGTTTCTTCTTTCTGCTACACCATTCTGCTGAGGTGTGCGTGCTGCAGATGTTTGATGTTGAACTCCGTTCTTCTCGCAGTAATCATAAATAGTTTCATTCAGAAACTCCGTTCCACGATATGATCTTATTGACATTATCTTGCACTCCTTCTGTGTTGATAATCTTTCCAGCAGAATAGGCAGCTTAGTCCTGGTTTCGCTCTTCTGGTACAAGAATGATACCCATGTGAATCTTGAGAAATCATCCACTACGACCAGAGTATATTTTACGCCATTGAAGCTTCTTTGGAGTAACTGGACCAAAAAGATCCATGTGAAGGAGTTGAAGAACTCGATCAGTTGACTGAACTGGCTTGAGAGAGAATGAAATTCTTGTCTGCTTTCCTTGTTGACACGCCCTGCACATATGACTTTTGTCATATACTTGATCTGGAATTCCATTAGCGAGCTGGTTCCTAGCCAGTTTGTTGATTGTCTTGAAGTTGAGATGATTCAGCCGTACGTACCCACGACGGTGACTTCATTGCTGCTTTTCGATACAAGACAAGTCTCCGGAGGGCTGCTGTTCCAGTCAGCAAAGTACATATTTTCTTCTCTTTTCCCTCTTAGGAGTATCTGCTTGGTTTCCCTGTGCTTCACTGTGCATCCTTGTGCATCAAACTTGACAGAAAAACCGTTGTCGCAGAATTGGCTAATGGAAAACAAGTTATGTTGCAATCCTTGTACATAAGAAACATTTGGGATTATAACATTTCTAGTTTTAAATGTACCATAACCTTTGGTTAGGCCTTTGGAGTTGTCACCAAATGTTACTTGTGGACCTGTACGCTCGATATATTCCTGGAGTAGATGCTTTAGGTGCGTCATGTGCTTGGAACATCCACTGTCAAGTACCATAGCATTCTCATCGACTCCTCAGAGATGCGTCGATTCCTTGCAACCTAAACAAAAAAAATTAAAATTCAGGTACCCAGTTTTAATTGGGTCCTTGTGGGTTAGACAGAGATCCTTTGATGACCCAGATCTGCTTGATGACTCAAATTGGGTCATTTGATCTGATAATTCTCCCAGCTGAGTCGATATACACATTCTTTGTGTTCTTCGGTTGTTGCTGGCGGGGTCTTGATCTCCGTGTCTTCCCATTTTGATGTCTTGATTTCTTTTGGTTTCCAGCTGTGTGCCTAGCTGAGACGTTCCTTTGTCTCTGCTGTCTTATGTGCTGCTGTGGCTGGAAATGATTATCCAGCTGGTACTCATATGAGTGGTATCCAGCTGGGTATCTCTGATATCTCGGTTGATATCGTTAAACGTCTTTATTCTTTATTCTTGGTATCTGTGAAATCCCATTTTGTTGTCTTCGTTGAGGTTGAGCACGTTCTTTGTCGAGTTGGGCTTGAGGTTGTCGCACGGTGACCTTCTTGATGCTGCTTGTGTCTTCGACGGAGCTTGAGGATATTTCACGGTGGTCTTCTGACGCCTTTCTTTGTGTCCTTAGCTTGTTGATCTTGAAATTTCTTGGGATTGGATGTTCGTTTGCACGTACAAACATTACCTTTGTTCCACTTGTGGAGGCAATGTTTGAGGCATCCTTTGATTTGTTGTATCCCAGTCCCGCTTTGAGTGCTGCTGGACGCTGAGCACTAATGATCTCGTCCATTGTTGACGTGGCTTTGATGAGAGCTACTATCTTCTTAGATAGTACCTCTTCGGTGCTTTTCAGCTCAGTGATCTCAGCTGACTTCTTTTCCGATTCAGCTGTGACCTTTTCCACATCTTCCATCAGATGTGTCTTCTCATAGTAGAATTCCTTCATCAGCTGATCTTGTTTCACTATTTTGTCTTTTAGTGAAACAACTTCCTGTTGGAGCTGTGTTGTATCAGCTGCGTCTGATACCTTTGTCTTTTCCAGTTCCGCCTTCAGCTCGGCATTCTCACACATAATGACGTCAAGGATCTCTTGAAGCTCCTTGGAATCGTTCATTACTTTCTCTACTAGACTCCAATCTGGTAGGTGTGATGGTGAGATGTCTGATAGATTTTGAGTTCGAGACATTACCTCATCTTCATCGATGCCGTCTGTTTGTCCCATGAAGCATGTATCCCAATCAGGTTCATCATGGGCCATCAGGGCTTCTTCTTCAGAGTCTGAAAATGGCATGTCATCCATTTTGTTGCACTCTGATTCTTCATCGGCGATATAAGCTCTCCTTCTGTCAGCTGCCTTAGCTTTCAGTTGGTCTTTGTCTTTCTTGGACAGCTTTGGACAATCTAGCCGGTAGTGTCCTGGTTCCTTGCAGTTGAAGCAACCTTCTTCTGTTCGTTTGTCAGCTGACTTCTCATCAGCTGCTGCGTACTTGTCTCTGTAAGTTCTTGCGAACTTCTTGCATTTGCCCTTGCTGGTGTTGAGTCTGTTGTAGTTTTTGACCAGCATGGCTATTTCTTCAAGTAGCTCTTCCTTGCTCATGTCCTTCTTGTCCTTCTTCGATGACTCAGCTGACTGCATGTATGCGGATTTGTCAGAGTTGGCTCTGAACGCAATCTCCTTTGTTGCAGGTGTCAGCTCTCCATCATTCTGATTGTTTGAAGATTCTTTCATTGTAATCTTCAAGTTGTACTCGTTGGCTTTGAGCAGGGAGTATAATCTTTCAGTTGAAAGATCACCTAAGTCACTTCGACTTTGGTGTACCACCTTATAGGTGTTCCATTCAGCTGTGAGCGCTGAAAGAACTTTTAGATTCTTTTCTCGCTGGGTGTATTTCCCAGTTCTGATGGTTTCTATTTCTACCACTGTTGGGAAAATTAATAGAGTTTTGAAGTGATACCAAAACCCAGCTGACCCCAACCGAGTAGATGTTTGCTCAAACCCAAGTGTTTTCCAGCTCACCTGTTTGAGCTTATAGATTTTCTATGTTTACAGGTGGTCGCTGAAGACAGCAGAAGACCTACCGAGTACACAGCAGGGTAAGCAAAGTCGAGTGAGAAGTAACGTTATCCAGATCCAAGACGATAAAGTTCTTCCAGACACAGCTGTAGGAAAGACCCACCTCGTGTGACAACTCAGCTCTACGTCAAGACCCAGCAGAGTTCAAGACTCAGCTCTACGTCAAGACCCAGAAGAGTTCAAGACTCAGCTCAGCATCAAGACCCAGCAGAGTTCAAGACAGCTCAGAGTCACCAACACAGCAGAGTCAAAGTGAACTTGAGATAAAGTCAGATCTGATCTGGACCAGCAGGAACTCGACACCTCAGCACCTAGAAGTCAAACCTAGGATTGCTTTACGAGGAAATCAAGGAAGAAGACAAGTCAATCCTGTCAGAAGTTAGGTAAAGATTCAGAACGGCTCTTTCCAACGGCTAGTTCTAATCTCTCCCTATATATAGAAGTCTTCTTCATCATCAGAAAGAGAGAGGAGTGACGAGAGAATATATTCAAGAGAGATCAACATACTTCATTGAAGGAAGTCTAACCAAAGATCAAGAGATCTCTCAGAAAAGCTTCAATGATCCAGCAGCCTTCATACTTATGAGTGATTATTTATTCTCAGGCTGCTGAAGCTCTCTCCCACAAGTACCTAGGCACATAATCCTTCCCATCTTAAGCCTAGTTTGAACGAGTTCATCATACTCAAAGTTCTTCATTGTAAGAACTCGTTCATAGTTGGAAAACCTCCAAACCCAAACCCAGAAAAGGTTAGGTAAAGGTACGCCTGCTCGAAGCGCGTAATTCGAGTGTTGGTTCTGTAGTACCCGTAAACTACAGGTTAGGCTTCAGCTGTGCCCGTAAACAGTCTGGTTACGTTTCGATACAGTACGCGTAAACTTGTATCCAGCTTGAGGAACTAAGCTGCAACGCTTGCTGACTGCGCGAAAAGTCAGTGGTATCCTTAGTGGATTACCAGAGGTTTCTGGTCGTGGACGTAGGAGTAGTTTCTCCGAACCACGTTAAGTTGCTTTGTTCTTTGATGTTTATTTATGCATCCAGCTAACCCTTCATAAGCATTATTTCAAGCTGCATAAACTGATTAACTGAAAAGAGAAACTTAGCTTTGCAATATATTTGAAACAACAGACGGACTTTCCAAAATCCCACCACATTCCGCACACAGCCAGCTGTGTCGATCAAGCTGCCGTCCAGCTGGATCGAACACAGCCAGCTCACTCAAAAGAGTTTTAATTGGAAAAGTTTTTAAACCTTGGTATATTCACCCCCCCCTCTACACCAAGGTATCCGTCTTGGGACCATCAATTGGTATCAGAGCAGTGGTTCAAAAGATCACTGTATCTGTCAAGTCAGCATTTCTTTGCTGATAGTGGTCACCTGAACAGATCCTTCAAAGTTTCAAAATCTTTTTAAAGTCATTTTATTGCATACTGTCATGGAATCTTCCTTGTGCAGGAATCTTCCGACATTCTCTGTCGATGATTATCAGATCTGGAAGTTCCGACTCAAAAGCTTTCTGAGTGCGCATCACGACATGATGTGGGATGTTATCACAGACGGACCCATCATCATCATGAAATCAGAAAGTCAAGCAGAAATCTTACCTGGAGCTGAACCAGTACTCCGGCAAGTTGTGAAGCCCAAAAGGGAGTACTCTCCAGAAGAAAGAAGACAAGCTGGATTGGACAGCTACGCTCGCAACGTCATCTCCTCAACGGTGACGGACTCTTATCTCAGCAAGATCATCAACTGCGAGACAGCTAAGGGGATGTGGGACACTCTAGCCAAGCTGTGTGAAGGCTCAGAGGAAATTCAAGAGAACAAATTCTCAG
Source organism: Agastache rugosa (assembly GCA_031470985.1). NCBI lineage: Eukaryota > Viridiplantae > Streptophyta > Magnoliopsida > Lamiales > Lamiaceae > Agastache > Agastache rugosa. The sequence continues at coordinate 28,009,100 of CM062601.1, forward strand.
TTGCATGTCAGAAATTCGACAATTTCAAGCAACTCCCCTATGAGTCCATCGATCAAATGGAGCTCAGATTCTCCAACCTCGTCATCGAGATCGAGACGATCCGAACTGGAAAATATACAGTTCGAGACAAGAACTTGAAAGTTCTTTCAGCTCTCTCCTCAGAATGGTGTACACACAAAGTGGTTCACCAAAGCAGAACTGATCTTGGCAGCATGGAGACTGAAAAATTGTTTTCCATCTTGAAGGCCAACGAATTTGATCTGGGGATCACAAGCAGAGATTCATCCAGCCGAATGAATGAAGCAGAGCTGAAGATCAAGCCGAGAAAAGAAGCTCAATCAACTCAGCTTGGAAGGACCAACAAAGAGCTCAGATTTATGAGCAAAGAAGACTTGAACGAAGAAGTTGCCATGCTTGTACGAAGCATTAATCAGTTGGAACAAAGCAAGGAAAAGTACAAGAATATCGTGAAGGTTCATCACGACAAGCAACTCTACCCAAAGAGCAACCCAGCTGAGTCATCCTCCCGGAGAGAGGATAAAAGGATCGAATCGAGCGAAACGGATGATGATCAAATCTCCTTCTCCGACTCAGATGAGGATGATTGCTCTGATTAAGATGTCTGAAACATCTTAGAGAAAAAACCCAGCTAGCTGACTGGGACCAGCTGTGAAATAAAGACAGCTGGATACAAAACTGAAGAATCAGCCAGTCATACAACTGAGTACATTGGTCTCAAGAGAAGTTTAGAGAAGCAGCAGATGAATCAGCTGGATTTGGGACAGCTGACCTTAACAAATGAATGAGCCAATGATGAGAAAATTCGCTCAAAGGAAGTAGGATGCAGCTGAAGAAATAGCCACCTACTATCAAATCAAAGGGGAACTCTACGCAGCTGGAATGAGTGCAAATTCAAGTAGAATACCCAGCAGGATGCACTCTCCAAAAATAAGCTCAGCTGGAATCACCAGCTGAAGGAAAACCTGATCCAGCAGGAAAATCAAGATGATCCTCTAACCCAGCTGACGACATGAAAGCATCCAAGAGATATCTCAACATCTGAAAGAATCCATTGTTGGGAAAAGTCACACAAAAGCACAAGATGCTGAAATCTAAATCAAGATGATGTGTGGATCACTTGGACCGCTCAATCCGGATGAAGAAAAATCATCCAGCTGAGGGGGAACAAACTCAGCTGGATCTCAAAGCTAAGTTCAGAAGAATTACCCAGATGAAGGAGATTCAAGCTCAGCTAGACATTAGTCGAAGAGCTAAAGGGAACTCAGCTGACTAAAATTCAAGCAAAATCTTCAAATCTTCAAACACTCAGCTGAGGAGAACTGTCAATCAAGCAAAGGAGAAGACCGCTGTGATATCAGCTGGATACTGTGTCCAAGCTGACCGGTTTGTGTCTCATGCAATAAATGCTCTGAGGAATATGCTATATAAAGTCCATTTATTTTGAATTCATATGTTAAGCGGACATACATTCCTTAGTTAAATTGTTTGATAAGTTTCCTTTCCCATCGCATTAATTATAAAGTCTGCATAGTACTGTAGCACGGCAGGATCGAGGTAGAACGTCAAACGTTTGAAATACCTCACGCGCGGTTGTAATACACTCGCCGAAAGCACGTCAGAAAAACGTGATGAGTGAATCTCTCCCAGCCGTTGATCAGAATATCAACTGTTTCAATCTTAACCGTTGATCCGTTATGGCAGTTGATATATATGGAAAAGATACGCAGATTCTTTCATCCTTCATCTTTATCTCTGAAAATTTCAAATCTCCAGAACCTCCATCTATTGTCTGCAAGTTCTTCGCAAGATCTAAAATCAACAGATTGCAGAAATGGCTCCCAAGAAATCAACAGCAGGGATGAATCAGTTTGAATCCCTAATGACAAAGCTGTCATTTGAGAGTATTCTGTCCACCTCCAATCTCCATGTTTCTGAACTAAAAGAGATGGTAGACCTTGTTGATAACTCCGGTCTCCTGCTGTGGGCAACCTCCATGCCCAAGCTTTTGCTAAAGAGAGATGCCGCACTGTTCTACCTCAACATCATTGATGAAGACGGCCTCTACTCATCTTCATTCGACATGGACGTCGAAGGAGCAGACGGAAAGTTTGATTCAGCAACCGTCACCATCAAGCTCAACAGAATGCTGCGAAAGGTGTTTAATCTGCCCAGCATAAGAGAATTCATTCCAGATGATTACAGTCGGGAAGAAGTAGATGAATTTCTCAGTCAAGAGATGCTTATCTCCCCAGAGCCTTACAGAGCGAGCATGTCAAAGCTCCTGCTCAAGCCAAAGTACAGGCTGCTGCTGGACATCACACAAAAGTGTATTCTTGGGATAGCTGGATCTCAAGGAGAGATCAGCATTCCAAAGCTCAAGCCGATGATTGCCATGATCAAAGGCGCAAACGTCAACTGGTTTAATTTCCTACTCAACCGACTGGTCAAGGAGTCAGAGAAGATAAAGTTCAACTCCACCAGGATGACGTTTTCAGCTTCAGACCCACTGTATCTCTGCTCCAAAATTTCTTTCTTAATAGAGCAAGCAGTGAAAGGGCACACAGTAAAGTGGGCTGATTCAGAACCGTTTCCAGAAACGAAGATTCTTTTCCAAAGAATAAATCAAATCAATGATCTTCTGAAGAAGCAGCCTGCTGTGAGTAAAGGCAAGAAGCAGCTGGAAGGAACAGAGGCAGAAGTTCCAGCTGAGAAGAAACAAAGAAAAAGGAAGGCATCTGACCCTAAACCAGCTGGAGGTCCAGCTAAGAAGAAAAAGAAAACAGCTGTCATTCCAAGTCAAGCTATGGTGATTCTCTCCCCACAGCCAGTGTCGGCCTTCGATCAATACGGATCAAACATCCTGGCCGAGATGGGATTGAATGATGGATTGTCATCCAGCTCAGAGGACGAGCTGGATAATCCAAGAAGCTCACCCCAGCCCTCACTTCCTCACAGCTCTCCGCCGAAACAGCCTCCCCCTCCACCCAGCTCTCCAACCAAAGAGCCATCTCCTGCAAAAGAGCAGGAAGATGTTCAACTGGTTGAAGCTCCTTCAACCACCGACACCCATGCCGAACCCTCTTCCACGAATCCCGGCTCGGCCCCAAAACGGCCATCACCCAAAGCTCAAATTCCACGCGGTTGGTGATACTTCTTCACAGCCAATTGTGAACCCTTTTGAACCTGCTCCTCAAAACACCTCAGAATCAGAAGAGAGTGATTCTACTACCTCTCCTTCTCTCAACTCTACTGGCTCAGCCTTTATGGAAGCCATGTACGAGGACTTGCGCAGTGCAGGGATCAAGAGTGTTCTAACTCAAGATCCACCCCGGCGCACTCCGCCCATTGCCCTAGTCAAAGTTGGAGACCTCAAGTTCTATCCGGCTACTAAAATGGCAACTTGGTACCGAGAATGAGCGGTGATAGAGACTTTCTCCTTTGAGAAACCGAAGATCGATGAAGCACGCCTCCCGGCGCACTTTTGGCTTTGGAAGCTGGAGGATGCATACTTACACCGAGAATGATCTCATCGGAGGAATTATAGAAGTGTCTCGGCAATACCCCAAGCCGCACCCGAGTGAAGTACGGGAATGCGCCAACAAGCTTCTTATAGCGGCGGGATGGGAGACACGTTACGGAGTGACAATTCTAAAGAAGTCTCGGTGAGATTACCAAGGAAGTTGTACTGTTGAAACAGTGAGGTAATGATCATTGAAGAACCATTTGTTGCATCAACCGAACCGAGGAAGCCGCCCCACGAGTCCAATTGCCGATGACACTCGCTCGGCTGGTCGAGATCGAGGCGGTAAAACCCGGCCAAGCCGAATCCGGAACCCGGACGGATCTGTTGTGCTCTCGATGCATTGAAGGACGAGATTGCCAAACAAGTCGAGGAAATCCTTTTCGGGATAGACTCGAATCAAATGTGGATACCCTTCGCGCATCACGGCTATAGAGTCGCAAGTCCGGAGCAATGGACCGTCCATTGACGACGTTCACGGATTCGCTCTCAATGCGGGAGAGCACCGGCGAGAGATCTCAAACAATCTCTTGTTTCTCAACAAATTGATCGATCAATTCTTCTAGAGAAGAGAGTCACGAGATCATCTCAAACCTTCAAGCTCCACTGGTTGACGACATTGCAAATATTTCAAGCCGAGTGGAGGCTCTCAAAAAGACCACTCTCTCCAACGGCTCGACATCCGCCAACTCTTCAACTTATATAAAGATGCGGATGCTCGGTTCGGAAGGCTGAAGCAACAATGCCCGAGTGAATCTCGTCGCGGTGACAACTCGATCAAGATCGGCGATGTTGAAGGTATTATCTCCAAGCTCGGCGCAACGGTTGCCAACCTCTCTACCTCCTTGTTGATAATGCCAAAAAGGGGGAAGATCGAATGAAGCTGAAAAAACAAGTGAGAGGAAGGCTGCGGCTAAGGGAACTGTGCAACAAATACGAGAGGAAATCGACGATTTTGCAAAAGATTTGGATGAAGAAGAGACAGAGCCAGCTCCGACCAAAGTCATCAAAGAGACATGGAGAGAGAAAATGGTTGCTCTTGCCAAAGCATGTGGACACAAGCCTGAAGAATACAAAGACTATCACTGGCTGTGTAACTTCCACAACGAGCAAAGAAAAGAAATGCAAGAGCTGGATAAGATTGTTAAGAAGAAAGCTGAAGCTCTCAAGCCTGCTGAGAAAAAGCAGAAGAAGAAAAGGCAGAGCTACAGACAAGCAAAGAAGAAACAAATCCAAGCAGCCTCAGCTGATAAGAAGAACCCAGACGATATCAATGAAAACTGGGAAAGATGCAAATCAGAATTCATCAAAGAATTCTTCTACTTGAATCAGTTCAAAGGTATGGATCCAGAAGCTGCTTTCCAGGACTATTTCCTCGAGCTTCATGAGACAGATCCAATGATGGCAAGGTCAATCGCCCTCTATGCCAAGAGCAACAACATCCAGCTGAAGGCTCCAAAAGTCAAACAACTAAAGCCTCCATTTCTAGCTGGAACTAACCTTCCTGACAAGGCCCAAATCATCAAAGAAATTAATCACTGGGCTGGTGAAAGAGGAATTTCAAAATCAAAGAATCAAGCTGAATGGAAGGAGCTGGAAGAGTTCATCTTCAATAGATATGGTCTAAAGACTGACCATCAAATTGATGAACAAAGGAAGCAGTCAAGCTGAAGACCCAGCCAACTGGGAATTTTTATTTTGAACTTTTGTATTTAGAAAGTTGTAAAAAATTCTTCCTATTTAATGAAAAGTTCATTTTATCAAAATCAACCTGAAGACAATCTCTCTTTGTCCAGGCTCTGAATATGTTTACCTGCTGTGAATGTTTAATTCGTTGAATCTCTGTTTCCTGTTAAGGGGGAAGCAATTTTTGTTTTTCCAACTTGGGGTTTTGGCATCATCAAAAAGGGGAAAATTGTTGGGAAAATTAATAGAGTTTTGAAGTGATACCAAAACCCAGCTGACCCCAACCGAGTAGATGTTTGCTCAAACCCAAGTGTTTTCCAGCTCACCTGTTTGAGCTTATAGATTTTCTATGTTTACAGGTGGTCGCTGAAGACAGCAGAAGACCCAGCTGAGTACACAGCAGGGTAAGCAAAGTCGAGTGAGAAGTAACGTTATCCAGATCCAAGACGATAAAGTTCTTCCAGACACAGCTGTAGGAAAGACCCAGCAGAGTTCAAGACTCAGCTCTACGTCAAGACCCAGCAGAGTTCAAGACTTAGCTCAGCGTCAAGACCCAGCAGAGTTCAAGACAGCTCAGAGTCACCAACACAGCAGAGTCAAAGTGAACTTGAGATAAAGTCAGATCTGATCTGGACCAGCAGGAACTCGACACCTCAGCACCTAGAAGTCAAACCTAGGATTGCTTTACGAGGAAATCAAGGAAGAAGACAAGTCAATCCTGTCAGAAGTTAGGTAAAGATTCAGAACGGCTCTTTCCAACGGCTAGTTCTAATCTCTCCCTATATATAGAAGTCTTCTTCATCATCAGAAGGAGAGAGGAGTGACGAGAGAATATATTCAAGAGAGATCAACATACTTCATTGAAGGAAGTCTAACCAAAGATCAAGAGATCTCTCAGAAAAGCTTCAATGATCCAGCAGCCTTCATACTTATGAGTGATTATTTATTCTCAGGCTGCTGAAGCTCTCTCCCACAAGTACCTAGGCACATAATCCTTCCCATCTTAAGCCTAGTTTGAACGAGTTCATCATACTCAAAGTTCTTCATTGTAAGAACTCGTTCATAGTTGGAAAACCCCCAAACCCAAACCCAGAAAAGGTTAGGTAAAGGTACGCCTGCTCGAAGCGCGTAATTCGAGTGTTGGTTCTGTAGTACCCGTAAACTACGGAGTTAGGCTTCACCGTGCCCGTAAACAGTCTGGTTACGTTTCGATACAGTACGCGTAAACTTGTATCCAGCTTGAGGAACTAAGCTGCAACGCTTGCTGACTGCGCGAAAAGTCAGTGGTATCCTTAGTGGATTACCAGAGGTTTCTGGTCGTGGACGTAGGAGTAGTTTCTCCGAACCACGTTAAGTTGCTTTGTTCTTTCATGTTTATTTATGCATCCAGCTAACCCTTCATAAGCATTATTTCAAGCTGCATAAACTGATTAACTGAAAAGAGAAACTAAGCTTTGCAATATATTTGAAACAACAGACGAACTTTCCAAAATCCCACCACATTCCGCACGGCCAATTTGTGTCGATCAAGCTGCCGTCCAGCTGGATCGAACACAGCCAGCTCACTCAAAAGAGTTAATTGGAAAAGTTTTTAAACCTTGGTGTATTCACCCCCCCTCTACACCAAGGTATCCGTCTTGGGACCATCAACCACAATATTGGAGAATCTGAGTTCCATCCCTTCGATGGACTCGTTGACCAGCTGCTTGAAATTATCAAACTTCTGGCATGCAATCGTGAATTTATTCTCCTTTATCTCCTCCGACCCTTCGCATAGCTTTGCTAGGGTTTCCCACATCTCCTTTGCGGTTTTGCAGTTGATGATTTTGCTGAGGTAGGCATTGGAGACCGTTGAAGATATGGTGTTACTCGCGAAGCTGTCTAGTCCAGCCTGCTTCCTTTCCTCTGAGGTGTGCTCACTCTTGGGCTTGGGAATGAGCTGATATCTTGGTTGTTCGCCATCTTGAGTTGGGACAAGCTCGTTCCCTAATTTGTAGATGATGATGGGTCCGTCTGTGATGACGTCCCACATCATATCGTGATGCGCATAGAGAAAGCTCTTCAGTCTGAACTTCTATATTGCATAATCGTCTACCGAGAAGGTGGGAAGATTCCTGTTAAGATAAGAATCCATAGGAATATGCAGTATGTAATAAAATGAGTTTTTCACAAAGAGGATCTGTTCAGATGACCACTGACAGATTGTCAAGAAAGATCTCTTGATACAGAAACGGTGGTCTGTTGAACCACTGCTCTGATACCAATTGATGGTCCCTGAGCTAGGTATTTGGTGTAGAGGGGGGGTGAATACACCAAATAGATTTTTAGAAACTTTTTCAAGTTAAATCACAGAGTTGGTGAGCTCAGTTATCGATCCAACTGGTGAGGGTCAGCTGGGTAAATAACTCAGCTGGCGGTGCGGAAAGTGGTGGTTTGAAAACTTAGCTCGGTTACTTAGAAAAACTCAGTTTGAAAAGATTAGCTTTATGTTTTCAGCTTAGTCAAGTTGTGCAACTTTCAGAGAGACATTTGTCTTTGGAGAAGCATTGCGTATGCAGTTTTGAACAAATATGCAATGATATGAAAGAGTTAGTACAAAACTGAATATAAAGAGAAAGTAAAGAGCACGCGAGTTTTTACGTGGTTCGGAGTAACACCTCCTACGTCCACGACCAGGTTCACTGGTAATCCACTACCACTTGGTTTCCAAGTACCAAGCAACTTCACAACTCTAACCCGAGCTGTGTTCCAACAGTTTGTGGGCACTGTCAAGCCTAACCTTTCAGTTTACGGGTACTGAAAAAACCTTACACACTTGAATTTCCCGCTTCAAGCAAGCGTAACCTTGACCTAACCTTTCTGGGTAAGAGGGGTTTGGTTTGGGGTTCCAACTGTGAACGAGTTCTTACAATTAAGAACTTTAGAGTATGATGAACTCGTTCGAAATCTAGGCTTAAGATATACAAAGAGTTTGGCCTAGGGATCAGACGAAAAACTAAGCAGTTTCTGAACTAGAAACACTTTAAGATAAAGTGTTCTTTGAACTATGTAGAACTAGACCTGCCCACGGGCCCTGAACCGGCGGTTCCGGGCCCGAGCCCGCCGGTTACGGTTTCACCGGAGAGTGAACCGTAACCGGCCCGTGTACACTGTACACGGTTACGGGCCGGGCTTTTTAACCGGCGGTTCCGGGCCCGTGTAAAACCCGCCGGTTCCGGTTAAAAACCGGCCCGGTTTTTAATTTTTTTTTCTTATATATATATATATATATAGATATATATATAACATTGAAAATTAAGAAAATGAAACATAAATGAAAATGAACTAGTTTTTCATTAATACTTGAAAATTAAAATAAACATGACTAAATAGAAATTACAAGTACTTGAAAATTAAATTAAAGATTGTTTTTGTATTTTTGGAGCACTTTTTTCAACTTTTGTAATTTTTTTTTTGTAATTAATTGTTGTATATATATATCTTAAGACAATATAAGCAAAAAAAATTAAATTTTACTTAGTAGTCATTGAATAAAAATATTAAATCATTTCTCATTAATATTGTTGAAATTACAACACTTGAAAGTTGAAATGAAAAAAAAGGGAAAAAAAAGACCTGAGCTCAATTTTAATATTAAAATTGAGTTGCCTACGTATCCTCATAGAGGAATCAAAGTCCACGTAGTTCGATTACATTACATTACTCCCTAGTAGTTCTCGTCCACCGATCGATCACTCTCGGTGAACTCTTCGTTTGGGCTCTCGTCGCGATCATCCCAATCGAGCTCTTGAGCTCTAAGGTCGGCCCTCGACCAATCATCAAGCAACATTGTGGCTTCAATGTTTCTTGGTTTCATTGTTGATCTTCTTTGGTCCAACATGAGTCCGCCAATGCTAAAAGCTTGTTCGACCGAGACGGTGGATGCGGGGACGGCAAACAACTCTTTCGCCATGATAGAGAGTACGGGATACTCCGTTCTCTTTGACCACCACTTCATCACGTCGATTTGTGGAGCACTATCTTCAACACCAAAAACAAAACGACAACCCAAATACATATCTAATTCACTATTACCTTGGCCCCTAGGGAGTTCATAAGATCTATCTTGGTACATGCTACTTAATTGTTGAACTAAGGGATCTAAGGAGTTTAAATCAAGTGGTATAAATGAAGAGGTAGAAGTAGAAGAAATAGGTGCATTCATGTCAAGATCAATACCATGAGTCATCCTATATTCGGCAAAAAGAGATCTTAAAGTTCTTTCTAAATCATCTTTTATTTGAGTAACATTAGGAATATCAAAGAAAATTATTTCTCCATCAATTCGTACATTTAAAAAGTCCATTTGCTTAAAAGCATTATAATAAATATCTAACATTTGACAAACACCATCATATTTCTATTTAGGATCTAAGCACTTAGCTACTAGAAAAACATCCGGAATATTTCTAAAATATTTTAGCCATTTTTGAACCATAAAATAAATCACACCTTGCAAATTGGGTTTACTAAAATAATTTTTAAAGCTAAGTGCAATATACATGCAATGTTCCAACACACGAACGGAAGTACAATAATAAACACCCGATAATTGAACGGTGGCATTATTAAAAACCTTTAACAATTGATATAAATCCATGCATTGGTCCCAATAAGAAAGTAATAAAGTCAATTGAACCGTCGCAAATTCTTTTCTAAAAAATTCGCATAAATAATCTTTATACTCTAAAGTAGAATTAAGCATTTCATAAGTGGAATTCCAACGATGTGATACATCTCTAACAAAACTCCTATGTTGAATATTCTTATGACGACAATATTTTTGCCATTTTTTACCTAAAGTTATATTTGTATGCAAAAGGGCAACGGCTTTTCTAATTGGCATAACCGATTCATTAAAAATTTCAAGTCCATCTTGAACACATAAATTCAAAATATGACAAATGCATCTACTATGAAAATATTTTCCTTGGAAAGATGGATTACATGCTTCAATGAGTTGGCGGATGCATTATCAAAACCAACCGAAAATACTTTATTAATCAATTGGTATTCATTTAAAACGGTTATAATTATTAAAGCAATATTAGTGGCCGTGTGTGGATCATCGAACTCCTTAAATGCAATTAAACGTTTTTGTAGTATCCATTTATCATCAACCCAATGACATGTTATTCCCATGTAATTATTTTGATGAAAACAATCCGTCCAAATATCGGCACAAATAGAAACTTTATGGTCTAAGTTTATCAAATATTTCATTAATTCCATTTTTTTATCAAAAGCTTGTCTTCTAATTCGTCTAAGCATATTACTTCTACTAATTTTTTTAGCGGCGGGACAATATGCATCTTTTATACTTTCTTGATAGGTTATTTTATCGGCAAATGTAAAAGGTTGTTTTTCCATAGCACAATATCTAGCCATAACATCTTCGGCATGTGGATGATCATATTTAAATAAAGGGTGAGAAGACGTACCCGTCGCCGAGAAAGCGGTGCCACGAATTTGAGTTTGTGTTGATGCAATCCCGTATTCTCCCGGATGACACGTCTCCATGTGTCGCCTTAGTGTGCCATAGCCTCCTCCATGCGTCCATTTGTAGACGTTATTGCAATAGTTGCAATAGGCGTTGTATTTTGGAGGATCTCCGGGCTTGTCGCTAGGTGCCGGGGCTTTAGGCATTTTTTTAAAATGCTTAGTAAAGATATCCGACACAAGAGGTCGACCCGTCGGTTTGTTTGGCGGCGCTTCGACTTCTTCTTCTTCTTCGTTGGATTGTTCTTGAGATTGCCGAAGCATCCTCCTCTTGACGATGAACTTGCTCGGCAAACTCTCGATCCTCTTGTTGTTGAAGTTGTTCCGCATACGCCCTTGATATTTCTTCGGCGGCCATTGCTCGAGCTTGCCGAGCCGATCTTCCTCCTCTTTTGGATCGAGGAGGAGCATCGTCTTGATTTTCGGCAACGCCTTTGCCCTTATCGACACGAGAGGAGGTCGACATTATGGAATATTGTTATGGATGGATTGGTGAAGTGTGTGGTGAGAGAAGTTGAGAACTTGAGCACAAAATTAACACAAAAATGAAGAATTTGAGCAACAAATAATAGATTGAATGCTTGAAATTAAATAGAGAGATATGAGAATTGGTGTGATTATTTGAGAGATTATAGTGTGGTATTTATAGGGTAAAATGGGGGGAAGGGAGGGGGGAGAGGGCAGCAGCAACGGCTATTTTTCTAGCCGTTGAGCTGCTGCCATTGATGCAGCTGCTGTGCTGCTGTGCTTGCTGTCTTCTTCCCGTTGGAACCGGCGGTTCCGGTTCCGCCGGTTAACCGCCGGTTTTGACCGTTCGAACCGGCGCCACGTCACATTTTTTTTTTTTTTAATAATTCCGGTTAACCACCGGTTTTAACCGGCGGTTAACCGGCGGTCACGGTTTGAACGAAGGCAGGCCCGGAACCGGCCCTTGAGCTCACGGTTCCGGTTACGGTTTCGGCCCGTTGACTGCCGGGCCGGTTAAAAAACCGTTGACCGGCGGGCCGGTTCCGGTTAGGCCCGCCGGGCCCTCCAGTTTGGGCAGGTCTATGTAGAACTGCTTGAGAGCTTTTGAAAGATTGATGATTTCAGAGAATGAAAGCTTGTAGAGAGTTTTTCGTATCTGATCCTGAGGTTGAAGACGGGTTTATATAGGTAGAGATTCAAGACTAGCCGTTGGAGGAGCCGTTTGAATCTTACCTACTCTTCTTAAATTCAAGATCTGCCGTTGGGCGAATCTGCACCTGTCTTCATTTGTGTCACATCCTAGGTCCTGAAGTCTAGGATGCTGATTTGGCAATCCTTCATTGGTCGAGGCATGTTGACTTCCTCTGACGCCGGGATCTTCTGCCTTTGGAGCTGGCTTTTGAATTCAAAGCTGGACTGACTTGAAGTGATGTCTTCAGTTAGTTCCCTTTGTTCTGTACAGCTGGACCGGCTGTGTTTTGAACTCAGCTCGAATTCTCTTCAGCTTGATCATGCTCTGCTGGAGGACTCAGCTGAAGGTTCACGCCTGCTGTCTTTCGCTAGCTGACTCCTGCTGTAAACATAGCTGGGTCGACTGCTGTCTTTCGCTAGCTGACTCCTGCTGTAGATACAGCTGGGTCGACTGCTGTCTTCCGCTTCCTTAACCTGTAAACTTAGAAAATCTAAAGCTCAAACAGGCGAGCTGGAAAACACTATTTAGGTTGACGCGATCATCTATTCGGTTGGAGAATCAGTTGGGTTTTGGTATCAAATCGAAACCTTATAATTTTCCCAACAAGCGTGAAAAAGGGATGCAGTTGGAGGAGCGAATGTAGAGACAGGCTGCTGAGTCAGCTAGGGTGAAGGAACAACTCGACATGATTATGCAGCAGTTCATGAGATCAGGACATCCACCATCTTGACTGTAGTTTTTATTACTGTAGTTTTTTTTTTGAAAACTGAATATTAGATACTTTGTTGTGTTGGATGATTCAAACATTAGTCATTATATATGAAAGAATTTCGTTATTTCATTGCGTATTTGTATTGAAAATAATATATGTGTTCTTGATTGGGTCTGATTTGAACAGGTGGTTGGAAATCAAATAAAACAAATTATTGGCGGAAAAAAAAAATTCCCAACGGACTGGCGACGGAAATTAATAGTACGAACAAACTCAAAATCGCCGACGGATTTTATTCCATTGTCGATTAACGACGGACTTTTCCGTCGCCGTTTTGTCGTTAACGCCTTTAAATCGCCGATGGATTTTATTCCATCGTCGATTAACGACGGACTTTTCCGTCGCCATTTCGTCGTTAACGCCTTTAAATCGCCGACGGATCTTATTTCGTCGTCGAGTAATGACGGATTATTCTGTCGCCGGTCCGTCATTAACGCCTTCAAATCACCGACGGAATATAGTCCGTCGTCGGTTAACGACGGACTGTTCCATCGCCGGTACGGCTCCAGGACGACGAAATAGTGACCATTTTCGACGACAGAATTTTCCGTCGTTAGTCCGTCGTCGAATCTCCCGACGGAATAAGTTCTGTCGTTAATTTCACCGGCGACCAAGAAATCGACGTCGAATTGGATCCGTCTTGATCCGTCGGAAGAGTAAATCGGCGACGGAAATTTTGGCGGTGGTGACAGAAATTTCCGTCGTTAAATTGGTATTTTTTTGTAGTGTAAATATGTGTGGACTTGTAGACTATCCCGCATTAGTGTGGTTCAAGGAGTGCGGTACGGATTTTAATAAAAGATATGTAAATGTTGGATAGGGGTATTTTTAGTGGAGAAAGGGACCCACAATTGTTAGTGTTAGTGAGGTTTTTCAGTGGGCCTAACAACTAATTTTATTGTAAATATTCAGAGCTTTTAAGGGTATAAGAGTAAAAATCATGTACTAAAATAGATGAACCACACTTATAGGGGACGGCCTAAAATGACAAACTAACCACACTTTTAAGGGACGGAGGGAGTAATAATTAGATTCGTACAAAAAGATTGACAAGGGAAAGCACGAAAAAAAACATTTTTTTTAAAAAATTTGTATTTAAATAAAATGGAATTATGCATTTAATTAATTATCTTGTCTTATTATGTGTCGCCAGAGAAATTTGCAGGCCGTTATTTGAGGGTACGATAAAAGTAATCTTATATTTATGTGCAATAATAACCCGTAAAATCTTAGAGAAAAGAAAAAAGATACCAAGAAAGCTTAGTGCAACAAGTTTTACCCTATAAATATTGGTATTCGTTTCAACATTTTGGGACTGATATGGATCCACATGACATATCTATCATATTTTAGAGGCTACGATAGTCTCGAAAAATATAGCTTAAATTTGGCTCGTATTGTTTTCAATGTTCCAAATCCTCAATTTTTCACGAAATGGATGATGATATGACCTTTTTATATTTTTGAGGCCTTTTGGGCTTCATATAGTTTCCACGTGTCAGGTAGAATTTAAACTTTTGGAAGCTTAAGTTCGAGACATAAAATTTTCACAAATTATGATTATTTAAAAGTCAGAATATTTTCAACAGAGTATGAAAGATTGGATCATTAATTAAATTTATATGAATTTCGTAAAATTCAAACATAAAACATATGCGCAGAAGTGATAGTTGAGATTCACTCATGATTTATCCATTGTGACAAAACATAATAAATTTAGACACCACACGTAATTACAATGCTAAAATACTAGTAGTATTTCTTGCATATTAGCAACCTTTGAGTAGTTTGTCTCTTGCTTCTTCCTCTTCTTATTCCCAAAAAAAAAAAACTCAAAAATTTCCCCAGATATTCAAAATCATCGATCGATCCCAGAGAATTGGGCGTAAGATATATAAATTAATCACATAATCGAGCAGGAGGGGTCGTTTGAATTCATTTCATAAACCGGGTAGCTGTTGTATCCGGCGTACGGCGGCGGATACGAAAAGACGAGGGGCACCGCCGGCGCCGGCACCTCTATGTTGGCGGCGGGCTTATCTTCTTTCTTGTCCTCGCCCACGCTCACCAGTTCCGCGCACCCCACCCCCTTCCTCAGCTGCCGCGTCAGCTCCACCGCGTCGATGTTCTCTCCGACCACCACCACCTCACCCTTCCCCGCCCCAGACAGAGCCGCCGACTCTACGCCTGAACAAAAAAAACACACACATACACACACAGTTACTTATAAGTTTTTCTTTTAAGTTGCGAGAATCGAGGAGGGGAGGAATACTAACTGAGCTAAACGATAAACAGAAATTGCGTCGGTACCTGAAATTCCGACGGAAATTTTGAGGGCTTTGGAGCGGGATTTCTCGTCGTTCATCGCCGACACCCTCACCACAATCTTAATCTGCAGATGATGATCAAGAAAAGAAAATTAGTTGCAATGGAGCGATTTGTTCAAGGAAAAGGGAATTATGCAATTTTTTAGTTAATTATACCTTCATTTTGTTGATTGATGAATGTGATGGACTAAAGAATTGATATTTTTGGCGAGGAAGATAGGATTTTGTGAGAGTAGTGTGTGTAAATTTCGTTGCAATTATGAATTATGAGGGAGTGAAGAAGTGAGGGAGGGTATTTATAGAGAGAGGGGAACTAAGTTTACACGCTAAAATTTAAGTGCTGCAGGTTCAGAACATTCCACGCAACGGAATCATTCAAACTTCTTTTGCAACATTTGTAATTTATAAATATTGCTATCTAGTCCCTAATTGTTTTTGTTCGACTATTGATATTTGACATCATCATTTTTTCTTAAGTTAAATTGTCAATTAACTTTAATTCAATTTTTAATTATAATCTGATCTCTAACTCATCTCAAGAATGACGTCAAATGAAGTGGCAATCACAAAAACAATGTCAAATTTACTAGTAGATTTTGGGTTGTTGTGCCACATTTTTCTTGGCTACCATGCCATTTTTCTGGTTAATAAAATATTTTGGGGTATTGAATTTGATACAAATCGGAAGTTGATGTTATTATTAAAACGTTTCAAAGCTCAGATTAAAATAGCAAATTGTATCAAAGTTCGTGAATTAATTGACAATGAACTCTTTTTGCTTTAACTTCCCACAAACTGAAACCACTACTAGTAAGTGTACTCAGTTTAAGTTTGGCTTAAAAAAATTATTAACAAGTTACAAACTCTCCATTTTTCAATCACATGGGGAATAATTTCTAGTATTATCAGTGTTGTTATCTGATTTTAAGGTAAATTTTTAAGATGACTGTTTGCTCTTTGCACTTACATAAATGGTCTACGTGTTATGTAGTGAAAGTCAATTGAAATTATGGTTAAGTGTGCATGGCTGCATTCTGTACACACATCAACATTTGTGATTAATTTATTTCCCATTTATACCAACAAAGTAGACACAACTATATAAATAATTGCGGTTCAGCCTGCAACCCGATGTTGTTATTTGAGTAGAATCGTTTAAAACTTGAGATACTTCTACATATTCCATAAGTTCTTATTTGAGTTTTATAATTTTTATTAAATATGTATATTTATTAGTTTGTATACTTTAATTTGAGCTAAGTAAAATTGTTTTTGAACTCGATTAGTAATTAAGATTACACAATATTGTAGACAAATTAAATAACAAATTTTAATAATAACATAAAAAATTGATATAAAAATTATATGAAAAAAAGGAAAGGATGATGATTAACCGTTGGGCAAAAACTCCGATACAACCAAACGCACCGTGTCGTTGGACATAGTTAAGTATAATTAAGAGAATCAGAGGATAATTAGGGAATACTTAGGGATAAAGAATTCTAATTAGAGTTAATTAATTTCAATTAGTCTCAATTAAGAGTCTATTAATTAATATCCATGCAATTATATATATGACTAATCAAATATTAATTAATTAAAAAATAAAAAAAACAAGAAAATAATAATAATAATAATTGGTGGACTGCACCAACTCTACAGTGTGGATTGACCGTTCCCGATTTCATCCATTAACTGTCGTGCACCGTCTACCAACCGGTTCAAAAAATTGGAAACCATATTTATACCGTGAGAAGGTCTCCTATGAGACTGCCACTTATAAGTGACCGGATCCTTTTGACCCGACCCGGTCAAAACGGGTCAGGTCAACTTGCCATTTTTTTTAATTCGATTTTTTTAATTTATTTTTCTTCTCCGCCTTCGGCTCCGATTTTAATTTATAGATAATGATTGTGGCAACATTAATGGGCTTTAGCTCGCTCTGAGGCCTTCGACTCCCCTCGCTCGGCTCTTTAAAAAAAACTAAAAAATTAAAAAAACTGAAAAAAAAATCGAAAAAAAATTAAAAAATCGGCGCGTGTAACACATGCGCCGAACACGCGCCTGACTTATACATTCAAAATGGGGGCGTGGGTTACACGCACCCAGTGCGCGTGGATGCGTCGCACGCAAGTGGTGGGTGCACGCAAGTTTTTGCCTTATACCGTACGTATTTTTTTCCGATTTCGATTATGGTTTCAATAATAATAAACCGCCGGTTAAAATTAGTTAACGATCCGATTAGTGTTTTGCTCACTATTTTCGTTAACTACTCCCTCCGTCCCATTCATAACGTCTCATTTTCCTTTTTCGTTTGTCCCATTGATAACGTTCCATTTCCAAATAAGGAAATAATTAACTCTTCAAAAGTGGTGGACCAACTACTTTTCTATCTTTTTACCCTTCTTCTTAATAACCGTGCCCAAAAGAAATGGGCCTTTATGAATAGGACGGAGGGAGTATTAAAAAAAGCTAGTACTAAATGTACAAGTCCTCGAGGAATTGCCCCTGTGCATTTTCTTTGCCGCAAGATTACATTGCATCATCTATATTATTCCGGGATACATTAATTAAAAATATGATAATTAACTATAATAAAGTACTAGGTTATTCAAATAAAAATAATAATTAAACTGGGTTCTAGAGTTTGGATCAATATACAGTAGAACCTCTTCAAATTAATCTCGATAAATTAATAACTTCTTTAATATAATAATTTTCTGCGATCCCAAGTTGGGCCCCAAGCGTAAATTAATAATTTCGATAAATTAATAAGATAATAATTTTTCAGAAGACCCTTGTATAAATCTATGATCCCATCAACATCATAAATTAATAATCTCGTAAAATTACAAAGATAATTATGATAGCTTATAAGTATGATACTCAAATGACATTTTGAGTGTGTTTGCATAAAGTAATCACCGACTAACTTTCAAATGAAAATATTGATCCAGCTATCACTAGCAATTCATTTTGGGTGCATGACGGGTGATCTCGTTTATACACACATAATACCTCGTACATTTGGTTTGTCATAGTTGTTTTTTGACACCTTTTTATATTATGAGTCATTGTATTATTGGGTGTGAATTTAAAAACTATTTGCTTTGTATATATAATAGTATGTTAATCAATATGCAATATTAGACGTACATATCTAGTTTGAATATATTGGATAGCTAGATTGAAGTTCTTAATATTTAATATTCATGCATGTTTATATGTATATTAAAATTAAAGTTCGTTGATGTATAATTCTTCGGTAACTAATTTAAATTCATTGAATGTGATAAAATACCTCTTTTAGTTAATAAATTATTAATTTATCGATTAATTAACAACTCTCTGAAATAACAAAATTTTACGTTTCCAATAGTATTAATTTATAGAGATCTTTACATGTATACGTCATAGTTTATTGCATCATTAATTGAAATTTGATTGAGAAATGGACGAGGTACTAACCTCATCAGTCCACACGATATTCTAGACCCGTAAAGTCATAATTAATGTAATTTCTAGGAAGATACATTTCATTAAAGTTAGTTTGTTAGAAACGGAAAGTTTGGTCCCACCAATTAATTCATATATATGGTCATATTTTAAATTTTAATAGAAGCCAATCATGATAACGAAATTAGATGATCATCTCATCTCATCTCATCACATATAGTTTGATCAAACTATATGTGGATTGATGACATCACATAGAATAATTTGTCCCATTATGTATTATACTACAAAAATTTTGTATACCAACTGGAAGATAAGGAGATTTTTGTAGAATTATTTCGGCATATAAGTCGGTATTAAAATAAATTAATGAGGAGATAGAGTGAACAAAAATTGTGTCTGCTCAGGATGACCTAATAATTGAATTGAGTGGTTATTCTTGAGGCCATTGTTCTCAAGATCGAATCCCACCGACATTTTATAGATCAAATTTATTGCACCTATTTTAAGTTCTATTTACCTCTCATGTGTTCTGTTCCATTACACATGTATGAATGAAATTTATTTAGTATGCATCTCGTGTAGTGATTGCGTCGTAATAAAAACAATGTATTCCATGTAAGTGTGATGTTATATACTATTAAAACAATGTTTTTAATTTTTTATGCGTGTAAACGGGTAAGATGCCGCGAGCTACTTATTTTATTTTTTAATTATTTTTATGGGGATAGGCCAGTAAAAAAATATGTTACTATTTGTTAATGCTTTTTGAAGTTAATCACACTAGGCATGCAGACTAGTTAAGGTTGATCAGCTTTTAAATTTTTGCATTAAATTGAACTTTCGTATCTTTTATTATTAAGTGTCGCATATATTGTATAATATGACCGAGGTTTTTTTTTTTATATCATGAAACTACAGCTGCTACTTTCGGTATGTATTGGGTAAAATCCCGTTATTAAGCAATAGCCTGCAAACCACACAAAATAGGCAAATCACGCTTTTCAAGCACAAGTGTGACATGTTCGTCTTATAGAAATATTAGTAATGGTTGACCCGAAACCTTTCGACCTAGTAAAATGGTCTCTACCATTATATTAGATCAACCCCAAGAGACAGGTCTTCAGTAAGCAAACTAGTAAAATGGTCTAGTAAATGAAAAAAGTATAAAATTAATTTTAGCATAATATATTACCAATCTGATCTGAGCATTATTTGTCCATATTCATAACGTCCTCCAACATATAAAAGAGCCAAAATAGTTTAATCAGTGTGAAAGGGTGCAAATTGAAAAAGAATTTTTTCACATAGTTTATGAAACAAAATTTGAAACTTTTGGCATAAATTTGAAACACTCTGATTACGTAACAAGACAAAGCTGTCCAATCAAAGTGACGACAACACATTCTTACACATGACTTTTATTCAACTCAATTAATATTAATAAATATAAATTCATTTGATTTTGATTTATTAGACTTATGAGCCGAACTTGAATACATCTTCCAAAAAATAAATCATAAACTTTGTTAAGAGTGTAATCTAGCCAAATAGACATAAAGGTAAAAGGCCCTCCAATCGTGTAACAATGTGTATTTAGTACGGTTGCATGATTAGTTACATCAATCCTACAATGGTGCAAATTTATACTACTATACGACTTAGATAAATTATTTGCTTATTTGTGCAATCTTCATTATTTCTTGTTATCGTGCAAATATGAAAAACGTGAATATTAAATCTCGGGTTTCAACCAAAACAAGCAGAAATGCCAACATGATTCTTTGAAGTATTACATTTTTATAACAAATATATTCTGTTTACATGTTTTTTATATTTTCGTAACAAGTATATTTGCTTACATATAAATTACACTACGCTCTTAAATTATACTCCCTCCGTCTCATTTTCAATTGGCTTGTTTCACCGGATACAGATGTTAAAAAAGTGAGTTGAATATGATAAATGAGGAAAGAGAATGTAACATTTTGGAGGGTATTGTTGTCGAATCAAGTAGGAGAAAGAATGAAGATGGTAATTTTTTTTGTGGCATAATGCGTAATTTATGAGTTAAGTTGAGGATATTTATAATGTGTAGTGTGTATAAAATTTTCTATTTTTGAACTAGGCCAATTGAAATGCATGGAACAGTGAAATAAGGAAAGCAAGCCAACTGAAATGAGACAGAGGAAATATATATATATATATATATATGGATTGGTTCACGTACAAAATATTTTTCCCGTAAAAAATAATAATAATGCATTTTATATACTAAAATAATGTATTTTATGTCTTATTACAATGCACTGTTATAATAATGCATTTTTAATTTATTACAATGTATTGTTACGATAATGCATTTCATGTTTAATTATAATGTACCGATCAATGATAACCGTAGATCTACAAAGATCAATGGACCAGATCACTTCTTATTTCTTACGGAAAAATTAATTGTTTTACATATGATCTTTTCCCTATATATATATATATATATGCCTTAAATTATTAGTCTCATTAATATAATTGCATCCCATATAAATTATTTTCAATATAGTTTCTGTAATAAATTTTAATTACTCCCTCCGTTCACGATATAAAGTTCCATTATGTGCTGGACACAGAGATCAAGAAAGTTATTGGAGTTGGAATAAAAGTATAATTTGAAGAGTAGTGTTATAATTTATGGAATAAATGTACAATAAAGTACAATTTGTAAGAATAAATATACAATAATGGCAAAAATAAGTAAATATAAGAAAATGGAAGATGTGATAGTAAAATAATTGAAGTAGAACTTATTTTTATAAATAAATATAAATAAGTAAGTAGATCTTTATAACGTATACGAGGAAGTATAATGCTTCTCTTTGAATTTCTAAAGAATATAATGTGGCAAACGAAACTCAGTAGTAAGTACGTACGATGACTTATTAAGTCAACATTGACTCAGTCTAAGTCTTCGTTTTCATAATTGTTTATTTACATATAAAACATTATTGACATCAATAGCACACCACGATCTGTTCACACTAATATGTAATATTATTGGAATTACCTCTAATCTTCATCAAGGAAACCTCCTTTAACTACATTCTATCATTTGTGTTTGCTTTTTATTTCTCTAAATACAATAATATAGTATAAATTTATCTTTAATAGTTGAAATTAAAATTTTATATTTTCTCCGTCAATGAAAAAGATGCACATATTTTCATTTCGGTACATCCACAAAAAAGATGCCATTCCATTTTAGCAATATGATCCACACAATTCACTTAATTTTAACACTCCATTCAATCCATTATTTACTCATTTGGCTATTATTGGACCCACCACAAATAACAAGTGAGACCCTTATTCCACTCACAACACACTCAACTCATTATTTAAAAGCAATTTAAAAATATATAACAAGTGAGACCATTATTCCACTAACAACAACTTAACTCATTTATTAAACCCCGTGCCAAAACCAAATGTGCTTCTTTTTCATGGACGGAGGGAGTATCTTGTTTGGTTTGCATAATAATATATTTATCTAGCTCCTAATAATGGTGACCACAATTTTAATATCTTGTTCACTTTGGACGAAATTGATGGATAAAGAATGAAATGTCTAAAACTAAAAAGTGGTAAAATGTTATAACTCCATTTCTTAGGTATAAATTATACCTTGGGCAAGGGAAAAAGGGATTGTCCGAAATTTAATATATCCTGACCAGATTTTTCATTACATCAAAGCAAACAAATTAAGTATAATGTGGTAAAATAATATTATCCCTTTTTAAGTATATAAAACTTTAAATACTATTATCCCTTTTCTTTATAGATGTGAATCAACTTTTTTTTTATGTCGTGGGACCGCAACCGCTATTTTCGATGCGCACCGACAAACTCCCGTTCTTATGCAATAGTCTGCAAACTACATGACAGATAAACCATATTTTTCAAATACAAATGTGTCGGACTCAACTTATAGAGACATTAATGGAGTTTGAATTTGAAATCTATAGTCTCAAACAATTCACTCACCTACGTTCTAAGTCATCTCATTCTTGGGATGTATCAACATTATCTTGTGTGAACTAAGGACGTTCAAATTTCTGGTTGGTGGCTAGCTACCACTTTATAAAATAAAACCTTGCTGCCAGCAGCGACAAAGAAATGATAATTTCTCATTTCTCTAGCTCTTTGCCACTTAATCTTCAATAGATTTTTTTTTTTCAAATTACATTAAACAATAAGTAGGAGTATTACTTTTCGAGTATAGGTGTTATTGACTTAACCTATAAATGCATTAATATGATTTGAACCTGAGATCTTTTGGTCTCAAGAAGACCACCTTATCGACCTTCCTAAAGAAGAGATTGTCATGCTACAGTGAACCCCATCAACCCACTGCGTAAATTATATATCAATCAAATTAATATTCCTTCCGTCCCTTTTAAAATGATCTTTTTTTTGTCCCATTCGAAATGACCTGTTTCCAAACAAGGAAATCCTTTCTATCACAAAAGGTATGTATTTTACCACTTTCTATCTCTTTATCCTTTAATCATCATTCTCCTAAATATATGTAGCGAAAAGAAACAAATCATTTCAAATGGAACGGAGGAAATAATATTTTTATAAAACAAAATATGCTTTACAGTTTTTATTAAAATTGGGTCAGATCCCAAACACACGGTTTCATTCAAGGAAAAAAGTCACTTTACAAAAGACGCTTTTTCTTTAAAGCAATATTTCTTTTAATTTCGGGCGAACTTTATGACATGAAACATTACGGTGGCCAAACAGCCAAAGAGAAGGTCAAGGGTAACTTAATACATTAATCTTTTTTACTATAATGGATGATGTGGATCAACATTATTCTCTATCATGATTTATATGAGATAATTACATGTTCTCATAGAAACGAACCACGCGATTCATGCACTTAAAGGTACATGCACACAATTACCAAAAATTGTGTCATACCATCCTTATTCGATAATATGAATAATTCATTAATTGATACTTGGCTGTGTTATTTCATCCGGGTATAGGTAAGTGTAATGCATGACCGATCTTAATTTGTGAAATTAATGGTATTACAATTACCCAAGATTTCCCCATATGTAATATACATTGCTTTGAAAAAAATGGTGCAAGTGGTGTTTCGATCTAATATATTTTTAACCAAATATATTTAGGAATGATAATGACCGATCCATTAAGAATTTTTCAAATTCGAATTCGTTTAAATTTTCTCTAACCATACCCGTCCCAAACTCGATTAAAAAGTGACTTCACTATTCAAATTCGTTTCAAACCCGTTGGGTAATACCTGTTTAATTACCCGCTAAAAAATCCAAATACTAACAAAGTCAATATTAAATAGTAAAAATAACAAAAGATATATAATTAGAACAAAAATAACAAAATAAAATTTTATTATAATAAATCTCAAAATAAATACTTACTAACAATAATCTACCATGATTGAAAAGTTCTCCTACTTTAAAGAAACGGTTTATTTTGATGTGGATGAAAAGAGAATAATAAAACCCTAAATATAATAATAATTAATAATTGCATTATAAATTATGTATATATATAATATTTACTAACACATATATAAATGAGTTTGGGCAGCGGATTACCGTAGTTAATTATGCAAAACCGTCACGGTATCAGTGCTACTATCCAAATCCGTCCTAAATCTATTTAATAATTCGCAAACTCGTCTTATCAGGGTTTGATAAATTGGTAGGAACGGGTACCCAGAAAAAAATCCGACCAATTGTCATCCCTAATATATTTCTAGAAGAGCCACACTCTCATGCAGCAGGTCTTAGGTATGCGACCGGATCCGGGTTGACCCGGTCCGGTCAAATCGGGTCGACCCGGGTTAACACGTTGACTTTCCAGTTTTTTTTTTAATTCGATTTTTTTATTTCCAGTTTTTTTAATTCGATTTATAAAATTTTTTTATTAAAATATAATTTATACATTAAGACTATCATTTTTTTTGTCAAAACTATCACTTTTTTCATCAACACTATCACTTTTACAATAAGATTGTATATATGATAAACATATAGAAATTGGATATGTCCTCTCACTTTTGAAGAGTTAATTGTTTCCTTTTACAAAAAACATGACAAGTTAAATGAAACTTCCTAAAAAAAGAAGACAAGTTCAATAGAACGGAGGGAGTATATTTTAGGTTAGATCATCTAGACTTCGACACCCCCGCCCACACATATGTATGTTCCCAGCTGTCACGATTATTCTTACTTCAAAAGAAAAATGGTTAACCCAAATTCTTAATTATATTTATATATTTATAAAGAAATCGGAAAATAAAAGAATATAAATGGCAATATACTATTCTTTTATGTAAATAGATGTGTGTATGACAACAGTGTGACGCAAAATGGTGCAATAACATGCAATATGCCCTCGAGATTTATATAAAGAGTATTTAGTAGTCATTAATTACTATTGATCACTCCTATATATATATATATATATATATATATATATAATTGGAAATATAAATAACTAAAAAATTGTCCGTATTAATCAGTTATCAGACGTAGAGTACACTAGTAGAGGTGACCAAAAAAATCGGAACCGCTGGAACCGAACCGAAATCAAACTGAAACCGGCGGTTCCGGAACCGAAACCGAACCGGCAGTTCCGGTTCGAAACCGAGAACCGCATCGACGGTGGTTCGGTTCCGGTTCCAAAGTAGCGGAACCGATAACCGTTGGTTTCGGTTCCGAACCGCCGGTTCCTCCTATTTTTTTTTATTTTTTACGTTTTTATCTATATATATATATATGTTACAATTCATATTTATTTCACCTAAATGTTACGTTAGAATGCACAAAATTACAATTAAACAAGAAAAAGTAGCAAAAAATGATAAAAAAAAGAAAAAATTTTGAACCCCAAACATGCGGTTCCAGTTTAGAACCGCCGGAACCGAACCGAACCGCGGCCGCCTCTATACACTAGAGTATATGATAGCATCCCATTTTTCATTTACAAAACAAAAAAAAAAAGGATACTTTTAGATGGAAATCCATGGTTTGTTTTAATCTGTTTAACTTTTTTTACATTGAGGTTCATATAGTACGTAATTTCATTCATGTATCATATGTGGTTATATATTTAATTTTGATATATTGCAACAACATGCACAATTTATTTGTACCCATTAACTTTATTTTAAATTACATTTGCTAAAATCGAGAAAATCTCTTTAAATTGATAATTACTAATAATATTTTTTTAAAATAATTAAATTTCATAGTCCCAAATTATTAATTTATAGTGATTTTATTATAAATAGAAAGGTGAATTTAATGTCCTCCGTGAACTCCCGACATAAAAAAGTATTCCCTCCGTCTCATTCATTTTATCTTGTTACTGTTCGGCACAGTTATTAAGGAGAAAGGTAAAAAGAGAAAAAATGAGTAAGTACCATTAATTTTGAAGGGTTAATTATTTTATTTTTGAAAACATGATAATTTAAATGAGACGCCAAAAAAAAAGATAATTTCAATATAACAAGTATGGTTAAAGAAGGAAGTAAAATGGAACGGGTCAGATTTTGGTCGTTTGAACTTTTATGAGAGTGAAGAGATCAGATATGCCGGAGTTGTTGCAATCAATGTATTAATGTGGGGCCCTCTTCATATTTATTTAACCAATCCCAACTTTTCAAACCAAAGATGACGTTCCGCGGAATTATGCTCGCCACTCATGATTTTTCCGCGTAAAACAACAAAGACTTGAATTTCCTCTTTTTTAAGTCGTTTTTCTATTTAAATATGTATTCATATGGTGATTTAATTGCCTTGCTCATCAAGGAAATAACAAACTATAGCATATGCTACTATTTTTTTTTTTTTTTGGCTAATGGATAAATAGTTTTGTGTAATATTGTATAATATAATTATTACAAATAATTAAAGAGGTTAATATTAATTAAATTTCTACTTTAGATCAGTTTTGCAATTTCATCAGCTAGCGAAATCTGTCTGCTAAACAATGTCATTTAAACGCTAAAATAATTGAGAATGATGAAATTGCTACAAATTTGAATGTGGAATAGTTAGCGTAAAGATTGGTGTCGAGATTGTAAAATGGGCCAAACATTATGATTTATTTAGCTTTAAACTTGTTTAAACAATCCAGCAGAGATGAGTGATGTCAATCCAAATTAAAACTGATAGGTTGATCCGAATAGACATAAGAAATAAGTGTCATAGAAAAAAATTTCTAGCCCAAAAAATGCAACTCGATAGGGTTGGCTTGAAATGGTGTGGATTGCCTAAATAAACTGGGGAAAAAATGAGGGTTCGGCCCGAATGTTTCTAGTCCGAAAAATAATCAGTTCGATTGGCATAAACCAACAACCCTATAGGGTTGGACTGAAATTGAGCGGATTGCTTCGATTAACATCCCTTCATACACCATTAGATGTGGTTGAATTTTCAAAACTTGCGCCTTACTTGTCTAGGTTTTACAGGACCTGGATTCATACCCTTCAAGATTCTATCAAAAACTGAAGATCAGTAGAGATACCATGTTGTTATAATAATTTATTCTTTAAAAGACTAAGATTTAGTATGCCATTTATGCATCCTAGTATTAGTGTAGAGTTTATTATTCTAGAATGATAAGCATAAAATAAAATTCTTGTAAGTAAACTAATAACTTAATTTTGAGGTAAGAAAAAAGAAGAAGAAAAAAACTAACAATTCTATAAAGAAAATTAAGAAGTTTAAATACATACCTCGAGAGAAGAAGTTCATCAATCACCTCCCTCCTACGTTAAGTATGGTTTGGACAGAAATGCCAATTGCACATTTTATAACAACTGCTAACGCGGGATGTATTCAATGTTGTAATTATAACGAAATTTTCTTGATCAAGACCTAAATATATTTTACTTATATGTAAATTTCATTTGATGTAACTTTGTAATTTTAGATTTATTTTTGGGTGTTGATAGCTATGTTCGAGTTGAGCATCAAGTTGTTACTAGGAAATTTGCTGAAAACCCATAGCTATTATTCCATGAAATATAATAGAGATGTTAAAAAAAGTGCTCAACAATCTCGAACTTTTAATTTTATGTGAAAAATGATTTTTTTTTACTTATCTTTTCTGCAAATCTGCATCTTTCTTTTGGGCTGGTTGTATGTGGGCTGCACGAATTTCCTACCATGGGCCTTTTCTCAGAACCCAACATCATCATTACCAAATCCATCTTGTTTGATACTACTATTTCAATGTAATTTTAAAGTACATATGTAACACCCCAATTTAATTAAGCTTTTAATTAGAATATTTACAAGTTATTTATTTTATGTGAATGGTTACAACTCTATCATGTTCGAATTAATTATTTTACTGCACAGTGGATTAGTTATTTAGTTCTATGTTGTGTTGCTTCAGGTGAACTATATAATTTTTTTTTAAAGGGATAATGATCGAGGTTTTGCATAAATAATTGTTGATTTGAATTAGATTAGGATTCTGATTTTAACAAGAAATTATGGATTAGGATCCTCGGTCCAATAATTTTATGTGTCTTCATTCATGTCCACTATTAAATTGGTTGTTTTAATAACACATAACATAAAAAACAAAATTATTGTAATATAATGTATATCCTTATTAATATTTATTACTAGAATTTGAAGTTTAAAATTTATGCTCCCCAATTTTGGAATAATCAATCTTAAAAAGTATTATCATTAAAATTTAAATTCTAAGAAAAATTACTATAATCTGTACTGTAACTGGATATAGTGAACCATGATTACTAATTATAAGATTTAAACTAAGTACACTACAAGAAATTGAAATTGAAGAAAAAATGATTTTTTTTTAGAGAAGTATATAGTGAAATGAGTACGAAACACTAAAAAAGTGGGGTAAATGTGCTTATCTTGTAACTTCTATTATTATGTTTCTTTTCGCTTGTTTATTGTATAATGTAGGGCTATAATAATAATAGTAATTAGATATCAATCTATATCTTCCGACAATTCATGGGGTTACCTTCTTGTTTCTAGATATCTGCAAATTCTTGGATGCGACTTGCCGTAAGCTGTGCGGCAGGCCTAATAGGACGCTTTTTAGTGTCCTAATATGTTAATGGTCTAATAGGACGCTTCTTAGAGTCCTAATATATATTTTTTATTTTTGCTATTTTTTTCAGTTTTTTTGATCTAATAGGACACTGCTAGATGTCCTATTATCGTTTTGATTTTTAATATTTTATACTTTTTAATTTTTTTCGTTTTTCATTTTTCTTTTTTTATTTATTATTTTTGTTTTTAATTTAATTTTTATAATTATGGTTTATTAATTCTCGATTAGGACTAATTAATTCTCAATTTTTTTTATTCTTTTTTTAAAGAGTATAGAGAGGGGAGCCGAATGCCTCGTTGCGAGCTAAAAAATATTAATGTTGCCACAATCATTATCTATAAATTAAAATCGGAGCCGAAGGCGGAGAAGAAAAAAAATGATGTATATCATTGCCCCTAGGTTTATTAATCTTTAATTAGGATTTATATTAATTTCATTAGAGTTTATTAATTCTCAATTATGGTTTATATGAATAAAAAAATTAATTGAAAAAAATTAAATAAAATTATGAAATTAGAATCGAAAATGAAAAAAGTAGGAAAATATTAAAAAAAAAGAAAAAAAGATATTAGGACATTTCCAGATGTCCTATTAAAGCTGGGAGGTATTATGACACTCAGAAGTGTCCTAATAAACCTGTCGCACAATTTACATCAGGTTGCATAGGAGACCATCTCTATACTTAATTAATTAATTCTTTCTTGAGTTCTTTTGGGCTTCGAGTGCACAAGAAGTCAAGAACTCTAACAATTAAGGTCGATCACAACTAGTAACGAATATATAAAGAAAGAAAGAAATGAAGAAATTAAAAAAACAAACTTTTATCCTCTAACAAAAACACTTAATGGAGGACAACAAGTTCAATAACGAAAAGGACTTGTAAAATAACCTCTCTTAATTAGAATAAACTTTGCATGAAATGAAAATAAATTAACTATGAATACTATACATGATTCTAGTCCAACTCTGATATGTGAGAGAGAGGAGGTGGCGGAAGGGAGCGGAGGAGTCGCGGGATGCGGTGGGTGGGGCGGCGGAGAGAAGGGGTCTTTGGAGGTGGAGATGTTGAGGGATTAGTGCTCTGAGCTGTTTGGGGTCGAGGTAGGAAATGGGGGAGGAGCGGGTGGGGGGTTTCGAGGTTGGGGTGGAAGAGGGGGAGGGAGCACTACTAGAAAAACGCTCATAGATAACGGAGATTCTCCGTTATCTATGTGTTCAAAACTCTGTTAAGTATAGTGGTGTTATGTATGATGCGCTCATACATAACGGAGAAAAACCATTATCTATAGTGTTATACATAACAGTATTATCATAATACATAATGCTTATATCTCCGTTATCTATAGGTATTATAAATAACATTTTAACTGTTATGAAATTAACTTTTTTCGTTATGAAAATATACTACATATGTATTACTCCCTCCGTCCCACCATAAGTGGCCACATTTCCTTATTGGGCTGTCCCATCATAAGTGGCCACTTTCCTAATATGGAAACACCCTCTCTCACACAAAAGATGTGGGATCCACCACTTTTTATCTTTTTACCCTTTAAACACTCTTCTCCTAAATATCCGTGCCCAAAAGAAAGTAGCCACTTATCATGGGACGAAGGGAGTATATTTTACTATAGATAACGTTGACTTGTATTTTAGATAACGGTAGTTTTACGTTATCTTTTTTCTAATACATAACAGTTTTTTGCCGTTATAAATGTTTTAAATTTTGTTGTCTCGAGATATTTTATATTATTTTCCCAATTTTCCTATTATTTATTTCGATAAATGAATAAATAATTCTAAAACAACAAAATGATATTACCATCCATAACATATATTATATATCATCCAAAACATTCATATATTATCATCCGAATACAATCAAAATATCACACGTGTTCTATCTAGCCACGATTACATAGTAATAAAAGCACCTAGCTAGCTATTTGGAACAACTTTCCTGGCGAATAATATTTGCTTGGAATCACATGCCTCTTCGGCTCAACAGCTCCCCTTTATCCAATACAATCCTGCCACGATTACATAGTAATAAAAATCAAGTAATAAAACAAATCATCAATGCACAAATCATCAACACACTAATCAACAATTAAGAGCATATGAAGTTCAATGCATAAGTTTATTATTTCTGCCTTAAAGAAGAATAGATGTTTAAAAAACATAACCTTGAACACAAATGTATGAGAGACAACAATGCAACTAATAATTATTGATCGAGAGGCTGATAATACAAACGTTTAAAGAAGCTTCATCTTTTTTGGATGTCACTAATCATGCAGAAAAAGAAGGCATGAAACATGCAATAAAAAATGAAACCATAAAAAAAGGGTTATTTGTCAGAAAAATCCCGACTTTTGGTCAAATTCTGGTTTTCCCCCTCACTTTCTAATTTTGAGAAGAAATTCCTCACCTTTTAATCTTTTTGATTTTTTCCCCGGCGAACATTTTCGATCAATTGAAATTAACAAATCAACATTATTTTTTTGATAACATGCCTGAAAAGGACAATACATTGGGCACAACGTCCTTTTAAAGTGTGACGTGCGTAATCTATTTTGATCGGAAATATTCACCGGGGGAGAAATCAGAAACATTGAAAGGTGAGGAATTTCTTCGCAAAATTAGAAAGTGAGGAGAAAATCCACAATTTGACCAAAAGTCAGGATTTGTCCGACAATTAAGCCTAAAAAAAAAAATGTAAAATCAGGCTGTTTGTTAAGATCTCTTTCTTTTTCAAGCTTGGAACAAGTATAACGATAGGCTCATCAACACAAATAGCGATGTTTGTGGTATGAATTTGCTATATGGAAATTCTTATTGACTATAATAGTTATCATTCGAGAATATGATAACAAACACGACATGCATTAAGATTTTGTCTTGTCACCATATGAATGCCGAACAATCTACGGTAGAAGAGAAGGTTCCATCGGAACAATTCTTTATTGCAGTTCGGGATTTCTCTTCTCTTTTATAAAAAGGGGTGAGGGAGGGGGGAGAAATGACAAGAAGATAAGCTATATGTTTTTTTTTTGGAGAATTAAATTAGCTATATTATTATCTATTAAAGGGATGATATTGTTCATTTTCCTAATTTTTTTCTTAATATTTTTAAAGATTCAATTGTCGGAAAATACATTAACTTTCGGCAAAAATTCTGGTTATGCACATGACTTTTGAAATTTTAATTCAAATACACCACTTTTCAATTTTTTTTTATTTTTCCCCCGAATTCGAATTGCCCCAATATTAAATTTGTTAAATTTGACATAGCAAAAGTGAAATTGGGGTGACAATCAAAACGACGTCTATTTCAGTTTTCATTAGATAGGCTCACATTGCTTACAATGGAAGGGCTTATTTTTTGCTTGTTATTTGTTTGAATATTGGATGGCGGTTATATATTAAAAAGATTTTTTGTGCTGCTGCAATAACTATAGATACCATTCACTGTGGTTGTTGGGTGGATCATGGGGCTTCCAATGGACTTGAATTTCAAGGTTTTTGAGACAGCTACTCTAATCATGACGGTTCTTTTAGTAGCCTTCATGCTACAGGTGAGATACCGAGCTTTACAAATTTTACTTGTGCAGAGGACAAACCAGTGGCGGATCCAGAATTATAAAATCGGGGGACGATCGATAAATAATTTAACATTAATTATATTGTACATAAACATTGTCTTACATTTAAAATGCATACCGTTACGAATATATACAAGTAGAACGAAAAATAGAAAAAAGGAACACAAATTTACGTGAAACTCATAACGGGTAAAAACCACGGGCAGATGAGAGAATTTCACTATATGTCGAAAAATCGGTCCAATCCCTCAAGCCCCAAGCCCAAAACACACTGCAAAAAATTCAAAGTCGCACCGCGAACTTTTCGGACTTACCCAAACATTTTGTGTCACAATATCAACACATACAATCAAATTAACTCTTCAACCTATTTCTTATTTAAAGTTCACAACCAAATAATATGATGATATATGATAATATATACTCCATCCGTTCCACCTTGACCTCTTTTCTTAGTGGTCTGTCTCATCCATCTTGATCTCTTTTTCCAAAAAAAGGAAACAATTAACTCTTCAACCTACACACTTTATATCTTTTTACCATTTTCCTTAATCTCCGTGCTGAACGTATGATGGGTTTTAAGGAGGGAGTATTTTTTTTAACAAAAAGCTAATTAAATTGTCAATGGAAATTTACATGGAAATGTCTGCCTGGCTTTGTTGTACTAATTTGATATGATCAAGCAACTTCAAGATATTTTTTCAGTAAAAGAAAATTACATAATTATGGATAAATGAATTTTGCGTTTAAACTGCCAACACGTGTACTGCTCTTGCACACGAGTGTGAAGTTATTATATCCTCTAAAAAATAAAAAGAATTATTAGTCAACGGCTGGACTCCTTGCTAGTCCCCCCTAATTAATTTTTCTTTTAATTTTTAGTTTTTAATTAATTAATATTAATTACATTAAATTAGGGATCTATAAATTTTAATCAGAAATAAATAAACACTAGTTATAAAATAATAAATTCTCATTAGAATTAAAATAATCGTACTACTATACCAACGAGCTCTAGTACGAACTCTCTGTTTTCGTATTGATGTATCAAGTTTGCGTCCCGCGCATGCATGGTACGCCGGTACGAATATACCATATTCGTACCATCATTCCAATTCAACGTGCTGCGCCTACATGGTACGATGGTACGATTACACCCAATCGTACCAGCAATCATATACGAAACACCAAAAATTCACTAAATTATTATCAAATCACCCTAATAACAAGCATAAGAACGACAAAACCACCGAAAAATGAGGTACGAAAACTTCCAAAGCACCCATAATTCAAACACAAAAATACCTAAAACACTAAATCATTAAAATCGTAACATACAAATAAATTTACTTCGTACCAATGGGTTTTTATCGGGTACGAATACGAATGGACCATATTAGTTCCAACAAGTCAATAATAGGTTGCGCGCTACTGGTACGAGTTACTACTGGTACGAATACACCTATTTCGTACCGACGAGTTTTGACAGCAAGCAGCAACCTCCTTGAATCAACACAAACCAAATAGAAATCAGCAGAAATACATCCAAATCACCCACAAATTAACCCATATACACCAAAACAATATGAAAACCTCATAAATTATCGAGAAACAAACATGAAAAGGCCCTAAATCAACAAAAAATAAGAAAAATACAACAAAAATTCAAAAAAAATCTAGATCAACATGAATTGCGAGAATTGGAAGGAGAAATTACTCGGATCTATAGATCTATTTGTAGATCTGGAGCATGATGCCAACGAGAAGCTTCCGATTGGTAGAAAATCGCAGGAGAGAGCAAAACGCGATGGAAGAGCTAGGTTTCGAGAGAGAGAAAATCGCAAGAGAGAGGGTGAATGATGGAAGACATGGTGGATGAATCACGTGAATGGAGAAGACGGCGGCGGCGGAATTGAGGCGATGGCGGTGGTGGCAGGGAGAGAGAAAGTAGAGAATGGAAAGATAGAGAAAGTGAGAGAGAGAATACGCAGGAAAAAATGAGAGAAGAGAGAGGTAAGGGAAAAATAAGGAAAGAGAAAAAGTAAGGATAGTTTGGTCCAAAAAGGCAAATGTTTGCCATAATTTGTAAAAATTAAGTTTGTGGCCAACTTTTGTATTTTACTATTTGATTTGATTATAAAGGTGCATTTCCTCTATTTGAAGTCCTCTAAACAATTAATCATATTTGAAACTACCGGTTTGTGATCTCAAAAATTTAAAATCATATTTTATAGGTGCCTCTTAACCTATTTCTTATTTTAAGTTCACAACCAGTTAATATGATATATGATAATATATACTCCCTCCGTTCCACCTTGACCTCTTTTCTTATTGGTCTGTTTCATCCATCTTGATTTCTATTTTTAAAAAAAGGAAATAATTAACTCTTCAATCTACACACTTTTTATCTTTTTACCATTTTTCTTAATCTCCATGCCGAATAGTAAGGGGGTATGATGGGTTTTACGGAGGGAGTAATTTTTTTAACAAAACGCTAATTAAATTGTCAATGGAAATTTACAGGGAAATATCTGCCTGGCTTAGTTGTACTAATTTGATATGATCAAGCAACTTCAAGATATTTTTTCAGTCAAAGAAAATTACATAATTATGGATAAATGAATTTTGCGTTTAAACTGCCAACACGTGTACTGCTCTTGCACACGAGTGTGAAGTTATTATATGATATCCTCTAAAAAATAAAAAGAATTATTAGTCAACGGCTGGACTCCGTGCTAGTCCCCACTCCCCCCTAATTAATTTTTCTTTTAATTTTTAGTTTTTAATTAATTAATATTAATTACATTAAATTAGGGATCTATAAATTTTAATCAGAAATAAATAAACACTAGTTATAAAATAATAAATTCTCATTAGAATTAATAAATTTTAATTAGAGATAAATTTGTTTTAACCGTGTCTAATTATTAACTAATTAAATTTAAAAAAAAAAGGATCGACGGGAATTTGAGTTTAGTCAATAAAAAACATATCAAACATTTTTTTTAAAAGTATCAACACCAATCCAATTAACATCAAATGATAATTTAAAATAAGTTATTTCGTGCACAACTCTCGACTTTAATTTGATTTGATGGATGGATAACTTTATTTAGTTCATATCCTAGAAAACAATTTTGTTATATAAATAATTGCATTTCTGTGATTTTCCAGAAATTGTTTAACATCTCAAGTGCTTAAAATGGTCGCTTACAGTTTGAATTGTAATCAATGCAATTCTCGTTACTCTTGTATCTTATTTGTCGACTTAGTTTGCAATCCTATGGTATATATTCCAAAAAAGAAAATGAAAAAATTCAAAGAAAAATATTTTTCCTTTAAATTCAGTTATCGTATAATAGAAGATGATTGAGATAATTAATAGGTTTCTTTGGCAAATTCGATTGATGATCAGGGCCTCAGGGGGGAGAAAAGATATATAGACATAAATATATAAAAATTATCTTAAATTGTTCGAAAAACAATAATTATAGATATTAGAGAAGTATAAAGGAGCACGTACGTACGTAATTTCCTTTGAATTTTCATGATGGAATGGTCTAAATAAATGCGTGCTGACCAATTCAAACACATATATGCATATGGTTAGTCATCAAAGATCAAAGCATGCAACTATATATATTTGAAACATACATATATACATTAATTGTGTGTATAGTGAGAAAATGGTGAGAGTTATAGATGTTGCATACATCAGGAATGTGGCGAATGACGGTGGTTTTGTGTTTGAGTTTGAGGGTTGGAGGTTGGCGGTGATGGTGGCGGGGATGCTGCTTCTCTCCATTTCAGTCATGTCTCTGCTCTTGTTTGCTTGTGCTGATCACCCTCACAACAAGCCACGTCGGAAGAAACGTCATGGCGGAGGTGGAGAGGCTGGTGGTGCAGGCTGTGGTGACGGCGGAGGGGGTGGATGTGGCGGTGGGGGTGGATGTGGCGGTGGGGGATGTGGCGGCGGTGGCGGCGGTGACGGTGGCGGTGGCGGTGGCGGTGGCGGTGGCGGTGGGGGATGTGGCGGCGGTGGTGGTGGTGGTGGCGGTGCCGTGTAGATGAAATTTGAAACACGATTCAAAATAGAAAATCTCCGTGCGCAAAGTATATGTATTAATCTATTTCCAAAAGGGGTGTAATCTTTTGTTTTGATAAAATTGGGTCCACAGGTCTTTGCTTAGGGAGAGATCTTGGGTTCGAATTCTACTTGTATGTGTTGTAGTGATTCCACCTTTGTGTGGTGCAGTAGTCTCATCTCTGTCTCTCTCTATTTCAATATATCGTGGGAATCTGCAACCGCTATCTTCAGTCTGCACTGGATAAATCCCCGTCCCTGTACAATATAGAAGTCTAATCTCTATGTAGTAGTGTAGTGCTGCTTTATATAATATATAATATTATCTTGTGTAATTCAAAAAAAAAAAAAAAAAAAAAGCTGTTGTTTCATCTCATTTCCTATTTTACTTTATATGTTATTGCTTATTTAAGAATGTAATTTAAATATGCAAGGTATATTTTAATAGGACTAGCAAAATCCATGATATTTTCTATGCATATAAAAGTAATGAACTTAAAAAATGCTTTAAAAAAAATAATGGATTTAAATAATAAATATTTCTATAGAATATACATAACTTTTGTCACTTCATTGGCCCGAATATTGAAGTGCAAATGACCCATGGGTGGAGCGAACGGAGTGAATGACTTCCGTTCGCTCCACCG
Source organism: Agastache rugosa (assembly GCA_031470985.1). Classification (NCBI taxonomy): domain Eukaryota; kingdom Viridiplantae; phylum Streptophyta; class Magnoliopsida; order Lamiales; family Lamiaceae; genus Agastache; species Agastache rugosa. The sequence continues at coordinate 28,046,079 of CM062601.1, forward strand.
TAGAGCGAACTGGACTCCATTCTTTTCCATTGAGGTGCAAATGAGGGACATATGGAGTGAATGAAGCGAACGGAACTCGTTCTCTCCATTCTCTCCACTGAGGAGCAAATGACACCATGGGTGAAGCGAACAGAACCCCTTTTTCTCCATTCTCTCCACTGATGTTCAAATGAGAGACATACGGAACGAATGGAGTGAATAGAACGAACGAAATACTCCGTTCTCTCCACTGTGGAGTGAATTCTCTACGGGTAGAGCTAACAGAGCGAACGAAACCACATTCTCTCCATTCTCTTCACTAAGATGCAAATGACCGGTGGGTGGAGCGAACGGAGATAATGGCCCATATTCGCTCCACCGTAGAGTAAATGCTCACGGGTATAGAGAACGAAGGGAACGGGGTCATTCGCTTTATTCGCTTCACTTCACGACTGTGGCCGACACGGAGTGAATAGATCTATCGCCATCATCTGCAACGCACCAATGTCGTTCTGACTCATGATCATCTTTACGAAGGGAGCGGCGGAGCAAATGGATGGTTGGCGGTGGGAGGCCATGACGGGGTTAGAGGCCACGACATAGCGAATAGATGGCGGCGGCGGTTTGAATGGGTGGATGGCCACTATGGAAGTACTGAAAGGTATTTTCAAAGTGTGGCTAGTATTTATATGTTTTTAAACTAATGACTAGTACAGTAGAACTTTTATAAATTAATACAGTTGAGACCGAAAAAAATATTATCTTAGAGAGATTATTAATTTATCGAGTATTAATTTAAAGAGGTTATACTGTATATATCTTTTACTATTATATAAGTGGCTAGTATAAAATTTTGCTCTCCAATTACACTGATCTAGGAAAGAATCCCAAAAGAAACACAGTAATATTCACTTAAATTTCCAAGGACAAAAATGGGGATCCCATAGATCCAAAAACAAACTCGCAGATATTGCCTTCTTCTGAATTAAATTCATTTGTGTGAGCTAATCTATCTCAAATTAGTGTATCAGTAATCAGCCATCTGATTCACATCACAGATCACATTGTAAGAAATCTATAAATTAAAATAAAAATACAAATACTAGATTTTATTAATTCGTCACTACCGTAGGCGCACAATCCTTAGGCCATCTCCAGCAGTTCGCACCAAAATACATCAATTTCAGCACAAAAATACAGCAAAATCAGCAAGTCATCTCCAGCATTCTGCTCTATATTTTTACACAAAAATAGAATTTTCTAGAATATTCTACTTTTAGTTACGGTTGGTGATCTTGAAACACGCGATTACTTCCGATCAGAGCAATAAAATAATTCGAAAACATAAACAAGCCAAAGAAGGCAACACTAGAACTTTTGATATGTTTCGGATTTTATTTTCAGATGGAGTGGGACGTTCCGGAGATGGCCTTTATTATTGCACCAAAACGTCATTACATTTACCAAAAATATTACAATTATAAACTATCATTTTCGGTCTTTATTCTTTATTAGGTTTATCTCATGTGTGTAATTATTGTCCGGTGCAATTAAGCCTAAAAATATTAATTGCTAAAACTATACATACATCCACGCGTGCGCAAACACAAGTACGCATTTATATATGCTTCACCAATAATATTAACAGAAAATATCATTTTATACCTTAGTATTTACACTTTTTCACAGTTATACCATAACGTGTAAAAAATTATAATCATACCTTAATATATATAAAAAAATTTAAAGCTATCCAACAATTCACTTTTTTGAAGGCTGAGAATAATGATTCAGAATGCCGGAAATTATTTGGATAAATCCGAACTCATTTTTCATGTCATTTTCCAAGTACACTTTGGCATGTATCCTGCATCAATTTTCAACAGTCGGAAATTGAATCATATACTAAAGTTGAAAAAATTTGTATCCATTAAGACATGATTGTAAACTTTCATATGTTAAAGAGTACAATTATGAAAAGTGTGAATATTGGGGATATAAAATGATATTTTTCTAACGTTAAAGTACAAATTACCACGTTTGCCCTTAGATACACGGTATATCAAACTACCCTCATAATTCCCCAAACCAATTATGCAGCTAGCAACTAGGTAAAGTAATGCATTAAATATTTAATATATAATGGTATTCTATAAAATTTCAACTTTGTACACCATCAAATCTGAAATCGGAAATTAAATATATTTAATGATTATAATTTTACAATAAATCATAAACTGTTATAAAGTTAAATTTGGATAAATTAATAATATTCCTACCGACTTCTTTGGATTCACACCATCATTCATTAACTATTCCAAACTTGCATAATGATATAGTTGTCTCTAAAGTAAAAATAAAAAATGATATAGTTGTCTCTATTACTATTTTCTTCGTGTACCTTAGTCGATTAGACAAAGTCTCTCCATACTCTCATAATAACCCTGACCCTACCCATTGAACTTGTAATGTTATTGTTCGTCACAGTTATTAAGGAGAATGATAAACAGATAGAAAGGGGATATGTCATGTCATTTTTGAAGAGTTAATTGTTTTCTTTTATAAAAATAGGATAAGTTAAATGAGACATCTTACAATGGGATGGATGGAGTATTTTTTTAGATTAGATCATATCTAAACTTTATTGTACTCCGTTATCTCGTAGATTAGTTTAGTTCTTTAAGATGGTTTGGTATTTCGTAGATTTTATTTTAAAATTAGATTTTGAAGGATTTCTTAATCTATTACTAATACGAAAATAAAGCTGCCCCCTCCACGATGCTCCGTTCAGATTTTCCTTTATTCTGGTAATTTGTCTAATTTTAATTCATATATATTCTAATTTTTATTTTTATTAATTTCATATTCGTGAAATATCACATGTTTATCTATTAATCACATCTCATATTTATCTTTCCCTATATTTAATTAAATTCTTCTATTATACATATTAAATTAATAACAATTTCGGAATGCATTCTTATAGACCCTTATTTTATACATTCTTAATTCATATATAATAATCTATAGAAAATTTGTAAATAAAAATCCCTATGAAGACTAAATAAATATATTTAATCAACATGTCTATATGGAATCCTTTTTATTTTTCATTCATGTTTTTCTAAAAATTCGATTGGTGCTTTCTATAAAATATATACATTGAATCAAATGTGAGATATGTAGCTAAAGAAAAGAACAAAAAAACTTGAAGATATAAACATATTTTTTTCTTCATTTTGGCAAAGATTAGAGATATCGATTTAACATGAACTAACGAGACGGTTCAAATATACTTAAAAAGAAGGATTTTTACTAATTTTAATTAATATTAACTTTGTTTAATTTTTTATCGAGTAATTTAACATAAACCAACGAGACCTTTGAAGAGGTAAACATATTTTTTCCGTATTTTGGCAAAGATTAAATATATCGATTTAACATGAACCAACGAGACGATTCAAATATACTTAAAAGGGAATGATTTTTACTAATTTTAATTAATATTAACTTTGTTTAGATTTTCATCGAGTAATTTAGCATAAACCAACGAGAGGGTTCAAATAACATAAAAATAATGATTTTTACTAATTTTAATTAATTTTACTGAGTGTTCATATTTTTATCGAGTATTACTCAACGGATTTGAAACGAGTATGTACAGTAAAGTTACTATTTTAACCGAGATTAAGACGAACATGTAGAAAAATTCTAAATATATTTAGATTTAAAAAAAATACATAATGAATGAGTATATCTGATCCATTATCATTCCTAATTATAAATTTAGATACGTGAAATAATTAATTTTATAAGTTTGATTAATAATTAACGCGAACAATATCACAACTTTTAAATAAGATATAAAATTATTTTTAAAATGTATACATTCTTAATTCATATAAAATAATATATATATATATATATATATATTTAATATTATAAAATTGGTAAATATTAGATATATCGATATAATTAACATGAACCAACGAGACGGTTCAAATATACTTAAAAGAAGAATTTCTACTAATTTTAATTAATATTAACTTTGTTTAGATTTTTATTGAATAATTTAGCATAAACCAACGAGACGGTTCAAATAACATAGAAAGAAGGATTTTTACTAATTTTAATTAATATTACTTTGAAGATGTCAACATATTTTTTTTCGCATTTTGACAAAGATTAGAGATATCGATTTAACATGAACCAACGAGACGGTTCAAATATACTTAAAAAGGAAGGATTTTACTAATTTTAATTCATATTAACTTTGTTTATATTTTTATCGAGTAATTTAGAATAAACCAACGAGACAATTCAAATAACATAGAAAGAATGATTTTTACTAATTTTAATTAATTCTACTTGGAGTGTTCATATTTTTATCGAGTATTACTCAACGGATTTGAGACGAGTATGTACAGTAAAGTCACTATTTTAACCGAGATTAGGACGAACATGTAAAAAAATTCTAAACAAATTTAGATTTAGAAAATACATAATGATTGAGTATACTAGATTCATTGTAACTCCTAATAATAAATTTAGATACGTGAAATAAAATTAATTTTCTAAGTTTGATTAATAATTAACGCGAACAATATCACAACTTTTAAATAAAATAGTAAAAATTTATTTTTAAAATGTATAGATATAAATTAAAACATAAAGTTATTTCCCGTCGAGTCTCGACGGGCTACTTACTAGTCAATATATAATAGCAAAACGGATCCCCTTATTAACTATCCTACGTGGCACATCTCAAATTCCTCAAATCCTATTTTTCTAATTTTTCCAAATTTCAATTTTTTAAATCCTATTTATATATCATTATTATATTATTATAAATCTTTATATGCATCAATTAGGGAACCCATTCGGTAAGTAAATATAGTCAACATTTATATTTGGAATACTAATCAATTATATCAAATAACTACAATCAATTATATCAATTAACCATTCCAATCAACATTTATATTTGGAATGATAAATCAATTATATCAATGAATGATTGTGCTTTTCAAATCATCAAACTATTCACTCTTCATGGATCTTTCGTGAAAAATTCTCTCAAATTTATGGTAATAGCTTGCGAAGCCGGTGTGTTTCGGTTCGTTCCTGCCCCCTCCGCTTTGAAGTCTTATCGGAGTCGCTCCTTGTTCGTGCCTCTGCACCGGCGATCACTCCGTACTTCTGTCCCGGACGTCACATTTCCCTTCTTTCATCTCAGAGAACTCGACAATATTCTCCAACAAAAATCATGGTCGGTGGATCATTTTTCATTTGTGAATACCCACAAATGCATCCCCTTGCTGACGTGACATTTTCTAGAGAATTTTTCTTTCTCTATCAGCCATGAATTTACTGTTAGCTTTGGCAGGTTGCAACACGTATACATACAACTACAAGGACATTCAAGGGATTTGGCTGATCGGGCTTACACAAAATTTGTGAGTGCTTCTCCTAAAATCATTTTCCTCTAAATTATATGCATTTATTTGATTTTTTCTATCTGTTCGATTCTGACATGTTTGGCTCCGTTGATATTATATTTTATGGATTTTAAAATTCAGTTTTATTAGTTTGAGTTACTTTGTCAGTATATTCATGCTTAATCTAATTTAACATGTAGTGTTTGGTATATGAATTTGTCACTAACTCTGTGATGGGAATCATTGATGAGTGTGATTAACCACCAAAATTCTATTCTATCTTTTAATTTGCATGTTGTGCCCGTTCTATTTAGATTATGGACTTAAAGCTCACAATGATGTTTGGAGCCGAATTCTTCTATAATCTTAAGAAATTAAATGAAGAAATATGCAATTATATCATTATTCAAATTTCTAATCATGTCAGCTTCAAGAAGTAGCTCATCTAATCTACTAATATATAATCTGATTTGATTATTTTTATTATTATTACAATTACAATTATAATTTTAGGGTCGTTTTAATTACCATATATGCATTAGATCATAATTTCATTTCCCTACTTTATGCATGAATTCGAATTTTTTGAGATCTTTATAGAACATATTTTGGCAGGTAACTGTTTGTTACATTGGACAAAATTGCTCAAGCAGATCACAAGTATGCATATATTTTGCTCTTAGAATATTATGCAGCACTTCAGCACATCAGAACATGTATTAATATCAGAGTGCATCACGTGAATCATATTATGTTATTTGTTAGTTTTATGCCTAATATTGACTATTATCATAAACTATTATATTCACAAGCTAATTACACTGTGCAGTCTGTATGACCTGGCCAATGTGATGTCCACTTTAGCAAAGTTTTGTTGTATATATATTATTATCATAATGAAATCATTCTTTATTTTATTTTTCTTTGAAATGCAGGAATAAAAGAAAGCCAAACAATGCTAATAAATAAGAGATCTGTTGTGAATTTAGCGTCATTTATTTATAGCGTATCACTGCTTGCTGCATATTGTTGATTTCTTTTTTTTTCATATTATTATTTTTTTTTTGCTAAATTTGATTACAATTCTTAATAAATATTTTATTTAATTATATTTCTATGTATAAAAAATATAAATATTATCAAAATAATATTTAAAACTCGAAATATAAAATTATACCAACAATAAAATTATATATAATGACTCCTTATTTATCGTAATCAATCAAGTAATTTGTGTTTATGGGAAATGCATGTAAATATGAAAATACTCAATCAACAAAGAAACACCATATATATCAATCAAGAAATAAATAATCAGACGAAATGAGTGAAAATTTATAAATGTATAATTCCCATAAATTGTGTTGCCATTTACATATTGTTTGTAATTATAAAATACACCAATAACAAAATTTATAAAAAAAAACAAATGCAATTACATAACATATGTTGGGAAAATTAATTGAGTTTTAATTTGATACCAAAACCCAGCTGACCCCAACCGAGTAGATGACGCAAGTCCAAGTGTTTTTCCAGCTCACCTGTTTGAGCTTATAGAGTTTCTAAATTTACAGGTAGTTGCTGAAGACAGTAGAAGACATAGCAAAAGACCCAGCTAAGCAGACACAGCTGAAGCATTCAGCAGAGCAGACTCAGCAGAGCAGACCAAGCAGAGTCAAAGATCCAGCAGTATCAAGACCCAGCTCAGTGTCGAAGACCCAGCTCAGTGTAAAAGACTCAGCTTAGTGTCAATGACATAGCTCAGGTTAATGACACAGCTCAGGTTGAAGACACAGCTCAGGTTGATGATACAGCTTAGATCTAAGACAGCTCAGAGTCGAAACGCAACAGAGTCGAAGATGCTGAAGACACAGAAGAGACGCTTAGTAGCTCGAAGACGAAGACCTTCTCCAAGACAAGATCCCGATATCAGAAGATCTTATCTGATGCGGTCAAATCAGAGAAGAAATAGCTTCTGCAGATGCAGACCTACTTCGTAGGTGAAAGGCCAGAAGTCAATGAGAGTAGGTAAGATTCAAACGGCTCTCTTACAACGGCTAGTTTGAATCTCCACTTATATATATCTCTCTTCCACCATTGAAGAGAACAGACTGGTGAAAAATCGACTGAAGAAAAAAAAGGAGGACTGAAGAAATAAAAAGAGCAAACAGAAAAATGAACAACGATCTTCAAAGCCAAATCTTTCAAGAACATCCAGCCAGTCAGCTGTGTTCCTAGTTGTTCACATATTCAGTCATAGGCAGAAAAGATTAGACTAGAAATATCTTAAGCCTAGATTGAACGAGTTCATTATACTCCTTGTTCTTCATTGTAAGAACTCGTTCATAGTTGGAAAACCCATACCCAAACCTAAACCCAGAAAAGGTTAGGTCAAGGTACGCCTGCTCGAAGCGTGTAATTCGAGTGGTTAGGTTTTTACAGTACCCAAAAACTGTAAGTCAGGTTCATCAGTACCCGTAAACTGAAGAGGCTCAAGCTGTGCATGTAAACAGTTGGTTACGTTTTGATACAGTACGTAGAAACCTGTATCCAGCTCGAGGAACTGAGCTGCAACGCTTACTGACTGCGCGTAAAGTTAGTGGAATCCTTAGTGGATTACCAGATGGTTTTCTGGTCGTGGACGTAAGAGGTGTTACTCCGAACCACGTTAAATAGCTTTGTTCTTTACTGCTTTGTTTATGCATCCAGCTAACTCCTCATAAGCATACTTCATGGTGCATAACTTGACTAAGAGAAAAGAGAAACAGAGCTTTGCAATATATTTGAAGTAACAGACGGACTTTCCAAACCCACCAACTTCCGCACACACACAGCCAGCTGTGTTGATCAAGCTGCCTTCCAGCTGGATCGAACACAGCAGGCTCACTCAAAAGAGTTTTAATTGAAAAAGTTTTTAAACCTTGGTGTATTCACCCCCTCCTCTACAACAAGGTATCTGTCATGGGACCAACAACATACACATTACAATATTCACTGAACATTTGTGGGAAGAATTAGTATTCTAATTTTAGGAATTAAAATATTTTATGACGTAAGAGTGAGAAATGATATGTTACTCATCTTTTGTGAGCATCACTCACGTTTTGTCCACATTAGCATTATTTTATTTAATTTTACTTATTATTTTTATTATAATACCTTAAAAATTGATATAGACATCATTAAATATACAAAATAAATAAAAATCAAAGTTCGATTTCTTCTTTTTCCTTTTAACTTCAAAATGTAAATAATAAGAACAAATCGAGCATTGGATAATTGGTAATCATTAAAATGAATAATTATTCAAATAAATACATTCATAAAAGAATTGTACATTCGAGGTCTCCCCTTAATTCGAGGTGCTACACACGTCTCCTTCATCTTCTATTCATAATTATCTTAAATTCTCATTTTATATATTTTTAGCGGGTATTATTGTACGGGTTAAGGACGAGAACAAATAGTAAAATCACTTTCTAATCAGGGTTGGGTAAAGTACAATATAAATTCAAACGGGTCTCGTGGATATAGTGTATATTCAAATTTATACTTGAAATTTAATTTTTAATCTTTTGTAATTTATATTATTTATTATTAATATACTTTGTAATTTCGAGGTTTATATTAGACGGATAACCAAGCAGTGCATCAATTTTTTTTATTATTATTTTGCCATTTTTATGAATTTAATTATATTTGCATAGTTAGCGGGTATATTACTATACGAGTTTATGACGAGAACATGTAGTAAATTTACTTTTAAATCGAACATGGGATATGTAGAGGTTTATATATAGATGCTAAATGAGATTTAGAGATCATATAATTTTATAATTTAATTTAATATATAATCTTTTATTATTTAGACTATTTATTATTAATGTTTATTTTATAATATTCGGATTTTTATTGACACATATAGCCAATTATAATAATTATAGTAGTAGTAATAATAATAATAGTAATTTATATATGATTGTCGATATTTTATAAATTTAAGCATGAAGATTAGCGGGTGTTACTACACTGATTTGAGACAAGAATATGAAGTCGAATAATTTTTTAATTGGATTTGAAATGAGTACGACTATATAAATTTCAAACCGGTTCAAGTAATCCGAAATTCACCATTTCAGATCTTTCATCTAATTGTTGTGCTATGTTGCGGTCAATAGCTTTGAGTGGCCAAACTCTAGCTTCATCATTTCAATTCTTTATTGTATTTCACCGCGGTCAACGATTTTAGGTAGTTGAACCCTATCCAATATACTTTTTTTAATTTCTACATTAGGAAAAAAAATTATCAAATTAAACTATTTTTTTTTCAATTACCCCGAGTGGCTGAACCGTAGCCAAGTTCAAATTATTCTTTTAAAGTTTCTACTTATGAATTATAATATAAATAATTATCCTTCAAAAAATAAATGTATTTATTTGATATATAATAATATATCATGCATCTATTTTATATTTTATTTTCCAACCTATGCTTTTTCTAATGAATTATAAAATGCTATCTCTCTGAAATTAAATTATTTAATTACATTTTAGATTTATACTTATAAATAGAAAAATATAAGGTGATACCTTGTCGAGTTTTGAAGGGGAATCACTTAATATTATAATTTATGAGTAGAAATCTAAAAACTAACTTAATATTTCACTAAATTAACTCATTCGGAATTGTTGACCACAACTAAGAACAATTATGAACATAAATGGTAAGGCTAGGGTTCAACCATGTGGACCCGTCTAGAATGTATATGCTCGCACCCGTGTCAAATTTGATTTAAAAGTGATTTCACTACTCGATATTAAAAGATAATGCGAAATGTGAGTAAAGGATATATGTGATGTATTTTGAGAATATTACCTATCTAAAAATTAGAATATATTGAATTAATATTGCACAGATTAGCGGGTATTACTATACGGGTCAGGAACGAGAATGAGTAGTAAAATCACTTTTAAATTTGGTTTGAGATGTATGTAGTATCCCGTCTTTCTTGCGTATTAAAATTAATTAATTTAATAAGAAAGATAAGATTTCAGTGAAAGAAAAAATTTCGTTTCTGAAAATTTTATCCGGCAGATATATTTTGCCGTAAAAATGAGTTTTAATTTATTTTTATCGTCCCGGTTAATCCGAAACGAATAAGTTTTTACATTTACCAGTGAGTGATAAATGTTTGGTCATTATTTGACAAGAAGATGAATTTAATTTATTTAAGTGATTTTCTGTGTGATTCATCACTTAAATTTTTAGTTTTGATCTATTTGAAAACTATTCAGTTCATCAAATCTTTCTATGAAATTTTTATCTAGAGTTCGTGAAACCCTAATTGAATTTCCTATGTTGAGAAGTTTGAGATTTGGTTAAGGATTAGTTTGTTGTTAATTAATTGAATTGATTAAGAATTTAATTAATTAATTAATCTAATCACTATTCACTAAATATCTAAGATATTTTAATTGGAATGTACTTCTAACCTATGCTATAAATAGGTCATCATCTTCATCTTTTCCTTCTCACTTTTCTCTCATTTTCGCATACACACATATACACACACACTCCATTGTTGATCAAAGAATCAAGCTCCAAGTTAAAGATTAAAGCATAGCAAATCAATTCCAAGTGATTCAGTAAGGTTAGATCTATGATCTTCCAAGTTCTTCGCTTAAGAATCAAGGCTTAAATCATCTCTTTTATCCCTCTTATTATT